>JBAWUJ010000040.1:0-1200000 GCA_037176705.1 Molossus alvarezi | reverse complement strand
TAGTTTCTACCATGGGACACTAGCTAGTTCCTTCCATGGGACACTAGCTAGTTCCTACCATGGAACACTAACTAGCTCTTTCCAAGGAACACTAGCTATTTTCTTCCATGGAACACTGAGTAGTTCCTTGCATGGACAACTAAGTAGTTTCTTTAATATACACTAGCTAGTTTATTCCATGGATCATTTACTAGTTTCTACCATGGAACAATAAGTAGTTTCGTACATGGAACACCAAGTAGTTTCTTCCATGGAACACTAGCTAGTTCCTTGTATAATAATTTATCTAGTTCCATCCATGGAACACTACGTAGTTCCTTTCAAAAACTCCAGCGAGTTTTTTTATTTAACACTAACTAGTTTATTCTATGGAACACTAGCTTGTGTTTATTTTTGAATACTAAGTAGTTCCTTTCATGGAACACTACACAGTTTCTTCCGTGGAAAACTAGTTAGTTCCTTCCATGGAACACCAAGTACTTTCTTCCATGGAACACTGAGAAGTTTCTTCCAAGGAACACTAGCTAGATCCTCCCATGAAACACTAAGTATTTTTATCCATGGAACACTAACTAATTTCTTCCACGGAATTCTAGGTCAGTCCTTCCTTGAAACACTAAGTTGTTCCTTCCGTGGGACATTAGTTAGTTCCTTCCATGAAAAACTAGCTGGTTCTTTCCATGGAACACTAGCTAGTTTCTTTCAAGGAACACTAACTAGTCCCTTCTGAGGAACATTAAGTACTTCCTTCCATGGAACACTAGCTGGTTTCTTCCGTGGGACACAAAGTAGTTCCTTCATTGCAACACTAAAAACTTCCTGCCGTGGAACCCTAGCTAGTTCCTTCCATGGAACACTAGGTAGTTCTTTCCATGGAGCACTAGGAAATTCCTTACATGGAACACTAAGTATATTCTTCCATGGAACACTAAGTAGTTTCTTCCATGTACACTAGCTACTTCCTTCCATGGATTATTAGTTATTTCCTTCCATGGAACACTAGCATGTTCTTTCCATTGAACACTAACTAGTTCCTTCCATGGAACATTAAATAGTTCCCTTTATGGAACAGTATGTTGTTTTCTTCATGGAACTCTAAGTTGTTCCCTCCAGGGAATACTAGCTAGTTTATTCCATGGTACACTAGACAGTTTCTTCCATGGAACACTAAGTTGTTACTTCCATGGAACTATTAGTAGATCCTTCCATGAAACACTAAGTTGTACCTTCCATGAAACACTAGCGAGTTCTTTCCATGGAACACAAGCTAGTTCCTTTTATGGAACACCAAGTAGTTCCTTCCATGGAACACTAAGTAGTTCTATACATGAAACTCTATGTAGTTCCTTCCATGGAACACTAGTTAGTTATTACTATGAAACACTAAGTTGTTCTTTCCATGAAACACTAGCGAGTTCTTTCCATGGAACACAAGCTAGTTCCTTTTATGGAACACCAAGTAGTCCCTTCCATGGAACACTAAGTACTTCCATCCATGGAACTCTATGTAGTTTCTTCTATGGAACATTAGTTAGTTATTTCCATGAAACACTAAGTTGTTCTTTCCATGAAACACTAGCTGGTATATTCCATGGCACACTAGCTAGTACCATCCAGGGAACATTAAGTAGTTTCTTCCATTGAACAATAAATAGTACTTTCCATGGGACACTAGGTAGTTCCTTGCATTGAACACAAACTAGTTCCTTCCATGGAACACTACCTACTTCTTTCTTGGAACACTAGCTAGTTCCATTCATGGAACACGAAGGAGTTTTTTCCATGTAACAGTAGCTAGTATCTTCCTTAACACAGTAAGTAGTTTCTTCCATGGAACACTAAGTAGTTCCCTCCATGGAATACTAAATATGTCCCTCCATGGAACACTAGTTACTTTTTTTTCATACAACACTTGCTAGTTCCTCCCATGGAACACAAATTAGTTCCTTCCATGTAACACAGTAGTTCGCTCCATGGAACACTAAGTCGTTCCTTCCATTATATACTAGCTAGGTCCTTCCATGAAACACTAAGTAGTTCCTTCCGTGGAATACTAGCTAGGTCCTTCAATGGAACACTAAGTAGTTCTTTCCATAAAATTGTAAGTAGTTCCTCCCATAGAACACTTACTAGTATTTTCTATGAAATATTAGCTAGTTCCCTTCATGGAACACTAAGTAGTTCCCAACATTGAAAACTAAATAGTTCCTTCCATGGAACCCTATGTATTTCCTTCCATGGAACACTATGTAGTTTCTTCCATGGAACACTAGCGAGTTCTCTCCATGGAACACTATCGACTTCCTTTTATGGAACACCAAGCAGTTCCTTCCATGGAATACTAAGTAGTTCCTTTCATAGAACACTAGCAAGCTTTTATCATGGAACACTAGCTAGTTCCTTTTTTACAATACGAAGTAGTTTCTTCCATGGAACACAAAGTAGTTTCGTCCAAGAAAAATTGGCTAGTTCCTTCCAAGGGATAATATGTAGTTCCTTCCATGTAACACTGTAGTTTTTTCCATGGATCACTTAGTAGTTCTTTCTATGTACACTAGGAGGTTCCTTCCATGGATCAATAGCTGGTTTCTTCCACGGAAAACTAACTACTTCCTCCAATGGAACATTAAGTAGTTCCATCCATGGAACTCTAGATTGTTCCTTCATTGGAACACTAACTAGTTCCTTTCATGAAATACTAAGTAGTTCCTTCCATGGAACATTAAGTAGATCTTTTCTTGGAACACTAGCTAGATCTTTCCATACAGCACTAGCTAGTTATTTCCATGGAACACTAAGTAGTTACTTGCAGAGAACACTAAGGAATTTCTTTCATGTAACACTAGATAGTTCCTTCCATGGAACACTAAGTTGTTACTTCCATGGAACATTTAGTAGGTCCTTCCATGGAACACTATGTTGTACTTCCATGGAACACTAGCTATTTTTTTCATACAACACTAGCTAGTTCCTTCCATGAAACACGAAGTAGTTCCTTCCATGTAACACAGTAGTTCTCTCCATGGAACACTTAGTAGTTCTTTCTATTTATACTAGCCGGGGGCTTCCATAAAACACTAGCTGGTTTCTTCCATGAGACACTAGCAAGCTACTTTAATGAAACACTAGCTTTTTTTAAAAAAAAAAAAATGTTTTTATTGATTTTATTTATTTTTTAAAATTTTTTATTTATATTTTTGTTTAATATATTTTACCTTTACTACCTCATTGGCACCCCCCTCCCCATCGCACCTCCGCCCTGTCCCGGACTTAGTTGTCCATGTCCATTGGTCATGCATACATGCATATCAGTTCTGCGGTTTATCTCTTCCCACCCTCCCCACCCCCTCTTCTGAGGGATGTCAGTCTGTGCCCTACCTCCATGTTTCTGGGTCTATTGTATTCCTCAGACTGTTATGTTTATTATATTCCGTATATAGGTGAGATCATGTGGTATTTGTCTTTTTCTGCTTGGCTTCTTTCACTTAGGATAATACTTTCCAGGTCCCTCCATGTCATCTCAAAAGATAAGAGATCTTTCTTTCTTACCGCTGCATAGTACTCCATTGTGTATATGTACCACAGCTTTTTTATCCATTCGTCTACTGGTGGACACTTGGGCTGTTTCCAGATCTTAGCTACTGTAAATAGTGCTGCTATGAACATGGGGGTACATATATTCTTTCTGATTGGTGTTTCAGGCTTCTTAGGGTATATTCCCAGCAGTGGGATCACTGGGTCAAATGGAAGTTCAATTTTTAATTTTTTGAGGTAGCACCATATTGTTTTCCATAGCGGCTGCACCAGTCTGCATTCCCACCAGCAGTGTATTAGAGTCCTCTTTTCTCCACACCCTCGCCAACACTTGTTGTTTGATGATTTGTTGATGGCGGCCATTCTGACAGGTGTGAGGTGATACCTCATTGTTGTTTTAATTTGCATCTCTCTGAAGATTAGTGATGTTGAGCATTTCTTCATATGTCTTTTGGCCGTTTGGAGAGGTGTCTATTCAGCTCCTCTGCCCATTTTTTAATTGGGTTCTTTGTCTTCCTTTTGTTGAGTTGTCACCTTTGTCAAATATTAATTGAGCGTATTGCCTTGGGTCCATTTCTGGGTTTTCAGTTCTGTACCACTGGACTATATGCCTGTTCTTGTGCCAGTACCAGGCTGTTTTGGTTACAGTCGCTTTGCAGTTTAATATATATATATATATATATATATATATATATATATAACCTATATATATTGGAAATTAACCCCTTATCTGATAAATCATTGGCAATGATGTTCTCCCATACAGTGGGTTGCCTTTCCATTTTGATGATTGTTTCTTTTGCTGTGCAGAAGCTTTTTAGTTTGATGTAGTCCCATGTGTTCATTTTCTCCTTTATTTCTGTTGCCTTAGGTGATGTATCAGTGAAAATTCTGCTCCGTATGATGTCCGAAATTTTGTTGCCTACATTTTCTTCTAGAATTTTTATGGATTCACGGGTCACATTTAAGTCTTTTATCCATTTCGAGTTTATTTTTGTGTATGGTGTAAGTTGATGGTCTAGTTTCATTTTTTTGCATGTAGCTGTCCAATTTTCCCAACACCATTTATTAAAGAGGCCGTCTTTACTCCACTGTATGCTCTTGCCACCTTTGTCAAATATTAATTGAGCGTATTGCCTTGGGTCCATTTCTGAATTTTCAGTTCTGTACCACTGGTCTATATGCCTGTTCTTGTGCCAGTACCAGGCTGTTTTGGTAACAGTCACTTTGCAGTTTAACCTGATATCTGGTATTGTGATCCGACCTACTTTGTTCTTTTTTTCAAGATTGCTGTGGCTATTCGGGGTCTTTTTTGGTTCCTTATGGACTTTTAAAGTATTTGTTCTAGTTCTATGAAATGTGTCGTTGGTATTTTGATGGGGATTGCATTGAATGTATAGATTGCTTTGGGTAGTATGAACATTTTAATGATGTTAATTCATCCAATCCATGAACATGGTATGTGCTTCCACTTTTTTATATCTTCCTTTATTTCTTTTTTCAATGACGTGTAGTTTTCTGCAAATAGATCCTTTACTTCTTTGGTTAAGTTTATTCCTAGATATCGTAATTTTTTTGGTGCGATGGTAAATGGGATTGTTATTTCAGTGTCTCTTTCTGTGAGTTCATCATTGGTGTACAAGAATGCCGTCGATTTCTTGATGTTAATTTTGTATCCTGCTAATTTGCCAAATTCATTTATTAAGTCTAGTAGATTTTTGATGGAGTCTTTAGGGTTTTCTATGTATAATATTATGTCATCTGCAAATAATGACAGTTTCACTTTCTCCTTTCCAATTTGGATCCCTTTTATTTTTTCTTCATGTCTGATTGCTGTGGCTAAGACTTCGAGTACAATGTTAAATAAGAGTGGCGAAAGTGGACATCCCTGTCTTGTTCCTGTTCTTAATGGAAATGTTTTTAGTTTCTGTCCATTGAGTATGATGTTGGCTGTAGGTCTCTCATATATGACCTTTTTTATGTCGAGATAAGATCCCTCTATTCCTACATTGCTGAGCGTTTTTATCAGAAATAGATGCTGGATTTAGTCGAAGGTTTTTTCAGCATCTATTGATATGATCATGTGGTTTTTATTCTTCATTTTATTTATGTGGTGTATCACATTTATTGATTTGCGAATATTGTACCAGCCTTGCATCCCTGGAATGAATCCCACTTGGTCATGGTGAATAATTTTTTTGATGTATTTCTGGATCCGATTTGCTAATATTTTGTTCAGGATTTTGGCGTCTATGTTCATCAGGGATACACTTACTAGTTTTATCTATGGAACACTAGCTAGTTTATTTCATGGAAGAATAAGTAGTTTTTTCCATGGAATACTAAGTAATTCTTTCCATGAAACAATACGTTGTTCCCTTCATGGCACAATAAGTAGAATCATCCATAGAACACTATCTACTTTTTTTTTTTTTTTTACCACTATCAGGTTTATTCCAATGAGTACTAAGTAGTTTCTTTCATGGAACACTAAGTAGTATCTTACATGAAACACTATGTGGTTCCTTCCATGAATCACTAGATAGTTCCTTTCAGGGACACTATCTAGTTCCTTTCATGGAACACTAAGTTTTTTCTTCTATGGAACACTAAGTAGTTCCTTCCATGGAACACTAAGAAATTTTATCCAAGGAACACCAACAACTTCCTTCCAAGGAACACCAGCTACTTCCTTCCATGGAACACTAAGTAGTTTTATCCATGGAACATTAAGTAGACCCTTCCCTGGAAAACTAGCTAGATCCTTCCATGTAACCCTAGCTAGTTATAGCTACTTCCTTGAATGAAACACTAAGAAGTTACTTCCATGAAACACTAAGTAGTTCCATCCATGGAACACTAGGTGGTTCCTTCCATTGAACAGTAACTAGTTCCTTCCATGGTAAATGAAGTACTTCCTTCCATGGAACACTAAGTAATTCCCTGCAGAAAAAAACTACGTTGTTCCCTTGTTGGAACACTAAGTAGTTTTTACCATGGACCACTATCTTGTTTTTTCTTTTGAACACTAGCAGGTTCATTCCAATGAACACTAAGTAGTTTTTTTCATGGACACTAAGTAGTTCCTTCCTGGAACACTAAGTGGTACCTATTATGGAACAATAGCTAGTTCCTTCCATAGAACATTAGCTAATTCCTTCCATGAAACACTAGCTAGTATCTTTCACGGAACACTAAGTAGTTCCTTGCATGCAACATTAGCTAGTTTATTTCATGGAAATCTAAGAAGTTCCTTGTATTGAACACTACATAATTGCTTCCATGGAACACTAGCTAGTTCTTTTAATGGAAAATAAGTATTTCCTTCCATGGACACTAAGTATTTCCTTCCATGGAACACTGAGTAGTTCCTTCCATGAAACACTATGTAGTTCCTTCCATGGAACACTAGCTAGTTACTTCCATGTAACACTAAGTTGTTCTTTTATGAAACACTAAGTACTTTATTCTATGTAACACTAAGTAGTTTTTTTCATGAGAATTAAGTAGTTCCATCTATGAACACTAGCTAGATCATTCCATAAGACACTGGCTAGTTCCTACCATGAAACAATACCTAGTTATTTCAATGGAGCAGTAGCATGTTCCTTTAATGAAACAGAAGCTAAATTTTCCAGAGAACACGAAGTAGTTCCTCCCATGGAACACTAGCTGTTCCTCCCATGGAACACTAAGTAGTTTTTTCCATGGAACACTAAGTATTTTTTTCTCTGGAACACTAACTAGGTTCTTCAATGGAACACTAGGTAGTTTCTTCCATGGAACACTAGATTGTTCTTTCCATGGATCACAAATTAGATCCTTCCATGGAACACTAAGTAGTTCCTTCCATGTACATTAGCTACTTCAATCCAGGAGCACTAGATAGTTTCTTCCATGGAACACTAGCTAGTTTCTTCAATAAAACACTAAGTAGTTCCTTCCATGGACTTATAGGTATTTCCTTCCATGGAACACTAACTAGTTTCGTCCATAAAACACTAAGTAGTTCCTTCTATGGAACACTAGCTAGATCCTTTCATGGAACACTAGTTAGTTTTTTGCATGGAACACTAAGTTGTTCCTTTCATGGAACACTAGCTAGATACTTTCATGGAACACTAGGTAGTTCCTTCCATGGAACACTCTCTAGTTCCTACAATAAAACAGTAGCTCCTTCCGTTGAACACTAGGAAGTTGCTTCCAAGAACACTAACTATTTTTTCCATGGAACTGTAACTTGTTCCTTCCATGGAACACTAGCTAGTTTCTTTCATGAAATACTAAGTAGTTCCTTCCATGTAACATTATCTAGTTCCTTTTATAGATCATTAGCTAGTTTCTTTCTTGGAAAACTAAGTATTTTCTTCCAAGAAACACTACTAGTTCCTTCCATGGAACACTAAGTTGTTCCTTCCAGGGGACATTAAGTAGTTCCTTCCATGGAACACTAAGTAGTTCCTTCCATGGAACACTAGCTAGTTTGTTCCATGCTACACTACCAGTTTCTTCCTTGTAACACTAAGTAGTTCCTTTGATGGAACACTCTATAGTTCCTTCCATGGAACACTAATTACTTTCTTCCATGAAACAGTAACATGTTTCTTCCATGGAACACTAATTTGTTTTGTACATGGAACACTAAGTAGTTCCTTCCATGAAACACTAAGGAGTTTCTTCCCTGGAACACTATCTAGTTCCTTCCTTGGAACACAAGCTAGTTCCTTCTTTGTAACACTAACTACTACTTTCTCTGGAACACTAAGTAGTTTCTTCACTGGAACACTAATTAGATCCTTCCATGGAACACTATCTAGTTCCTTTTATGGATCATTAGCTAGTTTCTTTCTTGGAAAACTAAGTATCTTATTCCATGAAACACTACGTAGTTCCTTCCATGGAACACTAATTAGTTCCTTCTATTAAACACTAAGTAGTTTCTTCTATGAAACAGTAGGTAGTTCCTCCATGGAACGTTAGCTTGTTTATTTCATGTAACACTAAGTAGTTTCTTCCATGGAATTCCAGCTATTTCCTTCCATTGAACACTAAGTAGTTCTTTCCATGGAACACTAGACATTTCCTTCCATGGAACATTAATAGTTTCTTACATGGAACACTAAGTAGTTTCTTTCATGGAACATTAAGTAGTTCCTTCCATGGAACAGGAAGGAGTTCCTTCCATGAAAAACTAGAGAGTTCCTTCCATACAACACTACTAGTTCCTTCAATGGAACACTATGTAGATCCTTCCATGGAACACTGTAGTTCCTTCCATAGAAAATTAAGTACTTCCTTCCATGGAACAGTAACTTGTTGCTTCCATGGAACACTAAATTGTTGCTTCCATGGAACACTCTGTAGTTCCTTTCATGGAAAACTAAGTACTACCTTCCATGGAACAGTAACTTGTTTCTTCCATGGAACACTAAGTTGTTCCTTCCAGGGAACATTAAGTAGTTTTTTCTATGGAACACTAAGTAGGTCCTTCCATGGAACACTAGCTAGTTCGTTCCATGCAACACTACCAGTTCCTTCCATGTAACAATAAGTAGTTCCTTCCATGGAAAACTAGCTATTTCGTTCCATGCAACGCTACCAGTTCCTTCCATGTAACAATAAGTAGTTCCTTTGATGGAACTCTCTATAGTTCCTTCCATGGAACATTCATTACTTTCTTCCATGAAACAGTAACAAGTTTCTTCCATGAACAGTAAATTGTTTTTTTTACTTGGAACACTAATTAGTTCCTTCCATGGAACACTAAGTAGTTTCTTCCCTGGAACACTACCTAGTTCCTTCCTTGGAACAAAAGCTAGTTTCTTCTTTGGAACACTAACTACTACTTTCTCTGGAACACTAAGTAGTTTCTTCTATGGAACACTAAATATTACCTTTCTTGGAACACTAGCTAGTTCCTTCCATGGAGCATTAAGTAGTTACTTCCATGAAACCTTAAGTAGTTTCATCCATGGAACACTAGCTAGTTACTTTCATGGGACGCTAAATAGATTCTTCCATTGAACATAAAGTAGTCCCTTCCATGGAACACTAGCAAGTTCTGTCCATGGAACACTAGCTTGTTCCTTCCATAAAACACTAAGTATTTATTTCCATGGACCACTAACTCGTTGTTTCCAAGGAACAAGAGCTAGTTCCTTCCATGAAACACTACCTAGTTTCTTTTATGGAACTGTAAGAAGTTCCGTCCATTGAACAATAGCAAGATTCTTCCATGAAACACCTAGTAGTTTCTCCCATGGAACACTATGTACTTCTAGCTAGTTCCTTCCATGGAACACAAGCTAGTGCCTTCCGTGGAACTTTAGGTAGTTGTGTCAATGGAAAACAAAGTAGTTCTTTTCATGGAACAATAGCTAGTTCCATCTATGGAGCACTAGCTAGTTTATTCCATGTAACACTAGCTAATCATTTCCATAGAACTCTAAGTAGTGCCTTTCATGTAACACTAAGTAATTAGTTCCATGGAACACTATGTAGTTCCATCCATGAACCACTAAGTAGTTCCTTCCATGGAACAATATGTAGTTATTTCCATGGAACACTAGTTAGTTTTTTCCAGGGAACACTACTATTTTTTTCCATGGAAAACTTAGTAGTTCTTTCCATGGAACACTAAGTAGTTTCTTCTATGGAACACTAGCTAGTTCATTCCATGGAACAGTAGCCGGCTCCTTCCATGGAACACTATGTAGTTTCTTGATGGAACACTAAGTAATTTTTTTTTTTTAATGGAACACAAGCTAGATCCTTCCATGGAACACTAGTTAGTTCCTTCCATGGAACAATAAGTTGTTCCTTCTATGGAACACTACCTAGATACCTCCATGCAACACTAGGTAGTTCATTCCATGGAACACTAGCTAGTTCCTACCATGGAACACTAACTAGCTCCTTCCATGGAACACTAGCTAGTTCCTTCCATGGGACACTAGCTAATTTTTTTACATAAAGCACTATCTAGTTTTTTCGATGTAACACAGCTGGTTTCTTCCATGGAATACTAGCTAGTTTCTACCATGGAACACTAAGTAGTTCCTTGCATGGAACACAATTTAATTCCGTCCATGGAACACTACTTAGTTCCTTCCATGGGACACTAGCTAATTTTTTTTACATAAAGCACTATCTAGTTTTCTCCATGTAACCCAGCTGGTTTCTTCCATGGAATACTAGCTAGTTTGTACCATGGAACAATAAATAGTTCCTTCCATGGAACACTAAGTAGTTCCTTCCAGAAAACACTAAGTAGTTCCTTCCATGGAACACTAATTACTTCCTTTCACGGAACACTAAATATTTCCTCCATGAAGCACGAGCTAGTTTTATCCATGTTGCACTAAGTAATTTCTTCCATGGAACACTAAGTATTTCTTTCCAATGTACACTAAGAATTTCCTTATGTCGAACACTAGCCTTTTTATTCATGAAACAATAGCTTGTTACTTCGATGGAACAATAAGTAATTTTTTCCATGGAACACTAATTTTTTTTAAAGGAACACTAGCTAGATTCATCCATGGAACACTAGTTAGTTCCTTCCATGGAACACTAAGTTGTTCTTTCCATGGAACACTAGCTAGTTCTTTCCATGGAACACGAAGCAGTTCCTTCCATAGAACACTAGCTAGTTTCTTTCATGGAACTCTAGCTAGTTACTTCCATGGAAATCTAGCTATTTACTTCCATGGAACACTAGCTAGTTTTTTTCTTTTCCTGGAACACTATGTAATTTTTTTCCTGGAACACTGTTTCCTTCCCTGGAACACTAGCTAGTTCCTTCCCTGGAACACTAGGCAGTTACTTCCCTGAAACACTAGCAAGTTCCTTCCATGGAACACAAAGTACTTACTTCCATGGAACACTAGATAATTCCTTCCATAAAACACTAAGTAGTTTTTTCCTTGGAACACTAAGTAGTTCCTTCCATGGAACACTAGCTTGTTTTTTCCATGGAACGCTAGCTTGTTCTTTCCATGTACACTAAGTAGTTTCTTCCACGGACCTTGAGCTAGTTCCTTCCCTGGAATACTAAGTAGTTTCTGGAATAATAAATAATTTTATCCCAGAATATCGAGGTCGTTTCTTCCCTGGAACACAAGCTCAATCCTTTCCTGGAACACTAAGTAGTTTCCTCACTGGAAGACTCAGTTGTTACATTCCCTGAAACACTAGCAAATTTCTTTCATAAAACTCAAGCTAGTTCCTCCCATGTAACACAATCTAGTTCCTTCTAAGGAACACTCGCTTGTTTCTTCCAAGGAACACTACGAGTTCCTACAATAGAACACTAGCTAGTTCCTTCTATGAAACACTATCTAGATTTTTATATGGAACACTAGCAAGTTTTTTCCGTGAAGCACTGAGTAGTTCCATCCAAGTTACACATACTAGTTCCTTCCATGGAACACTAAGTAGTTCCTTCCCTGGAACACAATTTTCATCCACGGAACACTAGCTAGTTTTGTCCATTGAACACTGAGTAGTTTCTCCCATTGAACACTAAGTAGTTCTTTCAATAGAACACTAAGATGTTCCTTTCATAGAACACCAACTAGTTTCTCCCATAGAACACTAAATAGTTCTTTCCATGGAACACTAGCTAGTTTCTTCCATGGAACACTAGCTAATATTTTTCATGTAATCTAGCTGGTTTCTTCCATGGAACACTCTCTAGACCCTTCTCTCGAACACTAGTTAATTCCTTTTAGGAACACTAAGTAGTGTCTTCCATGGAACAATAAGTAGATCCTTTTCTGGAACCCTTGCTAGTTCCTTCCATAAAACACTAGCTAGTTCCTTCCATGGAATAGTATGCAGTTTCTTCCATGGAATACTAGCTAATTTCTTCCATGCAACACTAAATAGATCCATCCATGGCACCCAAGCTAGTTTCTTCCATGGAACACCAGCTACTTCCATTAATAAAACACTAGGTAGTTTTTTCCATGGAACACTAAGTACTGTCATTCATGGAACAATAGCTAGATTCTTTCATGGAACACTGGATAGATCCTTCCATGGAACACCAGATTGTTCCCTCTATGGAAAACAAAGTAATGCCTTCCATTGAACACTAGCTGGATATTTCTAAGGAACTCTAGCTAGTTCGTTTCATGGAACACTAAATAGTTCCTATCATGGAACACTAGCTAGTTCCTTCCATGGAACACGAAGCAGTTCCTTCCATGGAACACTAAGTAGTTTCTTCCATGAAACACTAACTATGTTCTTCCATGAGACACTTTCTAGTATTTACCATAGAACACTAGCTAGTTCCTTCCATGAAACACTGAGTAGTTTTTTCTCCCATGAAACACTAAGTAGTTCCTTCAATGGAACATTAGTACCTTACATGGAACACTACGTAGTTCCTTACATGGAACGCTAGCTAGTTCCTTCCATGGAATGCTAGCTAGTTCCTTCCATTGAACACTAAGTAGTTCCCTCCATGGAACACTAAGTAGTTGCTACCATGAAACAATAAGTAGTTCCTCCCATGGAACAATAGCTAGTTCCTTCCATGAAACATTAAGTAGTTTTTTTCATGGAACACTAGTAGTTCCTTCCATGGAACACCAGCCAGTTCCTTCCATGAAACACTAAGTAGTTCCTCCCATGGAACACTAAGTACTTCCTTTCTTGGAACAGTAGCTGGTTCATTCCATGAAACACAACCTATTCCCTTCCACGGAACAGTAAGTAGTCCCTTCCATGGAAAGAAGTACTTAGTGTTCCGTGAAAAAATCTACGTAGGGTTCCTTCCATGGAACACAAAGTAGTTCTTTTCATGGAACACTAAGTAGTTTCTACCATAGAACACTAGCTAGTTCCTTCAACTGAACACTAAGTAGTTTCTTCCATGGAACACTAGCTATTTTCTTCCATGGAAAACTAAGTATTTCTTCTATGGAACATTAGCTAGTACCTTCCATGGAACACTAAGTAATTTCTTCCATTGAACACTAACATTTGTCTTCCATTAAACATTAGCTAGTTACATCCATCGAACACTAAGTAGTTCCTTCCATGGACATAGCTTGTTTATAACATGGATTACTAACTAGTTCCATCAATGGAACACTTAGCTGATCCATCCATGGAACACTAGCTACATACTTTTATGGAAAACTAAGTAGTTCTTTCCATGGAACTCTAGCTAGTTCCTTCCATTGAACACTAAGTAGTTTTTTCCATGGAATACTAGCTAGATTCTTCCATGGTGCACTAGATAGTTTATTTCATGAAACATTAAGTAGTTCTTTCCATGGAACACTATTTAGTTTCTTCTGAAAACACTAGTTAGTTCTTTCCATGGAAAACTAAATATTTCTTTCCATGGAAAACTATGTAGATCCTTTCAGGAAACACTAAATAGATCCTTACATGGAACAATGAGTACATCCTTCCAGGGAAGTGTTCCATGGAATTGTTCCATGGAAGGAATTATTTAGTGATCCATGGAAGTGACAAGCTAGTGTTCCATGGAAAGAACTATTTAGTGCTCGATGGATGGAACCGTTTAGTGTTCAATGGAAGGAACTACTTAGTGGTCCATGGAAAAATTACTTAGTGCTCCATGGAAGGAACAGGCTAGTGTTTCATAGATGGAAGTACATAGTGTTCCACGAAAGGAACTAGCTAGTGTTCCTTTAAAGAAACTACTTAGTGTTGCATGGAAATATTTACTTATTGTTCTATGGAAGTAACTACCTATTGTTTCATGGAAGGAACTAGCTAGTGTTCCATTGGACGAACTACTTAGTGTTTTATTGAAGGAACTAATTTGTGTTCAATGGAAGGAAATACCTAGTGTTCCATAAAAGAGACTAGCTAGCGTTCCTTTAAAAGAACTAGCTAGTGTTTCATGGAAGGACTAGCAAGCATTTTATGGGAAGAACTACTTAGTGTTTCATGGAAGAAATCAGCTAGAGTTCAATGGAAGGTACTAGCTAGTGTTCCATGGAAGGAACTAGCAGTGTTCCAAGGAAAAAACTACTTAGGGTTTTATAGAAGGAATTACTTAATATTCCATGATAGGAACTAGCTAGTGTTCCATGGTAGGAACTAGTTTTTCTTGGAAGGATTACTTAGTGTTCTATGGAAGGAACTACTTTTGTTTCTCAGAGGAACTAGCTAGTGTTCCATGGAAGGAACTAGCTAGTGTTCCATGGAAAAAACTAGCTAGTGTTCCATGGAAGGAATTAGCTAGTGTTTCATGGAAGGAATTATTTAGTGTTTCATGAAGAGAACTACTTAGTATTTCATATTAGAATCTAGCTAGTGTTACATGGTACAAACTAGCTAGTGTTCTATGGAAGAAATAGCTAGTGTTCCATCGAAAAAAGTACCTAGTGTTCTATGGAAGTAACTAGCTAGTGTTCCATGGAAGAAATTTGATAGTGTTACATGGAAGGAACTAGCTAGTGTTCCATGGAAGGAAGTAGCTACTGTTCCATGGAAGGAACTACATAGTGTTCCATGAAAGAAACTACTTAATGTTCCATGGAAGGATCAACTTAGTGTTCCATGAAGGAACAAGTAGTGTTCCATAAAAATAACTTGCTAGTGTCCATGAAGGAACTACTTAGTGTTCCATGGAAGAAACCAGCTAGTGTTCCATGGAAGTAACTAGCTAGTGATCCATGGAAGAAACTACTTAGTGTTCCATTGAAAGAACTAGTTAGTGTTCTATGGAATAAAATACTTAGAGTTTCATAGAAAGAACTACTTAGTATTTCATGGTAGGAACTAGCTAGTGTTCCATGGTAAAAACTAGCTACTGTTTTATGTTAGAAAATAGCTCTTGTCCATGAATGAAACTACCTAGTTTTAAATGGAAGGAACTAGCTAGTGTTTTATTAAAAGAACTACTTAGTGTTCCATGAAGGAACTAGCTAGTGTTTCATCGAAGAAACTACTTAATGTTCCATGGAAAAAACTGCTTAGTGTTCCATGGGACAATCTAGCTTGTGTTTCATGGAAGGAACTACTTATTGTTCCATGCGAGGAACTACTTAGTGTTCCATGGAAGCAACTACTTAGAGTTTCATGAAAAGTACTACTTAGTATTTTATGGTAGGAACAAGATAGTGTTCCATGGTGGGAACTACTAGTGTTCCATGGAAAGAGCTTCTAAGTGTCCCATGGATGGAACTAGCTAGTGTTCCATGGAAAAGACATCTAAGTGTTTCATGGAAGGAACTATCTGTTTTTCCATAAAAGAAACTACTTAGTGTTCCATGGAAGAAACTAGTTTGTAATCCATGGAAAGAACAAGTTAGTGTTCCAAGGATGGAACAAGCTTGTGTTCCATGGAAGGAACAACTTAGTGTTCCATGAAAGTTACTACTTAGTGTTTCAATGAAGGAACTAATTTGTGTTCCATGGAAAAAACGTGCTAGAGTTTTATGGAAGAAACTGCGTAGTGTTCCATGGAAGGCACTAGATAGTGTTCCATGGAAGGAAGTAGCTAGTGTTTCATGGAAGGTACCACTTAGTGTTCCATGGAAGAACGTAGCTAGCATTCCAAAGGAACTTGCTAGTGTTCCATAGAAGAAACTACTTAGTGTCTCATGAAAAAAATACTTAGTATCATGGCAGGAACTAGCTTGTTTTCCGTGGTAGGAACCACCTAGTGTTGAATGAAAGGAATTAGCCAGTGTTCCATGGAAAAAAAGTACATAGTGTTCAATGGTCAGAACTAGCTAGTGTTCTATGGAAGGAATTAGCTAGTTTTTTACTGAAGGATCTGGCAAGAATTTCATGGAAAAAAGTACTTAGTATTCCATGGAAAAAACTACTTAATGTTTCATGGAAGGATCTACTTAGTGTTCCATGGAAGAAAATATCTAGTGTTCCATTGAAGGAACTTGCGAGTGTTCCCGTAAGAAAATACATAGTTTTCTTTTTCTTTTCTTTTTTTTTGATGAATTTTTATTTATTTTTTTTGTTACAGATATTTTACATTTTTACCCCATTGGCACCTCCCACCCCACCCCACCTCCGCCCCATCACCGGCTTAGTTGTCCATGTCCATTGGTCATGCATACATGCATATAAGTTCTGTGATTTATCTCTTCCCACCCCCCCCATCCCCTCTTCTGAGGGATGTCAGTCTGTGCCCTATTTCCATGTTTCTGGGTCTACTGTATTCCTCAGACTGTTATGTCCATTATATTTCATATATAAGTGAGATCATGTGGTATTTGTCTTTTTCTGCTTGGCTTCTTTCACTTAGGATAATACTTTCCAGGTCCCTCCATGTCGTCTCAAAGGATAAGAGATCTTTCTTTCTTACCGCTGCATAGTACTCCATTGTGTATATGTACCACAGCTTTTTTATCCATTCGTCTACTGATGGACACTTGGGCTGTTTCCAGATCTTAGCTATTGTAAATAGTGCTGCTATGAACATGGGGGTACATATATTCTTTCTTTTTTTTTATTGATTAATTTTTGTTACAGATGATTCTCCTTTTTTCCCCTACTGATTCCCCCCTACCTTTCCCCTCCCTGCCCCTTCCCCAGATTGTTGTCCATGTCCACTGGTCATGCATACATGCGTATAAGTTCTGTGGTTCATCCCTCCCCCACCTCCCCACTCCTTAGGGGATTGTCAGTCTGTACCCCGCTTCTGCGTCTCTGGGACTACCCCATTCCTCAAACTGTTATGTTCATTATATTCCACAAATCAGTGAGATCATATGAAATTTGTCTTTCTCTGTTTGGCTTGTTTCACTTAGGATGATACTTTCCAGGTCCGTCCATGTAGTCTCAAAGGATAAGAGATCTTTCTTTCTTACTGCTGCGTAGTACTCCATTGTGTATATGTACCACAGCTTTTTAATCCATTCGTCTACTGATGGCCACTTGGGCTGTTTCCAGATCTTAGCGATGGTAAATAGTGCTGCTAAAAAGATGGGGGTACATATATTCTTTCTTATTGGTGTTTTATGCTTCTTAGGGTGTATTCCTAGAAGTGGGATCACTGGGTCAAATGGAAGATCGATTTTTAATTTTTCGAGGTGACACCATATTGTTTTCCATAGTGGCTGCACCAGGCTGCATTCCCACCAGCAGTGTATTAGAGTCCCCTTTTCTCCACACCCTCGCCAACACTTGTTGTTTGATGATTTGTTGATGGCGGCCATTCTGACGGGTGTGAGGTGATACCTCATTGTTGTTTTGATTTGCATCTCTCTAATGATTAGTGATGTTGAGCATTTCTTCATATAGAAACTACATAGTTTTCCTTGGAAAAAACTATTTAGTGTTCCATGGAAAGAACTACTTAATGTTCCATGGAAGGAGAAACCTGGTCTTCCATGGAATGAACTACTTAGTGTTCGATGCATGGTACTAGCTATTGCTCCATGGAAGGAACTAGTTAGTGTTCCATGGAAGAAACTACTTCGTGTTCCATGAAAGGAAATTGCTAGTTTTCCATTGAAGGAACTACTTAGTGTTCCATGGAAGGAACTATTTAGTGGTCAATGGAAGAAACCAGCTAGAGTTCCATGGAATGAACTAGCTAGGGTTCCATGGAAGAAACTAGCTAGTGTTCCATAAAAAAACAACAACAACAACAACAACAAAAAACAACTTAGTATTGCATAAAAGAAACTAGATAGTGTTCCATGGAAAGAGCTACTTAGTGTTTCATGGAAGAAACCAGCTAGTGTTACATGGAAGGAACTAGCTATTGATCCATGAAATAAACTACTTAGTTTTCCATAGCAGGAACTATCTAATGTTCCTCAGTAAATACCAGCTAGTGTTCCATGGAGGGAACGAATTACGGTTTCATGGAAGGAACCAGCTACTGTTCCATGGAAGGAACTAATTAGTGTTCCACGGAAGGAACTACTCAGTGTTCTATAGAAGAAACTAGATTTTGTTCTTTAGAGGTACCAACTAGTGTCCATGAAAAAAATTACTGATTGTTCCATGGAAGGAACTAGCTAGTATTCCATGGAAGGAAATACTTAGAGTTCCATGGAAGAAACTAGCTAGTGTGCCAAGGAAAGAACTGGCTAGTGTACAATGGAAGGAACTATCTAGTGTTCCATGGAAGGACCTTGCTAGGGTTCCCGGAAAAAACTACATAGTGTTCCATTGAAAGAACTACTTAGTGTTACAAGGAAGGAACTACTTAGAGTTTCATGGAAGAAACTATTTGTTGTTCCATAAAAGAACCCAGCTACTGTTCCATGAAAGAAACTACCTAGTGTTCCAAGGAAAGTACTAGCTAGTGTTCCATGGAAGAAACTAGCTAGTGTTTTATGGAAGAAAGTAGCTAGCGTTCCATGGAAGATATTACTTAGTCTTTCTTGGAAGGAAATACTTAGTGTTCCATGGAAGAATTTACGTAGTGTTCAATGGAAGGAAATATATAGTGTTCCTTGGAAGGAACCTGCGTGGGTTTCTGAAAAAAACTATATAGTTTTCCATGGAAAAATCTACATAGTGTTCCATGGAAGTGACTACTTAGTGTTCCATGGTTGGAACTTGTTAGTGATCCATGGAAGTAACAAGCTAGTGTTCAATGGAAGGAACTACTTAGTGTTAGATGGATGGAACTAGCTAGTGTTCCATGGAAGAAACTAGTTAGTGTTTCATGGAAGAAACTACTTAGTGTGCCATGGAAAGGACTAGCTAGTGTTTCATGTAAAAAACTACTTAGTGTTCCATGGAAGGAATTAGTGTTCGATGGAAGAAACTATCTACTTTTCCATGGAAGAAAGTAGCTAGTGGTCCTTGGTAGAAACTAGGTACTGTTCCATGGATAGACCTACTTCGTGTTTCATGGAAGGGACTACTTAGTGTTCCATAGAACGACTACAAGTGTTCCATGGAAGAAACAAGCCAGTGTTTTATGCAAGGAATAGATAGTGTTTTATGTACGGAACTATCTAGTGTTCAACGGAAGGAACTAGCTAGTGATCCATGGAAGGGACTAGCTAGTGTTCAGTGAAAGTAATTATCTAGTGGTTCATAGAAGCAACTAGCTAGTGTTCCATGCAATGAACTAACTAGTGTTCCAGGAAAGAAACTACATAGTGTATCATGGAAGGAAATACTTTGTGTTCCCTGGAAGGAACTATCTAGTGTTCCATGGTAGAAACTACTTAGTGTTGCATGGAAAAAACTACTTACTCTTCCATGAATACAACTAGCTAGTGGTCTTGAAAAAAACTAGCTAGTGTTCTATGGAAAGATCTAGTTAGTGTTACATGGTAGGAAATAGCTAGTATTCAATGGAAGGAACTAGCTAGTGTTCCATGGAAGTATTTAGCTAGTGTTCCATGGAAGATAGTAACAAGTGTTCCATGGAAGGATTTATCTAGTGTATCATAAAAATAAAAAAAAACTACTTAGAGTTTCATGAAAGAATCTACTTAGTATTCCATGGAAGGAACTACTTAGGGTTTTGTCGAAGTAACTGCTTAATATTCCATGAGAGGAACTATCTAGTGTTCCATGGAAGGAATTAGCTAGTGTTTCAGGAAAGAAACTACTTAGTGTTCCATGAAATAAACTACTTATTGTTCCATGGATGGAACTACTTAGTGTTCTATAAAAAAAATTAGCTAGTATTCATTGGAAGGAACAAGTTAGTGTTTCATGGAAGAAAGAACTTAGTGTTCCATGGAAGGAACTACTTAGTGTTCTATGGAATGAACTAGCTACTGTTCCATGGAAGGAACTATATAGTGTTCCATGGAAGAAAATACTTAGTGTTCCATGGAAATAACTTTCTCTTGTTCCATGGAAAGAACTAGCTAGTGTTCCAAGTAAAGAAGTACTTAGCGTTCAATGGAAGGAACTACTTAGTGTTTCATGTAAATAACTACTTACTCTTCCATGGATGGAACTAGCTAGTGTTCCATTGAAGGAACTACTTAATGTTCCATGGAAGAAACTACTTAGTGTTCCACGGAAAGAACTAGCAGTGTTCTTTGAAGGAACAAGCTAGTGTTCCATGGAAGGAACTAGTTTGAGTTACATGGAAAGAGCTACTTAGTGTTCCATGGATGGAACTAGCAAGTGTTTCATGGAAAGGAATTACTTAGTGTTCCATGGAAAGAAGTAGTTTGTGTTACATGGAGGAGCTACTTAGTGTTCCATGGAGGGAACTAACAAGTGTTTCATGGAAGGAATTACTTAGTTTTCCATGGAAGGAACTACTTAGTGTTCCATGGAAGGAACTCGCTAGTGTTCCATGGAAGGAACTACTTAGTGTTATAGGAAGGAACTACTTAGTGTTACATGGAAGGAACTACTTTGTGTTCCATGAAAAATATTAGCTATTGTTCCATGGCAGGAACTAGTTAGTGTTTCATGGATGGAACTAGCTACTGTTCCATGGAAGGGGATACTTACTGCATTATGGATAGAACTTCTTAGTGTTCCATGGAAAGATCTAGCTCGTGTTCCATGGAAGGAACTACTTACTGTTCCATGATAGGAACTAGCTAGTGTTCCATGGAAGAAACTAGCTAGTGTTTTATGGACACAACTAGTTAGTGTACCATGGAAAGAACTACTTAGTGTTCCATAAAAAAATCTAGCTAGTGGTTTATGGAAGGAACTTCTTACTGTTCCATGATAAGAACTAGCTAGTGTTCCATGGAAGTAACTAGCTAGTGTTCCATGGAAGAAACTAGTTTGTGTTCAATGGAAGAAACCAGTTAGTGTTTTATGCAAGAAACTAAATGGAGTTCCTTAGAAGGAACAAGCAATTTTTCCATGGAAGAAACTACTTAGAATTTTATGAAAGTAACTGCTTAATGTTACATGAAAGGATCTATATAGTGATCCAGGAAAGGTACTAGATAGATTTCCAGGGTAGGAACTACTTAGTGTTCCAGAGAGGGAACTAGTTAGTGTTCCAGGGAAAGAACATTTTAGTGTTCCAGAGAGGTACTAGTTATCGTTCAAGGAAAAGAATTAGGTAGTGATCCTGGGACAAAACTAGTTAGTATTCCATGGAAGATACTAGTTAGTGTTCCATGAAAAAAACTACCGATTGTTCAAAGGAAGGAACAAGTTAGTGTTTCAAGGAAGGAAGTATTTAGTGTTCCATGGAAGGCACTACTTAGTGTTTCTTGGAAGAAACTAGCTACTGTTCCATGGAAGGAACTAGCTAGTGTTCCATTAAAGGAAGTACTAAGTGTTCCATGGAAGGAAAAACTTAGTGTTCCATGAAAAGAACTAGCTAGTGTTCCATAGAAAGGACTTGCTAGTGTTCCATGGAAGAAAGTACTTAGTGTTCCATGGAGAAAACTTCTTAGTGTTTCATGGAAAGAAATACTTACTTTTTCATGGCCTGAACTAGCTAGTGTTTCATGGAAGGAATTACTTAGTGTTCCATGGAAGGAACTACTAAGTGTTCCATGCAAGGAATTAATTAGAGTTCCAAGACAAAAATAAGCTAGTGTTTCAAGAAGGTACTAGGTAGTTATCCATGGATGAAACTAGCTAGTGTTCCATGGAAAGGACTACTTAGTGTTCCATGGAAAGAACTACTTATTATTCCATGGAAGAAACTAGCTGGTCTTCCATGGAATGAACTAGCTAGCGTTCCTCGGAAGGAATTGCCTCTATTCCATGGAAGGAACTATTTAGTGTTCCATGGAGAAAACTAGCTAGTGATCCATGGAAGAAACTATCTAGTGTTCCATGGAAGAAACTATCTAGTGTTCCATGTAAGGAACTAACTAGTGTTTCATGGAAGGAACTAGCTAGTGTTTCATGGAAGGAACTAGCTAGTGTTCCATGGAATGAACTACTTAGTGTTTCATGAAAAGAACTACTTAGTATTTTATTGTAGGAACTAGCTTGTCTTCCATGGTAGGAACTAGCTAGTGTTCCATGGAAAAAAACATCTAAGTGTTTCATGGAAGGAACTAGATTGTGTTCCATAAAAAGAACTACTTAGTGTTCCATGGAAAAAACTAGTTTGTAATCCATGGAAAGAACAAGTTAGTGTTCCAAGGATGGGACTAGCTTGTGTTCCATGGAAGGAAGAACCTAGTGTTCCATGAAAGGAACTACTTCGTGTTTCATTAAAGGAACTACATTGTGTTCCATGTAAGAAACGTGCTAGAGTTTTATGGAAGAAACTGGATAGTGTTCCATGGATGGAACTAGATAGTGTTCCATGGAAGGAAATACTTAGTGTTACATGGAAGGAAGTGGCTAGTGTTTCATGGAAGGTACTACTTAGTGTTCCATGGAAGAACGTAGCTAGCATTCCATTGAAGGAACTTGCTAGTGTTCCATAGAAGAAACTACTTAGTGTCTCGTGAGAAAACTACTTAGTATTTCATGGCAGGAACTAGCTTATTTTCCATGGTAGGAATCACCTAGTGTTCAGTGAGAGGAACTAGCCAGTGTTCCATGGAAAAAAATACCTAGTGTTCCATGGTAAGAACTAGGTAGTGTTCTAAGGAAGGAATTAGCTAATTTTTTTATTGAAGGATCTGGCAAGAATTTTCATGGAAGGAAGTACTTAGCATTCCACGGAAAAAACAACTCAGTGTTCCATGGAAGAATCTACTTAGTGTTCCATGGAAGGAACTACTTAGTGTTTCATTAAAAGAACTACTTAGTATTTTATTGTAGGAACTAGATAGTCTTACATGGCAGGAACTAGCTAGTGTTCCATGGAAAAAACATCTAAGTCTTTCATGGAAGGAACTAGCTTGTGTTCCATAAAAGAAACTACTTAATGTTCCATGGAATAAACTAGTTTGTAATCCATGGAAAGAACAAGTTAGTGTTCCAAGGATGGGACAAGCTTGTGTTCCATGGAAGGAACAACCTAGTGTTCCATGGAAAGAACTACTTAGTGTTCCATGGAATGAAAAAGCTGGTGTTCCATGGAATGAACTACTTAGTGTTCGATGCATGGTACTAGTTAGTTTTACATGGAAAGAACTAGTTAGTGTTCCATGGAAGAAAGTACTTAGTGTTCCATTAAAGGAAATTGCTAGTTTTCCATTGAAGGAACTACTTAGTGTTCCATGGAAGGAACTATTTAGTGGTAAATAGAGGAAACCCGCTAGGGTTCCATGAAATGAACTAGTTTGTGTTCCACAGAAGAGTCTCACTTGTTCCATGGAAGGAACTAGTTAGAGTTCCATGGAAGGGACTCTCTAGTGTTTCATGGAAAAATCTAATTGGGGTTTATGGAAGGAACTAGCTAAAACCAGCTAGTGTTCCATAGAAGGAAATTCTTAGTGTTCCATGGAAGGAACTACTTAGTGTTTCATTGAAGGAACTAATTAGTGTTCCAATTAAGGAACTACTTAGTGTTCCATGGAAGAAAATACTCAGTGTTCCATGGAAGAAACTAGCTAGTTATCAGTGAAAGGAAGTAGATAGTGTTTCATAGAAGGAACTACTTGGTGTTCCATGTAAGGAACTACTTAGTGTTCCATTGAGGGAAGTAGTTACTCTTTTATGGAAGGAACTAGCTAGTGTTCCATGGAAGGAACGAACTAGTGTTCCATTGAAGGAACTACTTAGTGTTCCATGGAAAGAAATAGCTAGTGTTCCATGGAAGGAACAAGTAAGTGTTCCATGAAAAAAAACTACTTAGTTTTCCACGGAAGAAACTACTTAGTTTACCATGGAAGGATCTAGCTTGTGTTTCATGGAAGAAACCACTTAGTTTTGCATGGAAAAAACTACTTAGTGTTCCATTGATGGAACTAGCCAGTGTTCCATGCAAGGAACTATCTAGTGTTTCATGGAAGGAAATAGCTATTGTTCCATTGAAGGAACTGGCTTGTATCCAGTGAAGAAACTACTTAGTGTTCCATGGATGAAAGTAGCTAGTGTTTTATGGAAGGAACAATTTATTGTTCCATGGAAAAAAAACTACTTAGTGTTCCATGAAAGGAACTACTTAGTGTTCCACGGAAGAAACCTACTCCTGTTGCATGCAAGGAACTACGTAGTGCTCATTGGAAGAAACTAGCTATTGTTCCATAGTACGAACTAGCTAGTGTTCCACTGAAGAAACAAGCTAGTGTTCCATGGAAGGAACTAGCTAGTGGTCCATGGAAAGAACAATCTAGTGTTCCATGAAAGGATCTAGCAGTTTCCCATTGAAAGAGCTAACTAGTGTTTCACGAAACGAACTATTTAGTGTTCTATGGAAGGAACTATTAAGTGTTTCATAGAAGGGACTACTTAGTGTTCAAAGGAAGGAACTACATATTGTTCTACGAATGGAACAAGCTAAGGTTCCATGGAAGGAAATAGCTAGTGTTCCATTGAAGGAATTAGTAGTCTTCCAATAAAGAACTAGTTAGTGTTCCATGCAAGGAACTATATAGTGTTCCATTGAAGGAACTACTAGTTTTCCATGAAAGAATCTGCATAGGGTTTCATGGAAGTAACAATTAATGTTGCATGGAAGGAACTAGCTAATAGTGTTCCAGGAAAGGAACTAGTTAGTGTTCCAGGGAAGAAACTCCTTATTGTCACAGAGAAGGAACTAGCTAGTGTTCCAGGGAAGGAACTAGCTAGTGTTCCAGAAAAGAAACTAGCTAGTATTCCATGGAATGAACTAGCTAGTAATCCATGGAAGGAACTATCTAGTGTTTTATTTAAGGAACTAGCTAGTGTTGCATGGAAGGAATTAGCTAGTGTTACAGGGAAGAAACCAGTTAGTGTTCCATAGAAGGAACTAGCTAGTGTTCCTTGGAAGGAACTGCATAGTGTTCCATGTAAGAAAATACTTAGTGTTCCATGGAAGTAACTACCTAGTGTTTCATGGGAGGAACTACCTAGTGTTCCATGGAAGAAACTACTTTTTGTTTCATGGAAGAAAGTAGCTAGTGTTGCATGCAAGAAACTACTTGTGTTCCATAAAGAACACTAGCTACTGTTTTTGGAAGGAAATAGCTAGTGTTCCATGAAAGGAATTAGCTAGTGTGCCAAGGAAGGAACTATCTAGTGTTTTATGGAAAAAACTAGCTAGTGTTCCTTGGAAAGAACTAACAAGTGTTCCAGGGAAGAAACTAATAACTATTTTATGGAAAGAACTAGCTAGTGCTCAATGGAAGAATCCAGCTAGTGTTCCTTGGAAGGAACTATCTAATGTGCCATAGAAGGAACTACTTAATGTTCCATGGAAAGAACTACTGAGTGTTTCATGGAAGGAACCAGCAAGGACTAGCTACTGTTTCTTGAAAGGAACTACTTAGTTTTCCATGCAAGGGACTACTTCGTGTTCATTGGAAGGATCTAGCTAGATTTCCATGGAATGAACTATTAGTGTCCATGGATGGATCTACTTAGTGTTCCATGGAAGGACCAAGCTAGTATTCCATGGAAGAAACTAGCTAAATTTCCATAGAAAAATCTCCTTTGTGTTCTAGGCATTAATCTAGCCAGTGTTCCATGGAAGGAACTAGATAGAGTTCCATGGAGGTATCTAGCTAGTGTTCCATGGAAAGAACTACTTAGTGTTTCATGGAAAAAAATAACAAGTGTTCCATGGAAGAATTTAACTAGTGTTCTATGAAAAACTACTTAGGGCGAAAAAATGGCGGCGGAGTGAATGGCGCTACACAGACCATCTCCTTGGACCAAACTGGATTCACAACGAAAATAAAGGCAAATCTTCAGGAAGTGGCAACCGAAAGACACCTTGGAGGACTACATAACCAGAGATACCGACTCAATCCTGGTAGGTTGTGAGCACTTGAGACAGGGCCGGGAGCCCACGGTCTGCAGCGGCCTGGTCGGGGACCCAGGGACTCCCCGTCTGGAAGTTGCTGCTAAAGCCTCTGCTTAGACCTCGCCTGTGTCCTGTCAACTCTGCTGCCTCCCAAACCCTCGGCTGGTGCCGCACGGACTCACTGGGGCCAGGGAACTCAGTGGCGGGAAGTTGCTGCTAAAGCCTCCGCTGCGACCCCACCTGAGTTCTGCAAAATCTGCTGCCTGCTAAGCCCTCGTCTGGTGCCACACGGGCTGGCACGGACTGGCTCCGACCAGGGGACTCAGCGGGACGCTGCTACCCAAGCTTACTCTTGCAAACTCTGCGTGCTAAGCCCTTGGCTGGTGCCGCACAGACTCACGGGGACTAGGGGACTCTGCTGGAAGTTGCTGACACCCCAGCAGTGTCCTGCTCTCGCGGCTCAGTCCTGGGGCTTCTGCTGAGTGCAAAACCCTCTGCTGGTGCCACAGCCATGGCAGCCCTTGGCAGGAAGCAGCGCTCTCGGGTTAAAAGTCCCAGGTGGCTCCATGATGCAGAGTCTAGACAGAAGCTAAATTGGCATCAGCCACTCACCTTGGGTTCAGCAGAAGGAAGGCACACTGGACTGAAAATGTGTGAGGAAACTTGGGTTTGGGAGGGTGCTAAGAGCTTTCCTGAGTGCAGCCACGCAAGATTGTGGTCATTTTATTCCGTCCCAGGGCCCTGGGGAAAGGCGAGGTGGAGGCCCCTCCCTCAGAGATTCAATCCCACCTGGTGTCAATTGAAATGCTAATTGAGGCCCATTAACAACCAGCAGCTGCCCCAACCTCGGGAAATCTTCCTACACTGAGAACATGAGGGACTTTTTTAGGCAACTCAGAAACCAAGGGGCTTCAGGTGACCTCTACTAATAGCCTCTTGGCAAAAAAAAAAAAAAAAAAAGCGCTAGAGGATAACTACCATTCCCTGGGCTACCAACACTAACCACGAAAGCTAAGACTTGAAGGTGGTGTTTAAAGTGGGTCCTCCCTGGCTCATCCAAACCCAGGAGAGGGAACCACAAACAGCAGAACACCAACAGCCACAGGGAAAATTGGGCAGACTCCAAAGCCCACTGTGATAGCCAAAATGGTGAAAAACAGAAACAAAACCCAAATGAAAGAACATGAAACCTCTATGGAAGATGAGAAAAATGAGTTGCAGATAAGCAAGTTAACAGAACTAGAATTTAGAGCCATGATGTTGAGGAAGCTCAACAGCATGTGTAAGGATATGAGCACCATGAATAAAGATATAAAAATGTTGAAAATCAACCAGTTGGAAATTAAAAACCAACAGGAATAAATGAAGAATGACATATCAGAAATAAAAAACACTTTGGAAGGTCTAAAAAGCAGAGTAGGGGAAGCTGAGGACCAGATAAGTGAATTAGAAGACAGGCTAGAAGAACTCAACCAATCAGAAAATGAAAAGGAAAAAACGATTAAAACACAGAAAGACAGCTTAAGAGAATTGTGGGACAACTGGAAACGGAATAATATTCGAATCATAGGAGTCCTTGAAGAAGAAGAACATAAGCAAGGGTTAGAGAATATATTGAAAGAAATAGTGACAAAAAACTTCCATAATTTGGTGAAGGAAGGAGGCATTCAAGGTCAAGAAGCACAGAGAGGCCCAAGTAAGAACCCAAACAGGAACACACCAAGACACATAGTAATCAAACTGCCAAAAATTAAAGACAAAGAGAGAATCCTAAAAGCTGCAAGAGATGAGCAACAGGTTACCTACAAAGAAAACCCCATAAGGCTCTCAGCTGACTTCTCACAAGAAACACTACAGGGAAGAAGGGAATGGCATGAAGTAATCAAGGTCATGAAAAACAAGGATCTGAATCCAAGATTACTATACTCAGCAAGGCTAACATTCAAAATAGAAGGTCAATTAAAGAGCTCCCAGACAAAAAAACGCTAAGGGAATACACTAATAACAAACCAACACTGCAAGAAAGGTTAAAAGGACTGCTGTAATTACCAGGAGAAAGAGGAAGAAAAATAGAACCACACTAAAAAAAAATGACAATAAATAAGTACATATCAATAATCACCTTAAATGTAAATGGACTGAATGCTCCCATATAAAAACACAGAGTTGCTTATTGGATAAGAAAGCATGACTCATCTCTATGTTGTTTACAAGAGACCCACTTCACACCAAAAGACTCACATAGATTGAAAGTGACGGGATGGAAAAAAATCTTCCAAGCAAATGAAAAAAAAAAAAGTTGGGGTAGCAATACTCATATCTGATGAAATAGATTTCAAAATGAAGGCCATAATTAGAGACAAAAAAGGCCACTACATAATATTGAAAGGATCTTTCCAACAGGAAGATATAACCTTGATAAACATATATGCACTGAATATAGGAGAACCAAAATATATTAAAAAATGAAGACACAACAACAAAAAATCTAGGGGAGGCAGCAAAAGCAGTTCTGAGAGGGAAGTTCATAGCACTACAGGCCTACCTCAAAAGAGAAGAAAAATCTCTAATAGACTATCTGACCTCACAACTTAAAGAAATAGAGAGCAAAAAAAAAAAAAAAAAGAAAAAGAAAACACCAGAGCAAGTAGAAGGAAGGAAATAGTAAAGATCAGAGCAGAAATAAATGACATAGAGACCAAAAATACAATTCAAAGGATCAATAAAACAAAGAGCTGGTTTTTCGAAAAGATAAACAAGATTGACAGACCCTTAGCTAGACTCACCAAGAAAAAAGAGAGAGAATCCAAATACACAGAATCAGAAATGAAAGAGGAGAGATAACAAATGACACCACAGATATACAAAAGATCGTTAACAACTACTATGAACACTCTTATGGCAAAAAATTGCACAATCTAAGTGAAATGGACAAATTTCTAGAAACACATTGTCTCCCAAAACTAGATCAGAAAGAGATAGAAAACTTGAACAGACCAATAACAACAGAATTAATTGAACATGTAATCAAGACTCTCCCAGGAAACAAAAGCCCAGGCCCGGATGGCTTCACGGGGGAGTTTTACGGAACATTCAAAGAAGAACTAATACCCATTCTCCTCAAACTATTTCAAAAATTTCAAGAAAAAGGAAGACTTCCAATCTCGTTTTATGGAGGCAACATAATTCTAATTCCAAAACCAGAAAAAGACACAACAAAGAAAGAAAACTACGGGCCAATATTCCTGATGAACATATATGCCAAAATCCTAAACAAAATACTAGCAAATCAGATCAAGCAATACACAAAAAAATTATCTACCCTGACCAAGTGGGATTCATCTTAGGAATGCAAGACTGGTACAATATTCGCAAATCCATAAACGTGATACACCACATAAATAAAATGAAGAATAAAAACCACATGATAATATCAATAGATGCTGAAAAAGCCTTCGACAAAATCCAGCATCCATTTCTGATAAAAACACGCAGCAGTGTGGGAATAGAGGGATCATATCTAAATATAATAAAGGCCATATATAAAAGACCTATAGCCAACATCATACTCAATGGGCAAAAAATAAAGGCATTTCCCTTAAGAACAGGAACAAGGCAAGGATGCCCACTTTTGCCACTCCTATTTAACATAGTACTGGAAGTCTCAGCCACAGCAATCAGACAGAAAGAAAAAATAAAAGGGATCCAAATTGGAAAGGAGGAAGTGAAACTGTCATTATTTGCAGATGACATGATACTATACGTAGAAAACCCCAAAAACTCCATAAAAAATTTACTAGACTTAATAAATGAATTTGGAAAAGTAGCAGGCTACACACTTAATGTCAAGAAATCGATGGTATTTTTAAACACCAATGATGTACTCACAGAAAGAGAAAGTAAGCAAACAATCCCATTTACCATGGCGGCAACAAAATTAAGATACCTAGGAATAAACTTAACCAAAGATATAAAGGCCTATTCGCAGAAAACTACAGGTCATTGAAAAAAGAAATAGAGGAAGATATAAAAAAGTGGAAGCACATACCCTGTTCATGGATTGGGAGAATTAACACCATTAAAATGTCCATATTACCCAAAGCAGTATATAGATTCAACGCAATCCCCATCAAAATAACAATGGCATACTTTACAGAATTAGAACAATTATTTCAAAAGTTCATATGGAACCAAAAAAGGCCTCGAATAGCCACAGCAATCTTGAAAAGGAAGAACAAAGTTGGAGGGATCACAATACCAGATTTCAGGTTATACTACAAAGCCACTGTAATCAAAACAGCCTGGTACTGGCACAAGAACAGGCATATAGACCAGTGGAAAAAAACAGAGAATCCAGAAATGGACCCAAGGCAATATGTTCAATTAATATTTGACAAAGGTGCCAAGAGCATACAGTGGAGTAAGAACAGCCTCTTTAATAAATGGTGCTGGGAGAATTGCACAGCTATTTGGAGAAAAATGAAACTAAACCATCAACTTTCACCCTACACTAGAATAAACTCAAAATGGATAAAAGACTTAAATGTAACTCATAAATCCATAAGAATCCTAGAAGAGACTGTAGGCAAAGAAATTTCATACATCATACGCAGCAGAATTTTTACTGACACATCACCTAAGGCAATAGAAACAAAAAAGAAAATGAACACATGGGACTCCATCAAACTCAAAAGCTTCTGCACAGCGAAAGACACAATCATCAAAACGGAAAGGCTACCCACTATATGGGAGAGCATAATTGCCAATGATATATCAGATAAGGGGTTAATTTCCGATACATATATAGTGCTCATACCACTCCACAATAGGAAGACAAAGAATCCAATTAAAAAATGGGCAGAGGAACTAAATAGACACTTCTCCAAACAAGACATACAAATGGCTAAGAAACATATGGAGAAATGCTCATCATCATTAATCATCAGAGAGATGCAAATTAAAACAACAATGAGGTATCACCTCACACCTGTCAGAATGGCCGCCATCAACAAATTATCAAACAACAAGTGTTGGCGAGGGTGTGGACAAAAGGGTACTCTGGTCCACTACTTGTGGGAATGCAGACTAGTGCAGCCACTATTGAAAATAATATGGTGTTACCTCAAAAAATTAAAAATTGATCTTCCATTTGACCCAGTGATCCCACTTCTTGGAATATACCCTAAGAAGCTTAAAACACCAATCAGAAAGAATACATGTACCCCCATCTTTGTAGCAGCACTATTTACAATCGCTAAGATCTGGAAACAGCCCAAGTGTCCATCAGTAAACGAATTAAAAAACCTGTGGTACATATTCACCATGGAGTACTATGCAGCTGTAAGAAAGAAAGATCTCTTATCCTTTGAGACTACATGGAGGAACCTGAAAAGTATCATCCTAAGTAAAACAAGCCATACAGAGAAATACAAGTTTCATATAATCTCACTTATTTGTGGAATATAATGAACATAACAGTCTGAGGAAGGGGTTAGTCCCAGAGACGCGGAAGTGGGATACAGATGACATACCCTAAATAGGGGGTCGGTGGAGAAGAGATAAACCACAGAACTTATATGCATGTATGCATGAACAGTGGACATGGACAACAAACTGTGGAAAGGGCAGGAAGGGAGAGGGAGGGGGGAGTCAGTGGGGAAAAAGGAGAAACTTTTGTAACAAAAATTAATTAATAAAACAAAAACAAAAAAACAAAAAAACCACTTAGTGTTTCATGGAAGAAACTACTTAGTGTCCTATGCAAGAACAAGGTACCGTTCCATTGAATGGACTTGCTAGTGTTCCATTGGAAGGAACATCTTAGTGTTTCATGGTAAAAAACAAGTTAGTGTTCCTTGGAGGAACTACTTAGTGTTCCATAGAAGGAACTACTTAGTGTTCCTTGGACGAAACTACTTGATTTTCCATTGAAGGAACTAGCTAGTGTTCCATGGAAAGAACTACCTAGTATTCCATGGAAGGAACTATATAGTGTTATATGAAGGAAGTAATTAGTGTTTCATGGAAGGAACTACTTAGTGTTTCATGAAAAAAAATACTTAGTGTTCCATGGATGAAACTAGCTACTGTTCCATGGAAAGGACTACTTATTGTTCTATTGGAAGAACTACTTAATTTTCCATGGTTGGAACTAGCTCTTGTTCCACAAATGGACTAGATAGAAATAGCTAGTATACCATGGAAGAATCTACTTAGGGTTCCATGGAATGGACTACTTAGTGTTCCATGAAAAAACTACTTTTTGTTTCATAGAAATATCTAGCTAGTGTTTCATGGAAGGAATTACTAAGAGTTCCATGGAAGGAACAATGCAGTGTTCTAGGGAAGGAACTAGCAATGTTCCATGGAAAAACTAGCTAGTGTTCCAAGGAAGAAACATCTTAGTGCTCCATGGAAGGAACTATCTAGTGTTCCATGGAAGGAACTAGCAAGTGTTCCGTGGAAGAAACTACTTAGTGTTTCATGGAAAAAACAAGCTAGTGTTCCATGGAGGTACAACTTAATGTTCCATGGAAGGAACTACTTATTGTTCCACGGAAGAAACTACTTGATTTTTCATGGAAGCAACTAGCTAGAGTTTCACGGAACTAGCCTGTGTTTCATGGAAGGGACTATATAGTGTTCAAATAAAACTAACTACTTGGCACTCCATAAAAGGAACTAGCTAGTGTTCATGAAAGGAACTATCTAGTGTTCCATGGAAGGGAGTACATAGTTTCCCAGGGAAAGAACAATTTAGTTTTTTTTTATGGAAGGAACTCTCCAGTTTTCCATGGAAGGAAATATAGAACTATCTAGTGTACCATGGAAATAACTATTTGGTGTCCCATAGAAGGAACTAGCTAGTGTTCCATGGAAGGACCTACTTAGTGTTCTATGGAAGGAACTACTTATTGTTCCATGGAAAATACTAGCTAGTGGTCCATGGAAGAATCTAGTTCATGTTGCATGGAAGAAACTAGTTACTGTCCCATGCCAGAAACTAAATAGTGTTACATGGAAGTAAAATTCAAGTTTTCCATGGAAGTAACTACTTAAAGTTCCATGGCAGGATCTATCTAGTGTTCCAGGAAAAGTACTAGTTAGTGTTCCACGGAAGGAACTACTTCGTGTTCCAAAGAAGGAACTAGTTAGTTTCAGAGAAGAAACTACTTAGTGTTCCAGAGGGAAACTAGTCCGTATTCTAGGGTAAGAACTATGTAGTGTTTCAGGGAAGAATCTAGCTAGTATTCCATGAAAAAAAAAAAAAAGCTAGTGACCCATAAAAGAAACTGTGTAGTGTTCCATGGAAAGAACTAATTAGTGTTTTATGGAAGGAGCTAGGTAGTGTTCCGTGGAAGGAACTAGCTATTGTTCCATGGAAGAAACTATCTAGTGTTTTATGAAAGAAAGTAGGTAGTGTTACATGAAAGGAACTAGCTAGTGATCCATGAACAAAACTAAATATTGTTCCACGAAAGGAACTAGTTAGGGTTCCATGGAAGTATCAAGCTAGCTTTACATGGAAGCAACTACCTAATGTTTCATTGATAAAACTAGATAGTGTTCCATTAAAAAAAACCACTTTGTGTTCCATGGAAGGAACTACTTAGTGCTCCATGGAAGGGACTAGCTAGTGTTCCCTGGAAGGAACTATCTAGTGTTTTATGAAAGAAAGTAGCTAGTTTTCCATGGAAGTAACTAACCAGTGATCCATGAAAAAAACTAAATATTGTTCCATGGATGGAACTAGTTAGTGTTCCATGGAAGTATCTAGCTAGTGTTCCATGGAATGAAGTACCTAGTGTTTCATGGAAAAAACTAGCTAGTGTTCCATAAAAAAACAAAACAAAACAAAACAAACCACCCACTTTGTGTTTCATTGAAAAAACTAGCTACTTTTCCATGGAAAAATCTGTCTCATGTTTCATGGTAGGAACTAGCTAGTTTTCCATGAAAGGAAATATCTAGTGTTCCATGAAAAAAACTACTTAGTTTTCCACGGAAGAAACTCCTTAGTGTTCCATGGAAGGAAGTGCTTAGTGTTTCATGCAAGGGACTACTTAGTGTTCCATGTAAGGAACAAGATAGAACTAGCTAGTGTACCATGGAAGGAACTACTTAATGTTCCATGGAAGGGACTACTTAGTGTTTCTTTTTTTTTCTTCCCCCACATCTTTATTGTTGGATGTAAAATGTATTACAGATGTTCCACATTTTTCCCCCATTGATCCCCTCCTCCCCACTCCCGCCCCCCTCCCACCTTTTCCCATACTATTGTCCGTGTCCATTGGTTATGCATATAAGTTCTCTGGTTTATTTCTTCCCACCCCCCCCAACCCCTTTCCCTTTGAGGTTTGTCAGTCTAGCAATGAATTTGCGCTTCTTAATCCCTTCACCTTTTTCATCCATTCCCCCAACCCCTTTCCCAACTGGCAACCAACATAATGTTCTCTGTATCTATGAGAATGTTCCTGTTCTTCCTGTTCATTTTGTTTGTAGATTCCATTGTTGATAGATATGTATTCATTGCCATTTTGTTTGTTCATACATTTTATCTTTTTCTTTAAAAAGACCCTTCATCATTTCATATAATAACGGTTTGGTAGTGATGAACTCCTTTAACTTTTTCTTGTCTGGGAAAGTTTTTATATATCCATCGATTCTAAATGACAGCTTTGCCGGATAGAGTAATTTTGGTTGTAGGTTCTTGGTTTTCATCACTCTGAATATTTCTTGCCACTCCCTTCTGGCCTGCAAAGTTTCTTTTGAGAAATCAGCTGACAGCCTAATGGGAACTCCCTTGTAGGTAACTAGCTGCCTTTCTCTTGCTGCTTTTAGGATTCTCTCTTTGTCTTGAACCTTTTGCATTTTGATGATGTGTCTTGGTGTGGGCCTCTTGGGGTTCATCTTGTTTGGGACTCTCTGTGCTTCCTGGACTTGTATGTCTGTTTCCTTCACCAAGTTAGGAAAGTTTTCTGCCATTATTGTTTCAAACAGGTTTTCGATTTCTTGTTCTCTCTCTTCTCCTTCCGGAACCCCAAGATGCGAATGTTGGCACGCTTGAAGTTGTCCCAGAGGCTCCTTAGACTACCCTCATTTTTTTGGATTCTTTTTTCTTTTTGCTGTTCTGGTTGGGCGTTTTTTGCTTCCTTATGTTCCAAATCGATGGTTTGCTCCTTGGATTTACGTACTCTATTATTGAAGCTATGTAAATTATTCTTTATTTCAGTTAAAGCCTCCTTCGTTTCTAACTGTGCAGCGATCATTTCTGACTGGTACTTTTTTATGCTCTTGAGGCCCTCACTGAGTTCATTGAGCATCCTTATAAGCAGTATTTTGAACTCAGCATCTGTTAGGTTGCTTATCTCCATTTCGCTTAGTACTTTTCTTGGGGTTTTGTTCTGTTCTTTCATTTGGGACCTGTTTCTTTGTATCCTCATTTTGGCTGCCTCCCTGTGTTTGTTTCTGTGTATTACTTAATGAGAGGTATGGGGCTCGCTGAGACCCAATGCTCGTTTGAAAGAATTTAGGAAAAACCTGAAGCAGGATCAAAGACAGGCCAATCCTATGGTTAAGCAAGTAGCAACAGCTTGGGTGGGCTTGAAAGTTGTGTGGGGTGGGGCGGGGCAGGGCCTCAGGGAGTCAGCAGGGCGGGGCTACCAGTGTGAGCCAGGTTGCTGGAGTCCCAGATATGGCGACTGTCTGCCGCCCCAGGGAAGAGCTCACCAAAGGAACAAAGGCCTCTTACAGCACGTTTGTCCCCGAGAAAGCCCCCTCTCCAGCCCTCGCCAAACAGCTCAGTTCTTCCCTGTATTTCTCTGGTGCCCCTCGAGCTGCCTCCCCTCCGAGCTTAGAGGGAGAGAGTCCGACCAGTCCATGCGCGGGCCCTTTAGGGAGCTGCCTGTGGCTCCAGCCAGGTCAGCTTCCCTGAGCCTCAGTGTCTGCTGGTTTTTCCAGCCAGAAGTTATGGGGACTTCTCTTCCTGGCACTGGAAACCTAAGCGGGGCACCTGGTGTGGGACGGGGACCCCTCAGTCCTCAGGAAGGACCTTCCCAGCCGCGGGAGCCTCCTGATTTTTATCCGCCACACTTGGGTGTGGGACCAGCCCGCCGTGCCGCTGCCACCACCCCTCGCGCTGCCGCCCCTCCTACCAGTCTGGATGTAGCTGCTTTTTTTTTTTTTTATTAATTCCGTAGTTGTAGGACTTCCATTCAACTTGATTTCAGGCGGTGTTGGATGATGGTTGTTCTGTAGTTTTGTTGTAACTTGGATGTTGTTGTGGGAGAACGCGATACCGCGTTTACCTACGCCGCCATCTTGACCGGAAGTCCTTGCTTAGTGTTTCATGAAAAGGTCTAGCTAGTGTTTCTTGGATGGAATTACTAAGTGTTCCATGGAAGAAAAATCATAGTGTTCCATATAAGAAACTAGCTACTGTTCCATTTAAGGAACTAGCTAGTGTTCCATGGCAGAAAATACTTAGTGTTCCATGGAAATAACTAGCAATTGTTCCATGGAAGGAACTAACTAATGTTCCATGGTAGGAAATACTTAGTGTTTCATGAAAAAACAAGCTAGTGTACCATGGAGGAACAAATTAGTGTTCCATGGAAGAAACTACTTAGTGTCCATGGAAGAAAGTACTTGATTTTCCATGGCAGGAACTAGCTAGTGTTCCATGGAAGGAACCAGATGTTTTTACAAGGAAGGAACTACTTAGTTTTTTGTAGAAGGAACAAGCTAGTGTTCCATGGAAAGAACGACTTAGTTTTTCATTGAAGGAACTACATAGAGTTCCACGGAGGTAACTAGCTAGTGTTCCATGGAAGGAACTAACTGGAACTAGCGAGTGTTCCATAGAAGGAAATACTTAGTGTTCAATGGAAGGAACTACTTAATGTTCCATGGAAAGAACTACTTAATGTTTCAATGACGGATCTAGCTAGTGTTCCATGGTAGGAACTACTTCCTGTTCCATGGAAGGAATTAGCTAGTGTTCTTTGGAATAAACTAGTTTGTGTTCCATGGAAAATACTACATAGTGTTTCATGTAAGGAACTAGCTAGTGTTCCATGGAAATAAATAGTTAGTGTTTTATGGAAGGGATTACTTAGTGTTCAATGGAAGGAACTAGCTGTGGGAGACTATTTGCATGGCATCCATTTTGTTAAAATCTGCTCTGCCATCTCCTGCCCCAAGGCAGGATATCTCTGTATACAATGTTTCTGCATTTCTTTAAGTAACCATTTACTCAGCCAGTTATGCTGTTTATCTTTTGTTCCACCCATGATATTTACTTGAAATTGCTTCAGGGTGCTTACCACAAACTTATCACTTGGCAACAAATGTTGTTGTTTTTCTGCTTCTTGCCCTATATATAGTATGGATCTCCCCAGAATAAACAAGACTTGATCAGAGCCCTGTCTTTTCTCCATGTCTTGTGTCTCTTGTCCCTCCTCATCTTCACTCCCCCTCTAGAGCCCTCGTTGCTTGACCTGCAGGACGGGTCAAGTGGTGCCATACGTGGGTCTCCAGCATGGGGAATCCAGTGAAGTATGCCATTTGAGTGGCCAGCTGAAAGGAAAAGAAAAGAGGGAACGATGTGGGAACCTGCTGCGTCTTCACCCCTCGGGTAAGTGAATGGCGATTATGGGTCAAGCAATGAGCCAAGATATGATGTTCGTTGAAGGACTAGGAAAGGCTATCAAGGCACGAGGAGTAAAGGTAAAAATCAAGCATTTGTGTCGGTATTTTGATTATATTAAGGAAGTTTGCCCTTGGTTTCCCACAGAGGGAACTATAGATCAAAAATGATGGAAAATAGTCGGTGATGCTCTTAAAGATTACTATAAGACTTATGGACCTGAGAAGGTCCCGGTAATTGATTTTTCTTATTGAATTTAATAGATGAAATCCTTTCTCAGAGACATTCTGATCCCCTCGTTGCTAATGTAGTAGAAAATGGTGAGGGTATATTACAGAAGATAAAAGGGAAATAAAGAAAAAAAAAAGTGGGAATGAAATTGAAAGTAAAGAATGTGAGGACTTCATGTCATTCGATAGTGATAATGAGGAAGAAATAAACGAGCCCACTCGAAATAAAATTATGCCTAAAAACCACCCATGAGGGGAGCCGCCCCAAAGATCCCTCCTTGCGCACAGCCTGCACCAGAACTAGATGATATAGAGGCTTTTCCAGTAACAGAAACAATGGACACACAAGGACAGGCTTGGCATCACCATGGCGGATTTGATTTTAAATTAATAAAGGAATTAAAGACTGCTGTAGCAAAATACGGAGCCACAGCCCTGTATACTATGGCAATTTTATCTAGTGTTCCTTGGCTGAAACTACTCAGTGTTCAATGGAAGGTACTACTTAGTGTTCCATAACGGAAATATCTAGTGTTCCATTCAAGGAACTAGCTAGTGTTCCATGAATGGAACTAGTAAGTGTTCCATGGAAAAAACCAGTTAGAGTTCCATGCAAGGAACTAAATAGTGTTCCATGGAAGTAACTAGCATGTTTTCCATGAAAGAAACTACTTTGGGTTTCAAGGAAGTAACTAATTAATATTCCATGGAAGGAACTAGCTAGTGTTCCAGGAAAGCAACTAGTTAGTGTCTAGAGAAGGAACTACTTAGAGTTCCAGAGAAGGAACTTGCTATGTTTTAGGGAAATAACTAGCTAGTGTTCTAGGAAAGGAACCAGCTAGTATTCCATGGAAGGTCCTAGCTAGTGATCCATGGAATGAACTATCTAGTGTTCCATGGAACAAACTAGCTAGTGTTCCATGGAAGGAATTAGCTAGTGTTCCATTGAAGAAACTAGCTAGTGTTAATGGAAGCAACTATCTAGTGTTCCATGGAAGGATCTAGCAAGTGTTCCAGTAAAAACTAGCTACTGTTCCATGGAACAAACTACTTAGTGTTTTATGGAAAGAACTAATTATTGTTCCTTGAAAGGAAATATTTAGTGTTCCATGGTAGGAACTAGCTAGTGTTTCATGGAAGGAACAAGATAATGTTCCATGGAAGGATGTTCTTTGGGTTCTATGGAAGGAAATAACTAATGTTTCATGAAAGAAACTACTTAGTGTTCCATGAAAGGAACCAGCTTATGTTTCATGGAAGAAGCCAGCTAGGGTTTCATGAAAGAAACCAGCTAGTGTTCCATGTAAGGAACTACTTAGTGTTCCATTGAAGGAACTACTTAGTGTTCCGTGGAAGAAACTTCTTAGTTTCCCATGGAAGAAAATACTTGGTGTTCTAAGGAAGGAGCTAGCTAGTGATCCATGAAGGGAACTAGCTAGTGTTCCAAGGAAGAAACTACATAGTGTTCCAAGGAAATAATTTCTTAGTGTTCCATGGAAGAAACTAGCTAGTGTTGCATGCAAGGAACTACTTAGTGTACCATGGAAGGAACTAGCTATTGTTCCATGAAAGGAACTGGCTAGTGTTCCATGGAAAAAACTAGTTATTGTTCCATGGTTTGAACTAGCTAGTGCTCCATGGAAGAATCTAGCTAGTGTTCCATGAAACGATCTATCTAGTGTTCTATGGAAGAAACTACTTAGTGTTCCAAGAAAAAAGTAGCTATTGGTTGATGGAAAGAACAAGCTAGTATTCCATGGAAGGAAATACTTCGTGTTCCATGGAAATAAATACGTGGTGTTCCATGGAAAAAACTAGGTAGTGTTCCATGGAAGCTACTAGTTTGTGTTACATGGAACAAACTACTTAGTGTTTCATGGAAGGAAGTACTTAGTGGTCCATGGAAGAAACTACCTAGTGTTCCATGGAACAAAGTAGCTAGTGTTCCATGGAAGGAACTAGCTAGTGTTTCATGTTGGAACTATCTAGAGTCCAATGGAAGAAACTACTTATTTTTTCATGGAAGGATTAGTTAGTATTCCATGGATGGAAGTAGTTAGTGTTCCATGAATAAAACTACTTAGTGTTACATGGAAGAAAGTAGCCAGAGTTCCATGGAAGTAACTACCGGTGTTTTATGGAAGAAAGTAGCTACTGTTCCATGGAAAGAACTAGCTTATGTTCCATGGAAGCAACTAGCAAGTGTCTTAAATAAGGAACTACTTAGGGTTTAATGGAAGGAAATACTAAATATTTCCTGGAAAAAACTAGCTAGTGTTAAATGTAAGGAACTACTTTGTGTTCTATGGAAGGAATTACTTCGTGTTAAAAAAAAAAAAAACATCTAGGAGGAAGGAGAAATGGCGGCGAAGTGAATGGAGGGAACCAGACCATCTCCCAAGACCAAACTGGATTTACAAGGAAAACAAAGGCAAACCTTTAGGAAAGGGCAGAGGAAGGACACCTTGGAGGACCACTTAACCAGAAACACCCACTCAGTCCTGGTAGGCTTGCGAGGACGGGAGAGGGGACCAAGGGCCCAGGGTCCGCAGCGGCCTGGGCAGGGGCCAGGGAACTAGACGGGAAGTTAATTCCACCACCTTTCTTCCCACCGTGCACGGCCCTGGAAACTCTGTAGCCGGCTAGGCTAGGCTCTCCGCTGAAGCCGCACAGACTCCTGGCCCCCAGGGAACTGGGCGGGACCAGGGAACTCGGAGGAACCGGGGAACTAGGCGGAAAGTTAATTCTACTGCCTCCCCTCCCGCCGTGCAAGGCCCTGTTGCCCCTGAAGCCGCACAGACTCGCAGACCCCAGGCAACTCAGTGGGACCAGGGAACGCGGTGGAAAGTTAATTCTACCGCCTCCCTCCCCGCCTTGCACGGCCTGGAAACCCTGTTGCCCCTGAAGCCGCACAGACTCGCAGACCCCAGGCAACTGGGTGGGACAGGGGAATGCGGTGGAAAGTGAACTCTACTGTCTCCCTTCCCGCCTGCAGGGCCCTGGAAACTCTGTAGCGGGCTAAACTCTCCGCTGAAGCTGCACAGACTCCTGGCCCCCAGGGAACTGGGCAGGACCAGGGAACTCAGCGGGAAATTATTCCCACCGCCTCCCTTGCCACCCTGCATGGGTCCTCCTAACGCTATAGCCTGCTAAACTCCCCGCTGGAGCCACACAGACTCCCTGAGAACAGGGGACTTGGCGGGATTAAAGTGGGTCCTCCCCGGTGCATCCAAACCCAGGAGAGGGAGCCACAAACAGCAAAACACCAACACCCACTGGGAAAACTTGGCAGACTCCAAAGCCCACTGTGATAACGAAAATGGTGAGAAACAGAAACAAAAGCCAAATGAAAGATCAAGAGACCTCTACAGAAGATGAAATAAATGAGGTGCAGTTAAGCAAGTTAACAGAACTAGAATTTAGAGCCATGATGTTGCGGAAGCTCAACAGCATGTGTAAGGACATGAGCAACATGAGTAAAGACATAGAAATGTTGAAAATAAACCATCTGGAAATGAAAAACCAACAGGAAGAAATGAAGAATGACATATCGGAAATGAAAAACACACTGGAAGGTCTAAAAAGCAGAGTAGGGGAAGCCGAGGACAGGATCAGTGACTTAGAAGACAGGCTAGAAGAAATCAACCAATCAGAAAACCAAAAGGAAAAAAAGATTAAAAAACAAGAAGAGAGCTTAAGAGAATTGTGGGACAACTGGAAACGTAATAATATTCGTATCATAGGAGTCCCTGAGGAAGAAGAAAGTAAGCGAGGGCTAGAGAATATATTCAAAGAAATAGTGACAGAAAACTTCCCTAATTTGGTGAAGGAAGAAGGCATTCAAGTTCAAGAAGCTCAGAGAGCCCCAAGTAAGAAGAACCCAAACAGGCCCACACCAAGACACATAGTAATCAAACTGCCAAAAATTCAAGACAAAGAGAGAATCCTAAAAGCAGCAAGAGATAAGCAACAGGTTACCTACAAAGGAACCCCCATAAGGCTCTCAGCTGACTTCTCACAAGAAACATTACAGGCTCGAAGGGAATGGCATGAAGTAATCAAGGTCATGAAAAACAAGGATATGAATCCAAGACTACTCTACCCAGCAAGGCTATCGTTCAAAATAGAAGGCCAAATAAAGAGCTTCCCAGACAAAATAAGGCTAAGGGAGTACATTAGCACCAAACCAGCACTGCAAGAAATGTTAAAAGGACTGCTGTAATTACCAGGAGAAATGGGAAGAAAAACAGAACCACACTAAACAAAAATGGCAATAAATAAGTACATATCAATAACCACCTTAAATGTAAATGGACTGAATGCTCCCATAAAAAGACACAGAGTAGCTGACTGGATAAGAAAGCAAGACTCATCTATATGCTGTTTACAAGAAACCCACCTCACAACAAAAGACTCACATAGATTGAAAGTGAAGGGATGGAAAAAAATCTTTCAAGCAAATGGAAAAGAAAAAAAAGCTGGGGTAGCAATACTGATATGAGATAAAATAGACTTCAGATTGAAGGCCATAACTAGAGACAAAGAAGCCCACTACATAATATTGAAAGGATCTATCCAACAGGAAGATATAACCTTGATAAACATATATGCACCCAATATAGGAGCACCAAAATATATTAAAAATCTTCTGGAGGACTTCCAAGGAGAAATCGATAGTAATACAATCATAACAGGGGACTTCAGCACCCCGCTCACATCACTGGATAGATCCTCTAGACAAAAAATTAGCAAGGAAACAGAGACTCTAAATGAAGCACTAGACCAAATGGATTTAATAGATATCTACAGAGAACTACACCCCAAAACTACAGAATTCACATTCTTCTCAAGTGCACATGGGACATTCTCAAAGATAGACCACATGTTAGGGCACAAACTAAGTCTCTACAAGTTCAAAAAGATTGAAATTATAACAAGCATCTTCTCAGACCACAATGGTATGAAACTAGAAATCAATTGCAAGAAGAACATGCAAAGACATTTTAACACATGGAAGCTAAATAGAATGTTATTAAACAATGAATGGGTCACCGAGGAAATCAAGGAAGAAATCAAAAACTTCCTGGAAACCAATGAAAATGAGGACACAACAATACAAAATCTATGGGATGCAGCAAAAGCAGTTCTGAGAGGGAAGTTTATAGCACTACAGGCCTACCTCAAAAAAGAAGAAAAATCTCTAATAGACTACCTAACCTCACAACTTAAAGAACTAGAGAGTAAACAAAAAGAAAACCCCAGAGCAAGTAGAAGAAAAGAAATAGTAAGGATCAGAGCAGAAATAAACGACATAGAGACCAAAAAAACAATCCAGAGGATCAATAAAACAAAGAGCTGGTTTTTCGAAAAGATAAACAAGATTGATGGACCCTTAGCTAGACTCACCAAGAAACAAAGAGAGAGAACCCAAATACATAAAATCAGAAATGAAACAGGAGAGATAACAACTGACCCTACAGAAATACAAAACATCGTTAACAACTACTATGAAAAATTATACGGCAACAAATTCGAAAATCTAGGCGAAATGGACAAATTTCTAGAAACACATAGTCTCCCAAAATTGGATCAGATAGAGATTGAAAACTTGAACAGACCAATAACAACAGAAGAAATTGAAGATGTAATCAAGACTCTTCCAGCAAACAAAAGCCCAGGCCCGGATGGCTTCACAGGGGAGTTTTACCGAACATTCAAAGAAGAACTAATACCCATTCTCCTCAAACTATTTCAAAAAATTCAAGAAGAAGGAAGACTTCCAAACTCGTTTTATGAAGCCAGCATAACTCTAATTCCAAAACCAGAAAAAGACACAACAAAGAAAGAAAACTACAGGCCAATATCCCTGATGAACATAGATGCCAAAATCCTGAACAAAATACTAGCAAATCGAATCCAGCAATACACCAGAAAAATTATCCACCATGACCAGGTGGGATTCATCCCAGGGATGCAAGGCTGGTGCAATATTCGCAAATCCATAAATGTGATACACCACATAAATAAATTGAAGAATAAAAACCACATGATCATATCAATAGATGCCGAAAAAGCCTTTGACAAAATCCAGCATCCATTTCTGATAAAAACGCTCAGCAGTGTGGGAATAGAGGGATCATATCTCGACATAATAAAGGCCATATATGAAAGACCTACAGCCAACATCATACTCAATGGGCAAAAACTAAAAGCATTTCCCTTAAGAACAGGAACAAGGCAAGGATGCCCACTTTCGCCACTCCTATTTAACATAGTGCTGGAAGTCTTAGCCACAGCAATCAGACAGGAAGAAAAAATAAAAGGGATCCAAATTGGAAAGGAGGAAGTGAAATTGTCATTATTTGCAGATGACATGATACTGTACATAGAAAATCCCAAAGACTCCACCAAAAGCTTACTAGACTTAATAAATGAATTTGGCAAAGTAGCAGGATACAAAATTAACGTCAAGAAATCGATGGCATTCTTATACACCAATGATGAACTCACAGAAAGAGAAACTAAGCAAACAATCCCATTTACCATTGCGGCAAAAAAATTAAGATACCTAGGAATAAACTTAACCAAAGAGATAAAGGACCTCTTTTCGCAGAAAACTACAGGTCTTTGAAAAAAGAAATAGAGCAAGATGTAAAAAAGTGGAAGAACATACCCTGTTCATGGATTGGGAGAATTAACATCATTAAAATGTCCATATTACCCAAAGCAATCTATAGATTCAACGCAATCCCCATCAAAATACCAACGGCATACTTCAAAGAATTAGAACAATTACTTCAAAAGTTCATATGGAACCAAAAAAGGCCTCGAATAGCCACAGCAATCTTGAAAAGGAAGAACAAAGTTGGAGGGATCACAATACCAGATTTCAGGTTATACTACAAAGCCACCATAATCAAAACAGCCTGGTACTGGCACAAGAACAGGTATATAGACCAGTGGAACAGAATAGAGAACCCAGAAATGGACCCTAGGCAATATGCTCAATTAATATTTGACAAAGGTGGCAAGAGCATTCAGTGGAGTAAGGACAGCCTCTTTAATAAATGGTGCTGGGAAAATTGGACAGCTACTTGCCGAAAAATGAAACTAGATCATCAACTTACACCCTACACCAAAATAAACTCAAAATGGATAAAAGACTTAAATGTAACTCATGAATCCATAAAAATCCTAGAGGAGACTGTGGGCAACAAAATATCAGACATCATACGCAGCAGAATTTTTACTGACACATCACCTAAGGCAATAGAAACAAAGGAGAAAATGAACACATGGGACTACATCAAACTCAAAAGCTTCTGCACAGCGAAAGATACAATCATCAAAACGGAAAGGCTACCCACTGTATGGGAGAGCATAATTGCCAATGATATATCAGATAAGGGGTTAATTTCCAATACATATAGAGAGCTCATACAACTCCACAAAAGGAAGACAAAGAATCCAATTAAAAAATGGGCAGAGGAACTAAATAGACACCTCTCCAAACAGGACATACAAATGGCTAAGAGACATATGAAGAAATGTTCATCATCACTAATCATCAGAGAGATGCAAATCAAAACAACAATGAGGTATCACCTCACACCTGTCAGAATGGCCGCCATCAACAAATCATCAAACAACAAGTGTTGGCGAGGGTGTGGAGAAAAGGGGACTCTAGCACACTGTTGGTGGGAATGCAGACTGGTGCAGCCACTATGGAAAACAATATGGTGTCACCTCAAAAAATTAAAAATTGAACTCCCATTTGACCCAGTGATCCCACTTCTAGGAATATACCCTAAGAAGCCTGAAACACCAATCAGAAAGAATATATGTACCCCCATCTTTGTAGCAGCACTATTTACAATCGCTAAGATCTGGAAACAGCCCAAGTGCCCATCAGTAGACGAATGGATTAAAAAGCTGTGGTACATATACACAATGGAGTACTACGCAGCGGTAAGAAAGAAAGATCTCTTATCCTTTGAGACTACATGGAGGGACCTGGAAAGTATCATCCTAAGTGAAACAAGCCAAGCAGTGAAAGACAAATTTCATATGATCTCACTGATTTCTGGAATATAATGAACATAACAGTTTGAGGACAATCCCCTAAGGAGTGGGGAGCTGAGAGAGGGATGAACATCAGAACTTAAATGCATGGAGGCATGAACAGTGGACATGGACAACAATCAGGGGAAGGGGCAGGGAGGGAAGGGGGAGGGGGGAATCAGTGGGGGGAAAAGGAGAATCATTTGTAACAAAAATTAATCAATAAAAACAAAAAACAAAAACAAAAAAAAAACATCTAGCTCGTGTTCCATGGAAGGAACTAGCTAGTGTTCCATGGAAGGAATTACGTAGTGTTTTATGGAAGATACTACTTGGTATTCCATAAAATAATCTACCTAGTGTTTCATGGAAAGAACACGCCAGTGTGTTATTGAAGGAACTGCTTAGTGTTCCCTTAAAAGAACTATGGAAGAAACTACTTAATATTTCATGGAAGAAACTAGCTAGTGTTCCATGGAGGAAACTACATAGTGTTCCATGGAAGAAACTACTTAGTGTTCCATGGAAGGAAATTTATAGTGTTCCATGGAAGAAACTACTTACTGTTTTATTGAAGGTACTGGCTAGTGTTCCATGGAAGGAACTTGCTACTGTTCCACGTATGGACATACTTAGTGTTCCATTGAAAGTTTTAGGTAGAGTTCCATGGAAGGAACTAGCTTCTGTTCCATGGAGGAAACTACTTGGCGTTACTCGGAAGGAACTAGCTACTGTTCCCTACAAATAACTACTTAGTGTTCCGTGGAAGAAAGTAGTTGGTCCTCCATAGAAAAAACTAGATTGTGATCCATGGAAAGAACTTGCCAGTGTTCCATGGAAGAAACTACATAGTGTTCCATGGAAGGAACTCCTTAGGGTTCCATGGAGGGAACTAATTAGTGTTCCATGGGGGAAACTACGTAGTGTTCCATAAAAGGAACTAGCTAGAGGTCCATAGAAAGAATTATCTAGTGTTCCATGGAAGGAACTAGCGAGTGTTCCATGGAAAGAACTACTTAGTGTTCGATGGATGAAACTACTTAGTACTCCATGGAAAGAACTTGGTAGTGTTTCATGGAAAAAAATTAGCTAGCTTTCCATGGAGGGAACAAGTTAGTGTTCCAAGGAAGGATATATTTAGTGGTCCATGAAGAAAACAAGCTAGTGTTACATGGAAGCGCCTACTAAGTGTTCCATAGAAGGAACTTCTTAGTGTTCCATGGAAGGATGTATTTAGTATTCCAATGAAAGTACTACTTAGTGTTCCATGGAGGAAACCACTTAGTGTTCCATGGAAGGAACTACATACTGTTCTATGAAAAGAACTAGATGGTGTTCCATGGAGGGAACTACTTAGTGTTACATGGAAGGAACTCATTGTTGTTCAATGGAAGGAACTAGCTTGTATTCCATTAAAGGAACTAGTTACTGTTCCATGGGAGGAACTACTTATTGTTTCATGGAAAAAACTAGCTACTGTTTCTTAGAAGGAACAAGCTAATGTGCCATGGAGGGCACTACTTATTGTTCCATTGAAGGAACCAGCTAGTGTTCCATGGAAGGAACTATGTAGTGTGCCAGGAATGGAACTACATAGTATTCCATGCCAGGATCTCTATAGTGTATCATTGAAGGAACTAGCTAGTGTTTCATGGATGAAACTAGCTAGTGTTCAATGGAAAAAACTTCTTAGTGTTCCATGGAAGGAACAAACTAGTTTTTCATGGAAGTAACTAGGTAGTGGTCCATGAAAGGAACTAGAGAGTGTTCCATGGATGGAACTACTTACTGTTTCATGGATGGAAATACTTCGGCTTCCATGGAATGAACTACCTAGTGTTCCATGAAAGGAAGTACTTAGTTTTCCATGGAAGGAACTACTTAGTGCTCCATGTAAGGAACTACTTAGTTCTCCATGAAAGGAACTAGCTAGTTTTCCATGGAAGGAACTATTTAGTGTTCCATGCAAAAAACTTCTTAGTGTTTTATGCCCTGGCCAGTTTGGCTCAGCGGATAGAGTGTCGGCCTGCGGTCCTGAGAGACCCGGGTTCGGTTCCCACTAATGGCGCATACCTTGGTTGCAGTTTGTCCCCGGCCCTGGTCGGTTGAGCGGGTGGCAGCCACTCGATGTGTCCCTTTCACATCGATGTTTTTCTCTCTCTCTCTCTCCCCCCCCACTCTACCTGAACAAAAAATGGAAAAATGTCCTCGGGGGAGGATAAAAAACAAACAAAAAAAACTTCTTAGTGTTTTATGAAAGAAATACTTAGTGATCCACGAAAGGAAGTACTTAGTGTTCCATTAAAAAAACTAACTAGAGTTCCATGAAAGGAACTAGTTAATGTTCTATGGAAGAAACTACTTAGTGTTTCATGGAAGAAACTACTTACTGTTCCATGCATGAAACTAGCTAGTGCTCCTTGGAAGGAACTTCTTAGTGTTCCATGGAAAGAAGTAATTTGTGTTCCAATGAAAAAACTAGCAAGTGTTCCATGGAAGGAACTAGCTAATGTTCCAATAAAGAAACTACTTCGTGTTTCATGGAAAGAACTATTTAGTGGTCCATGGAAAGAACTATTTAGTGGTCCATGGAAGGAACTAGCTAGTGTTCCATGGAAGAAACTAGCTAGTGTTCCATGGAAGGAACTAGCTAGTGTTCCATGGCAGGAAATAGCGAGTGCTCCATGAAATTAACTAGCTAGTATTCCATGAAAGGAACCAGAAAGTGTTCCTTGGACGAAACTACTTAGTGTTTCAGGGAAGGAACTACGTAGTGTTTCATGGAATGAAATACTTAGTGTTCAATAAAAAGAACTAGCTAGTGTTCCATGGAAGGATCCAGCTAGTCTTTCTGGAAGGAACTAGCTAGTGTTCCATGGAAGGAACTACTTAGTGTTTTATGGAATGAACTACTTAGTGTTTCATGGAAGAATCAACTAAGTGTTCCATGGAAGGAACTAGCTGGTGTTCCTTAGAAGAAACTAGGTAGTGTTCAATGGAAAGAACTATCTTGTGTGCCATTGAAGAAACTACTTAGTGTTCCATGGATGGAAATAGCTAGTGTTCCTTGGACGAAAATTCTTAGTGTTCAATGGAAGAAACTACTTAGGGTTCCATGGATGGAGTAGCTAGTGTTCCTTGGGAAAAAAAATACTTAGTGTTCCATGGAAGAAACTACTTACTGTTCCATGGAAGAAACTGGCTAGATTTCCATTTAAGAAACTGGCTACTGTTTTATAGTTGAATCTACTCTTTGTTCGTGAAAGGAGCTACCTAGTGTTTCATGGAAAGAACTTCATAGTGTTCCATGGTAAGAACTACATAGTGTTCCATGGAAGAAAGTAACTAGTGATCCATGGAAGGAACTAGCTAGTGTACATGTAAGGAACTACTTAGCGTTCCATGGAAGGATCAACTGAGTGTTCCTTGGAATGAACTACTTAGTGTCCCATGGAAAAACTTGGTAAAGTTTTATGGAAGGAACTATCTAGTGTTCCATAAAAGGAACTCCTTAGTGTTCCATGGAAAAAACTAGATACTGTTCCATGGAAGGAATTAGCTATTGTTCCATGGAAGAATCTAGGTAATGTTCTGTAGAAGGAACTGGCTAGTGTTCAAATAAAAGAACTAGCTAGTTTTTATTGGAAGGAAGTACTTAGTGTTCCATGGGAAAACTAGCTAGTGTTCCATTAAGGAACTAGCTAGTGTTCCATTGAAAGAACTAGCTAGTGTTCCATGAAAGAAATTAGCTAGGTTCCCCTGAAAGGGACTAGTTAGTGTCCCTTGGAAGAAACTACTTAGTGTTTCATGGAAGAGACTACTTAGTGTTTTTATGGAAGGAAATAGTTTGTGTTCCATAGAAGGAACTACTTAGTGTTTATGGAAGTAACTACTTAGTGTTCCATGGAAGGAACGAGTTTATTTTCTATGGAAAGAACTAGCTAGTGCTTTATGGAAGTGACTACTTTGCATTCCATGCAAGGAACTACCTAGTGCTCCATGGAAAGTCTATGATAATGTTCTATGGAAGGGACTACTTACTGTTTAATGGAAGGAACTAGATAGTTTTCCATGATAGAAACTACTTAGTGGTCAATGGAAGGAACTACCTAGTATTCCTTTGAAGGAACTAGCCTGTGTCCGATGCAAGAAACTACTTATTGTTGTATTGAGGGAATTACCTAGTGTTCCATGGAAGGACCTAGCTAATTTTCCATGGAAGGAACTAGCTAGTGTTCATTTGAAGGTAATAGCTAGTGTTCCATGGAAGGAACTACTTAGTGTTCAAAAAAAAAAAAGTCTAGATAGTGTTCCATGGAAAAAACTGCTTAGTATTCCATGGAAGAAACTAACTTGTGTTCCATGGAAGAAACTACTTAGTATTTTATGGAAAAATTAACTTGTGTTCCATGGAAGGAACTACTTAGTGTTCCATGGAAGGACATAGCTAGTATTCCGTGAAAGAAACTAGCTAGTGTTCCATGGATGGAACTACTAAGTGTTCCATGGAAAGTTCTAGTTAATGTTTCATGGATGGAACTACATAGTGTTTCATGGAAGAAACTACTTAGTGTTCCATGGAAGGAACTAGTTAGAGTTCCATGGTTGGAACTAGCTAGAGTTTTATGGAAGAAATTGGTTAGTGTTCCATAAAAGAAAATAACTATTGGTCCATGGAAGTACCTACTTTGTGTCCTATAGATGACACCAGCTAGTGTTCCATGGAAGTAACTACTTATTGTTCCATGGAAAAAACTAGCTAGTGATCCTGGAATAAACTAGCTAGTGTTCATGGAAGTTACTACTTATTGTTCTTTGAAAGGATCTACTTAGTGTTCCATTAAGTGAACTAGTTAGCCCTTGCCGGTTTGGCTCAGCGATTGGAGCGTCCACCTGCGGTAGGAGAGACCTGGGTTCGGTTCCCGCTAAGGGCATGTACCTCGGTTGCAGTTTGTCAACGGACCTGGTTGGTCATGCGGGTGGCAGCCACTCGATGTGTCCCTTTCACATCGATGTTTCCCTCTCTCTCCCTCCCACTTTATATGTACAAAAAATGGAAAAATGTCCTCAGGTGAGGATAAAAAAAAAAAGAACTAGGTAGTGTTCCATAGAAGGAACTAGCTAGTGTATATGTAAGGAACTACGTAGTGTTTCATGGAAGGATCTACTTAGTGATCTATGGAAAGAACAAGCTAGTGTTCCATGGAAGAAACTACTAGTGTTCCATTTAAGAAATTAGTTTGTTCCATATAAAGGAATACATCGTTTTCCATGGATGGAACTACTTAGTGTTCCATGGGAGAAAGTAGCTATTGTCCCATGGAAGGAACTTCCTAGTGTCCCATGGAAGGAATTACTTAGTGTTTCATGGAAAGAAATACTTAATGTTCCATGAAGAACCTAGCTAGAATTCAATGGAAGAAACTAGCTAGTGTTTATGGATGACTACTTAGTTGTCCATGAAGGAAACTAGATAGTGTTCCATGGTAGAAACAACTTAGTGTTTCATGAGAAAAAGTACCCAGTGTTCCATGTCAGGAACTAGCTATTGTTCCAGGAAATAGGTAGCCTGTGTTCCATGGAAGGAACCAGCTTGTGATCCATGTAAGGAACTAGCTAGTGTTCCATGGAAGGAACTAGCTAGTGTTTCATGAATGGAACTACTTAGTGTCCCATAAAAGAAACTATTTAGTGTTCCATGGAAGTAAGTAGCCATGTTTCCATGGAAGAAACTACTTAGTGTTTCATGGAAGAAAATTGTTAGTGTTCAATGGAAGGAACTAGCTAGTGTTCCCTAGAAGTAACCAGTTAGTGTCTTATGGGAGGAACTAGATAGTGTCTCATGGAAAGAAATATTTAATGTTTCATGGAGAGAACTATTTAGTGTTCCATGGAAGAAACTAGCAAGTGTTCAATGGAAGTAATTAACTAGTATACCATGGAAGGAACTACTTAGTGTTCCAGAGAAGGAAATAGCTAGTGTTCCAAGTAAAGAACAAGCTTGTGATCCAGAGAAAGAACTAGCTAGTGTTCCATGGAGGAACTACTTAGTGTTCCATGGAAGGAACTAGCTAGTGTCCATAGATGGCACTACTAAGTGTTCCATGAAAGGAATGAGCTGGTGTTCCTTGGAAGGACCTAGTTAGTGTTCCTAGGAAAAAGTTTCTTAATGTTCCATGGAAGGAACTAGCTAGTGTTACACGGAAGAAGCTAGTTAGTTTACCACGGTAGGAACTAGGTAGTGTTCCATGGAAGGAACTACCTAGTGTTTCATGGAAAGATCTAGCTACTGTTCCATGGAAGAATCTAGCTACTGTTCCATAAATAAAAACTACTTATTGTTCCATAGAAGAAACTACTTAGTGTTCCATGGAAGGAACTACTTACTGTTTCATGGAAGGAACTAGCTAGTGTTCCATGGAGGGAACTACTTAGTGTTCCATAGAAGGAATTAATTAGTGTTCCATGGAAAGATCTAGGTAGTGTTTCATTGAAAAAAATTACTAAGTGTTCCTTGAAAGAAACAAGGTAGTTTTCCATGGAAGAAACTACGTAGTGTTCCATTGAAGGAACTAGCTAGTGTTACATAAAAGGAACTAGCAAGTGTTCCATGGAAGAAACAACTTAGTGTTTCATGGAAGGAACTACTTAGTGTTCCATGGAAGGAACTAGCTATTTTTCTATGGAAGTAACTAGTTACTCATCTATGGAAGGAATTACTTAATGTTCCATGGAAAGATCTAGCTAGTGTTTCATGGAAAAAATTACTAAGTGTTCTATGGACGGATCTAGGGAGTGTTCCATCAAAAAAATCTACCTAGTGCCCTGGCCGGTTTGGCTCAGCGGTTAGAGCGTCGGCCTGCTGTCTGGAGAGACCCGGGTTCGGTTCCCGCTAAGGGCACGTACTTCGGTTGCAGTTTGTCCCCGGCCCTGGTTGGTCGTGCGGGTGGCAGCCACTCGATGTGTCCCTTTCACATCGATGTTTCCCTCTCTCTCTCTCCCTCCCACTCTATCTGTACAAAAATTGGAAAAACGTCCTTCGGTGAGGATAAAAAAAAAAAAATCTACTTAGTGTTCCATGGATGGAACTACTTATTGTTCCAAGGAAGGAACTATCCAATGTTCTTTGGAATGAACTATATAGTGTTCCATGGAAACAACTACTTAGTGTCCCTAGAAGAAACTACCTAATGTTCCAGGAATGAACTAGCTAGTGTTCCATGATAGGGACTACTAAATGCTTAATAGAAGGAAATACTTAGTGTTCCATGGTGGACTACTGGTGTTCCATGGAAGGAACCTGCTACTGTTCCAAAAAATAAACTACTTCGTGTTTTATAGGAGAAAATACTTAGTGTTCCATGGAAGAAACTAGCTATTGTTCCATGGAAGGAACTAGTTACTGATCTATGGAAGGAATTACTTAGAGTTCCATGGAAAGAATTATCTAGTGTTACATGGAAGTAACTAGTGAGTGTTCTTTGGAAAAAACAAGCTAGAGTTCCAAGGAAAAAACTACTTAGTGTTCCATGGAAGGAACTTGCTATTGTTCCATGGAAGGGAGTAGCTAGTGTTACATTGAAGGAGCTAGTTAGTGTGCCTGCTAGAAATCAGATAGTTTTCCAAGGAAGGAACTAGCTAGTGTTCCATGGAAAAAACAACGTAGTGATTTCTGGAAGGAATTATTTACTGTTCCATGGAAGAAGCTAACTAGTGTTCCATGGATTAAACTAATTAGTATTCCATAGGTAGAACTACTTAATGTTCCATGCAAGGAACTACTTCGTGTTCCATGGAAGGAACTTCTTATTGTTCAATGAAGGGAACTAGCTAGTGTTCCTTGGAAGAAAGTTATTAGGGTTCAGTGGAAAGAACTACTTAGTGTTTTCTGGAAAAAACTAGCTAGTGTACTTTTGAAGAAACTACCTAGGGTTCCATGGAAAAAACTACTTAGTATTCCATGGAAGAAACTAGTTATGGTTCCAGAAAGAGAACAAGCTAGTGTTCAAGGGAAGGAAAAAGCTAGTGTTCCAGTGGAGGAAGTAGCTAGTATTCCACGGAAGAAACTAGCTGGTGATCCATGAAAAGAACAAGCTAGTGTTCCTTGGAAGAAACCAGCTAGTAATCCATGGAAGGAAGTCGATAGTGTTCCATGGATAAAACTACCTAATGCTTCATGGGAGGAACTAGCTAGTTTTCCATGGAAGGAACTACTTAGTGTTCCATGGAAATATCTACTTAGTGTTTCATGGATGGAACTACTTAGTGTTCCATGGAATTAACTACTTAGTGTTTCATGGAAGGAACTAGATAGAACTAGGTAGTGTTCCATGGAAAAATCTAGCTAGTGTTCCATGGAAGGACCTACTTAGTGTTCCATAGATGGAACTAGTTATTGTTCTATGGAAGGAACTAGTTGGTGTTCCTTGGAAGGAACTAGTTAGTGTTTCTAGGAAAGAATTACTTAGTGTTCCATTGAAGGAACTACTTAGTGTTCCATAAAAGAAACTACTTAGTGTTCCGTGGAAGAAACTAGTTAGTGTTCCATGGAAGGAAGTAGCTAGTGATCCTTGGAATGAACCACTTAGTGTTCCCTGGAATAAACCTGCCAGTGTTCAAAGAAAAAAATAGATAGTGTTCTATAAAAGAAACTACTTAGCGTTCCATGGAGAGAACAATGTATTGTTTCAAGGAACGATTTACTTAGTATTTCACGGAACGAACTACTTAGTTTTCCATGAAAGGAACCAGCTAAAGACTATGGATAAAACTAGTTAGTGTTCCATGGATAGAAAAACTTAGTATTTCATGGAAGAAAGTACTTAGTGTTCCATGGAGGGAACTAGCTAGTGTTCCATGAAAGGAACTACTTAGTTTTCCATAAAAAAAAAAAACTACATAGTGTTCAATGGAAGGAACTAGCTAGTGTTCCATGGAAAGAACTACCTAGTGTTTTATGCATAGAAGTACTTAGTGTTCCATAGAAGGAACTACTTAGTGCTCCATGAAAGAAATAGCAAGTGTTCCATGGAATGAATTAGCTAGCCTTCCATGGAAGAAACTACTTAGTGTTCCATGAAAGGAACTACTTAGTGTTCCACGATTGGAACTACTGTGTTCCGTAGAATGATCTGCCACGTGTTCCGTGGAAGAAACTAATTAGTGTTTTATGGAAGGAACTAGCTAGTGTTCCATAGAAGGAAATCCTTACTGTAAGGAAATCCTTACTAGCTAAGGAACTAGCTAGTGTTCCATAGAAGGAAATCCATAGAAGGAACTCCTTAGTGATTCATGGATGGAACTAGCTAGTGTTTCATTGAAGGCAGTAGTTAGTATTTTATGGAAGGAACTACTTAGTGTTTCATGGAAGAAAATAATTACTGTTCTATGGAAATAACTAGCTAGTGTTCCATATAACAAACTACTTAGTGTTGCATGGGAGAAACTACATATTATTCCATGGAAGGAATGAGCTAGTGTTCAATGGAAAGGAGTAGTTAATGTTCTGTAATAGGAACTATCTAGTGTTCCATGAAAGGAATTAATAAGTGCTTCTTAAAATGAATTAACTGGTGTTCCATGAAAGAAACTACTTAGTGTTCCATGGAATAAACTACCAGGTGTTCCATGGAAGACATTACTTAGCGTTTCATCAAAGGAACTAGCTAATGTTCCATGGTAGGAATTAGTTTGTGTTCCATGGAAGAATCTACTTAGTGTCCATGGAAAAAACTACTTAGTGTTTAATGGAAGGAACTATCTAGTGTTCCATGTAAGGAACTAGGTAGTGTTCCTTGAAATAAAAAATTGCCAGTGTTCCATGGAAGGGACTAGTAGTGTTCCATGGAAGGAAATACTTAGTGTTCCATGGAATGAACTAGCAAGTTTTCCATGAAAGGAAATAGTTAGTGTTCCATGAAAGGGACTACTTAGTGTTATATGAAAGAAAATACTGTTCATTGAAGGAACTAGCTATTGTTTCTTAAAAGGAACTTATTATAGTCCATGGTAGGAACCACTTAGTGGTCCAAGGAAAAAACTTGGTAGTGTTTTATAGAAGGAACTAGTTAATGTTCCATGGAAGAAACTACGTAGTGTTCCATGGAAAGAATTTGCTAGTGTTTTATGGAAGAAAAATCTTGTGTTCAATGGAAGAAACTACTTAGTGTTCCTTGGAAAGAACTTGTTAGTGTTTTATGGAAGAAACTACCTAGCGTTCCATGGAAGGAACTAGTTAATGTTTCATGGAAGGAACAACTTAGTACTCCATGAAAGGAAATAGCTAGTGTTTCATGGAAGGTACTACTTAGTGTTCCTGGGAAGAAACTAGCTACTGTTTCATGGAACGAACTACTTAGTGTCCCATGGAAAAAAACTACTTTGTTTTCTATGACAGGAAATAGCTGGTGTTCCATGGATGGAGCTAGCTTGTGTTCTATGGAAGGAACTAGTTAGTGTTCCATGGAAAAAACAATTTATTGTTCCATGAATGGAACTAGCTAGTATTCCATAAAATGAACTAGCTGGTGTTTCATAGAAGGAACGAGCTGGTGTTTCATGGAATTTACTAGGTAGAGTTCCGTGAAAGAACTAGCTATGGCTCCATAGAAAGAACTAGCTCGTGTTCTATGGAAAAAACATCTTAGTGTTCAGTGTAAGGGGCTACTTAGTTATCTATGAAAGGAACTAGCTAGTGTTCAATGGAAGGAACTAGATACTGTTCCATGAAAGGAACTACCTAGTGTTTTATGGAAAGAACTACTTAGTGTTCCATAGAAGGAACTACTTAGTGATCCATGAATGAAATTAGCAACTGTTCCATGGAAAGAACTAGCTAGTGATCCATGGAAGAAACGACGTAATGTTCCATGAAATTAACTACTTAGTGTTCAGGGAAGGAACTAGTTAGTGTTCCATGGTAGAAACTACTTAGAGTTCCATGGAAGGGACTACTTAGTTATCTATGAAAGAAACTAGCTAGTGTTCCATGGAAGGAACTAGATAGTGATTTATGGAAAAAAATAATTAGTGTTCCATGGACGAAACTACTAAGGGTTCCATGGAGTGAACTACCAAGTGTTCCATGGTACCAAGTGTTCGATGGAACTAACTAATATTCCATGGAAGGAACTACTTAATGTTTAATGGAAGAGAGTACTTAGTGTTCCATGGAAAGAATTAGCTAGTGTTCCATGGAAGGAACTACTTACTTTTCCATGGAATGAATGAGCTAGTGTTTCATGTAAGAAACTACTTACTTTTCCATGGAAGTAACCAACTAGTGTTACGTGGAAGTAATAAACTAGTGTTCCATGGATGGAACTAATTAGTGTTCCATGGAATGAATTACCAAGTGCTTCATGGAAAAAAACCACATAGTGTTTCATCGAAGGAACTAACTAATGTTCCATGGAAGGAACTACTTAGTGTTTAATGGAAGAAAGTATTTAGTGTTCCATGGAAGGAATTAGCTAGTGTTCCTTGGAACTAACTCCTTAGTGTTCCATGGAAGGAACTACTTACTTTTCCATGGAATGAATGAGCTAGTGTTACATGGAAGGAATATGTTCGTGTTACATGGAAGGAAATACTTAATGTTCCATGGAAGGAAACTGTTAGTGTTCCATGGAAGGATCAAGCTAGTGTTCCATGGACGTCACTAGGTAGTGTTCCATGAAAGGAACTAGCGACTGTTCCATGGAAGGAACTACTTATTGTTTCATGGAAGGAAATACTAAGTGTTGCATGGAATTAACTAGCTAGTGTTCCATGGAAGGAAGTACTTAGTGCTACATGGAAAAAACTACTTAGTGCACCACGAGGAAAATATTTAGTGTTCCATGGAATGAACATCCTAGTGTTCCAAGAAAGGAACTACATAGTGTTCCATGAAAAAAATCTACTAGTGTTCCATGGAAAAAACTACCAGGTGCCCCATGGAAGAAACTGCTTAGTGTTTCATTGAAGAAACTATCTAGTGTTCCATGGAAGGAACTACTTTGAGTTCCATGGGAGGAACTACTTAATGTTCCATGGTTGGAACTACTAAGTGTTCCATGCAAGAAACTAGTTAGTGTTTCATCGAAGAAACTAGCTAGTGTTCCATAAAAGGAAATACTTAGTGTTACATGGAAGAAACTACATAGTGATTCATGGAAGGAACTAGCTAGTGTTTCATGTAAGGCACTAGTTAGTGTTCCATTGAAGGAACTACTTAGTGTTGTTGGAAGAAACTACTTGCTGTTCCATGGAAGGAACTAGCTAGTGTTCCATGGAAGAACGTTCTTAGTGTTCCATGAAAGGAACTACTTAGTGTTCCATGAAAAGTACTACTTCGTGTTCATGGAAGGTACTAGCTAGTGTTACATGGAAGGAACTACTTAAAGTTCCATGGAAGGAACTTGTTAGTGTTCCATAAAAGGAACTACTTTGTGTTCCATGGCAGGAACAACTTAGTGTTTCATGAAAAGTACAAGCTGGTGATCAATCGAAGGATCTAGCTAGTGTATATGGAAAGAACTACTTATTGTTCCATGGAAGGAACTACTCAGTGTCCCTTTAGTGTTCCATGGAAGGAATTTGCTAGTGTTCCATGAAAAAAACAAGCTAGTGTTCCATGAAAGAAACAAGTCAGTGTTACATGGAAGTAACTAAGTAGTGTACCATAAAAAATAAATAAAAAATTAGTGTTCCATAGATGGAACCTCTTTGTGTTTCATGGAAGGCAATACTTAGTCGTCCATGGAATAAACTAGCTAGTGGTTCTTGAAAGTAGTACTTAGTGTTCCATGGTAAGAATTAGCTAGTGTTCCATAGAGGGAACTTGCTAGTGTCATGGAAGGAGTTAATTTTTGTTCCATGGATGGAACTACTAAGTGTTCCATGGAAATAAGAGCTGGTGTTTCATTGAAGAAACTACCTACTGTTTCATAGAAGGAACTAGTTATTGTTCCATGGAAGAAAATATTTAGTTTTCCATGGAAGAAACTAACTCGTCTTTCATGGAAGAAACTACCAAGTGTACCTGGGAAGGAAGTACTTAGTGTTCCAGAGGAGGATGTAGTTAGTGTTCCGGGGAGAGAAATAGCTAGTGTTCCAGGGATGGAACTAGATAGCGTTTTATGGAACAAACTATCTAACGTTTCATGGAAGGAACACGCTGGCGTTCCATTGAAGGAACAAGCAAGTGTTCCAGGGAAGAAACTGCTTAGATTTCCATGGAAGGAACTACTTAGCGTTCCATTGAAAAAACTACTTAGTGTTCCATGGAAGGAACTAGCTAGTGTTCCATGGAAAGAACTAGCCAGTGTTTCATGGAAAAAACGACCTGGTGTTCCATGGAAAGAAATACCTGGTGTTCCATGGAAAGAACTAGATAGTGTTCCAGGGAAGAAACTACTAAGGGTTCCATGGAAAAAAACTACATATTGTTTCATGGAAGGAACTACTTAGTGTACCATGGAAGGAACTAGCTAATGTTGCTTAAAGAAATTACTTAATGTTGCATGGAAAAAGATACTTAGTGTTCCATGGAAGGAAGTACTTACTGTTCACTGGAATAAACCTGATAGTGTTCAATGGAAAAAATATGTTCGTATACCATTGAAAAAACTACTTACTGTTCCATGGAAGGAACAACGTAGTGTTCCATGAAAGGAATTACTTAGTGTTTCATGGAAGAAACAACTTAATGTTACATGAAAGGAACTACCTAGTGTTCCACGCATAAAACTTGTTAGTGTTCCATGAATGGAACTACTTTGTGTTCCATGGAAGGAACTCCTTAGTGTTTTATGGAGGGGACTAGCTAGTGTACCATGGAGGAAACTTGTTAGTGTTTTATGGAAGAAACTAGTTAGTGTCCCAGGGAAGGAACTAGCTATGTTCAATAGAAGAAACTATTTAGTGTTCCGGGGAAGGAACTACGTAGTGTTCCATGGAAGAAACTACTTAGTGTTTTTGAGAAGGAACCACTTAGTGATCCATGGATGAAATTACCTAGTGTTTCATGAAAGGAGTTACTTAGTGTTCTTTGGTTGGAACTACTATTGTTCCATGAAAGCAATTCGTTATTGTTCCATGGAAGTAACTATTTAGTGTTACATGGAAGGAACTACTTAAACTTTCATGGAAATAATTAGCTAGTGTTATATGGAATAAACTATCTAGTGTTCCATGGATAGAACTAGCCAGTGTTCCATGGAAAACTACTTTGCTTTCCATTGAAGGAACTTCCTAGATTTCCACGGAAGTAACTAGCTAGTGTTCCATGGAAGGAATTAGCTAGAAGTTTCTAGTGTACCATGAAAGGAACTAGTTAGTGTTCCATGAACCGAATTAACTAGTTTTCCATGGATAGAACAAGTTGGTGTTCCATGGAAGGGACTACTTAGTGTTTCATGAATGAATCTACTTAGTGTCCCATTAAAGAAACTAAGTAGTGTTCCATGGAAGAAACTACTTAGGGTTGCATGGAAGTAACTACTTAATGTTGTAAGAAAGGAACTAGCTAGTGTTCCAGGAAAGGTAATAGTTAGTGTTCCAGAAAAGAAGCTACTTAGTGTTCCAGAGAAAGGAGTAGTGTTCCAAAAAAGGAACTGGCTTGTGTTACAGGAAAGAAACTAGCTAGTGTTCCAGTGATGAAACTACTTAGTGTTCCATGGAAGGAACTACTTAGTGTTCCTTGAAAGGAAAAATTTAGTGTTCCATGGAAGAAACAAGATATTTTTCCATGGAAAAACGAAATATTGTTCCATGGAAGGAAATACAGAGTGTTCCATTGAAGGAACTACTTAGTGTTCCATGAAAGGAACTGGTAGTGTTGCATAGAAGGAACTAGATAGTGTTCAATAAAAAGAATCCCTAAGTGTTCAATTGAAGGAACTACTTAATGTTCAATTCAAGGAACATCTTTGTGTTCCATGGATAGGAAAGTAGTGGTCCATGGAAGGAACTGGCTAGTGTTCCTTGGATGGAACTACTTAGTTTTCCATGGAAGGAACTAGCTAGGGTTTCATGGACAGAAATACTTAGTGTTCCATGAAAAAAAGAAGCTAGTGTTCCATGGAGGAACTAATTACTGTTCCGTGGAAGGAACTACTTAGCGTTCCATGGAAGGAACAATTTATTGTTCCATGGAAGAAACAAGTTACTGTTTCATGGAAGAATGTACTTAGTGTTCCATGGACGAACTACAGAGTGTTCCATCGAAGGAATTACATAGTGTACCATGGATGGAACTAGTAGTGTTCCATGGAAGGAACTATCTAATTTTCCATTGAAGGAACTACGTAGTGTTCCATGGAACGTACTACTTAATGTTCCATGGAAGGATCTACTTAGTGTTCCATGGAAAGAACTAGTAGTGTTTTATGGAAGGAACTGAGAGTGTTCCATGGAAAGAATTACTTAGTGTTCCATGGAAGGAACTAGTTAGAATTCCATGGAAGGAACAACTTAGTGTTCCATGAAAATAGCAAGCTATTGTTCCATGGAGGAACTTCTTAAAGTTCCATGAAAGTAACTAATTAATATTTCATGGAAGAAACTACTAAGTGTTCCATGGAAGGAACTTGCTAGTGTTTCATAAAGAAACTAGATATTGTTCCATGGGAGGTACTAGTTAGTGTTACATGGAATGAACTACTTACTCCTCCATGGAAGGAACAAGTTAGTGTTCCATGAAGGAAGTAGCTAGTATAACATGGAATGAACTAGCTAGTGTTCCATGGAAGGAACTAGCTAGAACTAGTTAGTGTTCCATGGAAAAAACTACTTAGTATTCCATGGAAGGAACTTTAATGTTCTATTGATGGAACTACTAGTGTTCCATGGAAGGGACGACTTAGTTTTCAATGAAAGAAACTGCTTAGTATTTCATGAAAGGAACTAGCTAGTGTTTCATGGAAAAAACTAGATAGTGTTCCATGGAAGAAACTTGTTAGTGTTTTATGGAGAAAATGAGTTAGTGTACTATGCAAAGAACTAAATAGTGTTCTATGAAAGGAAAAAGCTAGTTTTACATGAAAGAAACTAAATAGGGTTTAATGGAAGTAACTACTTAATGTTCCATGGAACGAACTACCTAGTGTTCCAGAAAATAAAGTAATTAGTTTTCCAGGGAAAGAACTAGCTAGTCTTTTAGGGAAGAATCTACTTAGTGTTTCATGGAAGGAAACAGCTAGTGATCCATTGAAGAAACTATCTAGTGTTCCATGGAAGGAACTGGCTTGTGTTCCATGTAAGGAACTAGCTAGAAATTTATGGAAAAAATTAGCTAGTGTTCCATGAAAAGAACTAGCTACTGTTGCACAAAAGGAACTAGCTAGTGTTCCATGAAAGAAACTCGCTAGTGAACCATTGAAGAAAGAAGTTAGTGTTTCATGGGAGAAAATATTTAGTGTTCAATGAAAGCAACTACTTAATGCTCCATGGAAGAAACTAGTTAGAGTTTCATGAAGAAACTAGCTACTTTAAGATGGAACTAAGTAGCTTGTGTTTTCTGAAAGAAACTATCTTGTGTTCCATAAAAGAAAGTAGCTAGTGTTCCATGGAAAGAACTCGCTTGTGTTCCATGGACAGAACTAGCTAGTGTTCTATGGAAGGAACGACTTAGTGTTACAGTGAAGGAACTACTTGGTGTTTCATGGAAGGAACCAGCTAGTGTTTCATGGCAAAAACCAGCCAGTGTTTAATCGAAAGAACGAGCTAGTGTGTCATGGAGAAAATACTAGTGTTTTATGGTAGGAACTACTTAGTGTTTCATTGAAGGAACTAATTAGTGTTCCATGGAAGAAACTACGTAGTGTTTCAGGGAAGAAAATACTTATGTTTCATGGAAGGAACTAGCTAGTGATCCATAAAAGAAACTAGATAGTGTTCCATGGGAGGAACTACTTAGTGTTCCATGGAAGAAACTAGCTTGTGTTGCATGCAAGAAACTATTTATGTTCCATGGAAGAAACTAGCTACTGTTCCATGGAAGAGACTAGCTAGTGTTCCATGGAAGGAGTTAGCTAGTGATGCATGGAAGAAACTAGCTAGCATTCCAGGGAAGAAACTACTTAGTGTTCCTTGGAAAGAACTACTTAGTGTTCCATGGAAGCAACAAGCTTATTTTCCATGGAAGAAACTACTTAGGGTTTTATAGAATTAACTAATTAATGTTCCATAGGAAGAACTAGCTTTTGGTTCAGAAAATGAACTAGTTAGTATTCCAGGGAAGGAACTACTTAGTGTTTGAGAGAAGGAACTAGTTAGTGTACCAAAAAAAGAAGTAGCTAGTGTTCAAGAAAAGAATCCACTTAGTGTTCCATGGAAGGAACAAGATAGTGATTCACTGAAGAAACTATCTAATATTCCATGGAAGGAACTAGCTTGTGTTCCATGGAAAAATCAAGCTAGCGTTCCATGGAAGGAATTAGTAAGGGTTTTATGGAAGGAAATACCTAGTGTTCCATAAAAAAATCTACTGAGCTTTGCATGGAAGAAACTACTTAGAGTTCCATGGAAAAAATTAGCTACTGTTCTATGGAAGAAAATAGCTAGTGTTCCATGGATGGAAGTAGCTAGTGTTCCTTGGAAGAAACTACTTAGTGTTCCATGGAAAGAACTACTTAGTTTTCCGTGGAAGGAACTAACTAGAGTTCCATGGAAGTAACTAGCTAGTGTTCCTTGGACGGGACTAGTTATAACTAACTAGTGTTCCATGTAAGGAACTACTCAGCAGTACATGGAAGGAACTAGCTAGTGTTCCATGTAAGGATCTACTCAGTGTTCCATGTAAGGAAATAACTAGTGTTCCATTGAATATTATAGCTAGATTTTAAAAAAAACAGTGTTCCATGGAAGAAATTACTTAGAGTTCCATAAAAGGAACAAGTTACTGTTCCATGGAAGAAACTATCTAGTGTACCATTGATGGAACTACTTAGTGTTCCATGGAAGGAACTATTAGTGTTCCAAGGAAGAAACTAGCTAGGGTTCCATGGAAGGAACTACTTAGAGTTCCATGCGTGGTACTAACTAGTGTTCTATGGAAGGGACTACTTAATGTTCCTTGGAAGGCACTAGCTAGTGTTCAATAGAAACAACTACTTAGTGTTCCATGGAAAAAACTACTTAGAGTTTTATGGAAAAAATTAGCTAGTGTTCCATGGAAGATACTAGCTAGTGATCCATGGATGGAACTAGCCAGTGTACCATGGAAGAAGCTACTTAGTGTTCCATGGAAAGAACTAGTAAGTTTTCCATGGAAAAAACTAGGTAGAGTTTCACGGAAGTAATTAGTGTTTCATAAAACCAACTATCTATAACTATCTAGTGTTCCATGGAAGAAACTACTAGTGTTCAGTAACAGTAATTAGTTCCTTCCATGGAACACTAGATAGTTCCTTCCATTGAACACTAAGTAGTTCCTTCCAAGGAACACTAGCTAGTACATACAATGGAACACTAAGTAGTTTAATCCATGGAAATCTAGCTAATTTCTTTCATGTACAGTAGCTAGTTTCTTCCATGGAACTGTAGTTAGGTCCTCCTTTGGAACACTAATTTGTTCCTTCCATAAAACACTAGCTAGTTTCCTCCATGGAACCCTAGCTAGTTCCTTCCATGGAAAATTAAGTCGTTCCTACCTTGGAACAGTAACTACTTTCTCCATGGGAAACTAAGTAGTTCCTTCATTGGATCACTAAATACTTCCTTCCATGTAACACTAGCTAGATTCTTCCATGGAACACTGAGTCGTTCCTTCCAGGAACACTAGCTATTTTTTCCCATAAAACTCTAACTAGTTTCTTCCATGGAACACTTAGTAGTTCTTTAATGGAACAATAGCTAGTTCCTTTGATGAAACACTAGCTATTTCTTTCTTTGGAACACTAGCTAGTTTCTTCCATGAAACACTAGCTAGTTCCTTCCATGGAACATTAAGTAGTTCCTTCCATGGAACACTAGCTAGTTATTCCATAGAAAATTATGTAGTTCCTTCTATGGAACACTAGCTATTTCCTTCCATGGAACACTAAGTAATCTCTTCCATGCAAGTGTAAGTAGTTTTTTCCAAGAATTACTAGCTAGTTCCTTTTATAGAACACTAATTATGTCCCTCTATGGAACAGTAGCAATTTTTTTCCATGAAACTTTAGGTAGTTCCTTATATGGCACACAATGTGTTTCCTTCCATGAAATACAAGCTAGTTCCTTCTATGAAACACTAGCTATTTCGTTCTTTGAATCACTAAGTAGGTTCTCCCATGGAAAACTAAGTAGTTCCTTCCATAAAACACTAAGTAGTTCTTGCATGGAACACTAGCTAGTTCCTTTCATGGAACACTAAGTAATCCCTTCCATGGACACCAAATAGTTCCTTTCAAGAATTATTAGCTAGTTCCTTCTATGGACCACTATGTAGGTCTATCCATGGAACTTTAGCTTGTTTTTTCTATGAAACTCTAGGTAGGTCTTTGCATGGAACACTAAGTGTTTACTTCCATGGAACACTAGCTAGTTCCTTCCATGGAACACTAGGTACTTTCTTCTATGGAACACTAGCTAGTTTATTTCATGGAACACTAAGTAGTTTCTTTTATGAAACATTAAGTAATTTCTTCCATGGAACACTAGCTAGTTTCTTACATGGAAAACTAAGTGGTTCCTTCCATGGAACACTATGTATTTCCATCCATGGTACACTAGCTAGTTCCTTTCTTAGAACACTAAGTAGTTCCTTCCATGAAACACTGGCTAGTTCTTTTAATGAAACACTGAGTAATATATTCCATGGAACACTAAGTAGTTACTTCCATAGCACACTAAGTTTTTCCTTCCATAAAAATCTAAGTATTTCTGTCCATGGACACTAACTTGATTTTTACATGGAACACCACTTAGGCTGTCCATGGAACATTAATTAGTTCCCAACATGGAACACTAAGTAGTTCCTTCCATGGGACACTAGCTAGTTCCTTCCACAAAACACTAGCTAGTCTCTTCCATGGAACACTAAGTAGTTCTTATCATTGACACCAAGTAGTTCCTTCCATGGAACACTACGTAGTTCCCGCCTTAAAACACAAATGAGTTTCCTCTATGCAACACTAGCTAGTTCTAACTAGTTCCTTCCAAGGAACACTAGCTAGTTACTTCCATGGAACTATAGCTAGTTCCTTCCTTAAAACAGTAAGCAGTATCGTCCATGGTACACTAAGTAGTTCACTCCATGGAACAATAAGTAAGTCCCTCCATGGAACACTTGCTATTTTTTCCCATGGAACACTAGCTAGTTCCTTCCATGGAACTCTAAGTAGTTCCTTTCATGGAACACAGTAGTTCCTTCTATGTAAACTAGAAGGTTCCTGCCATAGATCACTAGCTGGTTTCTTCCACGGAAATCTAAGTACTTCTTTCCATGGATCAATAAGTAGTTCCATCCATGGAACACTAGCTAGGATCTTCAGTGAAACACTAACTAGTTCCTTCTATGAAACACTGAGTAGTTCCTTCCATGGAACACTAAGTAGTTCTTTCTATGGAACACTAGCTAGAACTTTCCATACAACACTAGCTAGTTCTTTCAATGGAACAATAGGTAGTTCCTTCCAGGGAACACTAAGGTGTTCCTTTTTTGTAATACTAGCTAGTTTCTTCCATGAAACACTAGCTAGTTCCTCCATTGAAACACCAGCTAGTACATTCCACTGAACACTAGCTAGTTTTTTACATGGAACATTAGCAATTTCTTTCGATAAAACACTCAGTAGATCTTCCATGGAACACTATGTAGTTTCATCTATTAAACACAAGCTAGTACCTTCCATGGAACACCTGGTAGTCCCTTCCATGGAACACTAAGTAGTTCCTTCCATGGAATATTAACTAGACTTTTTTCCAAGAAACACTAGCTAGTCCAACATCAAACTCAAAAGCTTCTGCACAGCGAAAAATACAATCATCAAAACGGAAAGGCTACCCACTGTATGGGAGAGCACAATTGCCAACGATATATCAGATAAGGGGTTAATTTCTAATACATATAGAGTGCTCATACAACTCCACGAAAGGAAGACAAAGAATCCAATTAAAAAAATGGGCAGAGGAACTGAATAGACACCTCTCCAAACAGGACATACAAATGGCTAAGAAAAATATGAAGAAATGTTCATCATCACTAATCATCAGAGAGATGAAAATTAAAACAACAATGAAGTATCACCTCACACCTGTCAGAATGGCTGCCATCAACATTCATCAAACAACAAGTGTTGGCGAGGGTGTGGAGAAAAGGGGACTCTAGTACACTGCTGGTGGGAATGCATACTGGTGCAGCCACTATGGTAAGCAATATGGTGTTACCTCAAAAATTAAAAATTGAACTTCCAATTGACCCAGTGATCCTGCTTGTAGGAATATACCCTAAGAAGCCTGAAACACCAATCAGAAAAAAATATATGTACCCCCATGTTTGTAGCAGCACTATTTACAATAGCTAAGATCTGGAAACAGCCCAAGTGTCCATCAGTAGACGAATGGACAAAAAAGCTGTGGTACATATACACAATGGAGTATACACAGCTGTAAGAAATAAACACCACCTATCCTTTGAGACGACATGGAGGGACCTGGAAAGTATCACCCTAAGCGAAACAAGCCAAACAGAGAAAGACAAGTTTTATATGATCTCACTTATTTGTGGAATATAATGAACATAACAGTCTGAAGAAGGGGGTAGTCCCAGGGACACGGAAATGGGATACAGACTGACAACCCCCTAAATAGGGGATGGGGGTGGAGAAGAGATAAAAAAGAAAACTTATATGCATGTATGCATGAAGAGTGGACATGGACAACAAACTGGGGAAAGGGCAGGGAGGTAGGGGGAGGGGAAATCAGTGGGGGGGAAAAAGAAACATCTGTAACAAAAATTAATTAATAAAAGAAAATTTTAGGAAACAAACAAAAAAAACCACTAGCTAGGACCTTCCATAGAACACTTAGTAGTTCTTACCATTGACACTAATTAGTTCTTTCCATGGAACACTACGTAGTTCCTTGCTTGGAACACAAAGTAGTTTGCTCCATGGAACACTAGCTAGTTCTCTCTAAGGAACACTAGCTAGTTTTTACAAGGAATAATAGCCTGTTCCTTCTATGGATCACTAGCTAGTTCCTTCCTTGGAACACTGAGTACATCCTTCCATGGAACACTATGTAGTTCCTTCAATGGAACACTAAATAGTTCCTTCCATGGAAATTTGGCGAGTTCTTTCCATGGAACACTAGCAGTTTTTTGTTGTTGTTGTTGTTATGGAACTCCAAGTAGTTCCTTTCTTAAAATAATAAGTAGTTCTTTCATGAAACACTAGCTAGTTCCTTCCATGGAACACTAAGTAGCTTTTTCCATGGAACTCTTAAGTTTCCTTCCATGGAAAATTATCTAGTTTCTTCCATGGAACAGTAGCTAGTTCCTTACATGGTACAATATTTATTTCTTTCCAGGAAACATTAAATAGTTCCTTCTTTAAACACAAAGTAGTTCCTTCCATGGAACACTAAGTAGTTCCATCCATGGAACACTAGCTAGTTCCTTTTATGGAACACCAGATAGTTTCCACCATGGTTCACTAGCTAGTTCCTTCCGTGGAATACTAACTAGTTCCTTTCCTGGAAAATAGTTTCTTTCCTGGACCACTAGCTTGTTCCTTCCATTGAACATTAAGTAGTTACTTCCAAGAAACTCTATGTAGTTTCTACATGGAAATCTAGGTAGTCCCTTCCTTGGAACACCAGTTAGATACTTTCATGGAACACTAGAAAGTTTTATCCATGGAACACTATCTAGTTTCTACCATGAAACACTATCTGGCACCTTCCATGAAACTCTAGGTCGTTCCTTCCATGGAACACTAAGTAATTTTTTCTATGAAACACTAACTACTTTCTTCCATGGAACACTAGCTATTCCCTTTCATGGCACACAAAGTAGTTTTGTCCATGAAACACGAAGTAGATTTTTCCATGAAACACTAAATTGTATTTTCCATGGAACACTAACTAGTTCCTTCCATGGAACACTATCTAGATCCATTTATAAAACACTAGATAGTTTCTTCCATGAAACACTAGCTAGTTCTTTCCATGGAACACTGGCTAGTTGTTTCCAAAAAACCCTAGCTAAAGATCTGGAAACAGCCCAAGTGTCCACCAGTAGACGAATGGATAAAAAAGCTGTGGTACATATACACAATGGAGTACTATGCAGCGGTAAGAAAGAAAGATCTCTTATCCTTTGAGACGACATGGAGGGACCTGGAAAGTATTATCCTAAGTGAAAGAAGCCAAGCAGAAAAAGACAAATACCACATGATCTCACTTATATACGGAATATAATGAACATAACAGTCTGAGGAATACAGTAGACCCAGACACATGGAAGTAGGGCACAGACTGACATCCCTCAGAAGAAGGGATGTGGGGTGGGGGGTGGGAAGAGATAAACCACAGAACTTATATGCATGTTTGCATGACCAATGGACATGGACATCTAAGCCGGGGATAGGGTGGAGGGTGGGTGGGGTGGGAGGTGCCAATGGGGTAAAAAGGTAAAATATCTGTAACAAAAAAATAAATAAAAATTCATAAAAAATAAAAAATAAAAAAAACCCTAGCTAATTCTTTCCATGGAACACAGCTAGTTCCTTCCATGGAACAATACCTTGTTCATTTCATGGAACACTAAGTAATTCCTTCCATGAAACACTAGTCAGACCTTTACATGGAACACTAAGTAGATCCTTCCATGGAACACTAAGTGGTTTTTACGATGGAACACTATGTATTTCCTTCCATCGATCACCAGCTAGTTCTAGCTAGATCCTTCCATGGAAGACTAGCTACTTCCTTCCATGGAAAACTAAGTAGTTCCTTCCATGGGACACTAACTAGCTCCTTTTATGGAACACTAGCTAGTTCCTTCAAGGAACACTAGCTTGTTCCTTCCATGGAACACTAAGTAGTTTATTCTATGAAACACTAAGTAGTTTCTTCCATGACAAACTAGCTAGTTCCTTCATTGGTACACTAAGAAGTTTCTTAATGGAACAGTAAGTAATTTCTTCGCTGGACACTCGCCAGTTCCTTCCATGGAACACTAGCTAGATCTTTCCTTGAAACACTAGATAATTCCTTCCATGTAACACTAGCTAGTTCCTTCCATGGGACACTAACAAGTTCTTTCCATTAAACACTAGCTAGTTAATTCCATGGAACACAGCTAGTTCCTTCCATGGAACACAAGGTACTTCCTTCCATGGAACACTAAGTAGTTTTTTCCATGGAACACTAACTAGCTACTTTCATGGAATACTAGCTAGTTCCTTCTATGGAACATTAGTTAGTTTATTTTATGAAGCACTGGCTAGTTCCTTCTATGGAACACTAAGTAATTTCTATATGGAACACTAAGTAGTTCCTGTCATGGAACACTTTCTAGTTCCTTCCATGGAACACAAGCTATATCCTTCCATAGAACACTAAGTCATTCCTTCCATGGAACACTAGCTAGTTCCTTCCATGGAAAATACGTAGTTTCATCTATGGAACACAAGCTAGTTCCTTCCATTGAAAACCAGCGACTTTCTTCCATGGAACACTAGCTAGTTCCTTCTATGGAACACTATGTAATTCCTTCCATGGAACACTAAGTATTTCCTTCCTTGGTACACTAAGTAGTTCCTTGCATGGAACACTAGTAGCTCCTTCCATGGAACACAAGCTAGTTCCTTCCATGGAACACTAAGTAATACCTTCCATAGAACACTGGCTAATTCTATCTATTTCCTTCCATGGAACACTAGCTAGTTCCTTCCTTGAAACACTGGCAAGACCTTTTCATGTGTCACTAAATAGTTCCTTCCACAGAACACTAGCTAATGAACCATAAAAGGAACTAGATAGTGTTACATAGAAGGAACTACTTAGTGTTTCATGGAATAAATTACGTAGTGTTCCAGGTAAGGATTTAGCTAGGGTTCCAAGGAAAAACTAGCTAGAGTTCCAAGGAAAAACTAACTAGTGTTCCATGGTAAGAATTAGCTGGTGTTCCATGGAAAGAACTAGCTAGTGTTCAATGGAAAGAACTACTTAGAGTTCCATGGAAGGAATTAGCTCGATTTTCATGGAAGGAACTTGCTAGTGTTCCAGGGAATGAATGAGCTAAATTTCCATAAAAAAAAGACTACGTAGTGTTCCATGGAAGGAACTACTTTGTGTTCAATGGAAGAAACTAGCTAGTGTTCCATGGAAGGAAATAGATAGTGCTACATGGAAGGAAATACTTAGTGTTCCATGGAAGACACTAGTTAGTGTTCCATGGAACGAATAAGATAGTGTTCCATGGAAAGGACTAGCTAGAGTTGTACGGAAAGAACTAGCAAGTGTTTTATGGAAGGAACCCGCTAGTGTTCCATGTAAGGAAGTACTTAGTGTTCCATGGAAGGAACTATTAGTTTTCATTGAAGGTACTAGCTGGTGTTCCAGGAAAGAAACTACTTAGTGTTCTAGGGAAGAAATTACTTAGTGTTCCAGGAAAGGAAATTGCTAATGTTCCATGGAGAAAACTAGCTAGTGTTCCATGAAGGAACTAGCTAGTGTTCCATCGAAGGAAAAAGCTAGTAGTCCATGGATAGGACTACTTAGTGTTCCATGGAAGAAACTAGCTGGTGTTCCATGGAAAGAATTACCTAGTTTTACATGGAAAAAATTACTTAGTGTTCCAAGGAAGGAATTAGATAGTTTTCCATGGTAGGAACTAGCTAGTGATCTTTGGAAGGAACTAGCTAGTGTTTCATCGAAAGTACTAGCTAGTGTTCCATAAAAGGAACTCCTTAGTGTTCCATGGAAGGAACTAGCTAGTGTTACAGATAAGGAATTAGCTAGGCTTCCATGGAAGAAGCTAGCTAGAGTTCCAGAAAAAAACTAGCTAGTGTTCCATGGTGAAACTAGCTAGTGTTCCTTGGAAGGAACTACTTAATCTTCCATCAATGAAACTAGCTAGTGTTCCATGGAAGCAACAACTGAGTGTTCTATGGAACTAATTACTTATTGTTCCATGGATGAAACTACTTACTGTTCCATGGAAGAAACTAGCTACTGTTTCATGGAAAGATATATTTAGTGATCCATGGAAGTCACTAGTAAGTGTTCCATTGAAATAAATTACTTAGTGTTCTATTGCATAAACTAGCTAGGTTTTCATGGAGGTAACTAGCTAGTGTATCATTGAAAGAAGCAGCTAGTGTTTCGTGAAAAAACTACTTAGTGTTCAATAGTAGGAACTACTTTGTGTTTTATGGAAGGAATTATCTAGTGTTCCATCGAAAAAACTGGCTAGTATTCCATTGAAAGAACTACTTAGTGTTCCACAGAAATAATTAGCTAGTGTTCCATGGAAGGAACTACTTAGTGTTCCATGGAAGGAACTAGCTAGTGTTCCATGGAAGGAACTACTTAGTGTTTCATGGAAGGAACTACTTAGAGTTCAGTGGAAGGACCTAGCTAGTGTTCCAGGTAAGGAACTACTTAGTGTTCCATGGAAATAACTACTTATTGTTCTATGGCAGAAAATAGCTTGGGTTTTATGGATGGAACTAGCTAGTGTATCATGAAAAGAACCAGCTAGTGTTTTGCGAAAAAAAAAAACAAAAAACAAATACTACTTAGTGTTCAGTAGAAGGAACTACTTAGTGTTCCATGTAGGAACTCTCTAGTGTTCCATGGAAGAAACTAGCTGGTGTTCCATGGAAGGAACTTCTTAGTATTCCATGGAAAAAACTGACTAATGTTACATTGAAGGTACTAGCTAGTGTTTTATGGAAGGAACTAGCTAGTGTTTCAGAGAAAAAAATTACTTAGTGTTCCAGGAAGAAATTAGCTTGCGTTCCAGGAAAGGAACTAGCTAGAGTTCCAGGGAGAAAACTAGCTAGCGTTCCATGGAAGGAACTAGCTAGTGTATGAAGGAGAAACTAGCTAATGTTCCGTACAAGGAACTACTTAGTGTTCCATAGAAGAAAATACTTAGTGTTTCATGGAAGGAACTATCTAGTGTTCCATGGAAGGAACTACTTAGTGTTACATGGAAGAAACCAGCTGGTGTTGCATGCAAGGAACTACTTAATGCTCATTGGAAGGTACTAGCTAGTGTTCCATGGAAAGAACTACTTAGTGTTCCATGGAAGGATCTAGCTAGTGTTTTATGCAAGGAAGTAGCTAGTGTTTTATGGAAAGAACTACTTAGTGTTCCATGGTAGGAACTAGCTAGTGTTACTTAGAGGGAAGTAGCTAGTATTCCATGGAAAATATTATTTAGTTTTACATTGAAGAAACTAGCTATTGTTCCAGGGAAGGAACTACTTAGTGTTACCCGGTCAGAAATTTCTTAGTGTTCCAGGAAAGAAACTAGCTAGTGTTCCATGGAAGGAACTAGCTATTGTTCCGTGGAAGGAACTAGCCAGTGTTCCATGGAAAAGCTAGCTAGTGTTCAATGGAAAGAAATACTCAGTGTTCCGTGGGAGAAAGTAGCTGGTGTTCCATGGAAGAAACAACTTAGTGTTCCATGGAAAAAACTACTTAATGTTCCATGGATAGATCTACTTAGTGTTCAATGGAAGAAACTATCTAGTGTTCCATGGAAGGTTATGGTGTTCCATGGAAGGAACTAGTACGTGTTCCATGGAAGGAACGAGCTTGTGTTCTATGGAAACAACTAGGTAGTGTTCCCTGGAAAAAAATTCTAAGTGTTTCATGGAAAAAACTAGCTGATGTTCATTGGAAGGAACAACTACTTAGTGTTCTATGAAAAGAAGTAGCTAGTATTCAATGAAAAAAAAATTTGTGTTTTGTGCAAGGAACTATCTAGTGTTCCATGGAAGAAACTCGCTAGCGTTCCATGAAAAAAACTACTTAGTGTTCCCTGGAAGGAATTAGCTAGAATTCCTGAGAAGGAACTAGCGAATGTTTCAGGAAAGGGACTAACTAGTGTTCCATGGAAAAAACTAGCTTGTGTTCCATGGAAAGAAATACTTAGTGTTAAATGGAAGAAACTGGCTAGAATTTCATGGACATAACTAGCTGGTTTTTTATGTAAGGTACTGGCTGGTGTTCCAGGGAAGGAACTACTTAGTGTTACATGAAAGGACCTCACTAGTGTTCCTTACAAGAAACTAGCTAATGTTCATTGGAAGAAAATAGCTAGTGTTTTATGGAATGAACTAGCTAGTGTTCCAGAAAGGAACTACTTAGTGTTCCAGTGAAGAAACTACTTAGTGTTCAGTGAAAGAAATTATCTAGTGTTCCAGGGAACGAACCAGCAATATTTTAGGGAAGAAACTTCTTAGTGTTCTAGGGGAGTAACTACTTAGTGTTCCATGGAAGCAAGTAGCTAGTGTTCCAAGGAAGGAATTACTTTGTGTATCATGGTAGGAACTACTTAGTGTTTCATGGAGGGAACTACTTAGTGTTCCATGGAAGAAACTATTAGTGTTCAGTGGAAGGACCTAGCTAGTGTTCCATGGCAGGAACTTCTTAGTGTTACATGGAAGAAACTAGCTAATGTTCCATTGAAGGTACTAGCTAGTGTTTTATGGAAGGAACTACGTAGTGTTCTATGGAAAAAACTACATAGTGTTTCAGGGAAGGAACTAGCTGGTGTTCCATTGAAGGAACTCGTTAGTGTTCCAGAGGAAAATCATACTAAGTGTTCCAAGGAAGAAATTAGCTTGCGTTCCACGAAAGGAAATAGCTAGAGTTCCAGGGAAAAAACTAGCTAGTGTTCCATGGAAGAAACTAGGTAGTGTATCAAAGAAGAAACTAGCTAGTGTTCTGTAGGAGGGACTACTTAGTGTTCCATAGAAGGAAATACTTAGTGTTTCATGGAATGAACTACTTTGCGTTCCATGGAAGGATCTAGCTAGTGTTTCATGCAAGGAAATAGCTAGTGTTATATGGAAGAAAGTACTGAGTGCTCCATGGAAGGAACTAGCTAGTGTTCCTTAGAAGGAACTACCTAGAATTCCATGGAAAATATTATTTAGTTTTCCATTGAATGAACTAGCTATTGTTCCAGGGAAGAATCTAGTTAGTGTTCCAGGGAAGAAATCACTTAGTTTTTCAGGGAAGAACCTAGCTTGTCTTCCATGGAATGACCTAACTAGTGTTCCGTGGAAGGAACTAGCCAGTGTTCCATGGAAAAGCTAGCTAGTGTTCAATGGAAAAAAATACTTAGTGTTCCATGGGAGAAACTAGCTGGTGTTCCATGGAAGGAAGAACTTAGTGTTCCATGGAAAAAACTACTTAATGTTCCATAGAAAGAACTACTTAGTGTTCAATAGAAGAAAGTAGCTAGTGTTCCATGGAAGGATATAGTGTTCCATGGAAGGAACTCTTAAGTGTTCTGTGGAAGGAACTAGCTAGTGTTCCATGGAAAGAAATTCTAAGTGTTCCATGGAAAGAAATTCTCAATGTTCCATGGAAGGAACTAGCTAGCGTTCCATGGAAGGAACTTTTTAGTGTTCCATGGAAGGAACTAGCTAGGGTTTTATGGAAGGAATTACTTAGTGTTCCATGAAAAAAAACAAGCTAGTGCTCCATGGAGAAACTACTTAGTTTTACACGAAAGGAACTACTTTGTGTTCCATGAGAGAAACTACTTAGTATTCCATGGAAGGAACTAGCTAGTGTTTCATGAAAGGAACGAGATAATGTGCCATGGGAAGAAATAGCTTGTGTTCCATGGAAGAACCTAGGCAGTGTTTCAAGGATTGATCTAGCTAATTTTTTATGGAAGGACCTAGCGATTGTCCAGGGAAGAAACTACTAAGTGTTCAATGTAAGGAACTACGTGGTTTTCATAGAAATATCTAGCTAGTGTTTAATAAAATGAACTACTTACTCTTTTATGGAAGAAACTAGCTAGGATTCCTTGGAAGAAACTACTTAGTGTTTCATGAAAAAAAACCAAGCTAGTGTTCCATGGAGAAACTAAGTACTGTTCCATGGAAGCAACTACTTAATGTTCCATGGAAGAAATTACTAAAAAATTCCATGGAAGGAACTAGCTAGTGTTCCATTAAAGAAACTAGACAGTGTTCCATGGAAGAAACTGCTTAGTGTTCCATGGAAGGAGATAGTTAATGTTCCATGGTAAAAACTAGACAGTGTTCCTTGGAAGAAAATAGCTAGTGTACCATAGAAGTATCTAGATAGTGTTCCATGGATGGAATAGCTAGTGTTCTATGGAAGGGTCTAATTAGTGTTCTATGGAAAGAACTACTTCGATTTCCAGTGAAGGAACTAGATAGAATTCCACGGCAGTAACTACCATTTGTTCCATGGAAGGAACTACTTAGTGTTCCAATGACGGAACTACTTACTGCTCCACGGAAGGAACTATTTAGAGTCCCATGAAGGAACTAGCTAATACAACATGGAAGTAACTAGCTAGTGTTCAATAGAAGAAACTAGCTAGTGTTCCAAGGAAGGAATTACATAGTGTTCTAAAAAAGGACTAGATAGTGTTCTCTGGAAGAAACTTCATAGTTTTCCATGGAAGAAACTACTTAGTGTTCCATGAAAGAAACTGCCTAATGTTCATTTGAATGAACCTGCTAATGTTCAAAAGAAAAAAACAAGATAGTGTTCCATGAAGGGAACAACGTAGATATCCTTCGCTGGAATTACTTAGTGTTCCATGGAAGGAACTGCTTAGTGTTTCATAGAAGGAACTAACTAGTGTTCCATGAATAAAACTAGTTAGTGTTCCATGGATGGAACTACTTAGTGTTTCATGGAAGAAACAACTTATTGTTCAATGAAAGTAACTAGCTAGTGTTCCTTAAAAGGAACTTGTTAGTGTACTTCCATGGTACACTAAGTAGTTCCTTCAAAGAAACACTAAGTAGTTTTTTTTCAATGGAACACTAACTATTTTTTTCCATGGACACTAAGAATTATCTTCCCTGGAACACTAGCTAGTTCCTTCCATGGAACAATAGATAGTTCTTTCCATAAAATATTAGCTAGTTCCTTCCATAAAACATTAGCTAGTACTTTCCACGGAACACTAAGTAGTTCCTTGCATACAGTTCTAGAAGTATATTTCATGGAAAACCAAATAGTTCCATCCATGAAACACTAGCTAGTTTCTTCAGTGGAACACTAGCTAGTACCTTCCATAAAATACTAAGTAGTTCTTTCCATGGTACACTAACAAGTTCCTTTTAAGGATCACTAGCTAGTTCATTTCATTGAACACTAAGTGGTTCCTTCCATGGAACACTAAGTAGTTCCATCCATGGAACACTAACTAGTTCCATCCATGGAACACTTACTAGTTTTATTCATGGAACACTAGTTAGTTCCTTCCATGGAACACTAAGTAGATTCTTCCATGGAACACTAGGTAGTTCCATCCATTATCACTAAGTAGTTTCTTCCAAGGAAAACTAAATAGTTTCTTCCATGGAACACTAAGTAGTTTTTTCCATGGAACGCTAGCTATTTTTTTGCAGGGAACACTACTAGTTTTTTCCATGGAACACTAAGTAGGTCCTTCTATGAAACACTAGCCAGTCCCTTCCATGGAAAAGCAGCTTGTTCCTTCCATGGACCACTAAGTAGTCTCTTGATGGAACACTAAGTAATTTTTTAATGGAACACTAGCTAGATCGTTCCATGGAACACTAGTTAGATTCTTCCATGGAACAGTAAGTTGTTTCTTCCAAGTAACACTAGCTAGATACTCCCAGGGAACACTAGCTAATTCATATTATGAAACACTATTAATTTCCCACCATAGAACACTAACTAGCTCCTTTTATGGAACACTAGTTCCTTCCAAGGAACACTAGCTAGTACCTTCCATGGAACACTAAGTAGTTTCTTCTAGGGAACATTAGCTAGTTCCTTCATTGGTACACTAAGAAGTTTCTTTCATGAACAGTAAGTTACTTCTACCTGTACACTCGCCAAGTCCTTCAATTGAACACTAGCTAGATCCTTCAATGAAACACTAGATAATTCTTTCCATGTAACACTAGGTAGTTCCTTCCATGGGGCACTACCTAATTCTTTCCATTAAACACTAGCTAGTTAATTCCATGGAACACAGCTAGTTCCTTCCATAGATCACTAATTAGTTTTTTTCCATGGAACACTAACTACTTCCTTTCATAGAACAGTAGATAGTTTTTTTCCCTGGAACACTAGCTAGTTCCTTCCATGGAACATATGTAGTTTCATCTATGAAACACAAGCTAGTTCCTTCCATTGAAAACCAGCGACTTTCTTCCATGGAACACTAGCTAGTTCCTTCTATGGAACACTAAGTAATTCCTTCCATGGAACACTAACTATTTCCTTCCTTGGTACACTAAGTAGTTCCTTGCATGGAACACTAGTAGTTCCTTCCATGGAACACTAAGTCGTTCCTTCCATAAAACATTAGCTAGTTTCCTCCATGGAACTCTAGCTAGTTCCTTCCATGGAACATACGTAGGTATATTTATGGAACACAAACTAGTTCCTTCCGTTGAAAACCAGCTACTTTCTTCCATGTAACACTAAGTAGTTTCTTCCACGGAACAATTGCCAGTTCCTTCTATGAAACACTAAGTAATTCCTTCCAGGGAACACTGACTAGTTATGTCTATGGAACACTAAATAGATTCTTCCAAGGAACACTAGATAGTTCCTTCCATGGAACACTAGCTAGTTGCTTTCCTGCAACACACCTTGTTTCTTCCATTGAAAACAAAGTAGTTCCTTCCATGGAACACTTAGTAGTTCCTTGCATGAAACACTACGTAGTTTTTTCCATGAAACTCTAGCGAGTTTTATCCATGGAACACTAGCTAATTCCTTTTATGGAACAACAAGTAGTTCCTCTCATGGAACACTAAGAATTTCCTTCCATGCAACACTAGCTAGTTCCTTCGATGGAACACTAGATAGTTCCCTCCATGGAACTCTAAGTAGTTTTTTCCATGGATCTCTAGCTAGTTCCTTCCATGGAACACAAACTCGTTCCTTCCATGGAACACTAGCAAGTTCCTTCCATGGAACACTAAGGAGTTTCGTCCATGGAACAGTAGACAGTTCCTTCTTAAACAGTAAATAGTTCCTCCCATGTAACACAGTAGTTCCTTCCATGGAACACTTAGTAGATCCTTCTATGTACACTGGAAGGTTCCTTTAATAAGTCACTAGCTGGATTCTTCCACGGAAAAGTAAGCACTTCCTTTTACGGAACATTAAGTAGTTTCTTTCAGGGAACACTAAGGAGTTTCTTCCATGTCACAGTGGCTACCTCCATCCGTTGGAACACTAGCTAGATCTTTCCTTGAAACACAAGCTAATTTATTCCACATAACACTAGCTAGTTTTTTTCATCGAACACTAGCAATTTCCTTATATAAAACACTAATTAGATTCTTCCATGGAACACTAGCCAATACATATTATGGAACACAATCAAGTTCCCACCATGGAACACTAACTAGCTCCTTTTATAGAACACTAATAGTTAGTTTCATGGAACACAAGCTAGTTCCTTCCATGGAAAAAAAGCTAGTTCCTTCCATGTAACACTAAGTCATTCCATCCATGGAACACTAGCTTGTTCCTTCCATGGAACACTAGCTAGTTTTTACAATGGAACATTAGCTAGTACCTTCCTTTGAACACTAAGTAGTTCAATCCATGGAACACTAACTATTTCCTTCCATGGAACACTAAATGGTTCCTTCCATGGAACTCTAAGTAATTCCTTCCATAAAAAATTAGCTAGTTCCTTCCATGGAAAACTTGCTAGTTCCTTACATGGTACAATAGCTATTCCCTTCCAGGCAATATTAAGTAGTTCCTTTCATGGAGCACTAGCTAGTTCCTTCCATGGAACAAGCTAATTTCTTCCATAGAACACCAGCTAGTTCCTTCCATAGAACAGTAGCTGGTTCTTTCCATGGCACACTGAGTAATCCATTCCATGGAACACTAGCGAGTTTCATCCATGGAACAATAGCTGTTCCTTCCAATTAACACTAGCTAGTTTCTTCCATGGAACCCTAAGTAGTCCGTCCATAGGACACTAGCCAGTTACTTCCATGTAACACAAGCTTGTACTTTCCATGGAACACTAGCTACTTCTTTCTAAGGAAAACTAGATAGTTCCTTCAATGGAACACTGGAAGCTTTCTTCAATGTAACAATAAGTGGTTTCTTCCAAGGAACACTCGCTAGTTCCTTCAATGGAACCCTAAGTAGCTCAATCCATGCAACACTAGCTAGTTCCTTCCATGGAACTCTAGCTATGTCCTTCCATGTAACACTAAGTAGGTCATTTCATGGAACAGTTGCAAGTTCCTTCCATGAAACACTAAGGATATCCTTCCATGAAACACTGGCTAGTTCCTTCCATAAAACAGTAAGTAGTTTCTCCCATGGAACACTAAGTAGGTTCTTCCAAGGAACACCAAGTATGTTTTCCATGGAACACTAGCTAGTTTCTTTCATGGAACACTAAGTTGTTCCCTCAAATGAACACTACGTAGTTACCTCCATGAAACACTAAGTAGTTTCCTCTATGCAACAATAGCTAGTTCCTTCCATGGAACACTAGCTAGTTTCCTCCATGAAACATTAAATAGTTCCTTCCATGAAACACTAACTATTTCCTTCCATGGAAAAATATCTAGTACCTTCCATGGAACATTAACTATTTCTTCCATAGAACACTAAAAATTCCTTCCATGGAACACTAGGCAAATCCTTCCGAGAAACACTGGTTAGTTCCTTCCATGGAACACTGGCTAGTTCCTTCCATGGAACACTGAGTAGTTTCGTCCATAAAACACTAGCGAGGACTTTCAAAAAAACAAAAAAAAAACTGGCTAGTTTTTTACTTACTTACTTTATTTATTTATTTATTTATTTATTTATTTATTTATTTAATGGAACACCATGTAGTTCCTTCCATGGAACACTAAGTAGTTCATTCCATGGAAAACAAAGTAGTTCCTTGCATGGAATACTAGCTAGTTTTGTTTTTTTTATGAAACACTAGCTAGTTCTTTCCATGGAACACCAGCTAGTTCCTTAAATGGAACACTAAGTAATTCCTTCCATGGAACTCTAAGTAGTTCTTTCCATTTAAAATTAGCTAGTTCCTTCCATGGAACACTAGCTAGTACTGAACATGGAACTCTAGCTAGTTCCTTCCATGGAACACTAAGTAGTTTCTTCCATAAAACACTATGTATTTCCTTCCATGAAATATTAAGTAGTTCTTTCCATGGAACTCTAAGTAGTTCCTTCCATGTAAAATTAACTAATTTTTCTATGGGACACTAGCAAGTTCCTTACATGGTACAATAGTTATTTCCAGGCAACATTAAGTAGTTAGTTTCATTGAACAGTAAGTAGTTTCTTTTATTGGATATTAGCTAGTTCCTTCCAAGGAAAAAAACTTGTTTTTTCCATGGAACACTAACTAGTTCCTTCCATGGAACCCTAGCTAGCTTCATCCATGGACCACTAGCTAGTTCCTTCCAAGAAGCACAAAGTAGTTTTTCCCATGGAACACTAAGTAGTTCCTTCCATGGAATATTAGCTAGTTTCTTCTGTAAAACACTAGCTTGTCTTTTTCTTGAAACACTAAGTAATTTCTTCCATGGATTATAAGAAGTTCGTTCTATGGAGTACTAGCTAGTTCCTTGCCTGGACAGTACGTATATTCTTTCATATAACACTAACCAGTTTCTTGCATGGAACACTAACTAGTTCCTTCCATGGAAAACTTGCTAGTTCTTTCAATGGAACACTAAGTAGTTTCTTGCACGTAAAACTAAGTAGTTCCTCCATGGAACACTAGCTTGTTTTTTAAATGGAATACTAAGTAGTTCCTTCAATGAAACCCTAGCTAGTTCCTTCCATGGAAGACTAAGTGGTTCTTCCATGGAACACTAGCGAGTTCCTTCCATGGAACACTCCCTTGTTTATTCCATGGAACACTAAGTAATTCCTTCCATGAAACAGTAGCCAGATCTTTCCATGGAAAACTAAGTAATTTTTTCCATTTAACACTAACTAGTATCTTCCATGGAACACTAGCTAGTTTCTTCCATTGAATACTAGCTGGTCTCTTCCATGGAACACAAGCTTATTTTTTTCATGGAACTCTACGTATTTGCTTTCATGGAACACTAGCGAGTTCCTTTTATGGAACACTAAGTAGTCCCTTCCATGTAACATAAATATTTTTTTCCATGGAACACAAAGTACTTTCTTCCATGGAACACTAGGTAGTACTTTCCATGGAACACTAGCTAGTTCCTTCCATGGAACACTAAGTAGTTCCTTCCATGCAACACTAGGTTATTTCTTCCATGGAACACTAGAGAGTAATTCCATATAACACTAAGTACTTCCTTCTATGGTACACTAAGTAATTCCTTCCAAGAAACACTAGGTAGTTCCATCCACGGAACACTAAGTACTTTCTTCCATGGAAAACTAAGTAGTTCCTTCCATAAAACAGAAAGTAGTTCCTTCCATGAAACACTAGGTAGTTCCTTTCATGGAACTATATCTAGATACTTCCATGGAACAGTAACTATTTCTTTCGATGGAACACTAGCTGTTTCTTACCATGGGACAGTAACTATCTCCTTCCGTGGAACAATAGCTACTTTCTTTCCTGGATCACTAGCTATTACCTTCCCTGCAACACTAACTTGTTCCTTCCACAGAATACTAGCTGGTTTCTTCCATAAAACACTAGCTAGTTTCTTCCATAAAACCTTAAGCAACTCCTTCCTTGAAACACTGAGTGTTTCTTTCCTTTGAATACTAGCTAGTTCCGTCCATAAACATGAACTAGTTCCTTCCATGGAAAAATAGCCAGTTCCTTCCATGGAACACTAGCTACTTTCTTCCAATGAACACTAGCTATTTTTTTCCATGGAACACAAGCTAGTCCCTTCAATATTACACTAGCTAGTTCCTTCAAGGAACACTAACTAGTTCCTTCCATGGAGCAGTAATTAGTTCGTACCATGGAACACTAAGTTGTTACTCCAATGGAACACTATATAGTTCCTTTCATGAAACACTAGCTAGATCCTTCCATGGAACACTAATAAATATCTTCCATGGAACATTAAGTAGTTCTTTTCATGCAACACTAAGTAGGTCCTCCATGGAACACTAGCTTGTTTTTTCCATTAAACACTAAATATTTCCTTCCATGGAACACTAATTAGTTCCTTAAATGAAACAGTAAGTAGTTCCTTCCATAAAAAACTAAGTAGTCCATTAAATGGCACACCAGCTGGTTCCTTCCATGAAACACTAAATAGTTTCTTCCATAAAATACTAAGTAGTCCTTCCATGGAACACTAAGTAGTTTCTTCCCTGAAATGCTAGCTAGTTCCTTCCATGGGTCACTAGCTTTTTCCTGCCATGGAACAGTGGCCGGTTCTTCCACGAAATAGTAGCTAGTTCCTTCCATGGAACACTATCTAGTTGTTTTTATGGATCACTAGCTAGTCCCTTCCATAGAACACTAAGTACTTTTTTCCATGAAACACTGAGATGTTCCTTCCATGGAGTACTAAGTTCCTTCCATGAAACACTAACTTTTTCCTTCCATGGAACACTAGCTAATTCCTTCGCTGGAACACTAAGTAATACCACCCAAGGAACATGAATAGTTCCTAAAAGGAACACTAGTAGTCTCTTCCATGGAACACTAGCTAGTTTCTTCCGTGGAACACTTGCGAGTTTCTTCCGTGGAACACTAAGTAGGTCCTTCCATCGAACACTAAGTAGTTCCTTCCATGGAACACTATCTAGTTTCTTACATGGAACACTACTAGTTCCTTTCATGGAACACTAAGTAGTTTTTTCCTTGGAACACGAAGTAGTTTCTTCCACGGAACTCTAGCTAGTTCCTTCCAGGGAACACTAAGAACTACCCTACATGCAACTGAAAATTGTTCCTTCCATAAAACACTAAGTAATTTTTTCCCCTGAAACACTAGATTGTTCCTTCCACGAAACATTATCCAGTTCCTTCCATGAAACTCTAGATAGTTCCTTCCATGAAACTCTAGATAGTTCCTTTCATGGAACACTAGGTAGTTCCTTCCATGGAACACTAAGTATTTTCTTCCATGGAACACTAACTAGTTCGTTCCATGGAACACTAGCTGGTCCTTCCATGGAACAGTTGCTAGTTCCTTCCATGGAACACTAATTAGTATCGTGAATGCAAAACTAGCTAGTTCCTTCCATGGAATACTCTTTAGTTCCTTTTATGGATCACTAGCTATTCCCTTCTATGGAACACTAAGCATTTTCTTCCATGAAACACTAAGTAGATCCTTCCATGGAATACTAATTAGTTCCTTTAATGAAACACTAAGTAGTTTTTCTATGGAACACTAAGTAGTTCCTTTCATGGCACACTAGCTCCATCCTTCCATAAAACAATAGATGGTTTTTTCCATAAAACACTAGCTGGTTCCTTCCATGGAACACCATGTAGTTTTTTTCATGGAACACTAAGTTGTTTCTTCCATAGAATGCTAGCTAGGTCTGTCCATGGAACACAAGCTAGTTCCTCCATAGAACACTAGTTAGTTCCTTCCAAGGAACACTAGCTATTTTCTTCCATGGAACACAAGCTAGTTCCTTCCATGTTACACTACCTTGTTCCTTCATGGAACACTAACTAGTTTTTTCAATGGAGCAGTAAGTAGTTCCTTTCATAGAACACTATGTTGTTTCTCTTATGGAACACTATCTTGTTCCTTCCATGGAACACTAGCTATTTCCTTTCATGGAAAACTAGCTATTTCCTTTTAAACAAGAAAACTAGCTTGTTTCTATCGTGGACAGTAGGCAGTTCCTTCCATGGAACACTAAGTAGTTCTTTGCGTGCAACACAAGCTAGTTTCTTCGATGGAACACAAGCTAGTTTCTTCCTTGTTACACTAGCTAGTTCCTTCCTGGAATATCAACTACTTTTTCCATGCAGCAGTAAGTAGTTCCCTTCATAGAACACTATGTAGTTTTTTTCCATGGAACACTAACTACTTCCTTCCATGGCTATCTAGCTAGTTCCTTTTATGGAACATGAGCTATTTCCATCCATTGAACAGTAGCTAGTTTCTTTCATGGATCCCGAAGTAGTTCCTTCCATGGAACTCTAAGTAGTTCCTCCATGGAACATTAACTAGGTCCTTCCATGGTACACTAGCTAGTTTTTTCCATGGATCACTAAGTAGTTTTTTCCATGGAACACTATGTTGTTCCTTCCATGGAACAGTAGCTAGATCCTTCCATGGAACACTAAGTAATTTCTTCCCTGGAACACTAGCTAGTTCCTACATGGAAAACAAGCTAGTTTCTTCCATGAAATACTAGAGAGTTTCTGTCATTGAACACTAGATATTTTCTTCCATGGAATACTAGATAGGTCCTTCCATGGAACACTAAGTAGTTCTATCCATGGAACACTAACTATTTCCTTCCATGGAACTCTAGTTAGTTCCTTCCATGGAATAGTAATAGTTTTTTTTCTATGGAACACTAGATAAATCCTTCCAAGGAACAGTAAGTAAGTCCTTCCGTGGAACATTAAGTAGTACTTCTATGGAACACTAAGTAGTTCCTTCCATGGAACACTAGATAGTTATAGCTAATTCCTCCCATGGAACATTAACTAGTTACATTCGTGGAACTCTGGCTAGATCCTTTCATGGAAAATTAAGTAATTATTTCCATTTAGAGTAAGTAACCCTTTCCATGAAACAATAGCTAGTTCCATTCATGGAAGACTAGCTAGTTCATTCCATGTAACATTAGCTAATTTTTTCAATAGTACTCGAAGTAGTTTTTTCCATGATACACTAAGTAGTTCCTTCTATGAAACCCTAGTGAGTTTTTTTCTAAGGAACACCAAGTAGTTCCTTCCATGTAACATTATGTAATTTCTTCCATGAAACAGTAGCTAGTTCCATCCACGGACCCTTAAGTAGTTCATTCCATGGAACAATATGTAGTTCCTTTCTTGGGACACTAGCAAGTTCCTTCCATCGAATATTAAATATTTACTTCCATAAAACTCTAAGCAGTTTCTTTCATAGCAAACTAGCTTGTTCCTTCCATGTAACACTGTATAGTACCTTGCATAGAAACTAACTATTTTCTTCCGTGGAACATTACTAGTTCCTTCCATGGAACACTAGCTATTTCCTTCCATTGATCACTAGCCTGTCCGTTCATGGAACAATAAGTAGTTTTCTCCACACAGAAACAGAAGCCAAATGAAAGAACAAGAGACCTCCACCGAAGATGAGATCAATGTGGAGCAATTAGGCATGATAACAGAGGTAGAATTCAGAGCCATGATCTTGAGGAAGCTGAACAGCATGAGTAAGGCATAGAGACACTGAAAATAAGTCAATTGGAAATTAAAAACCAACAAGAAGAGATAAAAAATGACATATCAGAAATGAAAAACACATTGGAAGGTTTAAAAAGCAGAGTAGAGAAAGCTGAGGACCAGATCAGTGAATTAGAAGACAGGGGAGAAAAAATCAACCAACCAGAAAAACAAAAGGAAAAAACTATTAATAAACAGGAAGACACTGGCCATTGTCCTTTGTAGCCACAACTCAGGAAAAACTCTGAGTGCCGTCTAAAACCTGGGTGTTTCCACAGAGTTCCAGCCCAGTCTGCCCTCCCTCTGCTGTAGTCCCCAGATTGTGCTGGAGGACCTGGCTATTGCAATAATAAAAAGTAAAGGGAAAAAAAACTTTTAAGAAGTAGAAAAGAGTCGCAGATGGAATTATTATTTACCACTGTAGGCTGACTCTTACTCAAGTATTTTAGAAAATGGCATCAAAGTGAATGGGGCGACACAGACCATCTCCTAACACCAAACTGGATTTACAACGAAAATAAAGGCAAACCGTCAGGAAAGGGCAACCAAAAGACATCTTGGAGAACCACTTAACCAGAAACACTCACTCAATCCTGGTAGGCTTGCGAGGACGGGAGAGGGGACCAAGAGCCCAGGGTCCGCAGCGGCCTGGGCAGGGGCCAGGGAACTCGGAGGGAAGTTAATCCTACCATCTCCCTTGCCACCCAGCACGGGCCCTGGGAACTCTGTAGCCGGCTAAATTCTCCTCTGGAGCCACACAGAATTGCGGGCCACAGGGAACTCGGCGAGACCAGGGAACTGGGCGGGAAGTTAATTCTACCATCTCCCTTGCCACCCTGCACGGACCCTGGAAATGCTTTAGCCGGCTAAACTCTTTGATGGAGCCACACAGACTCTAGGGCCCAAGGAAACTTGGCGGTACCAGGGAACTCGGCGGGAAGTTAATCCTACCATCTCCCTTGCCACCCTACATGGGCCCTGGGAACTCTGTAGCTGGCTAAACTTTCCACTGGAGCCGCACAGACTCGAGGGCCCCAGGGAACTCAGCGGGACCAGGGAACTCGGCGGGAAGTTAATCCTACCCTCTCCCTTGAGACCCTGCATTGGCGCTGGGAACTCTGTAGCCTGCTAAGCTCTCCGCTGGAGCCGCACAGTCTCCCAAAGAACAGGGGACTCGGAGTGGCCAGGGAACTCGGCCGGAAGACAATCCTACCACCTCCCTTGCCACCCTGCATGGGCTCTGGGAACTCTGCAGCCTGCAAAATTCTCGGCTGAGGCCCACAGACTCGCGGGCACCAGGGGACTCGGCGCACCAGGGAACTCAGTGGGAAATTACTCCCAACGCCTCCCTTGCCAACCTGCATGGGCCCTGGGAACGATGTAGCCTGCTAAGCTCTCGGCTGGAGCCACAAAGACTCCCGGAGAACAGGGGACTTGGCGGGATTAAAGTGGGTCCTCCCTGGTGCATCCAAACCCAGGAGAGGGAGCCACAAACAGCAGAACACCAACACCCACTGGGAAAACTTGGCAGACCCAAAGCCCACTGTGATAACCAAAATGGTGAGAAACAGAAATAAAAGCCAAATGAAAGATCAAGAGACCTCCACAGAAGATGAAATAGATGAGGTGCAGTTAAGCAAGTTAACAGAACTAGAATTTAGAGCCAGGATGTTGCAGAAGCTCAACAGCATGTGTAAGGACATGAGCAACATGAGTACAGACATAGAAATGTTGAAAATAAACCAGCTGGAAATGAAAAACCAACAGGAAGAAATGAAGAATGACATATCAGAAATGAAAAACACACTGGAAAGTCTAAAAAGCAGAGTAGGGGAAGCTGAGGACTGGATCAGTGAATTAGAAGACAGGCTAAAAGAAATCAACCAATCAGAAAACCAAAAGGAAAAAACGATTAAAAAACAGGAAGAGAGCTTAAGAGAAGCTTATGAAGCCAGCATAATTCGAATTCCAAAACCAGAAAAAGACCAACAAAGAAAGAAAACTACAGGCCAATATCCCTGATGAATATAGATGCCAAAATCCTGAACAAAATGCTAGCAAATCGAATCCAGCAATACACCAGAAGAATTATCCAACATGACCAAGTGGGGTTCATCCCAGGGATGCAAGGCTGGTACAATATTCGCAAATCCATAAATGTGATACACCACATAAATAAAATGAAGAATAAAAACCACATGATAATATCAATAGATGCTGAAAAGCCTTCGACAAAATCCAGCATCCATTTCTGATAAAAACGCTCAGCAGTGTGGGAATAGAGGGATCATGTCTAGACATAATAAAAGCCATATATGAAAGACCTACAGCCAACATCATACTCAATGGGCAAAAACTAAAAGCATTTCCCTTAAGAACAGGAACAAGGCAAGGATGCCCACTTTCGCCACTCCTATTTAACATAGTACTGGAAGTCTTAGCCACAGCAATCAGACAGGAAGGAAAAATAAAAGGGATCCAAATTGGAAAGGAGGAAGTGAAATTGTCATTATTTGCAGATGACATGATACTGTACATAGAAAACCCCAAAGACTCCACCAAAGCTTACTAGACTTAATAAATGAATTTGGAAAAGTAGCAGGATACAAAATTAACGTCAAGAAATCAATGGCATTCTTATACACCAATGATGAACTCACAGAAAAAGAAACTAAGCAAACAATCCCATTTACTATTGCGGCAAAAAAATTAAGATACCTAGGAATAAACTTAACCAAAGAAATAAAGGACCTATTCGCAGAAAACTACAGGTCATTGAAATAACAAATAGAGGAAGATATAAAAAAGTGGAAGCACATACCATGTTCATGGATTGGAAGAATTAACATCATTAAAATGTCCATACTACCCAAAGCAATCTATAGATTCAATGCAATCCCCATCAAAATACCAACGACATATTTCATAAAACTAGAGCAAATACTTCAAAGGTTCATATGTAACCAAAAAAGACCCCGAATAGCCAGAGCAATCTTGAAAAAGAAGGACAAAGTAGGTGGGATCACAATACCAGATATCAGGTTATACTACAAAGCGACTATAACCAAAACAGCCTAGTACTGGCACAAGAACAGGCATATAGACCAGTGGAACAGAACTGAAAACCCAGAAATGGACCCAAGGTAATATGCTCAATTAATATTTGGCAAAGGTGGCAAAAGCATACAGTAGAGTAAAGACAGCCTCTTTAATAAATGGTGTTGGGAAAATTGGACAGCTACATGCAAAAAAATGAAACTAGACCATCAACCTACACCATACACAAAAATAAACTCAAAATGGATAAAAGACTTAAATGTGACCTGTGAATCCATAAAAATTCTAGAAGAAAATGTAGGCAACAAAATTTCGGACATCATACGGAGCAGAATTTTCACTGATACATCACCTCAGGCAACAGAAATAAAGGAGAAAATGAACACATGGGACTACATCAAACTAAAAAGCTTCTGCACAGCAAAAGATACAATCATCAAAATGGAAAGCCAACCCACTGTATGGGAGAACATCATTGCCAATGATGTATCAGATAAGGGGTTAATTTCCAATATATATAGAGTGCTCATACAACTCCACAAAAGGAAGACAAAGAACCCAATCAAAAAATGGGCAGAGGAGCTGAATAGACACCTCTCCAAACAGGACATACAAATGGCCAAAAGACATATGAAGAAATGCTCAACATCACTAATCATCAGAGAGATGCAAATTAAAACAACAATGAGGTATCACCTCACACCTGTCAGAATGGCCGCCATCAACAAATCATCAAACAACAGGTGCTGGCGAGGCTGTGGAGAAAAGGGGACTCTAATACACTGCTGGTGGGAATGCAGACTGGTGCAGCCGCTATGGAAAACAATATGGTGCTACCTCAAAAAATTAAAAATTGAACTTCCATTTGACCCAGTGATCCCACTGCTGGGAATATACTCTAAGAAGCCTGAAACACCAATCAGGAACAATATATGTACTCCCATGTTCATAGCAGCACTATTTACAATAGCTAAGATCTGGAAACAGCCCAAGTGTCCACCAGTAGACGAATGGATAAAAAACTGTGGTACATATACAGAATGGAGTACTATGCAGCGGTAAGAAAGAAAGATTTCTTATCCTTTGAGAAGACATGGAGGGACCTGTAAAGTATTATCCTAAGTGAAAGAAGCCAAGCAGAAAAAGACAAATACCACATGATCTCACTTATATATGGAATATAATGAACATAACAGTCTGAGGAATACAGTAGACCCAGACACATGGAAGTAGGGCACAGACTGACATCCCTCAGAAGAAGGGATGGGGGTGGGGGGGTGGGAAGCGATAAACCACAGAAGTTATATGCATGTATGCATGACCAATGGACATGGACAACTAAGCTGGGGACAGGGCGGAGGTGGGGTGGGGTGGGGGGGTGCCAATGAGGTAAAAAGGTAAAATATCTGTAACAAAAAATAAATAAAAATTCATAAAAAAAAATAAGTAGTTTTTTCTTTTGAGCACTAAGTAGTCCCTTCCATAAAACACTAGCTAGTTTTTCCATGAAACACTACCTAGTTTCTTCCATGGAACACTAAGTAGTACTTTCCATGGAACACTAACTAGATTCTTCCATGGAGCAATAGCTGGTTACTTCCATGGAACGGTAAGTAGTTCCTACTCTAAAACACTACCTAGATACTTCCATGGAACACTAAGTGGTTCCTTCCTTGGAACATTAAATAGTTCCTTCCATGGAATTCTAGTAATTTCTTCCATGGAACACTCTCTAGTTCTAGCGATTTCCTTCCATCTAACACTAGCTAGCTAGTAGAACTCTGGCTAGGTCCTTTCCATGAAACACTAGCTAGTTCATTCCATGGAACACTAAGTATTTTATTTTATGGAACACTAGCTAGATCATTCCATGTAACACTAGTTAGTTCCTTCCAAGGAACAATATGTTGTTCATTCAATGGAACACGAGCTAGATACTTCCTTGAAACACTAGCTAGTTTCTTCCAGGAATACTATATAGTTTCTACCATGTAATACTATCTTGCTTTTTCCATGGAACACTAGCTAGTTCCTTTCATGGAACACCAAGTATTTCCTTCTATGAACATTAAGTAGTTTTTTCCATGGAAAACTAGATAGTTCCTTCCATGGTAAACTACGTAGTTTCTTCCATGGAACACTATCTTTTTTCCCCCCCTGGAACACCAGTTAGTTCCTTCCATGGAAAACTAGAAAGTTCTTTATATGTAACGCTATATGTTTCCTACCATGGAACACTCGCTAGTTTTCTCCATGTAACACTAGCTAGTTCCTTCCATTGAACAGTAGGTAGCTTTCTCCATAAACCAAAATAGTTCCTTGCATGCAATACTCGCTAGTTTTTTCCATGCAACACTATTTACTTCCTTCCATGGAATACTAAGTAGTTTCTCCGATGGAACACTAAGTAGTCCCTTCCATGGAACACTATTTATTTCCTTTCATAGATCGTGAGCTAGTTTTTTTCCATGGAACACTAAGTATTTTTTTACATGGAACACTTTGTAGTTCCTTCCATGGAAAACTAAGGAGTTTCTTCCATGGCACACTAGCTGGTTTCCACCTTAAACATAGCTGTTTTCTTCCATGGAACACTAACTAGTTCCTTCTTTGGAACACTATATAATTCCTTATATAGAACACTAGCTAGTTCTTTTCATGGAATACTAGGTAGTTTCTTCCATGGAAAACTAAGTACTTCCATCCATGGAACTCTAGCTATTTCCTTCCATGGAACACTACTAGTTCCTTACATGGAACACTAAGTATTTTCTTCCACAGAAAGTTAAGTAGTTTCTTCAATGGGACAATCGCTAGTTTTTTCCATGGAACAGTAGCTTCTTCCTTCCATGGAACACTAAGTAGTTTCTTCCATGAAACCTTAAGTAGTTTTTGTATGAAACACTAGATAGATACTTCCATGGAACACTTGTACTATATACCATGCAACACTAAGTAGTTCCTTCCATAAAACACTAGCTAGTTCTTTTCATGTAACACTAAGTAGGTTGTTCCATTAAACACTAAGTTGTTTCTTCCTTGGAACACTAACTAGTTTTTTCCATGGATTACTAGCCACATCCTTTTATGGAACACTAAGTGGTCCTTTCCATGGAATACTAACTAGTTCCTTCCCAGGACCACGAGCTTGTTTCTTCCATGGAACACTAGCTAGTTCCTTCCATGGAGGAGTAGGTAGTTCCTTCCATGAAAGACTAGCTAAATGCTTCCATAGATCACTAAGTAGTACCTTCCATAGAACATTAACGAGTTTTTTCCATAAAAGACTAAGTAGTTTCTTCCATGGAACACTAGCTATTTTTAGCTTGTTTCATCCATGGAACACTAGCTAGTTACTTCCATGAAACTCTAGCTAAGTAGTTCCTTCCATGGAACATTAAGTAGTTCCTTAATTGTACACTAGCTAGTTTCTGCCTTGGAACACAAAGTAATTCTTTCCATGGAACACTAAGTACTTTCTTCCATGTAACACTTAGTTTCTTCCACGAGCATTAAGTAGTTCCATCTACGAAGCACTTGCACTTTCCTTTAATCGATAGTAACTAAATTTTTTCAAGGAACACTTAGTAGTTCCTTCCATGGAACACAAGCTAGTTCCTCCCATGGAACACTAAGTAGTTTCTCCCATGGAACACTAGCTTGTTCTTTCCATGGATCACTAAGTAGATCCTTCTTTGGAACACTAAGTAGTTCCTTCCATGTACTCTAGCTAGTTCATTCCTGGATCACTAGCTAGTTTCTTCCAAGGAACACTAAGGAGTTCCTTCCATGGTACACTAACTACTTTCATCCATGGAACACAAAGTAGTCCCTTCCATGGACCAATATTTATTTCCCACCTTGGAACACTCTCTAGCTTCTTCTATGAAACACTAGATTCTTCTTTCCATGGAACCCTAGCTAGTTCATGTCATGGAACACTAAATGTTTCCTTCCATGGAACACTAAGTGATTCCTACCATGGAACACTAAATAGCTCCTTCCATGTAACATTAAGTACTTCATTCCATTCAAGACTAAGTAGTTCCTATAATAGAAAATTAGCTAGTGCCTTCCATGGCACTCTGGCTAGATTCTTCCGTGGAATACTACGTAGTACTTTGATGGACAACCATGGAACTCCTTTCAAGTAACACTAGCTAGTTTCTTCCATGGAACATTAACTATTTACTTCCATGGAACACTAAGGAGTTTCTTTCATTAAACAAGTAGTTCCTCCATGGAACACTAGCTAGTTTCTTCCATGGAAAACTAGCTGGTCCTTCCATGGAACACTAAGTAGTTTCTACGATGAAATATTAAGCAATTTCTTCCATGGACAACTAAGTAGTTCCTTCCATGGAACAATAGCTAATTACTTCCATGGAACACTAGCTAGTTCCCTTCCTGGAACACTAAGTAGTTCAATCCACGGAACACTAAGTAGTTTCTTTCATGGAACACTAAGCATTTCCTTCCATGGAACAGGAACTAGTTCCTTCCATGGAACTATAACTAGTTCCTTCCATGGAACACAAGCTACTTTCTTCTAAAAAACTCTAAGTAGTTCCTTCTATGAAACACTAGCTAGTTTCTTTTATGGATCCCTAGCTAGGTTATTCCATGGAACACTAAGTAGTTTTTCCATGGAACACTAGCTGGTTCCTTTTAATGAGCACTAAGTAGTTCCTTGCATGCAACACTAGTTAGTTTCTTCCCTGGAACACTAAGTAGTTCCTTTCTGGTACACTATCTAGTTCCTTCCATAAAACATTAGCTAGTTTCTTCCAAGGAACGCTAGCTAGTTTTTTCTAAGGAACACTAGTGAGGACCTTTTATGGAACACTAAGTAGTTCCTTTCCTGAAACACCAGCCAGTACCTTACATAAAATACCAGCTAGTTACATCCATGGAAAACCAGCTAATTCCATCTAAGCAAAACTAGCCAGTTCCTTCCATGGACCACCAAGTACTTTCTTCCATGGAAGACCAGCTTGTTCCTTCCATAGAACACTAGCCAGTTCTCTTCATGGAATACTTGCTAGTTCTTTCCATGGAAAACTAAGTAGTTTTTTCCATGGAATACTAAGTTGTTCCTTCCATGGAACACCAGCTAGTTTCTCTCGTGAAATAATAAGTAGTTCTTTCCATGGACAATAGGTTAATTCGATGGAACACTAGCTAGTTCCTTTAATGGAACATGAGCTATTTTTTTCTATGGAACACTAGCAAGTTCCTTTCCTGGAACCATAAGTAATGTCTTCCCTGGAACACTATGAAGTACCTTTCCTGGAACACTGACTAGTTCCTTCAATGGAAAACTCAGTAGTTCCTTACATGGAACACGAAGTACTTCCTTCCATAGTCCACTAGCTAGTTCTTCCTATGGAACATTAGCTGATTCGTTCCATGGAACACTAACTATTGTCTTCCATGGAACACTAAGTAGATTTTTCCATGGAACACTAACTAGTTCCTTTCATGAAACACTTGCTTGTTTAATCCATGTAACACTAAGTAGTGCCTTCCATGGAACACTATGTAGTTCCTTCCATAGAACACTATCTAGTTCATTCCCTGGAACACTATGTATTTCCTTCCATGGATTTCAATGTAGTCACTTCCATGGAACACATTGTAGTTCCTTCCATGGATCACCAACTAGTTCCTTCCATGGAAGACTAGTTTTTTTCCTTTGAACACTATGTAGTCCCTTCCATGGAATACTAGCTATTTTCTTCCATAGAACACTAAGTAGGTCCTTCTAAAAAACACTAGCAAGTTCCATCCATGGAACACTGTCTAGTTCATTCCGTGGAACACTAAGTAGATTTTCCATGGATTACTAAACAGTTCTTTCCATGAAATGATAAGTAGTTCCTACCACGTAACACTACTAATTCCTTCCATAACACACTTGCTAGTTCTTTACATGGAAAACTAGGTAGTTCCTTCCATAGAAAACTAAGTAGTTTCTTCCGCGGAACACTTACTAGTTCCTTCCATGTAACATTATATATTCCCTTCCATAGAACACCAGTTATTTTCTCAAATGGAACACTAAGTGTTCTTTCCATGAAACAGTAGCTAGTTCCTTCCCTGTAATACTAGCTAATTCCTTCCATGGAACAGTAAGTAATACATTCCATGCCACACTTGCTAGTTCCTTCCATGAAACACTAGATAGTTCCTTCCATGGAACAATAATTAGTTCCTTCTATGGAACACTAAGTAGTTTTTTCATGAAATGCTAGCTAGTTCATTCAAGGATACCCTAGCTTGTTCCCTAAATGAAACCTTAACTAGTGTCTGCCATAGAACTCTAAGTAGTTCCTTGCATGCCACACTAGCTAGTTTCTTGCATGAAACTCTAAGTAGTTCCTTCTATACAACAGTAGGTAGGTTCTTCCATAGAACAGTAAATAGTTCCATCCATGGAACTCTAAGTAATTCCTTCTATAAAACAATAACTTGTTGCTTCCATGGAACACTTGCTACTTTCTTTCATGGAACTTTAAGTAGTACCTTCCCTGGAACACTAGCTACTTCCTTACCTGGAACACTATGTAATTTCTTTCCTGAAACACTAGCTAGTTCCTTCCATAAAACGCTAGCTAGTTCCTTCCATGGAACACTAGCAGTTCCTTCCATGGAACACTAAGTAGTTTCTTCCATGGAACACTAGCATGTTCTTTCCACAAACACTAAGTAGTTCCTTGCATGAAACAATAAGTATTTCCTTCCATTGAATAATATCTAGTTTCTTCCATGGAACAATAAGTAGTTCCCTCGATGGAACAGTAAGTAATTCCTACCAAGGAACATTTAATACTTTTTTCCATGGAACACTTTCTAGTTGCTTCCTTGAAACAATAAGTAGTTTTTTCCATGAAACACTAAGTATTTCCGTCCATGGAACATTAGCTAGTTCCTTCCATCGTACACTATGTACTTCCTTCCATGAAACACTAACTAGTTCCTTTACTGGAACACTAAGTAGTTTTTTTTCTGGAACACTAGCTAGTACCTTCCATAAAACACTAGCAAGATTCTTCTATGGAACCCTAGCTAGTTTCTTCTAAGGAACACTAGCGAGTTCCTTCCATGGAATACTACATAGTTTTTTTCCCCATGAAACCTTAGCTAGTTTATTCAATGATACACTAGCTAGTTCGGTAAATGAAACCATAGCTAGTTTCTGCCATAGAACACTAAGTAGTTCCTTGCATGCAACACTAGCTAGTTTCTTCCATTGAACACTAAGTAGTTCTTTCCATACAACAGTAGGTAGTTTCTTCCATAGAACAGTAAGTAGTTTCTTCCATGGAACACTAGCATGTTCTTTCCACAAACACTAAGTATTTCCTTGCATGAAACACTAAGTAGTTCCTTCCATTGAACACTATCTACTTTCTTCCATGGAAAACTAAGTAGTTCCCTCCATGGAACACTAAGTAATTCCTACCAAGGAACACTTAATTGTTTTTTCCATGGAACACTAGCTAGTTCCCTCCTTGAAACAGCAAGTAGTGAAAATGTAAAATGGCAGGGAAGTGAATGGAGCGACACAGACCATCTCCCAAGACCAAACTGGATTTACCATGGAAACAAAGGCAAATCATCAGGAAAGGGCAGCCAAAAGACATCTTGGAGAACCACTTAACAAGAAACACCCACTCAATCCTGGTAGGCTTGTGAGGACGTGAGAGGGGACCGACCTAAGCCCAGGGTCCTCAGAGGCCTGGGCAGGGGCCAGTGAACTTGGCTGAAAGTTACTGCTACCGCCTCCCTTCCGACCCTGCATGGGACCTGAGAACTCTGTAGCCGGATAAACTCTCCGATGGAGCCACACAGACTCGCGGGCCTGAGGGAACTCGGCAGGACAAGGGAACTCTGCAGGACCAGGGAACTCGGTGGGAAGTTATTCCTAGCGTCTCCAGTGCCACCTTGCATGGGCCCTTGGAAACCTGTAGCTGGCTAAACTACGCTGGAGCCACCCAGACTCGCGGGCAACAGGGAACTAGGTGAGACAAGGGAACTCTGCGGAAAGTTAATCCTACCGTCTCCCTTGCCACCCTGCATGGCCCTGGGAACTCTGTAGCCTGCTAAGCTCTCCGCTGAAGCCGCTCAGTCTCCCATAGACCAGGGGAAACGGTGGGGCTAGGGAACTTGGCTGGAAGTTACTTCTACTCTCTCCCTTGCCACCCTGCATGGGCCCTGGGAACTCTGTAGCCTGCTAAACTCTCCGCTGGAGCAGCACAGACTAGCGGGCCTCAAGAAATTCGGCGGGACCAGGGAACTCGGAGGGAAGTTAATCCTACCATCTCCCTTGCCACCCTGCATGGGCCCGGAAAACTCTGTATCCGGCTAAACTCTTGGCTGGAGCCACACATTCTCCCAAAGACCAGGGGACGCAGCGGGATGAGGGAACTCGGTGGGAAGTTAATCCTACCTTATCCCTTACCACCGTGCATGGGCCCTGGGAACTCTGTAGCCTGCTAAGCACTCGGCTGGAGCCTCACAGTCTCCCAAAGACCAGGGGACACGGCGGGGCCAGGGAACTTGGCGGGAAGTTACTCCTACCCTCTCCCTTGCCACCCGGCAAGGGCCCTGGGAACTCTGTAGCCAGCTAAACTCTCCGCTGGAGCTGCACAGACTTGCGGAGACCAGGGAACTTGGTGGGACCAGAAAACTCGGTGGGAAGTTAATCCTACCGCCTCCCTTGTCACCCTGCATGGGCCCTGGAACACTGTAGCTTGCAAAACTCTCCGCTGGAGCCGCACAGACTCGAGGGCCCGAGGGAACTCAGCAGGAAGTTAATACTACCCTATCCCTTGCGACCCTGCATGGGTCCTGGGAACTCCGTAGCCTGCTAAACTCTCGGCTGAGGCCCACAGACTCAAGGGCACCAGGGGACTCGGCAGGACCAGGGAACTCAGTGGGAAATTACTCCCACCGCCTCCCTTGCAACCATCCAAGGGCCCTGGGAATGCTGCAGCCTGCTAAGCTCTCAGCTGGAGCCACACAGACACCCGGAGAACAGGGGACTTGGTGGGATTAAAGTGGGAACTACGTGGTGCATCCAAACCCAGGAGAGGGAGCCACAAACAGCAGAACACCAACACCCACTGGGAACACTTGGCAGACTCAAAGCCCACTGTGATAAACAAAATGGTGAGAAACAGAAACAAAAGCCAAATGAAAGATCAAGAGACCTCCACAGAAGATGAAATATATGAGGTGCAGTTAAGCAAGTTAAAAGAACTAGAATTTAGAGCCATGATGTTGCGGAAGCTCAACAGCATGTGTAAGGACATGAGCAACATGAATAAAGACACAGAAATGTTGAAAATAAAGCAGCTGAAAATGAAAAACCAACAGGAAGAAATGAAGAATATCATATCAGAAATAAAAAACACACTGGAAGGTCTAAAAAGCAGAGTAGGGGAAGTTGAGGACTGGATCAGTGAATTAGAAGACAAGCTAGAAGAAATCAATCAATCAGAAAACCAAAAGGAAAAAATGATTAAAAAACAGGAAGAGAGCTTAAGAGAACGGTGGGACAATTGGAAACGGAGTAATATTTGTATCATAGGAGTCCCTGAAGAAGAAGAAAGTATGCGAGGGCTAGAGAATATATTCAAAGGAATAGTGACAGAAAACTTCCCTAATTTGGTGAAGGAAGAAGGCATTCAAGGTCAAGAAGCTCAGAGAGCCCCAAGTAAGAAGAACCCAAACAGGCCCACACCAAGACACATAGTAATCAAACTGCCAAAAATTCAAGACAAAGAGACAATCCTAAAAGTAGCAAGAGATAAGCAACAGGTAACCTACAAAGGAAACCCCATAAGGCTCTCAGCTGACTTTTCACAAGAAACACAACAGGATAGAAGGGAATGGATGAAGTAATCAAGGTAATGAAAAACAGGGATCTGAATCCAAGACTACTCCACCCCGCAAGGTTATTATTCAAAATAGAAGGTCAAATAAAGGGCTTTTCAGACAAAAAAAGGTTAAGGGAATACATTAGCACCAAACCAGCACTGCAAGAAATGTTAAAAGGACTGCTGTAATTACCAGGAGAAATGGGAAGGAAAATAGAACTACACTAAACAAAAATGGCAATAAATAAGTACATATCAATAACCACCTTAATTGTAAATGGGCTGAAAGCTCCCATAAAAAGACACAGAGTAGCTGACTCATCTATATGCTGTTTACAAGAGACCCACCTCACAACAAAAGACTCACATAGATTTAAAGTGAAGGGATGGAAACAAATCGTTCAAGCAAATGGGAAAAAAAAAAAAGCTGGGGTAGCAATACTTATATCTGATAAAATAGACTTCAGATTGAAGGCCATAACTAGAGACAAAGAAGGCCACTACACAATATTGAAAGGATCTATCCAACAGGAAGATATAACTTTGATAAACATATATGCACCCAATATAGGAAGACCAAAATATATTTAAAATCTTCTGGAGGACTTCCAAGGAGAAATCGATACAATACAATAATAGCAGGGGACTTCACACCCCACTCACATCACTGGATAGATCCTCTAGACAAGAAATTAGCAAGGAAACAGAGACTCTAAATGAAGCACTAGACCAAATGAATTTAATAGATATCTACAGAGAACTACACCCCAAAACTACAGAATTCACATTCTTCTCAAGTGCACATGGCACATTCTGAAAGATAGACAACATGTTAGGGCACAAACTAAGTCTCTACAAGTTCAAGAAGATTGAAATTATAACAAGCATCTTCTCAGACCACAATGGTATGAAACTAGAAATCCATTGCAAGAAGAACATACAAAGATATTTTAACACATGGAAGCTAAATAGAATGTTATTAAACAACGAATGGCTCACCGAGGTGATCAAGGAAGAAATCAAAAACTTCCTGGAAACCAATGAAAATGGGAAAACAACAATACAAAATCTATGGGATGCAGCGAAAGCAGTTCTGAGAGGGAAGTTCATAGCACTACAGGCCTACCTCAAAAAACAAGAAAAATCTTTAATAGACTCCCTAACCTCACAACTTAAAGAACTAGAGAGTAATCAAAAAGAAAACCCCAGAGCAAGTAGAAGGAAGGAAATAGTAAGGATCAGAGCAGAAATAAACGACATAGAGACCAAAAAAACAATTCAGAGGATCAATAAAACAAATAGCTGGTTTTTCGAAAAGATAAAGAAGATTGATGGACCCTTAACTAGACTCACCAAGAAACAAAGAGAGAGAATCCAAATACATAAAATCATAAATGAAAGAGGAGAGATAACTGACACCACAGAAATACAAAAGATCGTTAACAACTACTATGAACAATTCTACGGCAACAAATTCGAAAATCTAAGCGAAATGGACAAATTTCTAGAAATCCATAGTCTCCCAAAACTGGATCAGGAAGAGATTGAAAACTTGAACAGAACAATAACAACAGAAGAAATTGAAGATGTAATCAAGACTCTCCCAGCAAACAAAAGCCCAGGCCCAGATGGCTTCACGGGGCAGTTTTACCGAACATTCAAAGAAGAACTAATACCCATTCTCCTCAAACTATTTCAAAAAATACAAGAAGAAGAAAGACTTCCAAACTCGTTTTAAGAAGCCAGCATTATTCTAATTCCAAAACCAGAAAAAGACACAACAAAAAAGAAAACTACAGGCCAATATCCCTGATGAACAAAGATGCCAAAATCCTGAACAAAATACTAGCAAATTGAATCCAGCAATACACCAGAAAAATTATCCACCATGACCAAGTGGGATTCATCCCAGGGATGCAAGGCCGGTATAATATTCGGAAATCCATAAATGTGATACACCACATAAATAAAATGAAGAATAAAAACCACATGATAATATCAATAGATGCTGAAAAGCCTTCGACAAAATCCAGCATCCATTTCTGATAAAAACGCTCAGCAGTGTGGGAATAGAGGGATCATATCTAGACATAATAAAGGCCATATATGAAAGACCTACAGCCAACATCATACTCAATGGGCAAAAACTAAAAGCATTTCTCTTAAGAACAGGAACAAGGCAAGGATGCCCACTTTCGCCACTCCTATTTAACATAGTACTGGAAGTCTTAGCCACAGCAATCAGACAGGAAGGAAAAATAAAAGGGATCCAAATTGGAAAGGAGGAAGTGAAATTGTCATTATTTGCAGATGACATGATACTGTACATAGAAAACCCCAAAGACTCCACCAAAAGCTTACTAGACTTAATAAATGAATTTGGACAAGTAGCAGGATACAAAATTAACGTCAAGAAATCAATGGCATTCTTATACACCAATGATGAACTCACAGAAAAAGAAACTAAGCAAACAATCCCATTTACTATTGAGGCAAAAAAAATTAAGATACCTAGGAATAAACTTAACCAAAGAAATAAAGGATCTAATCGCAGAAAATTACAGGTCTTTGAAAAAAGAAATAGAGGAAGATATAAAAAAGTGGAAGCACATACCCTGTCCATGGATTGGGAGAATTAATATCATTAAAATGTCCATATTAACCAAAGCAATCTATAGATTCAATGCAATCCCCATCAAAATACCAACTGCATACTTCACAGAATTAGAACAATTACTTCAAAAGTTCATATGGAACCAAAAAAGGCCTCGAATAGCCACAGCAACCTTGAAAAGGAAGAACATAGTTGGAGGGATCACAATACCAGATTTCAGGTTATACTACAAAGCCACCATAATCAAAACAGCCGGGTACTGGCACAAGAACAGGTATATAGACCAGTGGAACAGAATAGAGAACCCAGAAATGGACCCAAGGCAATTTGCAAAATTAATATTTGAGAAAGGTGGCAAGAGCATATAGTGGAGTAAGGACAGCCTCTTTAATAAATGGTGCTGGGAAAATTGGACAGCTACTTCCCGAAAAATGAAACTAGACCATCAACTTACACCCTACAACAGAATAAACTCAAAATGGATAAAAGACTTAAATGTATTTCATGAATCCATAAAAATCCTAGAGGAGACTGTGGGCAACAAAATCTCAGACATCATACGCAGCAGAATTTTTACTGACACATCACCTAAGGCAATAGAAACAAAGGAGAAAATAAACACATGGGACTAGATCAAACTCAAAAGCTTCTGCACAGCAAAAGATACAATCATCAAAACGGAAAGGCTACCCACTGTATGGGAGAGCATAATTGCCAATGATATATCAGATAAGGGGTTAATTTCCAATATATATAGAGTGATGTGAGTGGGGTGTGAAGTCCCCTGCTATTATGGTATTGTATCGATTTCTCCTTGGAAGTCCTCTAATAGTTTTTTAATATATTTTGGTGCTCCTATATTGGGTGCATATATGTTTATCAAGGTTATATCTTCCTGTTGGATAGATCCTTTCAATATTATGTAGTGGCCTTCTTTGTCTCTAGTTATGGCCTTCAATCTGAAGTCTATTTTATCAGATATAAGTATTGCTACCCCAGCTTTTTTTTCTTTTCCATTTGCTTGAAAGATTTTTTTCCATCCCTTCACTTTAAATCTATGTGAGTCTTTTGTTGTGAGGTGGGGGTCTTGTAAACAGCATATAGATGAGTCATGCTTTTTTTTTTTTTCCCAAATCTTTATTGTTGGATGTAAAATGTATTACAGATGTTCCACATTTTTCCCCCATTGACCCCCTCCTCCCCACTCCCGCCCCCCTCCCACCTTTTCCCACACTATTGTCTGTGTCCATTGGTTATGCATATAAGTTCTTTGGTTTATTTCTTCCCACCCCCCCAACCCATTTCCCTTTGACGTTTGTCAGTCTAGCAATGAGTTTGTGCTTCTTAATCCCTTCACCTTTTTCACCCATTCCCCCAACTCCCTTCCCAACTGGCAACCAATAAAATGTTCTCTGTATCTATGAGAATGTTTCTGTTCTTCCTGTTCATTTTGTTTGTAGATTCCATTGTTGATAGATATGTATTCATTGCCATTTTGTTTGTTCATACATTTTATCTTTTTCTTCAAAAAGACCCTTCATCATTTCATATAATAATGGTTTGGTGGTGATGAACTCCTTTAACTTTTTCTTGTCTGGGAAAGTTTTTGTATGTCCATCGATTCTAAACGACAGTTTTGCAGGATAGAGTAATTTTGGTTGTAGGTTCTTGGTTTTCATCACTCTGAATATTTCTTGCCACTCCCTTCTGGCCTGCAAAGTTTCTTTTGAGAAATCAGCTGACAGCCTAATGGGTACTCCCTTGTAGGTAACTAGCTGCCTTTCTCTTGCTGCTTTTAATATTCTCTCTTTGTCTTGAACCTTTTGCATTTTGATGATGATGTGTCTTGGTGTGGGCCTCTTGGGGTTCATCTTGTTTGGGACTCTCTGTGCTTCCTGGATTTGTATGTCTGTTTCCTTCACCAAGTTAGGAAAGTTTTCTGCCATTATTGTTTCAAACAGGTTTTCAATTTCTTGTTCTCTCTCTTCTCCTTCGGGCACCCCCAAGATGCGAATGTTGGCACGCTTGAAGTTATCCCAGAGGCTCCTTACTCTATCCTCATTTTTTTGGATTCTTTTTTCTTTTTGCTCTTCTGATTGGGGATTTTTTGCTTCCTTATATTCCAAATCGATGGTTTGCTCCTTGGATCTACATACTCTATTATTGAAGCTGTGTAAATTATTCTTTATTTCAGTTAATGCCTCCTTTAATTCTAACTGTGTATCCATGATTTCTAACTGGTCCTTTTTTATGCTCTTGATGCCCTCCCTAAGTTCACTGAGGTTCTCACTAAGTTCATTGAGCATCCTTATAAGCAGTATTTTGAACTCAGTATCTGTTAGGTTGCTTATCTCCCTTTCGCTTAGTTCTTTTATTGGGGTTTTGTTCTACTCTTTCATTTGGGACCTGTTTCTTTGTATCCTCATTTTGGCTGCCTCCCTGTGTTTGTTTCTGTGTATTACTTAATGAGAGGTATGGGGCTCGCTGAGACCCGGTGCTGCTCGTTTGAAAGAATTTAGGAAAAACCTGATGCAGGATCCAACACCGGCCAATCCTATGGTTAAGCAACTGGCAACAGCTTGAAAGTTGTGTGGGGCGGGGCAGGGCCTCAGGGAGTCAGCAGGGCGGGGCTACGAGTGTGAGCCAGGTTTCTGGAGTCCCAGATATGACTTCTGTCTGCCGCCCCCGGGAAGGGCTCACCAAAGGAACAAAGGTCTCTGACAGCACGTTTGTCCCCGAGGAAGCCCCCTCTCCAGCTCTCGCTCCAGTGCCAAACAGCTCAGTTCTTCCCTGTGTGTCTCTGGTGCCCCTCGAGCTGCCTCCCCTCCGAGCTTAGAGGGAGAGAGTCCGATAAGTCCGTGCGCGGGCCCTTTAGGGAGCTGCCTGGGGCTCCAACCGCCTCAGCCTCCCTGAGCCTCAGTTTCCGCTGGTTTTTCCAGCCAGAAGTTATGGGGACTTCTCTTCCTGGCACTGGAACCCAGAACGGAACACCTGGTGTGGGACGGGGACCCCTCAGTCCTCAGGAAGGACCTTCCCAGCCGCGGGATCCTCCTGATTTTTATCCACCACGCTTGGGTGTGGGACCAGCCCGTCTCGCCGCTGCGCGCTCTGCCGCCGCTGTGCCGCCGCCCCCCCTCGCGCCGCCGCCCCTCCTACCGGTCTGGATGTAGCTGCTTTTTTTCCCTTAGTTCCGTAGTTGTACGACTTCCATTCAGCTTGATTTCAGGCGGTTTTGAATGATGGTTGTTCTGTAGTTTAGTTGTAACTTTGATGTGGTTGTGGGGGGACGCGATACCGCGTTTACCTACGCCACCATCTTGACCGGAATTCCCCGAGTCATGCTTTCTTATCCAATCAGCTACTCTGTGTCTTTTTATGGGAGCATTCAGTCCATTTACATTTAAAGTGGTTATTGATATGTACTTATTTATTGCCATTTTTGTTTAGTGTAGTTCTATTTTCCTTCCCATTTCTCCTGGTAATTACTGCAATCCTTTTAACATTTCTTGCAGTCCTGGTTTGGTGCTAATGTATTCCCTTAGACTTTTTTTGTCTGGGAAGCTCTTTATTTGATCTTCTCTTTTCAATGATAGCCTTGCTGGGTAGAGTAGTCTTGGATTCAGATCCTTGTTTTTCATGACCTTGATTACTTCATGCTATTCCCTTCGAGCCTGTAGTGTTTCTTGTGAAAAGTCAGCTGAGAGCCTTATGGGGTTTCTTTTGTAGGTAACCTGTTGCTTATCTCTTGCTGCTTTTAGAATTCTCTCTTTGTCTTGAATTTTTTCGTAGTTTGATTACTATGTGTCTTGGTGTGGGCCTGTTTTGGTTCTTCCTTCTTGGGGCTCTCTGAGTTTCTTGAACTTGAATGCCTTCTTCCTTCACCAAATTAGGGAAGTTTTCTGTCACTATTTCTTTGAATATATTCTCTAACCCTCGCTTACTTTCTTCTTCTTCAGGGACTCCTATGATATGAATATTATTCCGTTTCCAGTTGTCCCACAATTCTCTTAAGCTCTCTTCCTGTTTTTAAATCGTTTTTTCCTTTTCGTTTTCTGATTGGTTGATTTCTTGTAGCCTGTCTTCTAATTCACCGATCCGGTCTTCAGCTTCCCCTACTCTGCCTTGTAGACCTTCCAGTGTGTTTTTCATTTCTGATATGTCATTCTTCATTTCTTCCTGTTGGTTTTTCATTTCCAGATGGTTTATTTTCAACATTTCTATGTCTTTACTCATGTTGTTCACTTCTTACACATGCTGTTGAGCTTCGGTAACATCATGGCTCTAAATTCTAGTTCTGTTAACTTGCTTAAGTGCACCTCATTTATTTCATCTACTGTAGAGGTCTCTTGATCTTTCATTTGGGTTTTTGTTCTGTTTCTCACCATTTTGGTTATCACAGTGGGCTTTGGAGTCTGCCAAGTTTTCCCAGTGGGTGTTGGTGTCCTGCTGTTTGTCGCTCCCTCTCCTGGGTTTAGATGCACCAGGGAGGACCCACTTTAATCCCACCAAGTCCCTTGTTCTCCGGGAGTCTGTGTGGCTCCAGCCGAGAGCTTAGCAGGCTACAGAATTCCCAGGGACCGTGCAGGGTGGCAAAGGAGGCGGTGGGAGTAATTTCCCGCTGAGTTCCCTGGCTCCACCGAGTCCCCTGGTCTTCGGGAGACTCTGCGGCTCCAGCTGAGAGCTTAGCAGGCTACAGAGTTTCCAGGGCCCATGCAGGGTCGCAAGGAAGAGGGTAGGATTAACTTCCCGCCGAGTTCCTTTGTCCCGCTGAGTTCCCTGGGCCCCTTGAGTTTGTATGGCTCCAGCGGAGAGTTTAGCCGGCTACAGAGTTTTCAGGGCCCGTGCAGGGTGGCAAGGGAGACGGTAGGATTAACTTCCCTTCGGTTTTCCTGGTCCCGCCGATTCCCTGGGGCCCGCGAGTCTGTGCGGCTCCAGCGGAGAGTTTAGCCAGCTACAGAGTTCCCAAGGCCCGTGCAGGGTGGCAAGGGAGACGGTAGGATTAACTTCCCGCCGAGTTCCCTGACCCCTGCCCAGGCCGTTGCGGACCCTGGGCTTTCGGTCCCCTCTCCCGTCCTTGCAAGCCTACCAGGATTGAGTGGGTGTTTCTGGTTAACTGGTCCTCCAAGATGTCTTTTGGCTGCCCTTTCCTGACATTTTGCCTTTATTTTCATTGTAAATCCAGTTTGGTCTTGGGAGATGGTCTGTGTCGCTCCATTCACTTCACTGCCATTTTCCTCTCTCTCAGGAACTAGATATTTTTCATGGCAGGATTTAGCTAGTGTACCATGGAAGAAAATGCTTAGTGTTCCATGGAAGAAACTAGCTGGTGTTCTATGGAAGGAATAGCTAGTTCCATGGAAGGAATTACTTCGTGTTCCATGGAAGAAACTAGCTAGAATCCCATGGAAAGAACTAGGTAGAGTTCCATGGAAGGAATTACTTATTGTTCCATGGAAGGAACTACTTAATATTCCATGGAAGGAACTAGCTAGTGTTCCACGGAAGGAGCTACATAGTGTTCCATGGAAGGAAGTAGCAAGTGTTCCATGGAATGAACTACTTAGTATTCCATGGAAGGAACTAGCTAGTGTTCCATGGAAAAATCGAGCTAGTGTTGCATGGAAGAAATTACTTAGTGTTCCAGGGAAAAAACTTGCTAGTTTTCCATGGAAGGAACAAGCTGGTGTTTCATGGAAGGAACTAGCTTGTGTTCCATAGATGAAACTACTTAGTGTTCCATGGAAGGAATGAGCTAGTGTTCCATGGATAAACTACTTAGTTTTTTATGGAAGGAAATTGCTAGTGTTCCTTGGAAAAAACTAGCTAGTGTTCCGTGGAAAGAACTAGCTAGGGGTTCAAGGGAAGAACTTGCTAGTGTTCCATGGAAGGAACTCCTTATTGTTCAGTGGACAAAACAAGCTAGTCTTACATGGAAAGAACTAGCTAGTGTTACAAGGAAGGAACTCCTTAGTGTGCCCTGGAAGGAACTACCTGGTGTTCCATGAAAAGAAGTAGCTAGTGTTGTATGGAAAGATATAGGTATTGTTCCGTAGAAAGAACAACTTAGTGTTCCATGGGGAAAAAGTACTTAGTGTTTCATGGAAGGAAGTAGTTATTGTTTTATTGGAGATCCTAGCTTGTGTTCCAAGAATTGAACTTCTTAATGTTCCATGGAAGGAAGTACTTAGATTTCCGTGGAAGAAACCAGCTAGTGATCTATGGAAGGAACCTTGTACTGTACATAGAAGGAACTACGAAGTGTTCCATGGAGGGAAATACTGTGCTACATGGAAGGAACTACTTAGAGTTCCATGGAAGGAATTAGCTAGTGTTCCATAGAATAAAATTGCTAGTGTTCCATGGAGGGAACTGCATAGTGTATCATAGACGAAACTACTTACTGTTTTAAGGAAGGAACTAGCTAGTGTTCCATAAATGGAACTCCTTAGTGTTCCATGGAAGGAACTTGCCTGTGTGCCATGGAAGAACCTACTTAGTGTTCCATGGAAGGACTTAGATAGAGTTCCATGTAAGGAACTAACTGGTGTTCCAGGGAAAGAACTAGCTAGTGTTTCATGCAAGGAAATACTTAGTGTTCCATGAAAGGAGCTAGCTAGTGTTCCATGGAAGAAACTAGCTAGTGTTCTATGGAAAGAACTAACTAGTATTCATAGAAGGAACTACTTAGTGTTCCATGAAAAGAATAACTTAGTGTTCCTTGGAAGGAACTAGCTAATGTTCCTTGGAAAAAACTGCTTAGTGTTTTATGGAAGGACCTAGCTAGTGTTCCATGGATGGAACTACTTAGTGGTCCATGAAAGCATCTCGCTATTCTTCCATGTATAAAACTAGCATGAGTTCTATGAAAGGAACTAATTAGTGTTCCATGCAAGGAACTACTTAGTCTTCCATGGAAGGAACTACCTAGTGTTCCATGAAAGGAACTAGCTTGTGTTCAATGGAAGGAACTATCTAGTGTTCTATGCAAGGAACTACCTAAAGTTTCATGGAAGGAACTACTTAGTGTTCCATGGAAGGAACTACTTATTGTTCCATTTAGGAACTACTTAGTGTCCATGGAAGGAACTAGCTTGTGTTCCATGGAAGGAACTAACTTGTGTTCCCTGCAAGGAACTGTTTAGCATTCCATAAAAGGAACTAACTAGTGTTCCGTGAAAGGTAATATTAGTGTTCCATGGAAGGAACTACTTAGTGTCCACGGAAGGAACCAGCTTGTGTTCCATGGAAAGAACTAGCTAGTGTTCCATGGAAAGAACTTGCTAGTGGTTAATGAAATGAACTTCTTAGTGTTCTATGGAAGTAACTACATAGTGTTTCATGGAAGGAACTAGATAGTGTATCATAAAATAAACTAGCTAGTGTTTCATGGAAGAAACCACTTAGTGTTTAATGGAAGAAATTTGCCAGTGTCCATGTAAGGAATTTCTTAGTGTTTAAGGAAAGAACTACTTAATGTTTTCTGGAAGGAAATGACTATTGTACCATGTAAGAGACTCGCTAGTGTTCCATGGAAGAATCTAGCTCACTTTCTATAAAGGAACTATTTAGAGTTCCATGGAAAAAACTACTTCATGTTCCATGAAAGGAACTAGTTAATGTTCTATGGATGAAACTGCTAGTGTTTCATGGAAGGATCTAGCTAGTGTTCCATTAAAGGAATTACATACTGTTCCATACAAGGAACTTGCTAGTGTAGCATGGAAGGTAGTAGCTAGTGTTCCAAGGAAGGAATGACTAAGTGTTCAATGAAAGAAACTACTTAGTATTCCATGAAAGGAACTTGATAGTGTTTCATGGTAGAAACTAGACAGTATTCCATGGAAGGAACTAATTAGTGTTTTATGGAAGAAATGAGTTAGTGTACCATGCAAAGAACTAAATAGTGTTCCATGGAAGGAACAAGTTAATTTTACATCGAAGAAAATACTTAGGGTTTTTTGGAAGTAACTACTTAATGTTCCATGGAATGAACTATGTAGTGTTCCAGAAAATGAAGTAGTTAGTATTCCAGGGAAAGAACTAGCTAGTGTTCCAGGGAAGAATCTAGTGTTCCACGGAAGGAAGTACTTAGTGTTCTATGGAAGGAACTAGCTACTGTTGTATATAAGGAACTAGCTAGTGTTCCATGGAAGAAACTAGCTAGTGAAACATGGAAGAAAGGAGCTAGTGTTCCATGGAAGGAAATAGATAATGTTCCAATGGAGGAACTACTTAGTGTTCCATGAAAGGAACTACTTATTGCTCCATGGAAGAAACTAGTTAGTGTTTCGTGAAGGAAGTAGCTAGTGTAACATGGAACTAACTAGCTTGTGTTTTCTGAAAGAATCTATCTTGTGTTCCATGGAAGAAAGTAGCTAGTGTTCCATGGAAGAAACTGCTTGTGTTCCATGGACAGAACTAGCTAGTGTTCTATGGAAGGAACTACTTAGTGTTCCATGGAAGGAACTACTTGTTGTCCCATTGAAGGAACCAGCTAGTGTTTCATGGCATAAACCAGCCAGTGTTTAATGGAAGGAACGAGATAGTGTGCCATGCAGAAACTACTCAGTGTTCCATGGAAGGTACTACTTAGTGTTTCATTGAAGGAAATAATTAGTGTTGCAGGGAAGAAACTCCGTAATGTTTCATGGAAGAAAATACTTAGTGTTCCATGGAAGGAACTAGCTAGTGATCCATAAAAGGAACTAGATAGTGTTACATGGGAGGAACTACGTAGTGTTTCGTGGAAGAAACTACTTAGTGTTCCATGGAAGGAACTACTTAGTGTTCCATGGAAGAGACTAGCTTGTGATGCATGCAAGTAACTATTTAGATTTCTATGGAATGAACTAGCTACTGTTCCATGGAATAGACTAACTAGTGTTTAATGGAAGGTGCTAGCTAGTGATACATGGAAGAAACTAGCTGGCGTTCCAGAGAAGAAACCACTTACTGTTCCATCAATGAAATACTTAGTGTACCATGGAAGGAACAATATAGTGTTCCATGGTAGAGAATACTTACATCTGCATGGAAAAAACTACTTAGTGTTCCATGGGAGAAACTTTCTAGTGTTCAATGCAAGGAGTTAGTGTTCAGTGGTAGGTAGTAGCTAGTGTTCCATTGAAAGTAGTAGCTAGTGTTCCATTTAAGTAAGTTCTTAGTGTTCAATGGAAGAAAATACTTAGTGTTATATGGAAGGAAATACGTAGTGTCCCGTACATGGAACTAGCTAGTGTTTCATGGAAGGAATTACTTAGTGTTCCATGGACGAATTCCGCTAGGGTTCCATGAAAGGACTACTTAGTGTTTCTAAGAAGAAATTACTTATTGTTTTATGGAAGGAACTATCTGTGTTCCATGGAAGGAACTATCTGTGTTCCATGGAAGGAACTAGCTGTGTTCCATGGAAGGAACTAGCTAGTGTTTTATGAAATGAACTAGCTAGTGTCCCATGAAAGGAACTAGCTAGTGTTTCATGGAAGAAACTAGCTAGTGTACCATAGAAGGAACTAGTTAGTGTTTTATGGAAGAAACAAGTTAGTGTACCATGCAAAGAAATAAATAGTGTTCCATGGAAGGAAGAAGCTAGTTTTCCCTGGAAGAAACTACTTAACGTTTTATGGAATTCACTACTTAATGTTCCAAGGAAAGAACTAGCTTGAGTTTTAGAAAATGAACTAGTTAGTGTTCCAGGGAAGGAACTACTTAGTGTTCCAGAGAAGGAGCTATCTACTGTTCCATTGAAGGAACTAGCTAGTGATCCATTAAAAATTCTAGCTAGTGTTCCATGGAAGGAACTAGCTAGGGTTTTATGGCAGGAACTACCTAGTGTTCCGTAAAAAGAACTACTTAGTGTTGCTTGAAAAAAACTACTTAGAGTTCCATGGAAAAAATTAGCTAGTGTTTCATGGAAGGAACTAGCTAGTGTTCCATGGATGGAACTAGCTAGTATTACTTGGAAGAAAATACATAGTGTTCCATGGAAAGAACTACTTAGTTTTCCATGGAGGAGGTAGATGGAGTCCATGGAAATAAATAGATAGTGTTCCTTGGAAGGAACTAGTTATAGCTAGCTAGTGTTCCATGTAAGGAACTAATCAGCGGTCCATGGAAGGAACTTGCTAGTGTTCCATGTAAGGATCTACTCAGTGTCCCATGGAAGAAACTAACTAGTGTTCCATTGAAGATTCTAGATAGAGTCCAAAAAAAATACTATTTAGTGTTCAATGGAAGAAATTATTTAGAGTCCCATGGAAGTAACAAGATACTGCTCCATGAAAGAAACTAGCTAGTGTACCATTGATGGAACTACTTGGTGTTTCATGGAAGGAACTACTTAGTTTTCCATAGAAGAAACTACTTAGAGTTTCATGCGTGGAACTAGCTAGAGTTTCCTGGAAGGAATTACGTATTGTTCCATGGAAGGAACTACTTAATGTTCGATGAAGGGATTCGCTAGTGTTCCATGGGAAAAACTACTTAGTGTTCCATGGAAGTAAATACTTAGAGTTTTATGGAAAAAATTAGCTACTGTTCCATGGAAGGAACTAGCAAGTTATCCATGGATGGAACTAGCTAGTGTTCCATGGAAGAAGCTACTTAGTGTTCCACGTAAACAACTAGTAAGTTTTCCATGGAATAAACCTGGTAGAGTTTCATGGAAGAAAGAAGCTAGTGTTTCATGGAAGTAACTATCTAGAACTAGCTAGTGTTCCATGGAAGAATCTACTAGTGTTCAGTAACAGTAAGTAGCTCCTTCCATGGACACTAGCTAGTTTCTTCCAATGAACACCAAGTAATTCCTTCCATAGAACACTAACTAGCTCCTTCTTTCGAACACTAGCTAGTTCCTTTCATGGAATACTAGCCAATTTTTTCCATGGAACACTAAGTAGTTCGATCAATGGAAAACTAGCTAGTTCCTTAAATTTACAGTAGATAGTTTCTACCATGGAAATCTAGGTAGGTCCTTTCTTGGAACAATAAGTGGTTCCTTCCATAAAACACTAGCTAGTTCCTTCCATGGAACATTAATTCGTTTCTACCATGGAACACTAGCTACTTTCTTCCATGGAAAATTAAGTAGTTCCTTCATTGCAACGCTAAATTCTTCCTTCCATGAAACAATAGCTAGTTTCATGGAACACTGAGTCGTTCCTTCCAAGGAACACTAGCTACTTCTTTTCATAAAACTCTAACTAGTTTCTTCCATGGAACACTTAGTAGTTCTTTAATGGAACAAAAGCTAGTTCCTTCCATGAAACACTAGCTATTTCTTTCCTTGGAACACTAGCTAGATTCTTCCATAAAACACTAGCTAGTTCCTTCCATGGAACATAAAGTAGTTCCTTCCATGGAACAGTAAGTAGTTTATTTCAAGAATTTCTAGCTTGTTCCTTTTATAGAACACTAAGTAGTTCCATCCATGGTCATGGTACAGTAGCTAGTTTCTTCCACGGAGCATTAAGTAGGTCCTAAGATGGAACAGTAAGTGATTCCTTCCATGGAACAGAAGCTAGTTCCTTCCATGAAACACTAGCAATTTCATTCTTTGGAACACTAGCTAGTTTCTTTCATGGAACACTAGCTAGTTTCTCCCATGGAACACTAAGTAGTTCCTTCCATGGAACATTAGCTAGTTCCTTCATTGAAACACTAAGTAGTTCCTTCCATGGAACACTAAGTAGTTGCTTCAATGAAGCACTAATTTGTCCATTCCACGGAACACTAACTATTTCCTTCCATGGAACAATAAGTATTTTCTTTTATGGAACACTAAGTAGTTTCTTCCATGAAACAATAGGTAGTTCCTTCCATTGAACACTAAGAAGTTCCATAGATGAAACATTTCCTAGTTGTTTTTATGAAACACTAAGTAATTTCTTTCATGGAACACTAGCTAGTTCCTTTCATGGAACACTAGCTAGTTTCTTCCATGCAACACAAAGAAGTTCCTTCCATGAAAACTAAGTAGTTTTTTCCATGGAACTCTAGCTAGTTCCTTCCATGGAACACTAGCTAGTTCCTTCCAATGGAACATTAAGAATTACCTTCCATGAAACACTACGTAGTTCTTTCCATAGGACACTAGCCAGTTCCTTCCATGGGACATAGCAAGTTGCTTCCATCGAACACTAGCTATTTCTTTCCTTGGAACACTAGTTAGTTTTTATCATGGAACACTAGGTAGTTTCTTCCATTAAACACTAGCTATATTTTTCCATGGAACATCGATAGCTTTTACCATGGAACACTAGTTTCTTCCAAGGAACATTAAGGTGTTCCTTCCAAGGAACACTAGCTATTTCCTTCCATGGAACACTAAGTAATTCCTTCCAAGGAACACGAAGTAGTTTTTTCTATGAAACACTAGCTAGTTCCTTCCATGGAATAGTAAGTAATTCCTTCCATGGAACATTAAGTAGTTCCTTCCAAGAATTAATAGCTAGTTTCTTCAATGGAACATTAAGTCGTTTCATCCAAAAAACACTAGCTGGTTTTCTTCCATGGAACTTTATGCAGGTTCTTCTATGGAACACTAAATGGTTCCTTCCATGGAACACTAGCTAGTTCTTTCCATGAAACACTAGTTATTTATTTTCTTGGAACACTAGCTAGTTTCTTCCATGTAACAATATCTAAATATTTCCATGGAATATTAAGTAGTTCCTTCCATGGAACACTAGCTAGATCCTTCCAAGGAACACTTGCTAGTTTCTTCCATGGAACACTGGCTAGTTTCTTCCATGCAACACAAAGAAGTTCCTTCCATGAAAACTAAGTTGTTCCTTTCATGGAACACTAGCTAGTTCCTTCCATGGAACGCTAGTTTGCTCTTTGCATGGAACTCCAAGTATTTCCTTCCATGAAACACTCAGTAGTTACTTCGATGGGACACTAGCTAGTTCCTTACATGGGAACTAGCTAATTAATTCCATGGAACACTGGCTAGTTCCTTTAACGGAACACTAAGGTAGTTTTTATTTTTATTTTTTTACTTTTAAATATTTTATTTGAGCTCAACAAAATATATCAACATGTCTCATTACTTTTCTTAAAAACTTTTTATTAATTCATTTTTGTTAGAGATGGTCCTCCTTCCCATATCCCCCACCCTATATCCGGCTTTGTTGTCCATGTCCATCGGTTATGTGTACATGAATATAAGTTCTGTGGTTTATCTCTTCCCTTCCCCCACCACCCCATCTTCTGAGGATTGTCAGTCTGTACCCTACTTCCACGTCTCTCAGTCTACCCTATTCCTCAAATGGTTGTGTTCATTATATTCCACAAATAACTGAGACCATGTGATATTTGTGTTTCTCTCCTAGGCTTTTTTTGCTTAGGATAATACTCTCTAGTCCCTCCATGTCATCTCAAAGGATAAGACATCTTTCTGTCTTACAGCTGCATAGTACTCTATTGTGTATATGTACCACAACTTTTCAATTAATTAATTATACTGATTTAGTTTTTATCCTCACTAGAGGACATTTTTAGATATTTTGTTCAGATAGAGTGAAAAGAAGAGAGAAACATTGACCTGAAAGGCACACATCAAGTCGTTGCCACCCACATGACCCAACCAGGGCCAGGGACAAACTGCAACCGAGGTACGTGCCCCTAGCCAGAACCAAACCGGGGTCTCTCTGGACCACAGGCCAATGCTCTAACCACTGAGCCAAACCGGCCAGGGCAATTTTTTTAAATGATTAATTTTTGTTACAGATGTTTGTCCCTTCCCCCCCCACTGATTCCCACCTCCCCTCCATCACTGACCCTTCCCCAGATTGTTGTCCATGTCCACTGTTCAGGCATACATGTGTATAAGTTCTGTGGTTCATCCCTCACCCACCTCCCCACTTTTTAGGGGATTTTCAGTCTGTACCCCGCTTCCACGTCTCTGGGACTACCCCATTCCTCAAACTGTTATGTTCATTATATTCCACAAATAAGTGAGATCATATGAAATTTGTCTTTCTCTGTTTGGCTTGTTTCACTTAGGAAGATACTTTCCAGGTCCCTCCATGTAGTCTCAAAGGATAAGAGATCTTTCTTTCTTACCGCTGTGTAGTACTCCATTGTGTATATGTACCATGGCTTTTTTATCCATTCGTCTACTGATGGACACTTGGGCTTTTTCCAGATCTTAGTGATTCTAAATAGTGCTGCGACAAACATGGGGGTACATATATTCTTTCTTATTGGTGTTTTATGCTTCTTAAGGTATATTCCTAGAAGTGGGATCACTGGGTCAAATGGAAGATCAATTTTTAATTTTTTGAGGTGACACCATATTGTTTTCCATAGTGGCTGCACCAGTCTGCATTTCCACCAGCAGTGCACTAGAGTTCCCTTTTCTCCACACCCTCACCAACACTTGTTGTTTGCTGATTTGTTGATGGCGGCCATTCTGACAGGTGTGAGGTGATACCTCATTGTTGTTTTATTTTACATCTCTCTGATGATTAGTGATGATGAGCATTTCTTCATATGTCTCTTAGCCATTTGTATGTCCTGTTTGGAGAGGTGTCTATTTAGTTCCTCTGCCCATTTTTTAATTGGATTCTTTGTCTTCCTATTGTGGAGTTGTAAGAGCACTCTATATGTATTGGAAATTAACCCCTTATCTGATATATCATTGGCAATTATGCTCTCCCTTACAGTGGTTAGCCTTTCCGTTTTGATGATTGTATCTTTCGCTGTGCAGAAGCTTTTGAGTTTGATGCAGTCCTATGTGTTTATTTTCTCCTTCGTTTCTTTTGCCTTAGATGATGTGTCAGTAAAAATTCTGCTGCGTATGATGTCTGAGATTTTGTTGCCCACAGTCTCCTCTAGGATTTCTATGGATTCATGAGTTACATTTAAGTCTTTTATCCATTTTCAGTTTATTCTGGGGTAGGGTGTAAGTTGATGGTCTAGTTTCATTTTTCTGTAAGTAGCTGTTCAATTTTCCCAGCATCATTTATTAAAGAGGCTGTCCTTTCTCCACTGTATGCTTTTGCCACCTTTGTCAAGTATTATTTGAGCATATTGCCTTGGGTCAGTTTCTGGGTTCTCAATTCTGTTCCACGCGTCTATATACCTGTTCTTGTGCCAGTACCAGGCTGTTTTGATTACAGTGGCTTTGTAGTATAACCTGAAATCTGGAATTGTGATCCCTCCAACTTTGTTCTTCCTTTTCAAGATTGCTGTGGCTATTCGAGGCCTTTTTTGGTTCCATATAAATTTTTGAAGTAATTGTTCTAATTCTGTGAAGTATGCCGTTGGTATTTTGATGGGGATTGCATTGAATCTATATATTGCTTTGGGTAATATGGACATTTTAATGATGTTAATTCTCCCAATCCATGAACAGGGTATGTGCTTTCACTTTTTTATATCTTTCTCTATTTCTTTTTTCAATGACCTGTAGTTTTCTGCGAATAGGTCCTTTATTTCTTTGGTTAAGTTTATTCCTAGGTATCTTAATTTTTTTGCCGCAATGGTAAATGGGATTGTTTGCTTAGTATCTCTTTCTGTGAGTTCATGGTTGTTGTATAAGAATGCCATCGATTTCTTGACGTTAATTTTGTATCCTGCTACTTTGCCAAATTCATTTATTAAGTCTAGTAAACTTTTGATGGAGTCTTTGGGGTTTTCTATGTACAGTATCATGTCATCTGCAAATAATGACAATTTCACTTCCTCCTTTCCAATTTGGATCCCTTTTATTTTTTCTTCCTGTCTGATTGCTGTGGCTAAGACTTCCAGTACTATGTTAAATAGGAGTGGCGAAAGTGGGCATCCTTGCCTTGTTCCTGTTCTTAAGGGAAATGCTTTTAGTTTTTGCCCATTGAGTATGATGTTGGCTGTAGGTCTTTCATATATGGCCTTTATTATGTCTAGGTATGATCCCTCAATTCCCACACTGCTGAGCGTTTTTATCAGAAATGGATGCTGGATTTTGTCAAAGGCTTTTTCAGCATCTATTGATATGATCATGTGGTTTTTATTCTTCAATTTATTTATGTGGTGTATCACATTTATGGATTTGCGAATATTGTACCAGCCTTGCATCCCTGGGATGAATCCCACCTGGTCATGGTGGATAATTTTTCTGGTGTATTGCTGGATTCGATTTGCTAGTATTTTGTTCAGGATTTTGGCATCTATGTTCATCAGGGATATTGGCCTGCAGTTTTCTTTCTTTGTTGTGTCTTTTTCTGGTTTTGGAATTAGAGTTATGGTGGCTTCATAAAACGAGTTTGGAAGTCTTCCTTCTTCTTGAATTTTTTGAAATAATTTGAGGAGAATGGGTATTAGTTCTTCTTTGAATGTTCGGTAAAACTCCCCTGTGAAGCCATCCAGGCCTGGGCTTTTGTTTGCTGGAAGATTCTTGATTAAATCTTCAATTTCTTCTGTTGTTATTGGTCTGTTCAAGTTTTCAATCTCTATCTGATCCAATTTTGGGAGACTATGTGTTTCTAAAAATATGTCCATTTCGCTTAGATTTTCGAATTTGTTGCTGTATAATTTTTCATAGTAGTTGTTAACGATCTTTTGTATTTCTGTAGGGTCAGTTGTTATCTCTCCTGTTTCATTTCTGATTTTATGTATTTGGGTTCTCTCTCTTTGTTTCTTGGTGAGTCTAGCTAAGGGTCCATCAATCTTGTTTATCTTTTCGAAAAACCAGCTCTTTGTTTTATTGATCCTCTGGATTGTTTTTTTGGTCTCTATGTCGTTTATTTCTGCTCTGATCCTTACTATTTCTTTTCTTCTACTTGCTCTGGGGTTTTCTTTTTGTTTACTCTCTAGTTCTTTAAGTTGTGAGGTTAGGTAGTCTATTAGAGATTTTTCTTCTTTTTTGAGGTAGGCCTGTAGTGCTATAAACTTCCCTCTCAGAACTGCTTTTGCTGCATCCCATAGATTTTGTATTGTTGTGTCCTCATTTTCATTGGTTTCCAGGAAGTTTTTGATTTCTTCCTTGATTTCCTCGGTGACCCATTCATTGTTTAATAACATTCTATTTAACTTCCATGTGTTAAAATGTCTTTCTATGTTCTTCTTGCAATTGATTTCTAGTTTCATACCATTGTGGTCTGAGAAGATGCTTGTTATAATTTCAATCTTCTTGAACTTGTAGAGACTTAGTTTGTGCCCTAACATGTGGTCTATCTTTGAGAATGTTCCATGTGCTCTTGAGAAGAATGTTAATTCTGTAGTTTTGGGGTGTAGTTCTCTGTAGATATCTATTAAATCCATTTGGTCTAGTGCTTCATTTAGAGTCTCTGTTTCCTTGCTAATTTTTTGTCTAGAGAATCTATCCAGTGATGTGAGCGGGTTGTTGAAGTCCCCTGTTATGATTGTATTGCTATCGATTTCTCCTTTGAAGTCCTCCAATAGTTTTTTAATATATTTTGGTGCTTCTATATTGGGTGCATATATGTTTATCAAGGTTATATCTTCCTGTTGGATAGATCCTTTCAATATTACGTAGTGGGCTTCTTTGTCTCTAGTTATGGCCTTCAATCTGAAGTCTATTTTATCAGATATCAGTATTGCTACCCCAGCTTTTTTTTCTTTTCCAGTTGCTTGAAAGATTTTTTTCCATCCCTTCACTTTCAAGCTATGTGAGTCTTTTGTTGTGAGGTGGGTTTCTTGTAAACAGCATATAGATGAGTCTTGCTTTCTTATCCAATCAGCTACTCTGTGACTTTTTATGGGAGCATTCAGTCCATTTACATTTAAGGTGGTTATTGATATGTACTTATTTATTGCCATTTTTGTTTAGTGTGGTTCTATTTTTCTTCCCATTTCTCCTGGTAATTACAGCAGTCCTTTTAGCATTTCTTGCAGAGCTGGTTTGGTGCTAATGTACTCCCTTAGCCTTATTTTGTCTGGGAAGCTCTTTATTTGACCTTCTATTTTGAACGATAGCCTTGCTGGGTAGAGTAGTCTTGGATTCAGATCCTTGTTTTTCATGACCTTGATTACTTCATGCCATTCCCTTCGAGCCTGTAATGTTTCTTGTGAGAAGTCAGCTGAGAGCCTTATGGGGGTTCCTTTGTAGGTAACCTGTTGCTTATCTCTTGCTGCTTTTAGGATTCTCTCTTTGTCTTGAATTTTTGGCAGTTTGATTACTATGTGTCTTGGTGTGGGCCTGTTTGGGTTCTTCTTACTTGGGGCTCTCTGAGCTTCTTGAACTTGAATGCCTTCTTCCTTCACCAAATTAGGGAAGATTTCTGTCACTATTTCTTTGAATATATTCTCTAGCCCTCGCTTACTTTCTTCTTCTTCAGGGACTCCTATGATACTAATATTATTACGTTTCCAGTTGTCCCACAATTCTCTTAAGCTCTCTTCCTGTTTTTTAATCTTTTTTTCCTTTTGGTTTTCTGATTGGTTGATTTCTTCTAGCCTGTCTTCTAATTCACTGATCCGGTCCTCAGCTTCCCCTACTCTGCTTTTTAGACCTTCCAGTGTGTTTTTCATTTCTGATATGTCATTCTTCATTTCTTCCTGTTGGTTTTTCATTTCCAGATGGTTTATTTTCAACATTTCTATGTCTTTACTCATGTTGCTCATGTCCTTACACATGCTGTTGAGCTTCCGCAACATCATGGCTCTAAATTCTAGTTCTGTTAACTTGCTTAACTGCACCTCATTTATTTCATCTTCCATAGAGATCTCTTGTTCTTTCATTTGTGTTTTGTTTCTGTTTCTCACCATTTTGGCTATGACAGTGGGCTTTGGATTCTGCCAAGTTTTCCCAGTGGGTGTTGGTGTTTTGCTGTTTGTGACTCCCTCTCCTGGGTTTTGAATGCTCCAGGGGGGACCCACTTTAATCCCGCCAAGTCCACTGTTCTCCGGGAGTCTGTGTGGCTCCAGCCGAGAGTTTAACAGGCAATAGCATTACGAGGGCCCATGCAGGGTGGCAAGGGAGGTGGTGGGAATAATTTCCCGCTGAGTTCCCTGGTCCCGCGGAGTTCCCTGGTCCCACTGTGTTCCCTGGTCCAGCTGAGTTCCCTGGTGCTCTCGAGTCTGTGCGGCTCCAGTGGAGAGTTTAGCTGGCTACAGAGTTTCCAGGGCCCATGCTGGGTGGTAAGGGAGACAGTAGGATTAGCTTCCTACTGATTTCCCTGGTCCCACAGAGTTCCCTGGGGGCCACGAGTCTGTGCAGCTTCAGTGGAGAGTTTAGCTGGCTACAGAGTTTCCAGGGCCGTGCACGGCAGGGAGGGAGTCGGTAGAGTTAACTTTCCACTGCGTTCCCCGGTCCCACCGAGTTCCCTGGGGGCCGGGAGTCTGTGCAGCTTCAGCGGCTACAGAGTTTCCAGGGCCTTGCACGGCGGGGAGGGAGGCAGTAGAATTAACTTTCCGTCCCGTTCCCAGTCCCATGGTCCCACCGAGTTGCCTGGGGGCCAGGAGTCTGTGCGGCTTCAGTGGAGAGTGTAGCCAGCTACAGAGTTTCCAGGGCTGTGCAAGGTGGGAAGAAAGATGGTGGAATTAAATTCCCCTCTAGTTCCCTGGCCCCTGCCCAGGCCGCTGCGGACCCTGGGCTCTCGGTCCCCTCTCCCGTCCTCGCAAGCCTACCAGGACTGAGTGGGTGTTTCTGGTTAAGTGGTCCTCCAAGGTGTCCTTCGGCTGCCCTTTCCTGACGGTTTGCCTTTGTTTTCCTTGTAAATCCAGTTTGGTCTTGGGAGACGGTCTGGGTCCCTCCATTCACTTCGCCGCCATTTTTCTCCGTGTTTTTCATTTCTGATATGTCATTCTTTATTTCTTCCTGTTGGTTTTTCATTTCCAACTGGTTTATTTTGAACATTTCTATGTCGTTACTCATGTTGCTCATGTCCTTACACATGCTGTTGAGCTTCCGCAACATCATGGCTCTAAATTCTAGTTCTGTTAAGTTGCTTAACTGCACCTCATTTATTTCATCTTCTGTAGAGGTCTCTTGTTCTTTCATTTGGCTCTTGTTTTTGTTTCTCACCATTTTGGCTATCACAGTGGGCATTGTAGTCTGCCAAGTTTTCCTAGTGGGTGTTTTTGTTCTGCTGTTTGTGGCTCCCTCTCCTGGGTTTGGATGCGCCAGGTAGGACCCACTTTAAACACCACAGTCAAGTCTTAGCTTTTCTGGTTAGTGTTGCACGCCCAGGGAATGGTAGTTATTCTCTAGCTTTTTTTTTTGCCTGGAGGCTATTAGTAGAGGTCACCTGCAGACCCTTGGTTTGTGAGTTGCCTGAAAAACTCCCTCAGTTGCTCAGTGTAATAGGATTTCCTGAGAGTGAGGCAGGTGTTCCTTGTTAATGGGCCTCAATTAGCATTTCAATGGCCACCTGGTGGGGTTGAATCTCTGAGGGAGGGGCCGCCTCCTCTCCCCAGGGCCCTGAGAAGAAGTAAAATGACCACAGTTCTGCGTGGCTGCACTCAGCCAAAGCTCTTAGCCCCCTCCAAAACCCGAGTGTCCCCACACAGTTCCAGTCCCGTCTGCCTTTCCTCTGCAGGAGCCCAAGATTAGTGGCTGCTGCCAATTGAGCCTCTGTCTAGACTCTGCGTCTTGGAGCCACCTGGGCCTTTTATCCCGAAGGCACAGGTTCCAGCCAATGGCGGCAACGGCTGTGGCACCAGCTGAGGGGGTTGCACTCAGCAGGAGCCCCAGGACTGAGCCATGATAGCGGGACACTACGGAGTTGGCAGTAGCATCCAGCACAGTCCCCTGGTCCCCGCGAGTCTGCACGACACCCGCCGAGGGCTTAGCACGCCGAATTCGTGAGACTCAGCCTTGGTAGCAGAATCCCGCTGAGTCCCCTGGTCCCCGCGAGTCTGTGCAGCTCCAGCCAAGAGATTAGCAGGCTTCATAGTTTCCAGGTCCCATGCAGGGTGTCAAGGGAGTCAGTAGGAGTAACTTCCCACCGAGTTCCCTGGTCCCGCCGAGTCCCCTGGTCTCCATGAGTCTGTGCGGCACCAGCGAGAGCTTAGCAGGCTACTGAGTTCCCAGGGCCCATGCAGGGTGGCAAGGGAGGCGGTAGGAGTAACTTCCCGTCGAGTTCCCTGGTCTTGCCGAGTTTCCTGGGGCCCGCGATACTGTGCCGCTTCAGCGAAGTGTTTAGCAGGCTATAGAGTTCCCAGGGCCCATGCTGGGTGGCAAGGGAGGCGGTAGGAATAACTTCCCGCCGAGTTCCCTGGTCCTGCTGAGTCCTCTGGTGCCCGAGAGTCTGTGCGGCTCCAGCTGAGGGTTTAGCAGGCTACAGAGTTCCCAGGGCCCATGCAGGGTGGCAATGGAGGCAGTAGCAGTAATTTCCCTCCGAGTTCCCTGGTCCCTGCCCAGGCCGCTGCGTACCGTGGGCTCCCGGCTCCCTCTCGCGTCTTCGCAAGCCTACCATGATTGAGTGGGTGTTTCTGGTTAAGTGGTCCTCCAAGATGTCTTTCGGCTACCCTTACCTGACGATTTGCCTTTATTTTTGTTGTAAATCCAGTTTGGTCTTGGGAGATGGTCTATGTAGCTACATTCACTTCACCGCCATTTTCCGATCCCTCCATTCACTTTCGAACACTAGGTAGTTTTTACTATGGAACACTAAATTGTTCCTTCCATGGAACACTGCCTTGTTCCTTCCATGGAATACTAGATTGTTTACTCCATGAATCACTAGGTAGGTTCTTCGGTGAAATACCAGCTAGTACCTTCCCTGGAACACTAATTATTTTTGTCCACTGAATACCAAGTAGTCCCTTCCATGGAACACTAGCTAGTTCCTTTTATGGAACACTAGCTAGTTACTTCCATGGTATAGAAAATAGTTCCTTCCATGGAACCCTAGCTAGATCCTTCCATAGAACACTAAGTGTCTTTTCCATAGAACATTAAGTAGTTCCTTATATGGAACACTGAGTAGTTACTTCCATGGAACACTAGCTAGTTCTACCTTGTTGCTTCCATGAAACACTAGCTACTTACTTCCTCGGAACTCTACCTAGTTTATTCCATGAAAAACTTACTACTTCTTTCCATGGTACACTAAGTCCTTCATTCCATGGAACACTAAGTAATTTTTTCTATATAACACTAACATGTTACTTTCATGGAACCCTAGCTAGATACATCCATGGAACACTAGCTAGTTCCTTCCATGGAACACTAGCTAGTTCCTTTCATGGAAAACTAACTAGCTCGTTCTTTCGAACACTAGTTTGTTCCTTTCATGGAACACTAAGTACTTCCTTCAATGAAACACCAACTTGTTCCTTCCATGGAACACTAGCCAATTCCTTCCATGGAACACTAAGTACTTCCATCCATTGAACAAAAAGTAGTTCCTTTAATGGAACACTAGATAGTTCCTTCCATAAAATCCTAGCTAGTTCCTACCATTGAACACTATTTAATTTTTCCATGGAACACAAGCGAGTTTCTTCCATGGAAAACTAGATTGTTCATTCCATGAAACACTACCTTGATCCTTCCATGGAAGAGTAAGTAGTTCCTTCCATGGATATTAAGTAGTTTCTTCCATGGAACACTAAGTAGTTCCTTCTGTGAGTCATTGGCTAGTTCCATCCATGGAACACTAAGTAGTGCCATCCATGGAACACTAACTAGTTTTATCCATTGAACACTAGCTAGTTCCTTCCATGGAACACGAAGTTGTTCCTTCCTTGGAACATAAGTAATTCCTTCATTGGGACTACGTTGTTCCCTCCATGGAACACAAACTAGTTTCTTCAATCGTATACTATCTATTTTTTCCATTGAACACTAGCAGGTTTATTGCAGTGAACAGTAAGTAGTTCCTTCCATGGAACACTAAATAGTTCCTTCCATGGATCACTACATAGTTCCTTCCATGGAACACTAAATAGTTCTTTCTATGGAACACTAAGTAGTACCTTCCATGATACTAAGAACTTCCTTCCATGGAATACTCGCTGGTTTCTTCCACGGATCACTAGTATTTCTTCCATGGAACACTAAGTATTTCCTTCTATTGAACTCTAAGTAGTCCCTTCCATGGAACACTAGACAATTCCATCCATGGAAAACTAGCTATTTTCTTCCGAGGAACACTAGCTAGTTTCTTCCATGGAACACGAGCTAGTTCTTTCAATGGAACATTAGCTAGATCTTTCCAGGGAACACTACTTTGTTACTTCCATGAATCACAAGCTACTTTCTTCTATGGATAATTGTTAGTTCCTTCCCTAGAACACTAGCTAGTTCTTTCCCTGGAACACTAACTAGTTCCTTTTCTGAAACACTAAGAAGTTCCACGTATGGAACACTAAGTAATTCCTTACATGGAACACTAGGTAGATCCTTTCATGGAACACTGGTAATTTAATCCATTAAACACTAACTTGTTCCTTCCATGGAACACTAGCTAGTTCTTTCCATGGATCACTAAGTAGTTTCTTCCATGGACAACTAAATAGTTCCTTCCATGGTACACTGGTAATTCCTTCCATTGAACAATAACTTCTGCCTTCCATGGAACACTAACTAGTTTTTTCCACGGAACACTAAGAAGATTCTTTCCTGAAACACAGGCTAGTTACTTCCATGGCACACTAGTTAGTTCCTTTCATTGAACAGTCGATAGTTTCTGTCATGAATCATTAACTAGTTTCTTCCATGGAATACTAGCTAGTTCTGTCCCTGGAACACTAGATAGTTTGTACTTTGGAGCAGTACTAGTTCCTTGCAAGGAACACTAAGTACTTCCTTCCATGGAGCAATAACTTTTTTTCCCATGGAACACTAGCTAGTTCCTTCCATGGATCACTTGATAGTTCCTTCCATAGAAGACCAGATACTTCTTTCAATGGATCACTACCTTGTTCTTTCCATGGAACACTAAGTTGATTCTTCCCTGGAACACTTGGTAGTTCTTTCCCTGAAACACTAACTAGTTCCTTCTCTGGAACACTAACTAGTTCCTTCCCTGGAACACTAACTACTTCATTTTCTGGAACACTAGGTAGTTCTTTCCATGGAAGATTAAGTAGTTACTTCCATAAAACTCTAAGTAGTTTCCTCCATGGAAAAGTAGCTTGTTTTTTCCGTGTAACACGATTTAGTTCTTTGCATGGTACACTAATTTGTTTCCTCCATAAATCACTACCTAGTTTCTTCAAACGAACACTAGCTAGTTTCTTCCATGACACACTACCTAGTTCCGTTCATGGAACACTAAGTAGTTCCTTTCATTGAACAATAAGTAGTCCCTTCCATAGAACACTAGCTAATTTCTTCCATGGAACACTAGATAGTTCCTTCTATGCAACATTAACTAGTTCCTTCCATGGAACACTAAATAGTTCTTTCCATAGACCACTAGCCAGTTTCTTCCATGAAACACTTCTAGTTCCTACTATGGAACACTAAGTAGTTCCTTCCAGGGAACACTAAGTATTCCTTCCATGGAAAACTACATAGTCCCTTCCATGGAACACTAAGTACTTCCTTCCACGAAACAGTAATTTGTTTCCTCTATTGAACCCTAGATAGTTCCTTCAATGGAACACTACCTTGTTCATTCCATGAAACACTAAATAATTCCTTCCATGAAACACAATCCTTATTTTTCCATGGAACACTAAGTAGTTCCTTTCATGAAACACTAAGTGTATCCTTCCATGGAACACTAGCTAGTTCCTCTTATGGAACACTAGCTAGTTCCTTCCATCGAAAACTAAGTAGTTCTTTCCATGGAACACTGAGTAGTCTCTTCCATGTATCACTAGCTATTTCCTTCCCTGGAACACTAGCTAATTTTTTTCATGGAACTCTAAGTAGTTCCTTAAATGGAACACTAAGTAGTTCCTTCCATGGAACACTAGCGAGTAACTCCCATAGAACACTAAGTACTTCCTTCCATAAAACACTAAATAATTCCTTTCATGAAACACTAGGTAGTTTCATCCATGAAACACTAAGTAGTTCCTTCCATGTAAAACTAAGTAGTTCCTTCCATATAACACTAAGTAATTTCTTCCAAGGAACACAAGCAAGTTTTTTTTTTCATGGAACTTTTGCTAGTTCCTTCAATGGAACATTAGCTTATATTTTCATGAATCTCTAAGTAATTTTTTCACGGAACACTAAGTAGTTCCTTCCATGGAAAACTAGCGAGTTTATCCCATGGAACATAAGTAGTTTCTTCCATGGAATATTAAGTAATTCCTTCCATGGGACACTAGCTAGTTATTCCCATAAAACACTAACTAATTTCTTCCATGGAACACAGCTAGTTCCTTCCATGGATCACTAGATAATTCCTTCCATAGAACACTAGATAGTTTTTTCATTGGATCACTACCTTGTTCCTTCCATGGAACATTAAGTCGATTCTTCCCTGGAACACAATCTTGTTCTTACTCTGGAATACTAAGTAGTTCCTTCCCTGAAACACTAACTACTTCATTTTCAGGAACACTAGGTAGTTCTTTCCATGTAAGAATATGTAGTTACTTCCATGAAACCCTAAGTAGTTTCTTCCATGGAAAACTAGCTTGTTTTTTCCATGGAACACAATTTAGTTTTTTTGTATGGGACACTAACTCGGTCTTTCCATAAAACACTAACTAGTTTCTTCCAAGGAACACTCACTAGTTTCTTCCATGAAATACTAGCTAGTTCCTTCCATGGAACACTAGCAAGTTCCTTGTATGGAACAGTATGTCGTTCCTTTCAAGGAACACTAGCTAGATCCTTCCATGGAACACTAAGTAGTTCCATATATAAAACATTAACTAGTTCCTTCCATGGACCACTAAGTATTTTTTTCCATGTAACAATAGCTAATTCTAGCTAGTTCCTTCGATGGAACACTAGCTCGTTACTTCCATGTTATACTAGCTAGTTCCTTCATGGAACACTAACTAGTTCCTTCCATGGTGCAGTAGGTAGTTCCTTCCATGTATCACTAATTAGTTCCTCTCCATGGACACAATCTACTTTCTTTAATGGAACACCAGCTAGTTTCGTCCATGGAACATGTAGTAGTTACTTCCAAGAAATATTAATTAGTTCATTCCATGGAACACTAAGTAGTACCTCCATGGAACATTAGATTGTTTTATTCATGGAACACAAAGTAGTTCCTTTTATGGAATTTTAGCTAGTTCCATCCATGGAACACTAAGTAGTTCTTTCCATGGAACACTAGACAGTTTTGTTCATGAAACACTAATAGTTCCTTCCATGGAACACCAAATAGTTCCTTCCATGGAACACCAAATCTTTATTGTTGGATGTAAAATGTATTACAGATGTTCCACATTTTTCCCCCATTGACCACTCCTCCCCCCTCCCGCCCCCCTCCCACCTTTTCCCACATTATTGTCTGTGTCCATTGGTTATGTATATAAGTTCTTTGGTTTATTTCTTCCCACCCTCCCAACCCCTTTCCCTTTGAGGTTTGTCAGTCTAGCAATGAATTTGTGCTTCTTAATCCCTTCACCTTTTTCACCCATTCCCCCAATCCCCTTCCCAACTGGCAACCACCAAAATGTTCTCTGTATCTATGAGAATGTTTCTGTTCTTCCTGTTCATTTTGTTTGTAGATTCCATTGTTGATAGATATGCATTCATTGCCATTTTGTTTGTTCATACATTTTATCTTTTTCTTCAAAAAGACCCTTCATCATTTCATATAATAATGGTTTGGTGGTGATGAACTCCTTTAACTTTTTCTTGTCTGGGAAAGTTTTTGTATGTCCATCGATTCTAAACGACAGCTTTGCAGGATAGAGTAATTTTGGTTGTAGGTTCTTGGTTTTCATCACTCTAAATATTTCTTGCCACTCCCTTCTGGCCTGCAAAGTTTCTTTTGAGAAATCAGCTGACAGCCTAATGGGTACTCCCTTGTAGGTAACTATCTGCCTTTCTCTTGCTGCTTTTAATATTCTCTCTTTGTCTTGAACCTTTTGCATTTTGATGATGATGTTTCTTGGTGTGTGCCTCTTGGGGTTCATCTTGTTTGGGACTCTCTGTGCTTCCTGGACTTGTATGTCTGTTTCCTTCACCAAGTTAGGAAAGTTTTCTGCCATTATTGTTTCAAACAGGTTTTCGATTTCTTGTTCTCTCTCTTCTCCTTCGGGCACCCCCAAGATGCGAATGTTGGCACGCTTGAAGTTATCCCAGAGGCTCCTTACTCTATCCTCATTTTTTTGGATTCTTTTTTCTTTTTGCTCTTCTGATTGGGGATTTTTTGCTTCCTTATATTCCAAATCGATGGTTTGCTCCTTGGATCTACATACTCTATTATTGAAGCTGTGTAAATTATTCTTTATTTCAGTTAATGCCTCCTTTAATTCTAACTGTGTATCCATGATTTCTAACTGGTACTTTTTTATGCTCTTGATGCCCTCCCTAAGTTCACTGAGGTTCTCACCAAGTTCATTGAGCATCCTTATAAGCAGTATTTTGAACTCAGTATCTGTTAGGTTGCTTATCTCCCTTTCGCTTAGTTCTTTTATTGGGGTTTTGTTCTGTTCTTTCATTTGGGACCTGTTTCTTTGTATCCTCATTTTGGCTGCCTCCCTGTGTTTGTTTCTGTGTATTACTTAATGAGCGGTATGGGGCTCGCTGAGACCCGGTGCTGCTCGTTTGAAAGAATTTAGGAAAAACCTGAAGCAGGATCCAAGACCGGCCAATCCTATGGTTAAGCAAGTGACAACAGCTTGAAAGTTGTGTGGGGCGGGGCGGGGCGGGGCCTCATGGAGTCAGCAGGGCGGGGCTACCAGTGTGAGCCAGGTTGCTGGAGTTCCAGATATGGCTTCTGTCTGCCGCCCCCGGGAGGGGCTCACCAAAGGAACAAAGGCCTCTTACAGCACGTTTGTCCCCGAGGAAGGCTGCTCTCCAGCCCTCGTTCCAGTGCCAAACAGCTCAGTTCTTCCCTGTATGTCTCTGGTGCCCCTTGAGCTGCCTCCCCTCTGAGCTTAGAGGGAGAGAGTCCGATAAGTCCGTGCACGGGCCCTTTAGGGAGCTGCCTGGGGCTCCAGCCGCTTCAGCTTCCCTGAGCCTCAGTTTCCGCTGGTTTTTCCAGCCAGAAGTTATGGGGACTTCTCTTCCTGGCACTGGAACCCTGAACGGGGCACCGGGTGTGGGATGGGGACCCCTCAGTCCTCAGGAAGGACCTTCCCAGCAGCGGGAGCCTCCTGATTTTTATCCACCACGCTTGGGTGTGGGACCAGCCCGTCTCGCCGCTGCGCGCTCCGCCGCCGCTGCGCCGCTGCCGCCCCCCTCGCGCTGCGCCGCTGCCGCCCCCCCTCGCGCCGCCGCCCGTCCTACCGGTCTGGATGTAGCTGCTTTTTTTTCCCCCCTTAGTTCCGTAGTTGTACGACTTCCATTCAGCTTGATTTCAGGCGGTTTTGAATGATGGTTGTTCTTTAGTTTAGTTGTACCTTTGATGTGGTTGTGGGAGGACGCGATACCGCGTTTACCTACGCCACCATCTTGACCGGAAGTCTCCTCTGCCCATTTTTTAATTGGGTTAATTGTCTTCCTTTTCTTGAGCTGTATGAGCACTCTATATATATTAGAAATTAATCCCTTATCTGATACATCATTGGCAATGATGTTCTCCCATACAGTGGGTTGCCTTTCCATTTTGATGATTGTATCTTTTGCTGTGCAGAAGCTTTTTAGTTTGATGTAGTCCCATGTGTTCATTTTTTACTTTGTTTCTGTTGCCTTAGGTGATGTATCAGTGAAAATTCTGCTGCGTATGATTTCTAAAATTTTGTTGCCTACATTTTCTTCTAGAATTTTTGTGGATTCATGAGTTACATTTAAGTCTTTTATCCATTTTGATTTTATTTTTGTGTATGGTGTAGGTTGATGGTCTAGTTTCATTTTTTTTTTGCATGCAGCTGTTCAATTTTCCCAACACCATTTATTAAAGAGGCTGTCTTTACTCCAATGTATGCTTTTGCCACCTTTATCAAATATTAATTGAGCGTATTTCCTTGGGTCCATTTCTGGGTTTTTAGTTCTGTTCCACTGTTCTATATGCCTGTTCTTGTGCTAGTATCAGGCTGTTTTGGTTACAGTCGCTTTGTAGTATAACCTGATATCTGGTATTGTGATCCCACCTACTTTGTCTTTTTCAAGATTGCTCTGGCTATTCGGGGTCTTTTTTGGTTCCATATGAACTTTTGAAGTATTTGCTCCAGTTCTGTGAAATATGTCATTGGTATTTTGATGGGGATTGCATTGAATCTATAGATTGCTTTGGGTAGTATGGACATTTTAAAGATGTTAATACTTCCAATCCATGAACAGGGTATGTGCTTCCACTTTTTTATTTCTTCCTCTATTTCTTTTTTCAATGACCTGTAGTTTTTTGCAAATATGTCCTTTACTTCTTTGGTTAAGTTTATTCCTAGGTATCTTAATTTTTTGGCGCAATGGTAAATGGGATTGTTTTTTCAGTTTCTCTTTCTGTGAGTTCATCATTGGTGTACCAGAATGCTGTTGATTTCTTGATGTTAATTTTGTATCCTGCTACTTTGCCAAATTCATTTATTAGGTCTAGTAGATTTTTGATGGAGTCTTTAGGGTTTTCTATGTATAATATCATGTCATCTGCAAATAATGACAGTTTCACTTCCTCCTTTCCAATTTGGATCCCTTTTATTTTTTCTTCATGTCTGATGGCTGTGGCTAAGACTTCCAGTACAATATTAAATAGGAATGGCAAAAATGCACATCCCTGTCTTGTTCCTGTTCTTAATGGAAATGTTTTTAGTTTCTGTCCATGGAGTATGATGTTGGCTGTAGGTCTTTCATATATGACCTTTATTATGTCGACATATGATCCCTCTATTCCTACATTGCTGAGAGTTTTTATCAGAAATGGATGCTGGATTTAGTCGAAGGCTTTTTTTAAGCATCTATTGATATGATCCTGTGGTTTTCATTCTTCATCTTATTTATGTGGTGTATCACATTTATTGATTTGCTAATATTGTACCAGTCGTGCATCCTTGGAATTAATCTCACTTGGTCATGGTGAATAATTTTTTTGATGTATTTCTGGATTCGATCTGCTGGTATTTGGTTCAGGATTTTTGCGTCGATGTTCATCAGGGATAGTGGCCGTTAGTTTTCTTTCTTTAAACACTAAGTAATTGTTCAATGAAACACTAGCTAGTTCCATCCATGGACCAGTAAGTAGCTCCTTCCATGGAAAACTAAGTAGTTCGTTCCATTGAACACTAAGTAGTTCTTTCCATAGAACACTGTCTAGTTCCTTACATGGAACACTAGCTAATTCCTTCCCTGGAACACAAGCTCGTTCCTTTTTTGGAAAACGAACTACTCATTTCTCTGGAACACTAAGTAGATTCTTCCCTGGAACACTAACTATTACCATTCCTAGAACACTAGCTAGTTCCTTCCATGCATCATAAAGTAGTTACTTTCATAAAACCCAAAGTAGTTTCTTCCATGGAACACTAGCTAGTTCCTTTCATGGGACATTAAGTAGATTCTTTCATTGAACACTAAGTAATCACTTCCATGGAACACTAGCTAGATCCTTCCATGGAAAACTAAATAGTTCTTTCCATGGAACCATAAATAGTCGCTTCCGTGGGACACTAGGATTTCCATCCATGGAACACTAGCTAGTTCCTTCCATGGAACACTAGCTAGTTCATTCCAAGAAACACTAGGTAGTTCCTTTCATGGAACACTGGCTAGATACATCCATGGAACACTAACTAGTTCTTTCCATGGAACATTAGCTATTTTCTACAATGAAACATTACCTAGCTTCTTCCGTGGAACAATAGCTAGTTTCTTCCATGGAGCACTAGATAGTTTCTTCCACGGAACACTAAGTACTTCTTTCCATATAACACTAACTTGCTTCTTTCATGGAACACTAGCTAGCTTCTTCCATGGAATACTAGCTAGTTCCTTCAATGGAACACTTAATAGTTCCTTCCATGGGACATCAGCTAGTTCCTTCCATGGAACACTAGCTAGTTCATTCCATGAAACACTAGCTTGTTCCTTTGCTAGATCACTAACTATTTCCTTCCGTGGAATACTAGCTAGTTCCTTCCCTGGAACACTAGAGAGTTTCTTCCTTGGAACACTCACTACTTCCTTCTCTGGAAACTAAGTAGAACCTTCCCTGGAAGAGTAGCTAGTTTCTTCCATGGAACACTAGCTAGTTCCTTCCATGGAACACTAGCTAGTCTCCTCCATCGAACAGTAAACATTTCCTTCCATGGAACATAAGTAGTGCCATCCATGGAATACTAATTACTTTTATCCATGGAACACTAGCTAGTTCCTTCCATGGAACACTAAGTTGTTCCTTAAATGGAACATTAAGTAGTTCCTTCCATAGAACATTAAGTAGTTACTTTCATGGAACACTAGATAGTTATTTCTAGTTCCTTCAATGGAACACTCTCTAGTTTCATCCTTGGAACTCTAGCTTATTCCTTCCATAAAACACTAAGTTGTTCCCTTCATGTAACACTAAGTATTTCTTTCAATGGAACACAGGCTAAATCCTTCCATGGGACACTAAGTGGTTTCCTCCATGGAACATATAGTATTTTCTTCAATAGAACACTAGCTAGGTCCTTCCATGGAACACTAAGTAGTTCCTTCCATGGATCATTAAGTATTTCCTTCCATGGAACACTAAGTAGTTCCTTCCATGGAACACTAGATAGGTCTATCAGGGTCCTTGAATGGAATACTAGCTAGTCACTTCCTTGGAACTCTAGCTAGTTCCTTCCATGGAAAAATAAGTAGTTCTTTCTGTGGTACCATAAGTAGCCCCTTCCATGGAACACTAAGTAGTTCCATCTATGGAACACCCTGTAGTTCCTTCCATGGAACACTAAGTAGATTCTTCGATTGAAAATTATCTAGTTCCTGCTGTGGAACACTAGCTCGTTTCTTCCATGGAACACTAGCTAGTTCCTTCCGTTGAACACTCAGTATTTCCTTCCATTGAACACTAAATGTTCTTTCCATGGAAAAGTCACTAATTCCTTCCAAGGAACACTAGCTAGTTCTTTCAATGAAACACTCGGTAGTTCCTTCCATGCAACATAAGTAGATTCTTCCATGGAACACTAGCTAGTTACTTCCATGGAACACTAAGTAGTCCCTTCTATGGAACACTAAGTACTTCCTCCCATGGAACACTAAATTGTACCTTCTATGGAACACTAGGTAGTTCCTTCCATAGAACACTAAGTTGTTCCTTCCATAGAAAACTAGATAGTTCCTTCCATGGAACACTAGCTAGTTCCTTCCAAGGAACACTAGCTAGTTTTTACCATGGAAAACTAGATAGTTTCTTCCACGGATCACTAACTTGTTTCTTCCATAGAATACTTGCTGCTTTCTTCCCAGGAAAACTAGCTACTTCTTTCCATGGAACACTAACTAGTTCCTTTCCTTGAACAGTAGCTAGTTCCTTCCATTGAACATTAAGTTGTTACTTCCATGAAACCCTAAGTAGATTCTATTATGTAAAACTAGCTAGTTCCTACCATGGAACACTATTTAGTTCCTTGCATGAAACACTTATTAGTTTCTTGGATGGAACACTAACTAGTTCCTTCCATGGAATGGTAGCTATTGTCTTCCATGGAACACTAAGTAGTTCTTTTCTTGGAACACTAACTAGTTTCTTTAAAAAAAACACAAGCTAGTTCCTCCACGGAACACTCTGTAGTACCTTCCATAGAACATTAACTAGTTCCTTCCATGAAACACTAAGTAGTTCCTTCCATGGAATACTAGCTAGTTCTACCTACTTCCTTCCATGGAACACTATCTAGTAACTTCCGTGGAACTATAGCTAGATCCTTCCATGGAAAAATAAGTAGTTCTTTCCAAGGAACACTATGTAGCCCCTTCAATAAAACACATGATAGTTCAATTCATGGAACACGTGCTTGTACCTTCCATGGAACACTAGCTAATTTTTCCATGGTAATCTAAGTAGTTCCTTCCATGTAACACTAAGTAGTTTCTTCAATGGAACACTAGCGATATCCTTCCATGGAACACTAAGTAGTTTATATCCTGGAACAGTAGCTAGAACCTTCCATTGAAAACCAGCTAGTTCTTTTCATGAAACACTAGACAGTTCCTTCCTTGAAACATTATCTAATTTTATCCATGGAACACTAGCTAGTTTATGCCATGAAACACTAGCTACTTCCTACTATAGAACATTAGGTAGTTCCTTCCATGGAACACTATTTAGTTTATTGCATGGATCAGTAACTAGTTTCTTCCATGGAATACTAACTAATTCCTTCCATGGAACACTAGCTAGTTCCTTCCATGGAACACTAGCTACTTATTTCCGTGTAACACTAAGTAGTTCTTTCTATGGAACACTAACTACTCCCTCCCAAGGAACATTAGCAAGTTCCTTCCATGGAACACTAGCTAGTTTTCTCCATGGAACTGTAAGTAGTTTCTTTTATGGAACACTAGCTAGATCCTTTCATGGAACACGAAGTATTATCTTCCATGGAACATTAAATAGTTCCATCCATGGAAGACTAAGTAGTTCCTTCAAATCGACACTACCTAGTTCCTTCCATGGAACACTACCTATTTTCTTCTATAGAACAATAAGTAGTTCCTTCCATGGAAGACTAAGTAGTTCTTCCATGGAACATTTAGTAGTTTCTTTGATGTAACATTAATTAGCTTTTTCCATGGGAAACTAACTAGTTCCTTCCATAGAATACTAGCTAGTTCTTTCCATGGAACACTAAGTAGTTCCTTCCATGGAACACTAAGTAGTTTCTTCATTGGAACACTAAGTCATTCCTTTCATAGAACAGTAGATTGTTCCTTCCATGAAACACTAAGCAGCTTCTTCCAATGAAAATAACTACTCAATGTTCCATGGAAAAACTAGCTAGTATTCCAGGAAAGGTAATAGTTACTGTTCCAGATAAGAAACTACTTAGTGTTCCAGTGTAAGAACTAGTTAGTGTTCTAGGGAAGGAAGTAGCTATTGTTTCAGGGAAGGAACTAGCTAGTTTTACAGGGAAAAACGACATAATGTTCAATGGAAGAAACTACTTAGTATTCCATGGAAGGAACAAGTTAGTGTTCCATGGAAGAAACAAGTTATTTTTACATGGAAGGATGTACATAGTGTTCTAGGAAGGAACTAGTAGTGTTCCATGAAGGAACTAGCTAGTGTTCCAGGGAAGGCACTACTTAATGTTCTATGGAAGATACTCCTTAATGTTCCATGGAAGGAACTACTTAGTGTTTCATGGAAGAAACTAGCAGTATTCCTTGGAAGGAACTAGCTAGTGTTACATGGAAGGAACAAGTTAGTGTTCCATGTAAAAAACAACTTAGTGTTCCATGGAAGGATCTACTTAGTGTACCATGGAACAATCTAGCTAGTGTTCCATGGAAGAAATTCATTCTGTTGCGTGGAAGAAACTTACTAGTGTTCCAAGGGGGATCCAGCTAGTGATCCATAAAAAAAACCTACTTAATGTTTCATGGAAACAAACTACTTAGTGTTCCATGGCAGTAAAAAGCTACTGCTCCAATGAAAGAACTGTCTAGTGGTCCATAGAAGAAACTACTTAGTGCTCCATAGGAGAATCTACTTAGTGGTACATAGATGGAACTAGCTAGTGTTCCATGGAAGGAACTAGTTAGTGTTCCATGGAAGGAACTATCTAGTGTTCCTGGAAGAAACTAGCTAATGTTCCATAAAAATAACTCGCTAGTGTTCCATGGAAGAACCTACTTAGTGTTCCATGGAAGAAACTACTTAGTGTTTCATTGAAGGAACTACTTAGTCTTCCATGGAAAGAGCTACTTAGTGTTCAATGGAAGTAACTAGCTAGTGTTCCATGGAATAAACTAGCTAATGTTCCATGGAAAGTACTACTACGTGTTCAGTGGAAGAAACTACTTAGTGTACCATGAATGAAACTAGCCAGCGTTTCATGGATGGAATAAGTTAGTGTTCCATGAAAGAAAATAATTAGTGTTGTATGCAAGGTAGTATATAGTGTTCCATGGAAGCAACTAGGTAGTTTTCCAGGAAAGAAAATAGTGTTGCGGGGAAGAAACTACTTAGTGTTCCAGAGAAGTAACTAGTTATTGTTCCAGGGAAAGAACCACCTAGTGTTTCAAGGAAGAAATTACTTAGAGTTCCATGGAAGGAACAAGTTACTGTTCCATTGAAGAAACAAGTTAGTGTTCCATTGAAGGAAGTACTTAGTGTTCCAGGGAAAGAACTACTTAGTGTACCATGGAAAAAACTAACTAGTGTTCCATGGAAGTAAGTATTTAGTGTTGCATGTAAGGAATTACTTAATATTTCATGGAAGAAACTAGCTAATGTTCCAGGGAAGAAACGACTTAATTTTCTATAAAATGAACTAGCTATTGTTCCATGGAAGGAACTAGCTAGTGTTACATGGGAGGAATTACTTAGTGTTCCATGGATGGAACTACTTAGTGTTCAATGGAAGGTACTAGCTAGTTTTCCTTAGAAGAAACTTTAGTGTTCCATGGAAAAAAACTACTTAGTGTTCCATGGAGGAAATTAGCTTGTGTTCCATTGAAAACCACTAGCTAGTGTTCCATGGAAGGAACCAGTTCATGTTCCATAAAAGAAACTAGTTAGTGTTTCATGGAAGGAACTAGCTAGTGTTCAATGGAAAAAACTAGCTAGAGTTCCAGGGAAGGACCTACTTAGTGTTACACGGCAGGAAGTAGCAAATGTTTCACGGAAGGAATTGCTTAGTGTTCCATAGAGAAACTACTTAGTGTTCCAAGGAAGGAACTTGCTAGTGTTCCACAGAATGAACTACTTAGTGTAGCATGGTAAAAATTAGCGAGTGTTCCATGGAAGGAACTAGCGAGTGTTCCATGGAAAAGGCTACTTAGTGCACAATGGAAAAAATTACTTGGTATTCCATGGAAGGAACTAGCTAGAATACCACGGAAGTAACTAGCTAGTGTTCCATAGAAGGAACTAGCTAGAAATAGGTAGTGTTTCATGGAAGAAACTACTTACTGTTTTATGAAAGGAACTCGTTAATGTTCCATGGAAAGAACTACTTAGAGTTCCATGGAAGAATCTAGCTAGTTTTCAATGGAAGGAACTAGCTAGTGATCCATGGAAGGGACTACTTAGTGTTCAATGAAAAAAACTACTTATTGTGTAATGAAAGAAACTAGATAGTGTTCCATGGAAGGAACAAACTAGTTTTGCTTGGAAGGAACTAGTTGGTGTTCCATGGGAGGAACTTTTTAGTGTTCCATGGAAGGAACTACTTACTGCTCCATGACAGGAACTAGTTATTGTTCAATGAAAGAACTAGCTTGTGTAACATGGAAGAAACTAGCTTGTGTTCCATGGAAGAAAGTAGCTAGTGTTCCATGGAAGGAACTAGCTTGTGTTCCATGGACGAAACTAGCTAGTGTTCTATGGAAGGAACTACTTAGTGTTCCATGGAAGGAAGTACTTGGTGTTCCATGGAAGGAAAAAGCTAGTTTTCCATGAAAGAAACCAGCTAGTTTTTCATGGAAGGAACCAGCTAGTTAGCCATGGGAGGAACTACTTAGTGTTCAATGGAAGGAACTACATATTTCTAGCTTGTGTCCCATGGAATGAACATCAAATTGTTTCATGGAAGGAACTAACTAGTGTTCTATGGGATGATCTAGCTAGTGGTCCATAATATAAAATATTTAGTGTTCCATGGGTGACACCACTTAGTGTCCCGTAGAAAGAATAAGCTATTGGTCCATGAAAATAACTGGCTAGTGTTCCATAGAAGGAACTAGTTAGTGTTCTATGGAAGGAACTAGCTAGTGTACCACGAAAGAAACAAGTTATTGTGCCATGAACAAAACTACTTCGTGTTTATGGAAGGAAGTGGTTAGTGTTCCATGGAAGAAACTAGCTAAGGTTGAATGCAAGTTACCAATTAGTGCTCATTGGACGGAACTACTTAGTGTCCCTTGTAAGGACCTAGCTAGTGTTCCATGGAACAAACTATCTAGTGTTACATGGAAGGAACTAGCTAGTGTTTCATGGAGTAAACTAGCTAGTGTTCCATGAAAGGAACTAGAGAGTGTTCCATTGCAGAAGCTAGCTAGTGTTGCATGGAAGGAACTAACAAGTGATCCATGGAAGGAACTACGTAGTGTTTCATGGAAGGAATTATTTAGTGTTCCATGGAAAGAACTACCTAGTGTTTCTTGGAAGGAACTAGCAAGGGTTCCATGGAAGGAGTTGGTTAGTGTTCCATGGTAGAAACTAGATAGTGTTTCATGGAAGAAACTAGCTAGTGTTCCATAGAAGTATCTAGCTAGTGTTCCATGGAATCAACAACATATTGTTCCATGGAAGGAACTAACTAGTGTTCTATAGAATGATCTAGCTAGTGGTCCATAAAATAAAATACTTAGTGTTCCATGGAAGGAACTACTTCGTGTTCCATGGAAAGAACTACTTAGTGTACCATGGAAAAAACTTCTTAGTTTCCATTGAAGAAACTACTTAGTATTGCATGAAAAGAATCACTTAGTGTTCCATAGAAGAATCCAGCTAGTGTTCCAGGGAAGAATCTACTTAGTTTTCTAGAAAAGGAACTAGTTAGTGATCAAGGGAAGAAATATGCTTGTGTTCTACCAAATGAACTGGCCAGTGATCCATGGAAGGAACAAGCTAGTGTTCCATTGAATGAACTAGCTAGTTAACCATGGAAGGAACTAGCTAATGTTCCATGGGAGAAACTATCTAAGGTTTCATGGAAGGAACTACATAGTGTTCCCTGGAAAAAACTACTTAGTGTTTAATGGAATGTACTAGCTAGAACAAGCTAGTGTTCCATAAAAGGAACTACTTAGTGTTCCATGGATGGAACTATTTAGTGTTCCATGGAAGGAACTAGTTAGTGTTCAATGGAAAGTAATACTTAGTATTTAATGGAAGGAAATTGCTCGTGTTTCATGGAAGGAACTAGGTAGTGATCCATGGATGGAACTACTTAGTGTTCCATGGAAGAAAGTATTTGTTGTTCAATGGAAGGGACTACGTAGTGTTGCATGGAAGAAACTAGCTAGTGTTCCATGTAAAACACTACATAGTGTTCCATGGAGGGAACTAGATAGTGTTCTTTGGAAGGACCTACTTAGTGTTCAATGGAAGGAACAACTTAATGTTTCATAAGGAACTAACAAATGTTCCATGAAAGGAACTACCTAGTGTTCCATTGAAGAAACTACTTAGTGTCCACTAAAAGAAACTAGTTAGTGTACCATGCAAGTAACTATACAATGTATGATGGAAGGAACTAGCATGTTTTCCATGGAAGAAACTTCTTAGTGTTTCACGGAAGTAACTACTTAGTGTCCATGGAAGAAACTAGCTAGTGTTCCATTGAAAGAACTAGCTAGTGTTCCATGGAGGAAAGTATTTAGTGTTCCATGGAAGGAAATACTAGGTGTTACATGGAAGGGACTACGTAGTGTTCCATGGAAGGAACTCGCTAGGGTTCCATGAAAAGAAATATTTAGTGATCCATGGAAAGAATTACATAGATTTCCATGAAAAAAATAAGCTAGTGTTCCATGGAAGAAACTAGCTAGTGTTCCATGGAAGGAACACGTTACTTTTCCATGAAAAAAACTACTGAATGTTCCATGGAAGGGAATATTTAGTGTACCATGGAAGGAACTAGCTATTGTTCCATGGTGAAGACTACTAAGTTCTGCATGGAAAATACTACTTATTATTCCATGGAAGGAACTTCCTAGAATTCAATGGTAGGAGCTATTGTTCCATGGCAGGAACTAGATTGTGTTTTATGGATGGACCTGGCTAGTGTTTCATGGAAGTATCTAGCTAGTGTTACATGGAAGAAACAACTTAGTGTTCCATGGAAGGAACTAACTAGTGTTCCCTGAAAGGATCTGGCTAGTGTTCCTTATAAAAACTACTTAGTGTTCCATGGAAAAAACTACTTAGTGTTCCATGGAAGTAACAATCTACTGTTCCATGGAAGAAACTAGCTAGAGTTCTATAGAAGGAACAGTTTAGTGTTCCATGGAGGGAACTAACTGGTGTTCCATGGAAGGAACTAGCTAGTGTTTTATGGAAGGAATTACTTAGTATTCCATGGACGGAAGTAATTAATGTTCCATGGAAGGAACTAACTAGTGTTCCATGGAAGGAACTACTTAATGTTTATGGAAGAAACTACTTAGAGCTCCATGGAGAAAATTAGCTAGTATTCCTTGGAATAAACTAGCTAGTGTTTTTTGAATGAACCTAGCGAGTGTTCCATGGAAGGGGCTAATTAGTGTTTCATGGAAAGAACTACTTATTTTTTCATGGAAGGAACCACTTTGTGTTCCATGGAAGGAACTAGCAAGTGTTCCATGGAAGGAACTGCTTAGTGTCCCATGGACTGATCTAGATCGTGTTCCATGTAAGGCACTACTCAAGTTTTATGGAAAGAACTAGCTAGTGTTCCATGGAAGGAACTAGCTAACATTCCATGGAGGAACTAGCTAGCTTTCGTTGTAAGGGACTACCTAGTGTTCAATGGAAGGAACTACGTAGTGTCCCATGAATAGGACTAGCTAGTGTTCCATAGAAAGAACTAGCAAGTTTTGCATGGAAGAATCTACTTAGGATTTCGTGGAAGTAACTACTTAATGTTCCATTGAAGCAAATAGCTTGTGTACTAGTAAAGGAACTAGCTAGTGTTCCAGGGAAGAAGATACTTAGTTTTTAAATTAAGGAACTACTTAGTGTTCTATGGTAGGAACTACTTAGTGTTCCATGGGATGGAACTAACTAGTGTTCTTTGGAAGGAACAAGTTAGTTTTCCGTGGAAGGAACAAGGTACTGTTCCATGGAAGAAAGTACTTAGTGTTCCAAGGAAGGAACTACTTAGTTTTCCATGGAAGGAACTACTTCGTGGTCCATGGATGGAACTAGCTAGTGTTTCATGGAATGAATTACTTAGTGTTCCATGGAAGGAACTACTTAGTGTTCCATGGAAGGAAGTAATTAGTGTTCAAGGGAAGAAAGACTTAGAGTTTCAGGGAAAATATTAGCTAGTGTTCCATGTAATGAACCAGCTAGTATTCCATGGATGGAACTAGCTTGTGTTCCATGCAAGTTGCTACTTAGTGTTCCATGGAAAAAAGTACTTAGTTTTCCATTGAAGAAACTAGCTAGAGTTATATGGCTCTAACTATCTGGTGTTCCATGGAAGGAACCAGCTAGAACTAGCAAGTGTTCCATGGAAAGAACTACTTAATGTTCCATGGAAGGAACTACTTAGTGTTCCATGGAAGGATCTAGCTAGTGTTCCATGGATGGAACTACTTACTGTTTTATGGAAGGAACTAGCTAGTTTTCCATGGAAGGAACTAGCAAGTGTTCCTTGGAAGGAGCTACTTAGTGTTCCATAGAAAGTACTACTTAGTGTTCCATGAAAGAAACTAGCTAGTGTTCCATGGAAGTAAGTAGCTAGTTTTACATGGAAGGGACTACATAGTGTTCAATGGAAGGAACAACTTAATGATCCATGAAAGGAACAAGCTAGTGTTCCATTGAAGGAGCTAGGTACTATTCCATGGAAGAAACTAGTTAATGTCTCCTTTAAGAAACTATTTAGTGTACAATGTACCATGGAAGGAACTAGCAAGTTTTCTAGGGAAGAAACAACTTAGGGTTTCAAGAAAGTAACTACTTACTGTTCCATGGGAGAAATTAGCTAGTGTTCCATTGAAAGAACTAGCTAATGTTCTTTGGAGGGAAGTACTTAGTGTTCCATGGAAGGAAATACTAGGGGTTACATGCAAGGAACTACATAGTGTTTCATGGAAGGAAATAGCCAGGGTTCCATGAAAAGGACTACTTAGTGATGCATGGATGGAATTACTTAGATTTCCGTGGAAAAAATAACCTAGTGTTCCATGGAAGGAACTAGGTAGTGTTCCATGGAAGGAACACGTTACTTTTCCATGGAAAAACTACTTAGTGTTCCATTGAAGGGAATAGTTAGTGTACCATGGAAGGAAGTAGCTATTGTTCCATGGTAGCGACTACTTAGTTCTGCATGAAAAATACTACTTATTGTTCCATGGAGGGAACTTCCTAGTGTTCAATGGTAGCAGCTAGTGTTTTATGGAAGAAACTAGATAATGTTCCATGGAAGGAACTAGCTAGTGTTTCATAGAAGTATCTAGCTAGTGTTTCATGGAAGGAACAACTTAGTGTTCCATGGAAGGAACTAACTAGTGTTCCATGGAAGGATCTGACTAGTGTTCCCTAGAAATCTATTTAGTGTTCCATGGAAGAAACTAGTAGTGTTGAATGGAAGGAACTAGCTAGTGTTCCATGGAAGGAACTACTTAGTGTTCTATGGAAGGAACTACTTATTGTTCCATAGAAGGTAATACTTAGTGCAACATGGATGGAACTAGCTGGTGTTTCATGGGAGGAATTACTTAGTGTCCCATGGAAGGAAGTAACAAATGTTTTATGGAAGGAACTCACTAGTGATCCATGGAAAAATCTACTTAGTGTTTTATAGAAGGAACTACTTAGAGTTCCATGGAGAAAATTAGCTAGTGTTCCTTGGAATAAACCAGCAAGTGTTCCTTGGATGAACCTAGTGAGTGTTCAATAGAAGGGGCTAATTAGTGTTCCATGGAAAGAACTACTTATTTTTTCATGGAAGGAACCACTTAGTGTTCTATGGAAGAAAGTAGCTAGTGTTTCATGGAACAAATGGCATAGGGTTCCATTGAAGGAATAGCGAATGTTCCATGGAAGGAACTAGCCAGTGTTCCATGGAAGGAACTAATTAGTGTTCCAAGGAAGAATCTACCTAGTGTTCCATGGAAGGAACTATTTAGTGATCCATGGAAAGAACACGTTCATTTTCTTTGGAAGGAACCAACTAGTGTTCCATGAAAGGATCTAGCAAGTTTTCCATGGAAATAACTACTTCCTGTTTGATGCAAGGAACTACATGGTGTTCCATGGAAGGAACTAAGTATTGTTTTTGGGAAAAAGTCGCTAGTGTTCCTTAAAAGGAACTAGCTAGTGTTCCATGAAAATAACTACATAGTGTTCATGGAAGGAACAAATATAAGTGTTCCATGGAAGATACTAGCTTGTGTTCCATGGAAGGCGTAATTAGTGTTCCATGGAAGGAAATACTTAGTTTTACATAAAAGGAATTACTTAGTGTTTATGGAAGGAACTAGCTAGTGTTCCCTAGAAGGAAGTACTTAGTGTTCCATGAATGGAACTACTTAGTGTTCCATGGAAGGAACTACTTAGTGTTCAACGGAAGAAACTTGCTTCTGTTCCATAAAAGGAACTACTAAGTTTTCCATGGAAGAAACTACTTAATGTTCCATGGAAAAAATACTACGTGTTCCATAAAAGGAACTATCTACTGTTCCATGGAAGAAACCAGCTAGTGTTCTATGGAAGAAACTACATAGTGTTAGATGAAGAACAAGCTAGTGTTCCATGGAAGGAACTACTTAGTTTTTCATGGAAGGAAGTACTTTGTGTTCCATTTAAGGAAATACTTAGTTTTCCATTAAAGGAACCACTTAGGGTTCCATGGAAGGAACTACTTAGTGTTCTATGAAAGAAACTAGCTAGTGTTCCATGGAAGGTACTTGCTGGTGTTCCATGGAAGTAACTACTTACTGTTCCATGGTAGGTACTACTTAGTGTTCCATGGAAGAAACTAGCTAGTGTTCCATGGAAAGAACTAGGTAGTGTTCTATGGAAGTAAGTTCTTAGTGTTCTATGGAAGAAACTAGCTAGTGTACCATGGAAGGAACTACTTAATATTCAATGGATGGAACTATATAGTGTTCCATGGAAAAGACTACATAGTGTTCCTTGGAAAAAACTACTTTGTGTTCAATGGAATGGACCACTTAGTGTTCCAGGAAGGAACTAGTGAGAGTTCCATGGAAGGGACTAGTCAGTGTTCAATGGAATGAATTACTTAGTATTCCTTCCTTGGACTACTAAGTAGTTTTTTGCTGAAACACTAGATTGTTCCATCCTTGGAACAACAAGTATTTCATTTTATTGAACACTAGCTACTTCTTTCCATGGAACAGTAAGTAGTTCCTTCCATGCAACACTAAGTAGTTTTTTCCCTAGAAACCTAGCTAATTCCTTCCATAGAACACTAAGTAGTTGCTTACATATAACACTAAAAAGTTTCTTCCATGGAACACTAGATAGTTCCCTCCATGAAACGCTAAGAAGTTCCTTCCACGGACCACTAGCTAGGTTTTTCCAAAGACAGTACCTAAGTCCTTCATGGGACACTAAGTAGTTTCTTTCATGGAACATTAACCTGTTCCTTCCATGGTACACTAACTAATTCCTTCCATGGAACACTAGCTACTTCCTTCAATGGAATGCTTGCTAATACCTTCCATGGAACACGAAGTAGTTCCATCCATGGAACACTAGCTATTTCCTTCCATGGAACCCTAGATTTTATTTCCATGGAACACTGAGCAGTTCTTTCTTTGGAACACTAGCTAGTTTATTCCAAGTAACACTAGCTAGTTCCTTACATGGAACACTGGGTAGTATCTTCCATGGAACACTAAGTAGTTCCTTCCAAGGAACATTAAGTAGTTCCATCCATGGAACACTAGCTAGTTCTTTCCATGGAACAATAATGAGTTCCCTCCATGAAAATCTTGATAGTTCTATCCCTGCAACACTTACTAGTTCCCTCCATGGAACAATAAGTATGTGTTGCCATGGAATACAAAGTATTTCCTTCCATGGAACACTAGCTAATTTTTTCCATGGTATACTAAGTATTTCCTTTCATAAAACACTACTACTTTCTCCCATGAAACACCAGCTAGTTCCTTCCATGGTACCCTAAGTAGTTCCTTCCATGGACCATTAAGTAGTTTCTTCCATGGAACACTAGAAAGTTACTTCCATGAAGAACAAGCTTTTTCCTTCCATGGAACACTAAGTAGTTCCTTCAATGGAACACTAGCTAGTTCCTTCTTTTGTACACTAGCTAGTTTATTCCATAGAACAATAAGTAGTTCTTCCATGGAACTCTAAGTAGTCCGTACCATGAAACACTAGGTAGTTCGTTCCAAGGAACACTAGCTAGTTCCTTTTATGAGACACTAGCGATTTCCTTCCAAAAAACACAAGCTTGTTTCTTCCAAATGACACAGGTAGTTCTTCCATGTGAATTTAGCTGGTTTCTTCCATGAAATACTAGTTAGTTCCTTCCATGAAACACTAGCTAGTTCCTTCCATTGGACACTAGCGAATTCCTTCCATAAAACACGAGCAAGTTCCTTCCATAGGACACTACGTAGCTCCTTCCATGGGACACTAGCTACTTCCTTCCATGGAACACTAGCTAGTTTCTTCCATGGAACACAAGATACTTTCTTCCATGGAACACTTTTCCATGGAACACTAGCTAGATTTTTTCCATGGAAAACTTTGGAGTTTATTCCATGGAACACTTGCTAATTCCTACCATGGAACACTAAGTAGTTCCCTACATGGAACACTAGCTATCACCTTCCATGAACCCTAGCTTTTTCTTTTCAGGGAACCCTAGCTTTTTCCTTTTTTGGAACGCTAGCTTATATTCTATGTAACACTAGCTAGTTCTTTCCATGGAAAACTGGGTAGTTTCTTTCATGGAATACTAAATAGTTCATTTCCTAAAACACTAGCAAGATCCTTCCATTGAACACTAAGTAGTTCCTTGCACGGAACACTACATACTACTTTCCATGGAACACTAATGAGTTCCTTTTATGAAAAACTTGCTAGTTTCATCCATGGAACACTGGCTAGTTCCATCCGTTTAACATAGAGTAGTTCCTTCCATGGAACACTAAGTAATTCCTTCCACTGAATATTAGCTAGCTCCTTCCACAGAACACTAGCTAAGTCCTTCATGGAACATTACCTAGTTCCTTCCATTGAACATTAGCTAGTTCCTCAAATGGAACACTAGCTAGTTCTTTGCATGGAACACTAAGCATTAACTTCCACGGAATACTAGTTAGTTCCTTCCATGAAAAACTAAGTAGTTCCTTCCATGGAACACTAAGTAGTTTCTTCCATGGAACACTTAGTAGTTCCTTCCATGAAACACTAGCTAATTCCTTCCATGGAACACTAGCTATTGCCTTCCAGAGAACATTAGCTAGTTCCTTTCATGGGACACTAAGTAGTACTTTCCATGGAAATCTAGCTAGTAACATCCATGGAACACTAAATATGTTTTTCCCTGGAATACAAAGTATTTACTTCCATAGAACACTAGCTACTTTCTTCCATGGTAACCTAAGTAGTTCCTTCCACAAAACACTGTTACTTTCTTCCATGAAACACTAGCTAGTTCTTTCCATGAAACACTAGCTTTTTCCTTCCATGGAACACTAAATTGTTCCTTCCATGGAACACAGCGAATACTTTCCATGGAAAACTAAGTAGTCCCTTCCAGGGAACAATAAGTAGTTTCTTCCATTGTACTCTATCTAGTTCCTTCCATGGAATATTATCTAGTTCGTTCCATGGAACACTATGTAGTTCCTACCATAGACCACTAAGTAGTTCCTTCCATAAAACACAAGCTATTTTCTTGCACGGAACACTAAGTAGTTCCTTCCCTAACACACCTAGGTCTTTTCTTGAAACACTAGGTAGTTCCTTCCAAGGAACACTAAGTAATTTCTTCCATGGAACACTAGCTGGTACCTTCCAAGCAACACTAGCTAGGTCCTTCCATGGATCTCTAGATACTTCCATCCATGTAAAATAAACTAGTTCCTTCCATGGAACACTAATTAGTTTCTTCCATGAAACACTAGCTAGTTTCATTCATGGAACACTGCCTATTGCCTTCAGGAGAACACTAGCTTGTTCCTTCCATGGAACACTATGTAGTTCCTTCCAGGAATACTAGGTAGTTTTTTCCATGGAACACAAATTGTTCCTTCCATGAAACACTAGTTATTTCCTTCTATGGGACATTAGTTAGTTTATTCCAAGGGACACTAGCTAGATCCTTCCATGTGACCCTAGCTAGTTCCTTCCATAGGACACTAGCTAGTTCCTACCCTGAGACATTAGCTAGTTCCTTCCATATAACCCTAGCTGGTTCCATCCATAGGACACTAGCGAGTTCCTACCATGGGACACTAGTTAGTTTCTAACATGGTACACTAGCTAGTTTTTTTCATGGGACACTAGCTAGGTTCTTACCATAGGACACTAGCTAGTTCCTTCTATGGGACCCTGGCTGATTCCATCCATGGGACACTAGCTGGTTTCTTCCATGGGACACTATCTAGTTTCTACCATGGGACACTAGCTAGTTCCTTCCATGGGATTCTAGATAGTTAATTTCATGGGATACTAGATAGTTCCTTCCATGGAACACTAGATAGTTCCTTCCATGGAACACTAAGTGGGTCCTTCCTTGGAACACTAGCTAGTTCTTACCATGGAACATTAGCTAGTTCATTACATGTAACATTAAGTAATTACTTTCATGGAACACTAGCTATTTATTCCCTGGAACACTAAGTAGTTTCTTCCATGGTACACTAAGTGGTTCCTTCCATGGAACACTAGCTAGTTCCTTCCATGCAACACTTTGTAGTTCCTTCATGGAACACTAAGTAGTTCTTTCCATGAAACATTAGATAGTTTCTTCGATGCAACACTAAGTAGTTTCTGCCATGGAACACTTGGTTGTTCATTCCACGAAACACTAGCTATTTCCTTCCTAGGAACACTATCTAGTTACTTCAATGGGACATTTGCTAGTTCTTTCCATGGTACACTAAGTATTTTCTTCCATAGAACACTAGCTAGTCCTCTCTTGGAACAATAAGTAGTTCCTTCCATGAAACAATAACGAGTTCTTTTTATGAAACACTAAGTAGTATTTTTCATGGAACACAAAATAGTTTCTTCCATGGAACACTAGCTATTTCCTTCCATGGAACATTCGATAGGTACACAGAACAATAGCTAAGTCCTTCCATGGGACACTAAGTATTTTCTTCCATTAAACAGTAGTAGATCTTCCATGGAACACGAGCTAGTTCCTTTCCTGGAACACTACCTAGTTCCTTCCATAGGCACTAGATAGTTCCTCCCATGGAACACAACTAGTTCTTTTTATGAAACATTAAGTAGTCCTTCAATGGAACACCAAGTTGTTCCATCCATGGAACACTATCTATTTCCTTCCATGGAACACTCATAAGTTCCTTCCATGATCACTAAGTAGTTCCTTCCATGGAACACTAAGTAGTTCCTTCCATGGAACACTAGCTAGTTCCTACCATGACACACCAAGTATTTTTTTCCATGAAACACTAGGTAGTTCCTTCCATGAGACACTAGCTAGATCCTTACATGGGACACTATTTAATTCATTCCATGGAATACCAGCTAGTTCTTTCAATGGACAAATAGCAAGTTCCTTTAATGGAACACTAAGTAGTTTCTTTCATTGAAAACTAAGTAGTTCTTTCCATGGAACACTAGCTAGTTCATACTATAATATTCTAACTAGTTCCTTCCATGGAACACTTAGTAGTTCCTCTAAAGAACCTTAGCCAGTACCTTCCATTGAACACTAGCTAGTTTCATCTATGGAACAACAGCTAATTCCTTAATTGGAACACTAAATATTTCCTTACATGGAACACAAGCCAGTTCTTTCCAAGGAACGCTAAGTATTTCCTTCAATGGAACGCTACCTAGGTCCTTCCATGGAACACTAAGTAGTTCCTTCTATGGAACACTAGCTAGTTCTTTCCATGGAACACTAGCTTTCTTTCCATGGAACACAAAGTAGTTCCTTCTACGGAACACTAAGTAGTTTCTTCCATAAACACTACGTATTTACTTCCATGGAACACTAACTAGTTCCTTCCATGAAACACTAAGTAGTTCCTTCCATAAAACCCTAAGTATTTCTTTCCATGGAACACTAGCTATATCCTTCCATGAGACACTGAGTAGTACCTTCCTTGAACACTAAGTAGTTACTTCCATGGAACAGTATTTAGTTCCTTCCATGTAACACTTAGTAGTTCCTTCCATAAAACCCTAAGTATTTCGTTCCATGGAACACTAGCTATATCCTTCCATGAGACACTGAGTAGTACCTTCCTTGAACACTAAGTTGTTCCTTCCATGGAACATTAGCTAATTCCTTCTATGAAAAACAAGATAGTTCTTTCCATGGAACACCAGCTAGTTTCGTTCAAGGAACACTAGCTAGTACCTTCCATGGAACATTAAGAAGAACCTTCCATGGAACACTAGCTCTTTTCTTCCATGGGACACAAAGTAGTTCCTTCATTGGAACACTAAAAACTTCCTACCGTGGAACACTAGATAGTTCCTTCCATGGAACCCTATATAGTTTCTTCCATGGAGCACTGAAAAATTCCTTCCATGGAACACTACGTGTATTCTTCCATGGAACACTAAGTATTTTCTTCTATGTACACTAGCTACTTCCTTCCATGAATCATTAGTTATTTCCTTCCATAGAACACTAGCAAGTTCCTTCCATGGAACACTAAGTATTTTCTTTCATTGAACACTAAATAGTTCCTCCATGGAACACTAAGTACTTCCTTCCAAGAAACACTATCTAGTACCTTCCATGAACAATAAGTCGTTCCATTCTTGGAACATTAGCTAGTTTCTTCCATGTAACTCTAGGTAGGTCCATCCATGGAACAGTAAGTGGTCCCTTCCATTGAGCACTAGCTTGTTCCTTCAAGGGAACACCAGCTAGATTTTTTCTTGGAGCACTAGACAGTTTCTTACATTGAACACTAGCTAGTTCCTTCCATGGAACACTACCTGGTTTCTTCCATGGAAATAAAAGTAGTTCCTTCATTGGAATCAAAATGCTTTCTTCCATGGAACACTAGCTAGTTCCGTCCATGAAACACTAAGTATTTTCTTCAATAAAACAATAAATATTTTCTCTCATGGGACACTAGCCAGTTCTTTCCATGGGACATAACAAGTTTCTTTAATGGAACCTAGGTAGTCCCTTCAATAGAACACCAGCAAGTACTTTAAGGGAACACTGTTTTGTTTTTTGTATTGAACACTAAGTAGTTCCTTCCATGTAACACCAGCTAGTTCTTTAAATGGAACACTAAGTAGTCCCTTCCATGGAACACTAAATAGTTTCTTCCAAGAATTACTAACTAGTTTCTTGTATGGAACAGTGAGTAGTTCCATCATTGGAACACTGGTTAGATTGTTTCATGGATTCTAGGTAGGTACTTCCATAAAACAATAAGTGGTTGCTTCCATAAAATACTACGTCGTTCCTTCCATGGAACACTAGTTAGTTTTTTTCTTTTGAACAGTAGCTAGTTTCTTCCATGGAACATTAGCTAGTTCCTTCCATGGAACATCAAGTCGTTCCTTCCATGAAACACTAAGTATTTCTTTCCATGGGACAATAGGCAGTTCCTCCATGGAACACTAGCAAATACCTTCTATGGAACACTAGTTATTTCCTTTCATGTAACACTAAGTAATTACTTCCATGGAACACTAATTAGTTCCTTCCAAGAATTACTACCTAGTTACTTCTATAGAACACTAAGTAGTTCCATCCACGGAACACCAGTTAGTTTCTTCCATGGTACTATACGTACGTCCTTCCATGGAACACTAAGTAATTATTTCCATGTAACACAATGTAGTTCCTTCCATGGAACACATAGCTAGTTCATTCCATGGAACACTACGTAATTTTTTCCATGGAACACTAAGTAATTTCTTCCATGGAACCCTATCTAGTTACTTCCATGGAACACTAAGTAGTTCCTTTCATGGAACACTAGCTAGTTCCTTCCATGGAACACAAGCTATTTCCTTCCATGAAAAATTAAGTCTTTCCTTCCATGGAACACTAGCTAGTTCCTTCCATGGAACACCATCTACATCCTTCCATGGAACATAAGTAGTTGCATCTATGGAACACAAGCATGTTTCTTCCATTGAACACCAGTTAGTTCCTTCCATGGAACACTAGGTAGTTCTTTCCATAAAATTGTAAGTAGTTCCTCCCATGGAACACTAACTAGATTTTTGCATGGAATATTAGCTAGTTCCCTCCATGGAACACTAAGTAGTTCCCTCCATTTAAAACTAAATAGTTCCTTCCAAGGAACCCTAAGTATTTTCTCCATGGAACACCACGTAGTTCCTTCCATGGACACTAGCAAGTTCTCTCCATGGAACACTATCTAGTTCCTGTTATGGAACACCAAGCAGTTCCTTCCATGGAATACTAAGTAGTTCCTTCCATGAAACACTAGCAAGTTTTTTTTCATGGAACACTAGCTAGTTCCTTTTTTAAAATACTAAGTAGTTCCTTCCATGGAACAAAAAGTAGTTCCTACCAAGGACAACTGGATAGTTCCTTCCATGAAACAGTAAGTAGTTCCTTCCATGTAATACTGAATTTTTTCCCATGGAACACTTAGTAGGTATTTCTATGTACACTAGCAGGATCCTTCCATGAATCACTAGCTGCTTTCTGCCACGGAAAACTAAGAACTTCCTCCCATGGAACATTAAGTAGTTCCATCCATGGATCTCTAGCTTGTTCCTTGAATGGAACACTAACTAGTTCCTTCCATGAAACACTAAGTAGTTCCTTCCACGAAACACTAAGTAGATCATTTCTTAGAACACTAGCTAGATCTTTCCATACAACACTAGCTAGTTCTTTCCATGGAACACTAAGTAGTTCCTTCCAGGTAACACTAAGTAGTTTCTTCCATGTAACACTAGATTGTTTCTTTTATGGAACACTTTTGTTACTTCCATGGAACATTTAGTAGGTCCTTCCATGGAACACTAAGTTGTACCTTCCATGGAATACTAGCTATTTTTTTTTCATACAACACTAGCTAGTTCCTTCCATGGAACACTAAGTAGTTCCTTCCATGTAACACAGTGGTTCTCTCCATGGAACACTTAATAGTTCTTTCTATTTACACAGCAGGATGCTTCCATAAAACACTAGCTGGTATCTTCTACGGAAAACTAAGTACTTCCTTCCATGGAACATAAAGTAGTTCCATCCATGGAACATTAAATTGTTCCTTCAATGAAACACTAACTAGTTTCTTTCCTTGAACACTAAGTAGTTCCTTGCATGGAACAGTAGCTAGTTTCATACATGGAACACTAGCTAGTAGCTTCCATGGAACACTAAGTAGTTCCTTCCCTGTTGCACTAGCTAGTTCCTTAGGTGGAACACTAGATAGTTTCTTCCATGGGACACTAAGTAGTTTCGTCCATGGAACTCTATGTAGTTCCTTCCATGGAACACTAGTTAGTTACTTCCGTGAAACACTAAGTTGTTCTTTCCATGAAACACTAGCTGGTATCTTCCATCGAACACTAGCTAGTACCATCCAGGTAACATTAAGTAACTACTTCCATTGGACACTAAGTAGTACTTTCCAGGGGACACTAGCTAGTTCCTTACATGGAACACATACTAGTTCCTTCCATGGAACACTACCTACTTCTTTCTTGGAACACTAGATAGTTCCATCCATGGAACACTAAGGAGTTTGTTCCATGGAACAGTAGCTAGTACCTTCTTTAAAACAGTAAGTAGTTTCTTCCATGGAACACTAAGTAGTTCCCTCCATGGAATACTAAGTAGGTCCCTCCATGGAACACTAGCTACTTTTTTTCATACAACACTAGGTACTTCCTCCTATGGAACACTAAGTAGTTCCTTCCATGTAACACAGTAGTTCTCTCCATGGAACCCTAAGTAGTTCCTTCCATTAAATACTAGCTAGGTCCTTCCATGGAACACTAAGTATTTCTTTCCATGGAAGACAAAGTAGTTCCTTCCATGGAACACATAGCTTGTTCATTCCATGGAATAGTACCCAAGTTTTTCCACGGAACACTAAGTAATTTCTTCCATGGAACCCCATCTAGTTCCTTCCATGGAACACTAAGTAGTTCCTGTCATGGAACACTAGCTAGTTCCTTCCATGGAACACAAGCTATTTCCTTCCATAAAAAACTAAGTCTTTCCTTCCATGGAACACTAGGTGGTTCCTTCCATGAAACACCATCTAGTTCCTTCCATGGAACATAAGTAGTTTCATGTATGGAACACAAGCAGGTTTCTTCCATTGAACACCAGCTAGTTCCTTCCATGGAACACTAAGTAGTTCTTTCCATAAAATTGTAAGTAGTTCCTCCCATGGAACACTAACTAGATTTTTGCATGGAATATTAGCTAGTTCCCTCCATGGAACACTAAGTAGTTCCTTCCATTAAATACTAGCTAGGTCCTTCCATGGAACACTAAGTATTTCTTTCCATGGAAGACAAAGTAGTTCCTTCCATGGAACACATAGCTTGTTCATTCCATGGAATAGTACCCAAGTTTTTCCACGGAACACTAAGTAATTTCTTCCATGGAACCCCATCTAGTTCCTTCCATGGAACACTAAGTAGTTCCTTTCATGGAACACTAGCTAGTTCCTTTTATGGAACACAAGCTATTTCCTTCCATAAAAAACTAAGTCTTTCCTTCCATGAAACACTAGGTGGTTCCTTCCATGAAACACCATCTAGTTCCTTCCATGGAACATAAGTAGTTTCATGTATGGAACACAAGCAGGTTTCTTCCATTGAACACCAGCTAGTTCCTTCCATGGAACACTAAATAGTTCTTTCCATAAAATTGTAAGTAGTTCCTCCCATGGAACACTAACTAGATTTTTGCATGGGATATTAGCTAGTTCCCTCCATGGAACACTAAGTAGTTCCCTCCATTGAAAACTAAATAGTTCCTTCCATGGTACCCTAAGTATTTCCTCCATGGAATACTACATAGTTCCCTCCATAAAACACCAGCGAGTTCTCTCCATGGAACACTATGTAGTTCATTTTATGGAACACCAAGCAGTTCCTTCATGGAATACTAAGTATTGCCTTCCATGGAACACTAGCAAGTTTTTTTCATGGAACACTAGCTAGTTTCTTTTTTAAAATACGAAGTAGTTTCTTCCATGGAATACAAAGTAGTTCCTTCCATGGAAAACTGGATAGTACCTTTCATGGGACAATAAGTAGTTTCTTCCATGGAATTATACCTACTTGTTTCCATGGAACACTAGCTACTTCCTTCCATGAAAATATAGCTAGTTATTTCCAAGGAACACTGGCTACTTTTTTCCATGAAACCATAACTAGGTTCTTCCATGGAAAACTAACTAGTGTTTGTCATGAAAAACGAAGTAGTTCCCTCCATGCAACAGAAGCCATTTCCTTCCATGGAACTATACCTAGGTCCTTCCGTGGAACACTAATTAATTTTTTTAATGGAACAATAACTAGTTCTTTTTATGGGACACCATGTAGTTTCTTTCATGGAACACTAAATGTTTCCTTCCCTGAAACACTAGCTAGTTCCTTCCTTGGAACACTAGATAGTTCCTTTCATGGAACACCTGATAATTTCTTACATGGAATAATAGCTCCTTCCATTCTTGAAACACTAAGTTGTTCCTTCCTTGGAACACAAAGTAGCTCCTTCTATGGAACACTAAATAGTTTCTTCCATGGAACACTGGAGAGTATTTTTCATGGAACACTAGCTAGTTCCGATTATAGAACTCCAAGAAGTTCCTTTCATGGCACACTATGTAGTTCCTTCCTTGGAACACCAGGTAGTTCCATCCATGAAACTATAAGTAGTTCCTTCCATATAACACCAGCTAGATACTTGCATGGAACTCTACCTATATTCTTCCATGGAAAAATAGCTAGTTCCTACAATGGAAACAAACTAGCTCCTTCCATGAATCACTGGCAAGTTCCTTCCATGGAACACTACCTATTTTTTTCCATGGAACACTTTCTAGTTCCTTATATGGAACACTATCAATTTACTTCCATATAACACTAAGTAGTTTTATCGATGGAACAATAGCTCCTTCCTTCCACTGAACACTAGCTATTTCTTTTCATGGAGCACTATATGGTTCCTTCCATGGAATACTACCTAGTACCTTTCATGGACCACTAGCTTGTTACTCCATGGAACTCTAAGAATATTTTTCCATGAAACACCTAGTAGTTTCTACCATGGAACACTAAAGTGTTCCTTCCATGGAACACTAGCTAGTACCTTCCATGGAACAATAGCTAGTAACTACATAGTACACTAAATAGTTTTTTCTATGAAACACTTGGTAGTTCCTTTCATAGAACACGAGCTAGTTTCTTCCATGGAACACTATGTAGTTCCTTCTATGGAATACTTGCTAGTTTCTTCCACAGAACACTAGCTAGTACTTTCCATGGAACACTAGTTAGTTCCTTTAACGGAACACTAGTTAGTTCTTTCCATGAGACTCTACCTAGTTTCTTCCATGAAACACTAAGTTGTTCCTTCCATGGAACACTAGCTAGTTCCTTCTATGGAACATTACCTAGTTTCTTCCATGAAACACTAGCAAGTTCATTAAATCTAACACTAAGTATTTCCTTTCATCAAACACTAAGTAGTTCCTTCCATGAAAAACTAGCTAGTTTTTTCCATAGGACACTACCTAGTTCCTTCCATGGAACACTAAGTAGCTCTTTACCTTAAAGAATAGCAGATTTAATCCAATGAACACTAGTAGGTTCATTCCAATGTAAACAAAGTAATACCTTCGATGGAACACTAAATAGTTTCTTCCAAGGAACACTAAGTATTTCCTTCCATGAAACACTGGCTAGTACATTCCATGAAAAAGTAGCTAGGTCCTTCCATGGAACAATAAGTAGTTCCTTACATGGAACACTAAGTAGTTCTTTCCATGTTACACTAAGTAGATCCTTTCATGGTACACTAGCTAGTTCCGTCAAGGGAACACTAGCTATTTCTTCAATTAAACACTAAGTAATTTCTTCCATGGGACACGAACGAGTTCGTTCCATGGAACACAAAGTATTTTCTTCCATGGAATACAACCTAGTTTTTTTCAAGGAACACTAGATAGTTCCTATCATGGTACACTATCAAGTTCCTTTAATGGAACAATAAGTAGTTCCTTCTTTGGAACACTAAGTGGTTTTTTCCATGGAACACTAGCTAGTTCCTTCCATGGGACACTAGCTAGAATCCTCCATGGAACACTAGCTAGATTATTCCATGGAACACTAGCTAGTTCCTTTCATGGAACACTAACTAGTTCCTTTCATGGACACTAGCTAGTTACTTCCGTTTAACTCTACGTAGTTCCGTCAATGGAAAACGAAGTAGTTCTTTCCATGGAACACTAGCTAGTTTGATCATTGGAAAACTAGCTAGTTTATTCTATGTAACACTAGCTAATTATTTCCATGAAACACTAAGTAGTTCCTTCCATGGAACACTAACAAATTGCTTCCATGAACACTAGTAGTTTCTTCCTTGGAACACTAAGTAATTCCTTCCATGAATCACTAGGTAGATCCATCCATGGACCACTAAGTAGTTCCTTACAAGAAACACCAATTAGTTTCTTCCATGGAACACTAAGTAGCTTCTTCCATGGAACACTAAGTTGTTTATTTCATGGAACACTAAGTAGTTCCTTCCATGAAAAACGAAGTAGTTCTTTTCATGGAACACTGAGTAGTCTCTTTGATGTAACACTAGCTATTTTTTCCCATGGAACACTAGCTAGTTTCTTCCACGAAAGCCTAGCTTATATTTTGCAATAAACTCTATGTAATTCTTTTTTTTTGATTGATTAATTTTTGTTACAGATGATTCTCCCCCCCCCACTGATTCCCCTTCCCCAGATTGTTGTCCATGTCCACTGTTCATGCATACATGCGTATAAGTTCTGTGGTTCATCCCTCCACCACCTCCCCACTCCTTAGGAGATTGTCAGTCTGTACCCTGCTTCCGCGTCTCTGGGACTACAACATTCCTCAAACTGTTATGTTCATTATATTCTACAAATAAGTGAGATCATATAAAATTTGTCTTTCTCTGTTTGGCTTGTTTCACTTAGGATGATACTTTCCAGGTCCCTCCATATAGTCTCAAAAAATAAGAGATCTTTCTTCCTTACCGCTTGGTAGTACTCCATTGTGTATATGTACCACAGCTTTTTTTTTTTCTTTCTTTTTTTTTTTATAAATTTTTATTTTTATTTTTTTTATAGATATTTTATCTTTTTACCCCATTGGCACCCCGCACCCCACCCCACCTCCACCCGTCCCCGGCTTAGTTGTCCATGTCCATTGGTCGTGCATACATGCATATAAGTTCTGTGGTTTATCTCTTCCCACCCCCCCACTCCCCTCACCTCCTCTTCTGAGGGATGTCAGTCTGTGCCCTACTTCCATGTTTCTGGGTCTACTGTATTCCTCAGACTGTTATGTTCATTATATTCCATATATAAGTGAGATCATGTGGTATTTGTCTTTTTCTGCTTGGCTTATTTCACTTAGGATAATACTTTCCAGGTCCCTCCATGTCGTCTCAAAGGATAAGAGATCTTTCTTTCCTACTACTGCATAGTGCTCCATCGTGTATATGTACCACAGCTTTTTTATCCATTCGTCTACTGGTGGACACTTGGGCTGTTTCCAGATCTTAGCTATTGTAAATAGTGCTGCTATGAACATGGGGGTACATATATTCTTCCTGATTGGTGTTTCAGGTTTCTTAGGGTATATTCCCAGCAATGGAATCACTGGGTCAAATGGGAGTTCAATTTTTAATTTTTTGAGGTAGCACTATATTGTTTTCCATAGCGGCTGCAGCAGTCTGCATTTCCATGAGAAGTGTATTAGAGTCCCCTTTTCTCCACACCCTCGCCAACACTTGTTCTTTGCTGATTTCTTGATGGCGGCCATTCTGACAGGTGTGAGGTGATACCGCATTGTTGTTTTAATTTGCATCTCTCTGATGATTAGTGATGTTGAGCATTTCTTCATATGTTTCTTAGCCATTTGTATGTCCTGTTTGGAGAGGTGTCTATTCAGCTCCTCTGCCCATTTTCTAATTGGGTTCTTTGTCTTCCTTTTGCTGAGTTGTATGAGCACTCTATATATATTGGAAATTAACTCCTTATCTGATACATCATTGGCAATGATGTTCTTCCATACAGTGGGTTGCCTTTCCATTTTGATGATTGTTTCTTTTGCTGTGCAGAAGCTTTTTAGTTTGATGTAGTCCCATGTGTTCATTTTCTCCTTTATTTCTGTTGCCTTAGGTGATGTATCAGTAAAAATTCTGCTCCATATGATGTCCGAAATTTTGTTGCCTACGTTTTCGTGCAGAATTTTTATGGATTCACGGGTCACATTTAAGTCTTTTATCCATTTCGAGTTTATTTTTGTGTATGGTGTAAGTTGATGGTCTAGTTTCATTTTTTTGCATGTAGCTGTCCAATTTTCCCAACACCATTTATTAAAGAGGCTATCTTTATTCCACTGTATGCTCTTGCCACCTTTGTCAAATATTAATTGAGCGTATTGCCTTGGGTCCATTTCTGGGTTTTCAGTTCTGTTCCACAGGTCTATATGCCTGTTCTTGTGCCAGTACCAGGCTGTTTTGGTTACAGTCGCTTTGTAGTATAACCTGATATCTGGTATTGTGATCCCACCTACTTTGTTCCTTTTTTTCAAGATTGCTGTGGCTATTCGAGGCCTTTTTTGGTTCCATATCAACTTTTGAAGTATTTGTTCTAGTTCTATGAAATATGTCGTTGGTATTTTGATGGGGATTGCATTGAATCTATAGATTGCTTTGGGTAGTATGGACATTTTAATGATGTTAATTCTTCCAATCCATGAACAGGGTATGTGCTTCCACTTTTTTATATCTTCCTCTATTTCTTTTTTCAATGACCTGTAGTTTTCTTCAAATATGTCCTTTACTTCTTTGGTTAAGTTTATTCCTAGGTATCGTAATTTTTTTGGCGCGATGGTAAATGGGATTGTTTTTTCAGTTTCTCTTTCTGTGAGTTCATCATTGGTGTACAAGAATGCCGTCGATTTCTTGACGTTAATTTTGTATCCTGCTACTTTGCCAAATTCATTTGTTAAGTCTAGTGGATTTTTGATGGAGTCTTCAGGGTTTTCTATGTATAAAATCATGTCATCTGGAAATAATGACAGTTTCACTCCTCCTTTCCAATTTGGATCCCTTTTATTTTTTCTTCCTGTCTGATTGCTGTGGCTAAGACTTCCAGTACAATGTTAAATAAGAGTGGCGAAAGTGGACATCCCTGTCTTGTTCCTGTTCTTAAGGAAAATGCTTTTAGGTTTTGCCCATTGAGTATGATGTTGGCTGTAGGTCTTTCATATATGGCCTTTATTATATCTAAATATGATCCCTATATTCCCACACTGCTGAGCGTTTTTATCAGAAACGGATGCTGGATTTTGTCGAAGACTTTTTCAGCATCTATTTATATTATCATGTGGTGTTTATTCTTCATTTTATTTATGTGGTGTAACACATTTATGGATTTGCGAATATTGTACCAGCCTTGCATCCCTGGGATGAATTCCACTTGGTCATGGTGGATAATTTTTCTGGTGTATTGCTGGATTCGATTTGCTAGTATTTTGTTCAGGATTTTGGCATCTATGTTCATCAGGGATATTGGCCTGTAGTTTTCTTTCTTTGTTGTGTCTTTTTCTGGTTTTGGAATTAGAGTTATGCTGGCTTCATAAAACGAGTTTGGAAGTCTTCCTTCTTCTTGAATTTTTTGAAATAGTTTGAGGAGAATGGGTATTAGTTCTTCTTTGAATGTTCGGGAAAACTCCTCCGTGAAGCCATCTGGGCCTGGGCTTTTGTTTGCTGGAAGAGTCTTGATTACATCTTCAATTTCTTCTGTTGTTATTGTTCTGTTCAAGTTTTCAATCTCTTCCTGATCCAGTTTTGGGAGACTATGGGTTTCTAGAAATATGTCCATTTCGCTTAGATTTTCGAATTTGTTGCCGTATAATTGTTCATAGTATTTGTTAACAATCTTTTGTATTTCTGTGGTGTCAGTTGTTATCTCTCCTCTTTCATTTCTGATTTTATGTATTTGGGTTCTCTCTCTTTGTTTCTTGATGAGTCTAGCTAAGGGTCCATCAATCTTGTTTATCTTTTCGAAAAACCAGCTCTTTGTTTTATTGATCCTCTGAATTGTTTTTTTTTGGTCTCTATGTCGTTTATTTCTGCTCTGATCCTTACTATTTCCTTCCTTCTACTTGCTCTGGGGTTTTCTTTTTGTTTACTCTCTAGTTCTTTAAGTTGTGAGGTTAGGTAGTCTATTAGAGATTTTTCTTCTGTTTTGAGGTAGGCCTGTAGCGCTATGAACTTCCCTCTCAGAACTGCTTTTGCTGCATCCCATAGATTTTGTATTGTTGTGTCCTCATTTTCATTGGTTTCCAGGAATTTTTTGATTTCTTCCTTGATCTCCTCGGTGACCCATTCATTGTTTAATAACATTCTATTTAGCTTCCATGTGTTCAAATGTCTTTATATGTTCTTCTTTCATTTGATTTTTAGTTTTATGCCATTGTGATCTTAGAAGATGCTTAATATGATTTCAATCTTCTTGAACTTGTAGAGACTTAGTTTGTGCTCTAACATGTGGTCTATCTTTGAGAATGTTTCATGTCGACTTGAGAAGAATGTGAATTCTGTAGTTTTGTGGTGTAGTTCTCTGTAGATATCTATTAAATTCATTTGGTCTAGTGCTTCATTTAGAGTCTCTGGTTTCTTTGCTAATTTTTTGTCTAGAGGATCTATCCAGTGATGTGAGCGGGGTGTTGATGTCCCCTGCTATAATTGTTTGGCTATCAATTTCTCCTTTGAAGTCTGGCAATAGATTTTTAATATATTTTGGTGCTCCTATATTGGGTGCATATATGTTTATCAAGGTTATATCTTCCTGTTGGATAGATCCTTTCAATATTATGTAGTGGCCTTCTTTGTCTCTAGTTATGGCCTTCAATCTGAAGTCTATTTTATCAGATATAAGTATTGCTACCCCAGCTTTTTTTTCTTTTCCGTTTGCTTGAAAGATTTTTTTCTATCTCTTCACTTTCAATCTATGTGAGTCTTTTGTTGTGAGGTGGGTCTCTTGTAAACAGCATATAAATGAGTCATGCTTTCTTATACAATCAGCTGCTCTGTGTCTTTTTATGGGGTCATTCAGTCCATTTACATTTAAGGTGGTTATTGATATGTACTTATTTATTGCCATTTTTGTTTAGTGTGGTTCTATTTTACTTCCCATTTCTCCTGGTAATTACAGCAGTCCTTTTAACATTTCTTGCAGAGCTGGGTTGGTGCTAATGTATTCCCTTAGCCTTTTTTTTTGTCTGAAAAGCTCTTTATTTGACCTTCTATTTTGAATGATATCCTTGCTGAGTAGAGTAGTCTTGGATTGAGATCCTTGTTTTTCATTACCTTGATTACTTCATGCCATTCCCTTCTATCCTGTTGTGTTTCTTGTGAAAAGTCAGCTGAGAGCCTTATGGGGTTTCCTTTGTAGGTGACCTGTTGCTTATCTCTTGCTTCTTTTAGGATTCTCTCTTTGTCTTTAATTTTTGGCACTTTGATTACTATGGGTCTTGGTGTGGGCCTGTTTGGGTTCTTCTTACTTGGGACTCTCTGAGCTTCTTGAACATGAATGCCTTCTTCCTTCACCAAATTAGGGAAGTTTTTTGTCACTATTTCTTTGAATATATTCTCTAGCACTCACTTACTTTCTTCTTCTTCAGGGACTCCTATGATACGAATATTTTTCCATTTTCCGTTGTCCCACAGTTCTCTTAAGCTCTCTTCCTGTTTTTTAATCATTTTTCCTTTTGGTTTTCTGATTGATTGATATCTTCTAGCCTGTGTTCTAATTCACTGATCCTGTCCTCAGCTTCCCCTACTATGCTTTTTAGACCTTCCAGTGTGTTTTTCATTTCTGATATGTCATTCTTCATTTCTTCCTGTTGGTTTTTCATTTCCATCTGGTTTATTTTCAACATTTCTTTGTCTTTACTCATGTTGCTCATGTCCTTACACATGCTGTTGAGCTTCCGCAACATCATGGCTCTAAATTTTAGTTCTTTTAACTTGCTTAACTGCACCTTATTTATTTCATCCTCTGTAGAGGTCTCGTCTTCTTTCATTTGGCTATTGTTTCTGTTTCTCATAATTTTGGCTATCACAGTGGGCTTTGGAGTCTGCCTAGTTTTCCCAGTGGGTGTTGGTGTTTTGCTGTTTGTGGCTTCCTCTCCTGGGTTTGGATACACCAGGGAGGACCCACTTTAATCCTGCCAAGTCCCCTGTTCTCCGGGAGTCTGTGTGGCTCCAGCCGAGAGCTTAGCAGGCTACAGTGTTCCCAGGGCACATGCAGGGTGGCAAGGGAGGCGGTTGCAGTGATTTCCTGCTGAGTTTCTTGGTCCCGCCGAGTTCCCTTGTCTCCGCGAGTCTGTGCGGGTCCAGCGGAGAGTTTAGCAGGCTGCAGAGTTCCCAGGGCCCATGCAGGGTGGCAAGGGAGGCGGTGGGATTAACTTCCCGCTGAGTTCCCTGGCCCCTGCCCAGGCCGCTGTGGACCCTGGGCTCTCGGTCCCCTCTCGCGTCCTCGCAAGCCTACCAGGATTGAGTGGGTGTTTCTGGTTAAGTGGTCCTCCAAGATGTCTTTTGGTTGCCCTTTCCTGATGATTTGCCTTTATTTTCATTGTAAATCCAGTTTGGTCTTGGGAGATGGTCTGTGTCGCTCCATTCACTTCGCCGCCATTTTTTTATGTAATTCTTTCTATGGAACACTAAGTAGTTCCTTCAATGGAACAGTTCCTAATTGCTTCCACAGAACACTAGTAGTTTCTTCGAAGGAACACTAAGTAATTCCTTCCATGAAACACTAGGTAGTTCCATCCATGGACCACTAAGTAGTTCCTTCCAAGAAACACTAAGTAGTTCCTTCCATGGAACACTAAGTAGTTCCTTTTGTGGAACACTATCGAGTTCCTTCCATGGAACACTAAGTAATTTCCTGATGGAACACTAGCTAGATCCTTCCATGGAACACTAGTTATTTCCTTCCATGGAACAATAAGTTATTCCTTCCATGAAACTGTAGCTAGATACTTCCATGGAACACTAGCTCGTTCCTTCCATAAAACACTGTCAAGTTCCTACCATAAAACACTAACTAGTTTCTTCCATGGAACACTAGCTAGTTCTTTCCATAAAACACTAGGTAATTCCTTCCATGGAACATCAGCTAGTTCCATCAATGAAAAACTAAAACATCCTTCCATAAATAAGAGCTAGTTCAGCCCATGGATCACTAGTTGTTTCCTTCCATGAAACACTAGCTGTTCCTTGCATGGAACAATAAGTAGTTTCTTCCATGGACCACTAAGTAGTTCCATCCATTGAAAACTAGCTAGTTCCATCCATGGAACATAAGCTAGTTCCATCCATTGAAAACTAGCTAGTTCCTTTCATGGTACTCTAGCTACTTTCTTCCATGAAACACTAGCTAGTTACTTCACTGGAACACGACCTAGTGCCTGCCATGAAACCCTATCTAGTTCTTTTCAGGGAATAATAGCTAGTTCCTTCCATGGAACACTAAGTAGTTCCTTGCATGGAAAACTAAGTAGTTCCTGCATGGAACACTGGTTGTTTCTTTTATGGAAATCTAAGTAGTTCCTTCTGTAAAACCCTAGCAAGTTCTTTCCATGGAACACTAAGTAGTTCCTTCCATGGAACAGTAAGTTGTTTCTTCCATGGAAAACTAAGTAGTTTCTTCCATGGAAAACTAAGTAGTTCTTTTCATGGAACACTGAGTAGTCTCTTCGATGTAACACTAGCTAGTTTTTTCCATGGAACACTAGCTAGTTTCTTCCATGAAAGACTAGCTTATATTTTCAAATGAACTCTATGTAATTCCTTCTATGGAACATTAAGTAGTTCCTTCTATAGAACAGTAAGTAATTTCTTCCATGAAACACTAGCTAGTTCCGTCCTTGGAAGACTAGATAGTTTCTTCCATGAATCACTAGCTAGTTTCTTCCATGGGACACTAGCTAGTTCATTCCCTGGAACACTAGCTAGCTCTTTCTTTGGTGCACTAACTAGTTCCTTCCATGGAACACTAAGTACTTTCTTCCGTGGAACAATAACGTGTTCTTTCCATGTAACACTAGCTAATTCCTTCCAAGGAACACTAAGTATTTCCTGCGTGAAACCCTAAGTAGTTCATTTCATCCCACATGACGAAATTTTTTTTTATAGAACACTAGGTAGAACTTTCGATAAAACACTGGCTATTTTTTTCCATTAAACACTAATTAGATTCTGCAATGGAACTCTAAGGTATCCTTCCATGGAACACTAGCCAGATACTTGCATGGTACATTAAGTATTCCTTCCATTCAACACTAAGTAGTTTTTTTTTTACAGGATACCGGCTAGAACCTTCCATAAAACACTAGCTAGTTTTTTTCATCAAACTAAGTAGTTCCTACCATGGAACACTAAGTTGTTCTTTCCATAGAATATTAAGTAGTTCCTTCTAAGGTACACTAAGTAGTTCCTTCAAGGAACACTAGCTGGTTATTTCCATAAAAGACTAGCTAGATCCTTCCGTGGAACACTAGCTACTTTATTCCATCACACACTAGCTAATTTTTTCCATGGAACACTAAGTAGGTCCTTCCATCGAACACTAGTAAATTCCTTTCATCGAACACTAAGGAGTTCCTTCCATGGAACAATAGCTAGTTCATACATTAAAACAGTAAGTAGTTTTTTTCTATGGAACACTAAGTAGTTCCCCCCATGAAACACTAAGTAGTTCCCTCCATGGAACACTAGCTATTTTTATCCAAGGAACACTAGCTCGATCCTTCCATGGAAAACTAATAGTTCCTTCCATGTAACACAGTTGTTACCTCCATGGAACACTTATTTGTTCATTGTATGTACACTAGCAGGCTCCTTCCATGGATCACTAGAAGTTTCTTCCACGGAAAACAAAGTACTTCCTTCCATGGAACATGAAGAGTATCATTCATGAAACACTAGCTTTTCCTTCAATAGACCACTAAAGAGTTTCTTCCATGAAACACTAAGAAGTACTTTGCATGGAACACTAGCTAGTTCCTTCCATGGAACACTAGCAAGTTCCTTCCATGGAACACTAAGTAGTTCCTGCCATGTAACAATGTAGTTTCCTCCATGGAAAACTTAGTAGTTTCTTCTATGTACACTAGCAGGTTGCTTCCATGGATCACTAGCTGGTTTCTTCCACTAAAACTAAGAACTTATTTCCATGGAACATTAATAAGTTCCATACTTGGAACACTAGCTAGTATATTCGTTGTTAACAAGCAAGTTTCTTCCATGAAACACTAAGTAGTTTCTTTCATGGAACACTAGATTGTTCCTTCCATGGAATACAAGATAGTTTTTTCCTTGGAACACTAGGTAGTTCCTTCCATGGAAAATTAAGTTTTTCTCTGCATGGAACACTAGCTAGTTCCTTCCAAGGAACACAAACTATTTACTTCCATGAAACGCTAATTAGTTCCTTGCATGGAACACTAGCTAGTTTCTTCTATGAAACACAAACTTATTTTATACATAGAACAGTACCCAGTTGCTCCCATGGAACACTAAGTAGTTCCGTACATGGAACACTACCTAGGTACGTCTTTGAAACACTAAGTAATTTTTTTATGGAAGACTAGCTAGTTCCTTCCATGGAACACTAACTAGTTTATTCCATGGAATGCTAAGTAGATTTTTTATGGAATATTAGCTAGATCCTTCCATTGAACACTAGTTAGTTCCTTCCATGGAACAGTAAGTTATTCCTTCAATGAAACACTAGCTAGATACTTCAATGGAACACTAGATAGTTTCTTCCATGGAACATAAGCTAGACCCTTCCATGTTACACTAGCTAGGTACTTCATGGAACACTAACTATTTTCTTCCATGGAGGAGTAAGTAGTTTCTACCATGGAACACTAAGTAGTTCTTCACATGGAATATTATCTGGATCTTTCACTGCAACACTAGCTAGTTCATTCCATAAAACATTAAGTAGTTTTCTCCATGGAACCCTAAGTAGTTCTTTCCATAAAACTGTACATAGTTTTTTGTTTTTTTAAGAAACACTAAGTAGTCCCTTCCATGGAACACTACGTAGTTCCTTCCATGGTACACTAGCTAATTTTATCTAATTCCTTCCATGGAACAGTAGCTAGTTCCTTCCATTAAAAACTAGCAGGTTCCTTCCATGGAACACTAGCTTATTTTTTCATGGAACTCTAATTAATTCCTTCCATGGAACCCTAAGTAGTCCCTTCCATGGAACATTAAGTAGATTTTTCCATCGAACATTTAGTATTTCCTTCCATGGAAGACTCGCTAGTTCGAGCTAGTAACTTTCATGGAACACTAGCTAGTTACTTCCGTGGAACTCTAGCTAGTTTCTTCCATGGAAAACTAAGTAGTTCTTTCCATGGGACACTAAGAAGCTTCTTCCATGGAACACTAGGTAGTTCCATACATGGAACACTAGCTAGTTTATTCCATGAAACAATACCTAATATTTTCCATAAAACTTAATGTAGTTTCTTCCATGAAATACTATATAGTTCCTTCCATGGAACACTAGCTAGTTTCTTCCATGGAACACTAAGAATTTTTTTTTATGAAACACTAACCTGTTTCTTCCATGGAACACTAGCTAGTTCCTTCCATGGAACAATAAGTAGTTCCTTCCATTGAAAGCTAAGTAGTTCCTTCCATGCAACACTAAGTAGTCCCGTCAATGAAAGACTAGATAGTTCCTTCCATTGAACACTAGCTAGTTACTTCAATTGAACACTAGCTAGTTCATTCTATGGAAAACTAACTAGTTCCTTTCATGGAACACTAAATAGATTTTTCCATGCATCACTAGCTGGTTCCTTCCATGGAATCCTAGCTAGTTCCTTCTCTGGAACACTAACTAGTTGCTTTTCTAGAATACTAAGTAGTTTCTTCCCAGGAAAAATAACAAGTTTTCTCATGGAACACTAGCTAGTTCCTTCGATGGAACATTAAGTAGTTACTTCCATGAAATACTAAGTAGTATGTACAAAGAAAAACTAGCTTGTTCCTTCCATGGATCACTATATAGGTCCTTGGATGGAACACTAACTCATTTCTTCCATGGAACACTAGCTAGATCCTTCCATGCAACGATATGTAGTTTCTTCCATGGAACACTAGCTAGATCCTTCCATGGAACACTAAGTAGTCCCTTCCATGGAACATTAAGTAGTTTTTTCCATCGAACACTTAGTATTTCCTTATATGGAACACTCGATAGTTCGAGCCATGGAACACGAGCTAGTTACTTCCGTGGAACACTAGCTAGTTTCTTCCATGAATAACTAATAGTTCTTTCCATGGGACACTAAGAAGCTTCTTCCATGGAACACTAGGTAGTTCCATCCATGGAACACTAGCTAGTTTCTTTTATGAAACAATACCTAATATTTTCCATAGAACTTTATGTAGTTTCTTCCATGAAATACTACTTAGTTCCTTCCATGGACCACTAACTAGTTCCTTCCATGGAACACAAACTAATTCCATCCATGGAACACTAGCTACTTCCTTCCATGGCACACTAGTTAGTTTTTTCCATGGAACTGTAGCTAGGTCCTTCCATTGAACACTAAGGAGTTCCTTCCATGGAACACTAGCTAGTTCATTCCTTAAAAAAGTAAGTAGTTTCTTCCATGGAACACTAAGTAGTTCCCTACATGAAACACTAAGTAGGTCCCTCCATGGAACACTAGTTATGTTTATCCATGGGACACTAGCAAGTTCCTTCCATGTAACCCTAAGTAGTTACTTCCATGTAACACAGTAGTTCCCTTTATGGAACTCTTTGTTGTTCCTTCTATGTACACTAGCATGTTCCTTCCATGGACAATACCTTGTTTCTTCCAAGAAAAACTAAGTACTTCCTTCCATGGAACATTAAGTAGTACCATTCATAGAACACTAACTTGTTCCTTCAATGGAACACTAACTAGTTCCTTCCATGAAACACTAAGAAGTTCCTTGTATGGAACACTAGCTTGTTTCTTCCATGGAACACAAGCACGTTCCAACCAAGGAACACTAGGTAGTTTTTTTCATTGAACAGTAAGTAGTTCCTTGCATGGAACACTAATTAGTTCCTTCCATGGAACCCAAGATAGTTCCTTCCATGAAACACTAAGTAGTTTCTTGCTTGGAACACTAGCTAGTTTCTTCTATGGAACAAAAGCTATTTACATACATGGAACAGAAGCTAGTTGCTTTCAGAAAACACTAAGTAGTTCCTTGCATGGAACACTAGCTAGTTCTTTCCATGGAATACTTGATAGTTCCATTCATGGAACACTATGTAGTTACTTCCATGGAACACAAAATAGTTATTTCTATGGAACACAAGCTAGTTTTTTTTTTTTCATGGAACACTATCTAGTTAATTTCATGAGACACTAAGTATTTTCTTTCAGGGAACACTAAGAATTTCCTTCCATGAAACACTAGATAGGTCCTTCCATGGAACACTATGTAGTTCCTTTCATGGAGCACTGTGTAGTTCTTTCCACAGAACACTAGCTAATTCCTTACTCGTAACACTAGGTTGGTCCTTCCATGAGACACAAAATAGTTCCTTCCACTGAACATTAACTACTTCCTTCCATAGTACACTAGATTTTTCCTTCCATGGAACACTAGCTAGTTCCTTCCACCGAACAATAAGTAGTTCCTTCCATGAAACACTAACTTGTTTTTTCTATGGAACACTAACTAGTATTTCTATGGAACACTAGCTGATTAATTTCATGAAACACGAAGTATTTCCTTCCATGAAACACTAAGTAGTTCCTTCCATTGAACACTAGCTAGTAATTTCCATGAAATACTAAGAAGTTTTTTCCATGGGACAATAAGTAGTTCCTTCAACTGGACACTAGCTGGTACCTTCCGTGGAACAATAGCTAGTTCCTTCCATGGAACAATAAGTAGTTCCTTCCATGCAACACTGGCTAATTTTTTCCATGTTACACTAAGTAGTTCCTTCCAAAAGACACTAAATAGTTTGGTCTATGGAACACTAATTATTTTCTTCCATGGAACACTAGCTAGTTACTTCTAGGGAACACTATTTCCTTCCAGGGTACACAAGCCAGTTTTTTTTTTTTTTTTATGGAACTCTAAATACTTTCTTCCATGGACACTAAGTAGTTCCTTCCAAGAACCACTAGCTAGGTTCTTCCATGCAACACTAAGTAGTTTCTTCCATGGAACACCAGCTAGTTCCATTAATAGAACACTGACTGGTTCCTTTCATGAAATACTAGCTAGTTTCTTCCTTGTGATACTACCTAGTTTTTCCATGTGATAATAGCTAGTTTCTTCCATGGGACACTACCTAGTTCCTTCCAAGGGACACTAGCCAGTTCCTTTCATGTGACACTGGTGAGTTGCTTCCATGGGACACTAGGTAGGTCCATCCATGGATCACTAAGTAGTAGGTTGCATGAAACATTAATTAGTTTATTACATGGAAAACAAGTTGTTCCTTCATGGGACACTACCTAGTTCTTCCATGGAACACTAAGTAAATCCTTCAATGGAACACTACCTACTTTATTCCAGGGAATACTAGCAAGTTCTTTCAGGGAACACCACCTAGTTACTTCCATGGGACACTATCTAGGTTCTTCGGTGGAACACTACCTAATTTCTTCCAAAAAACACTAGCTAGTTCCTTTTAAGGAACACTAACTACTTTTTTCCAAGATACAATAAATAGTTCCTTCCATGAAACACTAGCTAGTTCCTTCCATAAAACACTAACTAGTTTCTTCCATGGAACACTAAGAAGTTCTTTCCATGCAACACTAGGTAGTTCCTTCCATAAAACACTATGTAGTTTTTTCCATGGAACACTAGATAGTTATATTAATGGAACACTAAATACTTCCTTCCATGGAACAGTAGCTAGTTCTAGCTAGTTCCTTCCATGGAACACTAGCTAGATTCTTCCATGGAAAACTAAGTAGATTTTTCAATGGAACACTAAGTAGTTCCTCTCATGGAACACTATCTAGTACCTTTCATGCAACACTAGTTAGTTCCTTCCATGGAACACTAAGTAGTTTCTTCCATGTGACACTAAGTAGTTCCTTACATGGAAACTAAGTAGTTCCTCCATGGAACACTAGATTGTTTTTTTCATGGAACACCAAGTAGTTCCTTCCATGAAACCCTAGCTAGTGCCTTCCATGGAACACCAGCTAGTTCCTTCCATGGAACTCTAAGTAGCTCCTTCCATGGAACACTATCTAATTTCTTCCTTGGAACACTACCTTGTTCATTCGATGAAACACAAAGTAATTCCTTCCATGAAACACTAGCCTGATCATTCCATGGAATACTAAGTAGTTCCATCCATGGAACAATAAGTAGTTTTTTTTTGTAGAACAGTAGGTAGTACTTTCCATGGAACACTAGCTAGTTCCTTTCATGGAACACTAGCTAGTTTCCTTCATGGGACACTAAGTAGTTTCTTAAATTGAACACTAAGTAGTCCCTTCCATGGAACAATAGCTTGTTCCTTCCATGGAAAACTCGCTAATTCCTTCCATGGAACACTAGGTAGTTTGTTTCATGGAAAACTAGCTAGTTTCTTCAAGGAACACTAAGTGGTTCCTTCCATGGAAAACTAAGTAGTTTTTTTTCCATTGAACACTGATTAGCCTCTTCCATGAAACACTCGCTAGTTTCATCCAAGGAACACTACCTAGTTTATTCCAAGGAACACTAGCTAATTTTCTCCATGGAACTCTAAGTAGTTCCTTCCATAAAACACTAAGTAGTTCCTTACCCTGGAACACTAGTGAGTTCCTTCCATGAAACATTAATTACTTTCTTCCATGGAACACTAAGTTATTCCATCCATGAAACACTAGCTCGTTCCATCCATGTTGCACTATTTCCTTCCATGGAACACTAAATAGTTTCTTTCATAGAACACTAAGTAGTTCATTCCATGGAACACTAGCTAGTTGCTTCAATGGAACACAATTAGATTCTTCCGTGGAACACTAAGTATTTCTTTCCATGGAACACTAAGCAGTACCTTCTATAGCTTGCTACTCCATGGAACACTAAGTAGATTCTTCCATGGACTCCTAAATAGATTTTTTAAGGGACACTAGCCAGATCCTTCCATGAAACACTAGCTAGATACTTTCATGAAACACAAGCTAGTTCCTTCCATGGAACACTTTGTAGTTCCTACCATGGTCCACTAGCTCCTACCATTGAACACTAGAAAGTTCCTTCCATGGAACGCTAAGTAGTTTTTTTTTCCATACAGAACTAAGTAGTCTCTACCATAGAACAATATCTAGTACCTTCCATGGTACACTAAATATTCCCTTCCATGGAACACTAAGTATTTTTTTTTTCATGGAAAAGTAAGGTGTTCTTTACAAGGAACACCAGCTACTTTTTTAATGGAACACTAAGTAGTTTCTTTCATGGAACACTAAGTAGTTCTTTTCATGGAACACTAACTAGTTCCTTCTATGGAATACTATGTAGTTCCTCCATTGATCACTAACTTGTTTTTTCCATGGAACACTAAGTAGTTCCTTCCATAGAACATGAGCTAGTTCCTTCCATGGAACACTAGCTAGTTCTAGCTAGTTCCTTCCATGGAATACTAGCTAGTTTCTCCCATGGAAAAGAAAGTAGATTTTTCAATGGAACACTAAGTAGATCCTCTCATGGAACAGTATCTAGTTCCTTTCATGGAACACTAGTTAGTTCCTTCCATGGAACACTAATTAATTTCTTCCATGACACACTAGGTAGTTACTTGCATGGAAACTAAGTTCCTCCATGGAACAATAGTTTATTTTTTTCATGGAACACTAAGTAGTTCCTTCCATGAAACACTTGGTGGTTCCATCCATGGAACACTAAATAGTTCCTTCCATGGACCATAAAGTAGTTACTTCCATGAAATACAAATAGATTCTTCCATGTAACACTAGCTAGTTTCTTTCATGGGACACTAAGTCGATTCTTCCATGGAACACTAGGTAGTCCCTTCCATGAGACACTAGCTAGGTCCATCCATGGAACACTACCTAGTTTCTTTCATGGAACAGTAAGTAGTTCCTTCAATGGAACAATAGCTACATCCTTCCATGAAACACCTTGTAGTTCCATCCACGGAACATTAAGTGTTTCCTTCCATGTAACACTAACAAGTTTTTCCATGGAACACTAGCTAGTTTTAGCTACTTCCTTCCATAGAACATTAGCTACTTATTTCCCTGGAAATATAGGTAGTTCCTTCAATGGAAAACAAAGTATTTCTTTCCACGGAAAACAATCTAGTTCCATCCATGGAACACTAGTTTGTTTATTCCATGTAACACTAGGTAAATATTTTCATAAAACTCTAAGTAGTTTTCTCCATGTAACACTAATGAATTGCTACCATGGAACACTAGTAGTTCCTTCCATGCAACACTAAGAAATTCCTCTTTAAAACACTAGGTAATTCCATCCATGGACCACTAAGTATTTCCTACCATAAAACACTAAGTAGTATCTTCCATGGAATACTAAGTATATGCTTCCATGGAACACTAGCTAGTTCCTTCCATGGAACTCTAGCTAGTACCTTCCATGGAACAAAAACTAGATATTTCCATGGAACACAAGCTAGTATCTTCATTCAAACACTAAGAAAAACCTTCCATGAAACACTATATAGTTTCTTCCATGGAATGGAAGTTTTTTCTATGGAACACTAAGTAGTTCTTTCAATGGTACATGTAGTAGTTCCATCCATAAACACTAGCTAGCTCCTTCCATGGAACAAAAGCTATATCTTTCCATGGAACACAAGCTAGTTTCTTTCATTGAACACTAAGAAGTTTCTTCCATGAAACACTAAGTAGTCTCTTCCATGGAACACTAGCTAGTTCCTTTCACAGAATGCTAACTAGGTCCTTCCATAAAAAACTACCTAGTTCCTTCCATGGACCAGTAACTAGTTCCTTCCATGTATCACTAAGTAGTTCCTTCCATGGAACACTATGTATTTCCTTCCATTGAACACTATCTAGTTCATTACATGAAACACTACTATTATCTTCCATGGAACACTAAGTAGTTCCTTTTATGGAACATTAGCCAGTTCCTTCCATGGAACACTAGCTTTTCCTTCCATGGAACACTAAGTAGTTTCTTCCATAGAACACTAAGTACTTCATTCCATAAAACACTAAGTAGTCTTTTTTTTATGGAACACTAACTTTTTCCTTTCATGGAACCCAAGTTAGATACTTCTATGGAACCCTACCTAGTTCCTTTTGTGGAACACTAGATATTTCCTACCATGGAAAACTAACTAGTTCCTTTCTTCGAAAACTAGATAGTTTCTTTCATGGAACACTACCTAGTTTTTCCAATGGAACATTAAGTAGCTCCTTCCATTGAACACTAAGTTCTACCTTCAATGAAACAGTAACTGTTTTTTTCCATGGAAAACTAAATACTTTCTTCCATGAAACACAAAGTAGTTCCTTCCATGCAAACTGAGTAATTTCTTCCCTGATACCCTAGCTCATTCCTTCCACCGAACATTAGCTAGTTCCTCCCATGATAATCTAGATAATTTCTCTCATGGAACACTATTTAGTTCCTTCCATAGAACAATACCTAGTTCCTTCCACGGAACACTAGGTAGTTTTTTCCATGGAACACTAGTTCGTTTCTTCCATGGAACACTAGATAGATCTTTCAAAGTATCACTAGCTTGTTCCTTTCATGGAATACAAGCTAGTTCCTTCTATGGAACCCTAGCTAGTTCATTCCCTGGAACACTAACTAGTTCCTTCTTTGGAACACTAATTAGTTCCTTCCCTGGGACACTAAGTAGTTCTATTTCTGGAACACTAACTAGTTTTTTTCCAAGAAACATTAAGTAGTTACTTCCATAAAACCCTAAGTAGTTTCTATCATGGAAAATTAGCTTGTTCCTTCCATGAAACACTAGCTAGACATTTCCAAGGTACACTAGCTAGATCCTTCCATGGAACACAGTCAAGTTCCTACCATGGAACACTAACTATTTCCTTCTATGGAACCCTAGATAGTTCCTTCCATGGTACACTACGTAGTTTCTTCCATGAAACACTAAGTAGTTTCTTTCTTGGACACTCACTAGTTTCTTCCATGGAACACTAGCTAGATCCTTTCTTGTAACACTATATAATTTTTTCCATGGAACACTAGCTAGTTCCTTCAATGGGACACTACCTAGTTCTTTCTACAGAACCCTAGCTAGTTCCTACCATGGAACACAGCTAGTTCCTTCTATGGAACACTTGCTAGTTCCGTCCATGGAACACTAGTTGGTTTCTATCATAAAACACTAGCTGATTCCTTCCGTGGAACATTAAGTAGTTCCTTCCATGGAACACTTCAGTTCCATCCATCGAACACTAGCTAGTTCCGTCCATTGAACAATTGCTATTTCCTTCCATGTCACACTACCTGCTTTCTTCCATGGTACATTAGCTACATTCATCCATGGAGCACTGGGTAGTTTCTTCCATAGAACACAAACTAGTTCCTCCCATGGAACACTATCTTGTTTTGTTTTCATGGGACACTAGCTAATTCCATACATGGAACACAAGCTTGTTTTTTTCATGGAATACTAAGTAGTTCCTTCCATGAAACCCTAGTTACTTCCGTCCATGGAACACTAACTAGTCCTTTCCAAGGAGCAGTAAGTAATTCCTTCCATGGAACACTAAATAGTTCCTTCCATGTAACACTAGCTAGTTACGTCCATGTGTTACTAGTTCCTTCATGGAACACAAACTAGTTCCTTCCATGGAGCAGTAAGTAGTTTCTTCCATGGAACACTAAAAATTTCCTTCCATGGAACACTAAGTTCTTCCTTCCATGGAACAACAGCTAGTACTTTCTATGAAACAGTAGCTAGTTCCTTCATGGAACACTAACTAGTTCCTTCCATGGAGCAGTAAGTAGTTACTTCCATGGAACACTAAGTAGTTCCTTCCATGGAACACTAGCTAGTTACTTCCATAGAACACTACCTCGTTCCTTCCATGGAACACTAAGTAGTTTTTTCCATGGAACACTAAGTAGTTCCTTTCATAAAATACTAGCTTATTTCTTTTTTCATGAAAATCTAAGTAATTACACCCATGGAACACTAAGTATTTCTATTCATGAACCCCTAGCAATTTCCATCTATAAAATATTAAGTAGTTTCTTCCATGTAACACTAAACATTTCCTTCCATGGAACACTAGCTAGTACTTTCCATGAAACAGTAGCTAGTTCCTTCCATGGAACACTAAGTAGTTTCTTTCATGCAAATTAGGTAATTTCTTCCATGGAACACTAGCTAGTTCCTTTCATGGAGCACTAAATAGTTCCTTCCATGGAACACTAAGTACTTCCTTCCATTAAACACTAGCTTAGTAGTTTATTCCATGGACCATTAAGTAGTTACTTACATGAAATCCTATGTAGTTTCCTCCATGGAAAACTTGCTAGTTCCTTCCATGGAACACTGTATAGTAACTTCCATGGAACACTAAGTAGTTTCTTCCATGGAACACTAGCAAGTTCGTTTCATGAAACAATATGTTGATTCTTCCATTGAACACTAAAAGTCCCTTCCATAAAACACAAGCTAGTTATTTCCATGGAACACAAGCTAGTTCCTTCCATGGAACACTAAGTAGTTCTCTTCATGGAACACTAACTAGTTCCTTCCAAGGAACACTATCTTGTTCCTTCCATGGAACATTAACTATCTCCTTCCATGGAAAACTAAGTTGTTCCATCCATGGAATACTAATAGTTTCTACCATGGAACACTATCTAGTTTCTTTCATGGAGCAATAGCTAGTTGCTTCCGTGGAACAGTAAGTAGTTTCTCCATGCAACACTAGCTTGTTTTTTTCATCGAACACTAAGTAGTTTCTTCCATGGTATCCTAGCTAGTTTCTTCCATAAAACTGTAAGGATTTATTTTATGGAACACTAGCTAGATCCTTCTATGTAACACTACGTAGTTCATTCCATGGAACACTTAGTAGTTTCTTCCCTGGACACTCGCTAGGTCCTTCCGTAAAAAACTAGCTAGATCCATCCATGAAACACTAGATAGTTCCTTCTATGGAACACTAGGTAGTTCCGTCCATGGAACACTAGCTTGTTTTTTCCTTGAAACACTAGCTGGTTTCTTCCGTTGAACAATAAGTAGTTCCTTTCATGGAACACTAAGTAGTTACATTCATTGAACACTAGTTAGTTCCGTCCATGAAACGGGAGCTAGTTCCTTCCATTGAACACTAGCTTGTTCCTTCCATGGTACACTAGCTACTTTCTTCCATGGAACAGTAGCTAGTTTCTTCTCTGGAACACAATGTATTTCCTCCCATTGTACACTATCTACTTCCTTTCATGGAACACTATATAGTTCCTTCCATGGAACACTAAGCAGTTTCTTGATGGAACAATAAGTAGTTCCTTGCATGCAAAACTAAGTAGTTTCTCCATGGAACAGTTCCTTGTTTTTTTTTCAAGGAACACTAAGTACTTTTTTCCATGAAACCCTAGCTAGTTCTTCAATGAAACACTAGCTAGTTCCTTTCATGGAACACGAAGTAGTTCATTCCATGGAACACTACCTAGTTTCTTCCATGGAACACTACCTTGTTCATTCCATGGAACACTAAGTAATTTCTTCCATGAAACACTAGCCAGATCTTTCCATGGAGAACTAAGTAGTTCCTTCCATGGAACACTAAATATTTCTAGATTAGTTCCTTCCATGGAACACTAGCTAGTTCCTTCCATGCAAAACTAGCTATTTTTCCATGGAAATCTAGCTACTTTCTTCCATGGAACACAAGGTAGTTCCTTCCAAGTTACACTAGCTAGTTTCTTCATGGAACACTAATTAGTTTTTTTCATGCAGCTAGTGTCCCATGGAAGGAACTAACTAGTGTCCCATGGAAGGATCTAGCTAGTGTTCCATGGAAGGAACTACATTGTGTTCCCTGGAAAAAACTACCTACTGTTCCGTGGAAGGAACTACATATTGTTCCATGGAAGGAACTAGCTAGTGTTCTCCTGAAGGCACTAGCCAGTGTTTCATGGAAGGAACTAGTTTGTGTTCCATGGAAGGAACTGTTTTATGTTCAATGGAAGGAACTAGTTTATGTTCCATGGATGGAACTATTTAGTGATCCATGGAAGGACCTAGCTAGTGTTCTCTGTATGTAACTAGCTATTGTTCCATGGAAAGAACTAGCTAGTGATCCATGGAAGTAACTAGCTAGTGTTTCATGGAAAAACTACTTATCTTTTTATGGAAGGAACCACATAATATTCCATGAAAGGAATCAGCTAGTGTTCCATGGAAGTAACTACTAGTGTTGCATGGAAGGTACCAGCTTGTGTTTTTTTGGAAGAAATTACTTCGTGTTCCTTGGAAGGAACTACCAAGTTTTTCATGAAAAGACCTAGGTGTGTCAGGCAAGGGACTACTTAGTGTTCCATGGAAGGAACCAGCTTGTGTTCCATGGAAGGAACTACCTAGTGTTCCATGGAAGAAACTACTTATTGATCATGGAAAAAACTTCTTTGCGTTTTATGGAAGGAACTAGCCAGTGTTCCATGGAAGGAACTAGCTAGTGTTCTATGAAAAAAATTACTTAGTGTTCCATGGAAGGAACTAGCTAGTGTTCCTTGGAAGAAACTACTTTGTGTTCCATGAAACATACTACTAAGTGTTTCATAAAAATAATTCATTATTGTTTCATGGAAGGAACTACTTAGGGTTCCAAGGAAGGAACTAGCTAGTGTACCATGGAAGAAAATACTTACTGTTCCATGGAAGGAACTAGCTTGTGTATCATGGAAGAAACTACTTAGTGTTTCATAAGAAACTACTAAGTGTTCCATGGAAGAAAATAGATAGTGTTCCATGGATGAAACAACTTAGTGTTCCATTTAAAAACTACTTAATGTTCCATGAAAGCAACTAGTTGTGTTCCATGGGAGGAACTATCTAGTGTCTATAAAAGGAACTAGGTAGTGTTTCATGAAAGGAGCTAGCTTGTGTTTTATGGAAGAACTACTACTGTTTAATGGAAGAAAATACTTAGTGTCCCATGGAAGAACATAGCTATTGTTCTGTGTACCTAGCGAGTGTTCCATGGAAGGAAATAGCTAGTGTTCCTGGAAGTAACTACCTAGTGTTCTATGGAAAGAACTAGATTGGGTTCCATGGAAGGGACTAGTTAATGTTCCATTGAAATAACTACTTCGTGTTCCATGGAAGGAACTACTTAGTGTTTCATGGAAAAAAAAATTAGTGTCCCATGGAAGGAACCCTCTAGTGTTCCATGGAATAAAAAGATAGTGTTCCATTGAAAAAACTAGCTAGTGTTCCATGAAAAGGACTACTTAGTTTTCCATGGAAGGAACTAGCAAATGTTCCATTGAAGAAACTAGATAGTGTTCCATGGAAGGAAATAGCTAGTGTTCCATGGAAGAAACTACCTAGTGTTCCATGGAAAGACCCAGCTAGTGTTCCATGGAAAAACTAGTTAATGTTCAATGGGAAAATCTAGCTAGAGTTTTCAGGAAGGCACTAGCTAGTGTTACATAGAAAGAATGAGCTAGTGTTCCATGGAAGGAAATACTTAGTGTTCCATGGAAAAAAATATTTAGTGTATGATGGAAGGAACAAGCTAGTGTTCCATGGAAGGAATTAGCTAGTGTTCCATGGAAGAAACTAGCAAGTGTTCCTTGGAAGGAACTAGTGAGTGTTCCATAGAAAGTACTACTTAGTGTTCCATGGAAGGAACTAGGTAGTGTTCCATGGAAGGGACTACTTAGTGTTCAATGGAAAGAACAACTTAATGTTCCATGAAAGGAACTAGCTAGTGTTCCATGGAAGAAACTAGCTAGTGTTCCATCTAAAAAACTAGTTAGTGTTTCCTGGAATAAACTAGTTAGTGTAACATGTAAGTAATTATACAATATACCATGGAAGGAATTAACAAGTTTTCCAGGGAAAAATCAACTTGGGTTTCTTGAAAGTAACGACTTAGTGTTCCATGGCAGAAATTTGCTAGTGTTCAATAGAAGGAAGTACTTACGGTTCCATGGAGGGCACTACTTAGTGTTTCATGGAAGGAACTATTTAGTGTCCATGTTAGAAACTAGCTAGTGTTCCACTGAAAGAACTAGCTAGTGTTCCATGGAGGGAAGTACTTAGGGTTCCATGAAAGGAAATACTAAGTGTTATATGGAATGAACTACTTAGTTTTTCATGGAAAGAACTCGCTAGGGTTTTATGGAAGGAACTAGCTAGAACTAGCTACTGTTACATGGAAAGAACTAGCTAGTGTTCTTTGGAAAAAACTACTTAGTGTTCCATGGAAGAAACAAGTTAGTGTTTTATGGAGGAACTACTTAGTATTCCATGGAAGGAACTACGTAGTGTTCCATGAAAGGAACTAGCTACTGATTTATGAAAGGGACTAGCTAGTGTTCCATGGAAGGAACAACTTAGTGTTCTATAGACAGAACTACTTAGTGTTCCATGGAAGAAACTACTTGGTATTCCATGGAAGGAGCTACTTAGTGATCCATGGAAAGATCTAGGTAGTGTTTCATGGAACAAATTACTTAGTGTTCCATGGAATGAACGAGGTAGTTTTCCATGGAGGAACTAGCCATTGTTCCATGGAAGGAACTAGCTAGTGTTCGATGGAAGGAACTAGCTAGGATTCCATGGATAAACCTGATTAGTGTCCATGGATGGAACTTCCTAGTGTACCACGGAAGAAACAACTTAATGTTCTATTGAATGAACTACTAAGTGTTACATGGAAGGAACTACTTAATGTTATATGGGAGGAACTGCTGAGTGTTCACTGGAAGGATCTAGCTAGTGTTCCATCGAAGGAACTACTTACTGTTCCATGGTAGGAACTAGCTAGTGTTCCATGGAAGAAACTACTTACTGTTCCATTGAAAGAACTACTTAGTGTTCCATGTAAGAAACTAGCTAGTGTTCCAGGGACAAAACTAGCTTGTGTTTCAGGGAAGTTACTATCTGGTATTCCACGGAAGAAACAGGCTAGAGATCCTTAAAAGGAACAAGTTAGTGTTCCATGGAAGGAACTAGCTAGTGCTTCATGGAATAAACTAGCTGGTGTTTCATGAAAGTAACTACTTTATGTTCAATGGAAGGAACTATCTAGTGTTCAGGAAAGGAGCTAGCTAGTGTTCAAGGGAAGGAAATACTTATTGTTCCAGAGAAGGAACTAGTTAGGCTTCCAGGGAAAGAACTAGCTACTATTTCATGCAAGGAACTAGTTAGTGATCCATGGAAGAAACTATCTAATGTTCCAAGGAAGAAACTAGCTAGTGTTCTATGGATGTAACTAGATAGTGTTCCAAGGAAGGAACTAGCTAATGTTGCATGGAAGATACCAGCTAGTGTTCTATGAAAGAAACTATCTTGTATTCCATGGATGAAACTAGGTAGTGTTCGATGGATGGAACTACTTAGTATTCCATGGAAGGAACTTCTTAGTGTTCCAAGGAAGGAACCAGGTTGTGTGTCATAGAAGAAATCAGCTAGTGTTCCAAAGATGAAACTAACTAGTGTTCCATGAAAAAAACTACTTATTGTTTCATCGATGGAACTTGCTAGAGTTCCATGTAAGAAACTGGCTGTGTTCCATGGAAGGAACTAGCTGGTGTTCCATGGAAGGTCCTATTTAGTTTTTCAAGAAAGGAATTAGCTAGTGTTCCTTGAAAGATAGTACCGAGTCACCAGGGAAGAAAATACTTAGTGTCCCATGGAAGGAACCACTTAGTGTTCCTTGGAAGAACTACGTAGTGTTCCATGGAAAAAAAACAGCTGGTGTTCCATGGAAGGAACCATTTAGTGTTCCATGGAAGAACTCCATAGTGTTCCATGGATAAATCCAGCTAGTGTTCATTGGAAGGAACTAGCTATTTCTCTATGGAAGAACAAATTAGTGTCCCATGGAAGGAAGTAGTTAGTGTACTATGCAAGTAACTATACAATGTATCATTGAAGGAACTAGCAAGTTTTCCATGGAAGAAATTACTTATGGTTTTATGGAAGTAACTACTTAATGTTCGATGAAAAAACTACTTAGTGTTCTATATAAGGCAGTACTTAGTGTTTCATGGAAAGAACTACTTAATGTTCCTTGGAAGGAACTACCTAGTGTTCCATGGAGAAAACTAGCTAATGTTCCATGGAAGGAAGTACTCAGTGTCCCATGGAAAAAAATACTTAGTGTTCCATGGAAGGAACACTTAGTGTTCCATGGAAGGAAATACATAGTGTTCAATGGAAGGTACTCGCTAGGATTCCATGAAAGAAACTACTTAGTGTTCCATGGAAGGAATTGCTTAGAGTTCCATGGGAAAAATAAGCTAGTGTTCCATGGAAGGAACTAGCTAGTGTTCCCGGGAAGTAAATAGCTAGTGTTTCATTGAAGAGACTACTTAATGTTCAATGGAAATAACTACTTAGTATTTCATGGAATAAACTATCTAGTGTTCCATAAAAGGAACTACTTAGAGTTCAAAGGAAACAACTACTTACTACTTCATGGAAGTAACTAGTTTGTGTTCCATGAAGAAACTAGCTAGAACTAGCTAGTGTTCCATGGAAGGAACTACTTAGTGTTCCATGGAAAGATCTAGCTAATGTTTCATGGAAGGAATTACTTACTGTTCCATGAAATAAACAAGGTAGTGTTCTATATAAAGAAGTAGCTAATGTTCCAGGGATGGAACTAGCTACTGTTCAATAGAAGCAACTACATAGTGTTCCATGAAAGGAACTAGCATAGAGTTTCATGGAAAAAAAACAGCTAGTGTTCCATGGTCGGAACAAGCTAGTGTTCCTGGAAGGAACTACTTAATTTTTCATGGAAGAAACTTGCCAGTGTTCCATGGAAGGATCTAGCTGTGTTCCATGGAAGGAACTAGCTACTGTTGCTTGGAAAGAACTGGCTAGTGTCACCTGGAAGGATATATTTAGTGTTCCTTGGAAGGAACTACTTAGTGTTTCATTGGAGGAACTTGCTAGTGTTCCATGGGAGAACCGTGCTAGTGTTCCATGGTATGAACTAGCTTGGTCCATGGAAGGAACCAGCTAGTGTTCCATCGAAGGAACTATCTAGGGTTACATGGAAAGAGCTCCATAATACTACCTGGAAAAAACTACTTAGTTTTTTATGGAACGAACTAGCTATTGTTGTATGGAAAGATCTAGCTAGTGTTCCATGGAAGAAACTACTTAAAGTTCCATGGCAAGAACTAGCTAGAGTTTCATGGAAGGAAATATCTAGTGTTACATGGAAGGAAATACTTACTGTTCCATGAAAGGAACTAGCTTGCTGTTCACGAAAACAACTAGCTAGTGCTCCATGGAAGGAACCACTTAGTGTTCCATGGAAGAAACTAGCTAGTGTTCCATGGAAATAACTATCTAACGTACCATGTAAGGAACTACTTAGTGTTCCATCGATGAAAGTATTTAGTGTTTCATGGAAGGAACTAGCTAGTGTTCCATGGAAGGAACTATTTAGTGTTCCATGAAAAACACTACATTTTGTCCCATGAAAGGAACTAGCTAGTGGTTCATGGCAGGAACTTCTTCATTTTTTATGGATGGAACTACTTAGTGTTCCATGGATGAAAGTATTTAGTGTTTCATGGAAGGAACTAGCTAGTGTTCCATGGAAGGAACTATTTAGTGTTCCATGAAAAAAACTACATTTTGTCCCATGAAACGAACTAGCTAGTGTTTCATGGCGGGAACTACTTTATTCTAAGGATGGAACTACTTAGTGTTCCATGGAAGGAAATAGCTAGTGTTCCATGGAAAAAACTAGTTAGTGTTCCAAGGAAGAACCTATCTAGTGTTCAATGGAAGTTACTACTTAGTTTTCAATGGAAGGAAATACTTAGTGTTCCATAGAGGTAACTAGCTGGTGTGCCAGGGAAGGAAATACTTAGTGTACCATAGAAGGATCTAGTTAGTGTATCAGGAAGGAACAAGATAGTATTCTATGGAAGAAACTACCTAGTGATCCATGGAAGAAACTAGCTAGTGTTCCATTGAAGGATGTATTGGTCCATGGATGGAACTAGCTAGTGTTATATGGAAGAAACTACTTAGTGTTCCATTAAAGGAGGTAGCTTATATTCCATAGAGAAAACTACTTAGTGTTCCATGGATGAAAGTAACTAGTGTTCCATAGATTATACTACTATGTGTTCCATGGAACAAACTCCTTAGTGTTCTATAAAAAGAAGTATTTAGTGTTTCATGGAGGGACTACACACTGTTCCATAAAAAAAATCTACCTAGAGTTCCATGGAAGAAACTGGCTAGTCTTCCATGGAAGGAAATACTTAGTGTTCCATGGATGGAACTAGCTAGTGTTCCGTTGAAGAAACTGGCAAGTGTTCCATGGAAGGAACTACTTAGTGGTCCATGGAAGAAAGGAGCTACTGTTATATGAAAAGAACAACCTAGTGTTCCATTGAGGAAACTATTTAGAGTTCAATAAAAGAAACTAGCTATTGTTCCATGGAGGAAACTACGTAGTGTTCCATGGATGGAACTAGTAATGTTCTATGGAGGAACTACTTACTGTTCCATGGAAGGAACTAGTTATTGTTCCATGGAAGATACTACTTAGTGTTCCATGGATGAAACTACTTAGTATCCCATGGAAATAACTACTTAGTGTTCCATAGAAGGATCCATCTAGTGTTTCATGGAAGGAACTAGCTAGTGGTCCATGGAAGGACTAGCTAGTGTTCCATGGAAGGAACTACTTAGTGTTCCGTAAAAGGAACTACTTAATGTTTCATTGAATAAACTAGCAAGTATTCCATAGACAGAACTAGCTAGTGTTCTATAGTAGAAACATGCTAGTGTTCCATGGAAGTAACTCGGTAGTGTTCCATGGAAGAAACTACTTAGTGTTTCATGGAAGGAAATACATAGTGTTCCATGGAATAATCTAGATAGTGTTTCATGGAAAACACTAGTTAGAGTTTCATAGAAGGAACTAGCTAATGTTCCACGGAAGGAACTACTTAGTGTTTCATGAAAGGAACTAGCTAGTGTTTTTTGGAAAGGACTAGCTAGTGCTTCATGGAAGGAACCAGCTAGTATTCTTTGGAAGAAATTACTTAGTGGTCCATGGAAGGAACTACTTAGAGTTCCATGGAAAAAACTAGATAGTGCTCCATGGAAATAACTCGCTAGTGTCAATTGAAGAAACTACTTATTGTTCCATGGAGGGAACTAGCTAGTGTTCTATGGAGGAAACCGCTTATTGTTTCATGGAGGAACTGCTTGGTGTTTTATGGAAGAAAACAGCTAGTGTTTTATGAAAGAAACCAGCTTGTGTTTCATGTAGGGAAGCTGCTAGTGTTCCATGAAACAAACTCCTTAGTGTTACATGGTAGGAACTAGCTGGTGTTCCATGGAAGAAACTAGCTAGTGATCCATGAAAGGAACAACTTGGTGTTCCATGGAACGAATTACTTAGAGTTCCATGGAAGGAACTACTTAGTGTTCCATGTTCCATGGAAAAAACTAGCTAGTGTCTCATGCAAGGAACTACTTAGTGTTTCACAGAAGGAACTAGCAACTGTTCCATGGAAGGAACTAGCTAGTGTTCCATGGAAGGATCTAGTTAGTGTTCCATGGTAAACACTAGATAGTGTTCCATGGAAGGAATTAGCTAGTGTTCAATGAAAGTATCTAGCTAGTGTTCCAAGGAAGGAACAACATACTATTCCATGGAAGAAAATAATAGTGTTCCATGGAAAAATCTATCTAGAGGTCCATTAAAAAAATTACTTTGTGTCCCATAGAAGAAACTACTTAGTGTTCCATGGAAGGAACAACTACTGTTCCATGGCAGGTACTGGGTAGTTTTCCATAGAAGGAACTACTTAGTGTTCCATGGAAGGAACTACTTAGTGTTCCATGGAAGGAACTAGCTAGTAATAGCTAGTGTCTCATGAAAGTAACTGAATACTGTTTAATGGCAGGAACTAAATAGCGTTCCATGGAAGGACTACTTACTGTTCCACGGAAGGAACTAGTTAGTGTTTCATGGAAAGAACTAACTAGTGTTTTATGGAAGGAACTAGGTGGTGTTCCATGGAAGGGACTACTTAGTGTTCAATGATAGGATCAACTCTGTGTCCCATGAAATGAAATAGCTAGTGTTCCATGGAAGGAAGTAGCTAGTGTTCCATGGAAGGAACTAGTTAGTGTTGAATGTAAGATACTAGTTAGTGTTCCATGCAAGGAACAATACAGTGTTCGATGGAAGGAACTAGCAAGTTTTCCATGGAAGAAACAACTTAGGGTTTCATGGAAGGAACTACTTAATGATCAATGGAAAAGACTACTTATTGTTCTATGGCAAAAACTAGCTAGTGTTCCAATGAAGGAAGTACTTAGTCTTCCATGGAAGGAACTACTTAGTGTCCCATGGAACAAACTTGCTAGTGATCAATGGAAAGTACTAGCTAGTGTTCCATAAAAGGAAGTACTTAGTGTTTAATGTAAGGAAATACTTAGTGTTACATGGAAGGACTACTTAGTGTTTCGTGGATGGACCTAGCTAGTGTTTCATGGAAGGAATTACTTAGTGTTCCATGGAAGTAACTACTTAGTGTTTCATGGAATGAATTCATTATGGTTCCCTGAAAGGAACTACATAATGTTGCATGCAAGAAACTATCTAGTGTTACATGGAAGGAAATCCATAGTGTTCCCTGGAAAAAACTACTTAGTGTTTTATGGAAGGAACTAGCTAGTGTTGTATGAAAAGATCTAGCTAGTGTTTTATGGAAAGAACTACTTAGTCTTCCATGGAAGGAATTACTTAGTGTAACATAAAAGGAACAACGTAGTTTCCATGGAAGGAAATAGCTTGTGTTCCGTAGATGAAACTACTTAGTGTTCCATAAAAGAAACTAGTGAGTGTTCCATTGAATAAACTACTTACTATTCCATGGAAGGAAATTGTTATTGTTCCATGGAAGAAACTAGCTAGAGTTCTATGGAAGGAAATAGCAAGTGTTACATGGAAGGAACTCCTTAGTGTTCTCTGGAAAAAACTACTTAGTGTTTTATGGAAGGGACTAGATATTGTTGTATGGAAAGTTTTAGCTAGTGTTCCATGGAAAGAATTACTCAGTGTTCCATGGAAGGAACTACTTAGTGTACAATGGAAGGAACTAGCTGTGTTCCATTGAAACATCTATTTAGTGTTTTCTGGAAGAAACTAGTTTGTGTTCCGTGGATGGAACTACTAAGGGTTCAATGAAAATAACTACTTAGTGTTTCATGGAAAGATTACTTAGTGTTCCATGGAAATAACTACTTAGTGTTCTATGGCAGGATCTAGCTAAAGTTCCATGGAAGGAACTAGGCAGTGTTTCTTGGATAAACTATCTAGTGTTCCATGGAAGGAACTTCTTAGTGTTGCCTGCAAGGAACTACATAGTGTTCCGTGGAAGGTACTAGATAGTGTTTCATGGAAAGAACTAGCTAAAGTTCTATGTAAGAAACTAGCTATTGTTCCATGGAAGTAATTAGCTAATGTTCCATGGAAGAAACTAGCTAGTTTTCCATAACAAAAAAAAACAACAAAAAACAAAAAAAAACAAAACAACTATCTAGTGTTTCATGGAATGAACTAGCTAGCATTCCATGGAAGGAACTAGCTAGTGTTGCAGGAAATAAATACTTAGTGTTCCATGGAAGTAACTACATAGTGTACCATGGACAGAACTTGCTAGTGTTCCATGGAATGAACTAGCTAGGGTTTCATGGAAGAAATTACTTAGTGTGCCATGAAAAAAAGAAACTTGTGTTCTATGGAGGAACTACTTATTTTTCCATGAGAGAACCTTCTTAGTGTTCCATGGAAGAAACTACTTCGTGTTCCATGGAAGGAACTAGGAAGTGTTCCGTGAAAGGATCTAGATAGTGTTCCATGGAGGAACTACTTAATGTTCCATGGAAAAAACTACTTAGTGCTCCATGAAAATAACAAGTTAGTGTTCCATGAGGAAACTAGTTAGAACTATCTAGTTTTTTATGGAAGGAACTATTTAGAACCAGCTAGTGTTCCATGGAAGGAACTAATTAGTGTTACATGGAAGAAACTACTTATAGGTCCATGGAAGGAACTACTTAGTGTTTTATGGAAAGAACTACTTAATGCTCCATGGAAGGAACTAGTTAGTGTTCCATGAAGCTAGTGTAACATGGAAGAAAGTAGGTAGTGTACCATGAAAGAAACTAGATAGTGTTCCATGGAAAGAACATGCTTGTGTTCCATGGACGGAACTAGTTAGTGTTTGATGCAAGGAACTACTTAGTATTCCATGGATGAAACTACATAGTGTTCCAAGGAAGGAACCAGCTTGTGTGTCATAAAAGAAACCAGCTATTGTTCCATTAATGGAACTAGCTAGTGTTCCGTGGATAAAACTACTTAGTGTTTCATTGAAGCAACTTGCTACTGTACCATGTAAGGAACTGGCTGTGTTCCATGGAAAGAACTAGCTAGTGTCCCCTGGAAGGAACTAGCTAGTGTTCCAAAGGAAGAAAATATTTAGTGTTTCAAAGAAGGAACTAGCTAGTGTTTCTTGGATGGAAGTACCGAGTGTCCAGGAAAGAAAATACTTAGTGTTTCATGGAAGGAACCACTTAGTGATTTTGGAAGAACTACTTAGTGTTCCATGAAAAAAAACAGCTAGTCCTGGAAAGTATCATCCTAAGTGAAACAAGCCAAGCAGAGAAAGACAAATTTCATATGATCTCACTGATTTCTGGAATATAATGAACATAACAGTTTGAGGACAATCCCTTAAGGAGTGGGGAGCTGAGAGAGGGATGAACAACAGAACTTAAATGCATGGAGGCATGAACAGTGGACATGGACAACAATCAGGGGAAGGGGCAGGGAGGGAAGGGGGAGGGGGGAATCAGTGGGGGAAAAAGGAGAATCATTTGTAACAAAAATTAATCAATAAAAAAAAAAAAAAAAAAACAGCTAGTGTTCCGTGGAAGGAACGATTTAATGTTCCATGGAAGAACTTCTTAGTGTTACATAAAAAATTCCAGCTAGTGTTTCATTGAAGGAACTAGCTAGTTTTCCATGGACGGTGCCAGTTAGTGTCCCATGTAAGAAACTAATTAATGTACCATGTAAGGAAATAGCAAGTTTTCCATGGAAGAATCTACTTAGGGTTTTATGGAAGTAACTACTTAATATTCTATGAAAAAAACTACTTACTGTTCCATGGCATAAACTAGCTAGTGTTCAACCCAAGGAAATACTTAGTGTTTCATGGAAGGACATACTTAGTGTTCCTTGGAAGGAAATATCTACTTTCTATGGAAAAAACTAGCTAGTGTTCCATGGAAGAAAGTACTTAGTGTCCCATGGAAAAAAATACTTAATGTTACATGGAAGGAATTACTTAGTGTTCCATGGAAGGAACTACGTAGTGTGCCATGGAAGGAACTCGCTAGGAGTCCATGAAAGGAACTACTTAGTGTTCCATGGAAGGAATTACTTATAGTTCCATGGAAAAAATAAGCTAGTGTTCCATGGAAGGAACTAGCCTGTGTTCCAGGGAAGAAATTAGCTAGTGTTTCATGGAAGAGACTACTTAGCGTTTAATGGAAAAAACTACTTAGTTTTTCAAGGAAGGAACTAGCTAGTGTTTCATGGAAGAGACTACTTAGCGTTTAATGGAAAAAACTACTTAGTTTTTCAAGGAAGGAACTAGCTAGTGTTCCATGGAAGGAACTACTTAGTGTTCCATTGAAAGAACTAGCTAGTGTTCTGTGGAAGTAACGAGCTAGGGTTTCATGGAAGAAACTACTTAGTGTTCCATTAAAAAAACAAACTAGTGTTCCATGGAGGAACTACTTAGTTTCCATGCAATGAACTATTTAGTGTTCCATGGGAGGAACTACATAGTGTTCCACGGAAAAAATTACTTAGTGCTCCATGGAGGTAACTAGTTACTGTTCCATGAGGAAACAAGTGTAACATGAAAGAAAGTAGCTAGTGTACCATGAAAGAAACTAGCTAGTGTTCCTTGGAAGAAACTACATAGTTCTCCATGGTCGGAACTACCTAGTGTTTCTGGAAGGAACTCCATAGTGTTTCATGGAAGGAACTTGCTAGTGTTCCATGGAATGAACTAGCTGTGTTCCATGTAAGACACTAACTAATGTTGCATGAAAGGAACTACTTACTGTTCAATTGAAGAATCTGGCTAGTGATACTTTAATGAACTAGCTAGTGTACATGGAAGGAACTACTTAGTGTTTCTTGGAAGGATCTACTTAGTGATCCACGGAAACAACAACCTAGTGTTCCATGGAAGAAACTACTTAGTATTCCATTGAAGGAATTAGTTTGTTCCATTGAAAGGAATACATATTTTTCCATGGAATGAATTACTTGCTGTTCCATGGGAGGAACTAGCTAGTGTTGCATGCAAGGAACTACTTAGTGTTCCATGGAAGGTACTAGATCGTGTTTCATGGAAAGAACTTGCTAGCGTTCCATGGAAGGAACTTGCTAGCGTTCCATGGAAGGAACTAGCTAGTGTTCCATGGAAGAAAATATTTAGTGTTCCATGGAAAAAACTACTTATTGTTCCTTGCAAGGAACTAGTCAGTGTACCATGGTAGGAACAAGCTAATGTTTCATGGAAGGATCTAGCTAGAGTTCCAGAAGAGGAACTATCTAGTGTTTCATGGAATGAACTAGCAAGTGTTCCATGGAAGTAACTAGCTAGCCAGTGTTCCAGGGAAGAACCCTTTTAGTTTTCCATTGAAGGAATTACTTAGGGTTTTAAGGAAGAAACTATCTAGTGTTCCATGGACGGAAATCGTTAGTGTTCCATGGAAAAAACTACTTAGTGTTCCATGGAAGGAACTACTTAGTGTTCCATGACAGGAACTAGCTAGTGTTCCTTGGAATGAAATAGTTAGTGTTCCACGGAAGGAACTAGTTAGTGTTCCATGAAAAAAATTACTCAGTGAATAATGGAAAGAAATTCTTAGTGTTCCATGAAAGAAACTATTTAGTGTTCATTGGAATGAACCTGCCAGTGTTAAAAAGAAAAAACAAGATAGTGTTCCATGGTAGGAACTACTTAATGTTTCATGGAGGGAACAACTTAGTTTTTCCTGGAAGGAATTACTGAGTGTCTCATAAAATGAACTACTTAGTGTTCCATGGAAGGAACTACTTAGTGTACCATGGAGAGAAAAAGCTACTATTTCATGGAAGGAACTGGCTAACGTTTTATACAAGGAACTACTTAGTGTTCCATGGAAGAAACAACTTAGTGTTCCATGGAAGCTACTAGTAGTGTTCCATGGAAGGAACTAGCTAGTGTTCCATGGAAGGAACAAGTTAGGTTCCATGGAAGAAAATACTTTATTTCCCATGGAAGGAACTATTTAGTGACCCATGGAGGGATCTAGGTAGTGTTTCATAGATGGACCTAGCTAGTGTTCCATGGAAAGTGCTACTTAATGTTCCATGGAAGAAAATATTTAGTGTCCCATGGAAGGATCTACTTAGTGGTCCATGGATGGAACTAGCTAGTATTTCATGGAAGGGATTACATAATGTTCAACTGAAGGAACTACTTAGTGTTCCATGGAATAAACTAGCTAGTGTTCCATGGATGGAACTAGCTATTTTTCCATGGAAGGTGCTACTTACTGTTCCATGGAAAAAAATACTTAGTTTTTGATCGAAGAAACTATCTAGACTTACACCGAAGTAACTAGTTAGTGTTCCATGGAAGGAAACAGCTAGAACTATCTAGTGTTCCATGGAAGGACCTACTAAATTTCCATGGAAGGAACTACTTAGTGTTCCATGGAAAGATCTAGCTAGTGTTCCATGGAAGGAACTAGTTAGTGTTCCAATGGAGAAACTAGTTAGTGTCCCCTGGAAGAAACTAGTTAGTGTACCATGCAAGTAACTATACAATGTACCATGGAAGGAACCAGCATGTTTTCCATGGAAGAAACTACTTAGTGCTTTATGTAAGGAACTACTTAGAGTTCAATGGAAAAAACTAAGTAGTGTTCCATGGAAGGAACCAGCTAGTGGTCAACGGAAGGAACAAGTTACTGTTCCATGGAAGGAAGTACTTAGTGTTCCATGGAAGAAAGTAGCTAGTGTTCCAAGGAAGGAACTACTTAGTTTTTCATGGAAGAAACTGGCTACTGTTTCATGAAAAAACAAGTTTGTTTTCCATGGGAAAAACTACTTAGTGTTTTGTGGAAGAAACTACTTACAGTTTTATGGAATAAACTAGCTATTGTACCATGGAGGAACTATCTAGCATTCCATGGAAGGAACTATTAGTGTTCAATGGAAGGAACAACTTAGTGTTACATGAATAGAACTAGCTAGTGTTCCAGGGAATGCACTGGCTAGTGTTTCATGGAATTTACTAGCAAGTTTTCCTTGGAAGAAACTACTTAGTGTTTTATGGAAGTAAATACTTAATGTTCCATGGAAGCAAATAGCTAGTGTTCCAGAAAAGGAACGAGCTAGTGTTTCAGGGAAGAATCTACTTAGTTTTTTTATGGAAGGAAATACTTAGTGTTTTATATAGGAACTACTAAGTGTTTCATGGAAGGAACTATCTAGTGTACAATTGAAGGAAGAAGTTAGTGTTACATGGAAGGAACAAGTTACTGTCCCATGGAAGAAAGTACTTAGTGCTCAATGGAATGAAGTACTTAGTGTTTCAGGAAGTAACTACTTAGTGTTCAATGGAAGGAAGCAATAGTGTTCTATGGAAGGAACTAGCTAGTGTTCCATGGAAGGAACAAGTTAGTGTTCCATGGAAAAAATTACTTATTGTTTCATGGAATAAACTACATAGTATACCATGGAAGAAACTAGTTAGTTTTCATGGAAGAAACTACTTGGGGTACCATGGAGAGAAAAACTACTGTTCCATGAAAGGAACTGTCTAATGTCCCATACAAGGAACTACTTAGTGTTTCATGGAAGAAACAACTTAGTATTCCATAGAATCCACTAGTAATGTTCCATGTAAAGAACTAGTGAGTCTTCCATGGAAGCAACTACTTAGTGTTACATGGAAGAAAATACTTAGTGTCCCATGGAAGGAACTACTTAGTGGTCCATGGATGGAACTAGCTAGTGTTTCATGGAAGGGATTACATAATATTCAACTGAAGGAACTACTTAGTGTCTTATGGAATAAACTAGCTAGTGTTCCATGGATGGAAATAGTTACTGTTCCATGGAAGGTGCTACTTAGTGTTTCATGGAAAAAATACTTAATTTTTCATTGAAGAAACTGGCTAGAGTTACACGGAAGTAACTAGTTAGTGTTCCATGGAAGGAAACAGCTAGAACTATCTAGTGTTCCATGGAAGGAACTACTAAAGTTACATGGAAGAAACTACTTAGTGTTCCATGGAAAGATCTGGCTAGTATTCCATGGAAGGAACTACTTACCGTTCCATTGAAGGAACTTGCTAGTGTTCCATGGAAAGAACTAGGAAGGTTTCCTTGGAAAGGGCTAGTTAGTTTTCCATAGAAAGGACCACCAAGTGTTCTATGGAAGGAACTAGCTAGTGTTCCATGGAAGAAACTAGTTAGTTCCCCCTGGAGAAACTAGTTCTTGACCATGCAAGTAACTATACAATGTACCATGAAAGGAACTAGCATGTTTTCCATGGATGAAACTACTTAAGGTATCATGGAAGTAACTACTTAATGTTGCATGGCAGGAACTACTTAGTGTTACATGACAGAAACTAGCTAGTGTTCAATACAAAGAAGTACTTAGTGTTCCATGGAAGGAACTACTTATTGTTTCATGAAAGGAACTACTTAGTGTTCCATGGAAGGAACTAGCTAGTGTTCCATGAAAAGAACTAGCTAGTGTTCCATGGAAGGAACTACTTAGTGTTCCATGGAAAAAAATATTTAGTGTTTCATTGAAGGAACTGCTTAGTGTCCTATGGACGGATCTAGCTCGTGTTCCGTGGAAGAAACTACTCAAATTTTGTGGAAGGAACTATCTGGTGTTCCATGGAAGAAACTTGCTAATGTTCCATGGAGGAACTAGCTAGCGTTCTATGTAAGGTACTACCTACAGTCAATTGAAGGAACTACTTAGTATCCCATGAAAAGAAATAGCTAGTGTTCCAGGGAATGCGCTAGCTAGTGTTCCATGGAAGGAAATAGCAAGTTTGGCATGGAAGAATCTACCTAGGGTTTCGTGGAAGTAACTACTTAATGTTCCATGGAAGCAAATAGCTTGTGTACCAGTAATGGAACTAGCTAGTGTTCCAGGGAAGGATATACTTAGTTTTTCAATTAAGGAACTGCTTAGTGTCCATGGTAGAAACTACTTAGTGTACCAGGTGTGGAACTAGCTAGTGTTCATTGGAAGGAACAAGTTAGTTTTCCGTGGAAGGAACAAGTTACTGTTCCATTGAAGAAAGTACTTAGTTTTCCAAGGAAGGAACTACTTAGTTTTCCATGGAAGGAAGTACTTGGTGTTCAATGGAGGGAACACTTAGAGTTTCATGGAAAATATTAGCTAGTGTTCCATGGAAGGAACTAGCTGGTGTTCCAAGGAAGAGACTACGTAGCGTTCAATGGAAAGAATGACTTATTTTCCTATGGAAGGATCTATCTAGTGTTACATGGAAGGAACTACTTACTGTTCTATAAAAGAAACTACTTATTGTTCCATAGAAGGAACTACTTAGTGTTCCATGGCAAGATCAGGCTAGTGTTGCATGGAAGGAATTACTTAGTTTTTCATTGAATGAACAAGATAGTGTTCCAAGGAAAGTACTAGCTAGTGTTCCATGGAGGAAATTACTTAGAGTTCTATGGAAGAAACTAGCTAGTGTTCCATGGAAGAAACTAGCTAGGGTTTCATGGAAGGAACTACTTAGTGTTCCATGAAAAAAACAAACTAGTGTTGCATGGAGGAACTACTTAGTTTTCCATGCAAGAAACTACTTACTGTTACATGGAAGAAACTACTTATTGTTCCATGAAAGGAATTAGATAGTGTTCCATGAAAGGAACTACTTAGTGTTCCATGGAAAAAACAAGTTAGTGTTCCATGGACGAACTACATAGTATTCCATGGAAAGAACAACTTAGTGTTCCATGGAAGGTACTAGCTACTGTTTTATGAAAGGGACTAGCTTGTGTTCCATGGAAGGAGCTAGCTAGTGATGCATGAAAGGAACTGGCTTGCGTTCCAAGGTAGAAATTACTTAGTGTTCCATGGAAAGAACTACTTAGTGTTCCATGAAAACAAACTAGCTAGTGTTCCTTGAAAGGAAGACGTTACGTTTCCATGGAAAAAACTACTTAGTGTTCCATGGAAGGGTATATTTAGTGTACCATAGAAGGAACTAGATAATGTTTCATGGTAGAGACTACTTAGTTCTGAATGGAAAAACTACTTAGTGTTCCATGGAAGGAACTTCCTAGTGTTCAATGGTAGGAGCTAGTGATCCATGGTAGGAACTAGTGTTCCAAAGAAGGAATTAGCTAGTGTTCCAATGAAGTATCTTCCTAGTGTTTAACAGAAGAAAAAATTTAGTGTTCCATAGAAGGAACTAACTAGTGTTCCATGGAAGGATCTGGTTAGTGTTCCTTAAAAAAACTATTTAGGTCGATGCAAGAAACTACTTAGTGTTCCACGGAAGTAACAAGATACTGTTCCATGGAAGGAACTGGCTAGTGTTCTGTAGAAGGAACTACTTAGTGTTCCATGGAAAGAAATACTTAGTGTTCCATGGAAGAAACTAGCTAGTGTTCCATGGAAGGAACAGGTTAGTGTTTTATAAAAATAACATCTTAGTGTTTTATGGAAGAAACTACTTAGTGTTGCATGGATAAAATATTTAATGTTTTAGGGAATGAACTGGCTAGTGTTCCATGGAAGAAACTAGCTAGTGTTCCATGGAAGGAACTACGTATTATTCCATGGAAGAAACTACATAAAGTTTATCGAAAATATTCGGCATTGTTTCATGGAAAAAACTAGCTAGTGTTCCATGGATGGAACTACCTAGTGTTCCATGGAAGGAACTACTTAGCGTTCAATGGAAGGAACTACATATTGTTCCACGGTAAGAACTAGCTAGTGTTCCATGGAAGGAACAGGTTGGTGTTTCATAAAAATAACTTCTTAGTGTTCCATGGAAGAAACTACTTAGTGTTGCATGGATAAAATATTTAGTTTTTTAGGGAATGAACTGGCTAGTGTTCCATGGAAGAAACTAGCTAGTGTCCATGGAAGGAACTAGCTAGTGTTCCATAATAAAAATTACTTAGTGTTTCATAGAAGCACCTAGCTAGTGATCCATGGAAGGAACTACTTAGTGTTTTATGGAAGCAACTAGCTACTGTTCCATGTATGAAACTACCTTTTGTTCCATACAAAAACTAGCTAGTGTTCCATGCAAGGAGCTAATTAGTGTTTCATGCAAGGAACTACTTACTGTTCCATGGAAGGAACTACCTAGTGTTCCATGGAAGGAACCTCCTTGTGTTCCATGGAAGAATCAAGCTAGTGTTCCATACAAGGAACTTCTTAGTGTTTCATGGAAGGAACTAGTTAGTGTTCCATTGAAGGAACAAGTTAGTGTCCTATGAATGAAACCACTTAATGTTTCATGGAAGGAAGTACTTAGTTTTCCGTGGAAGAAATCAGCTAGTGATCCATGGAAGGAACATCCTAGTGTACATAGAAGGAACAACAAGTAGTTCCATAAAGGGAACTACTGTGTTACATGGAAGTAACTACTAATGTTCCATGGAAGGAACTAGGTAGTGTTCCATGGATAAAAACAATGAGTGTTCCATGGAAGGACCTACATTGTGTTGCATGTAGGAAACTACTTAGTGTTCCATGGAAGAAACTACTTACTTTTTTAAGGAATGAACTAGCTAGTGTTCCATGGAAGGAACTCCTTAGTGTTCAATGGAAGGACCTAGCTAGAGTTCCATTGAAAAAACTAGCTAGTGTTCCATTGAAGGAAGTAGCTAGTGTTACATGAAAGGAACTCGTTTGTGTTCCATGGAAGGAACTACTTAGTGTTCCATGGAGCTACTAGCTAGTGGTCCATGGAAGGAACTAGCTAGTATTCCTTTGAAAGGCACTACTTATTGTTCCATGGAAGGAACTAGTTAGTGTTCCATGGAAGAAACCAGCTAATGTTCCAAGGAAGGAAATACTTAGTGTTACATGGAAGAAACTACATCATTTTCCATGGAACTAACTAGCTAGTGATCCATGGAAAACAGCAGCTCGTGTTCCATGGGAGGAACTGCTTAGTGTTCCATGGAAGGAACTACTTAGTGTTTTATGGAAGGAACTAGAAAGTGTTGAATGGAGGGAACTACTTACTTTTCAATGGAAGGAACTAGTTAGTGTTCCATTAAAGGAAGTAGCTAGTGTTCCATAAACATAACGATCTTGTGTTCCATGGAAAGAACTAACTAGGGTTCCATGGAAGGAAATATCTAGTCTTTCATTGACGGAGCTACTTATTGTTCCATGGTAGGAACTAGCTAGTGTTCCATGGAAGGAACAGGTTAGTGTTTTATAAAAATAACATCTTAGTGTTTTATGGAAGAAAGTACTTAGTGTTGCATGGATAAAATATTTAATGTTTTAGGGAATGAACTGGCTAGTGTTCCATGGAAGAAACTAGCTAGTGTTCCATGGAAGGAAGTACGTATTATTCCATGGAAGAAACTACATAAAGTTTATCGAAAATATTCGGCATTGTTTTATGGAAAAAACTAGCTAGTGTTCCATGGAAGAAGCTTCTTAGTGTCCCATGGAAAGAACTGCTTAGTTTTCCATGGTTGAAACAAGCTGGAGTTCCACGGAATTAAATAGAAAGTGTTCCATGGAAATTACTAGCTCGAACTAGCGAGTGTTCCATGGAAGAAAATACTAAGTGTTCGATCAAAAAAACTGCTTAATGTTCCATGGAAGGGACTACTTAGGTTTCCATGGAAGAATCTAGCTAGTGTTCCATGGAAGGAACTACATACTGTTGCATGCAAGGAACTAACTAGTGTTCCATGGGAGAAACGAGTTAGTGTTCCATGCAAGGACCTATATAGTGGTCCATGGAAGGAACAAGCTAGTTTTTCTTTGAAGATACTACTTAGTATTTCATGGAAGTAACTACTTAATGTTCCATGGAAGGAACTAGCTAGTGTTCCAGGAAAAAAACTTGTTAGTGTTCCCGGGTAGAAAGTACTTAGTGTTCTAGAAAAGATACTAGTTAATGTTCTAGAGAAGGAACTAGCTAGTGTTCCACGGAAGGAACTAGCTAGTATTTTATGGAAGGAACCAGCTAGTGATGCATGGAAAAAAATATTTAGTGTTCAGTGAAAGGTACTATTTAGTGTTCCTTGCATTGAACTAGCTAGTGTTCAATGGAAGGAACTAGCTACTCTTCCATGGAAGGAAGTACTTAGTGTTCTATGGAAAAAACCACTTAGTGTTTCATGAAAAAAATTCTTAGTGTTCCATGGATAGACCTAGCTAGTGTGTAATGGAAGGAATTACTTAGTGTTCCATGGCAAAACCTAGCTAGTGTTACATGGATGGAAATACTTAGTGTTCCATGGAAGGAACACTTGTTCCATAAAAGGAAATAGCTATTGTTCCATGGAAAGAATGCGCTAGTGTTTCCTGGAAGAATCTACTTAGTGTTACATGGAAGGAACTAGCCAGTGTTCCATTGAAAAAACTAGCTTGTGTTCCATGGAAGGGATTCCTTAGTGTTCCATGAAAGGAACTTGCTAGTGTTCCATGGAAGGAACTACTAAATGTTCCATGTGTGGAACTAGCTAGTATTCCATGGAAAAAACTAGCTAGTGTTACAAGGAAAGACATAGCTAGTTTTTTATGGAAGTAATTAGGCAATGTTATATGGAAGAAACCACTAAGTGTTTTATGGAATGACCTACATAGATGTCCATGGAAGATACTAACTAGTGTTCCATGCATGGGACTACTTAGTGTTACATAGAAAGGACTAGCTGGTAATTCTAGGAAGGAACTACTTAGTTTTCCATGGAAGGATATACTTAGCATTCCATGGAGGGAATTACATAGTGTTTCATGGAAGAAACTAGCCAGTGTCCCATGGAAGAAACTAGCTAGTGTCCCATGAAAGCAAATACAAAGAGTTTCATAAAAGGAACTACATAGTGTTCCTGGCACGGAACTAGCTAGTGTTACATGGAAGGAATTAGCTAGTATTCCATGGAAAGAACTACTTAGTGTTCATGGAAAAAACTACTTAGTGTCTCACGGAAGGATGTAGCTACTGTTCCATGGAAGAAAAACGTAGGGTTCCATGGAAGGAACTACTTTTTGTTCCATGGAAGTAAAAAGCTAGTGTCCCATGGAATGAACTAGCTAGTGTTTCATGGCAGTTACTACTTAGTGTTCCATGGAAGGAACTACTTAGTGTTCCATAAGAAGTAGCTAGTGTTCTTTGGAAGGAACTACTTAGTGTTTATGGAAGAAATTCCTTAAATGATTTCTGGAAGCAACTAGCTAGTGTTCCATGGAGAGAAATACATTGTGTTCCATGGAAGGAACTACTGATTGTTCCATGAAAGAAACTAACTACTGATCCATGGAAGGAACTAGCTAGTGTACATAAAAGGAACTACTTAGTGTTACATTGATGGAACTACTTAGTGTTCCATGAAAGGAGCTAGCTAGTGTTCCATGAAAGGAAGTATTTAGTGTTCCAATGAAGGAACTAGTTAGTGTTCCATTGAAGAAACTACTTAGTGTTCCATGGATGAAACTAGCTACTGTTCCATGAAAGAACTAGCATTTCATAAAGGGAACCACTTAGTGTTCCAGGGAAAGACCTACCTAGAGCACCATGGAAGAATCTAGCTAGTGTTCCAAGGATAAAATTAATTAATATTCCATGGAAAGAACTAGCTAGTGTTCCTGGAAGGAATCACTTAGTGTTCCGAGGAAGGGTCTACTTAGTATTCCATGGAAGGAAATAACTACTTTTCCATGGAAGTAACTATTTAGTGTTCCATGATAGGAACTCCTAATGTTTCATGGAAGAAACTACTTAGTATTACATAGAAGGATCTAGCTAGGGTTACATGGAAGGAACTAACTAGTATTCCATGGATGGAACTCCTTAGTGTTCATTAGAGGAACTACTTAGTGTCTCATAAAAGGATATAGCTAGTGTTCCATAGAAGAAAATACTTAGAGTTCTATGGAAGGAACTACTTTGTGTTCCATGGAAGGAACTAGCTATTGTTCCTTGGAAGGAACTAGCTAGTGTTCCATGGAAAAAAATACTTAGTGTTATATGGAAGAAACTACTTATTGATCCTGGAAAGAAAATAACTAGTAATCCATGAAAGGTACTAACTAGTGTAAATGATAGGAACTACTAAGTGTTGCATAGAAGGAACTACATAGTGTTTCATAGAAGGCTGTAGCTAGCGTTCAAGGGAAGGAACTAGCTAGTGTTCCATGGAAAGAACAACTTAGTGTTCCATGAAAGGAACAAGATAGTTTTCCGTGGAAGGAAGTTTTTAGTGTTTCAATGAAGGAACTACTTACTGTCCCATAGAATAAACCAGCTAGTGCCCTTTGGAAGGAACTACATAGTGTTCCATGGAAGGAACTAGCTACTGTTTCATATAAGACGCTAGCTAGTGTTCCATTGAAATAACTAGCTACTGTTTCATGGAAAGAAGTAGCGAGTGTTCCATGGAAGGAAACACTTAGTGTTCCAAGAAAGGACCTACATAGAGTTCCGTAGTAGAAACTAGCTAGTGTCCCATGGAAGTAAGTAGCTAGTTTTCTATGGAAGGAACTACTTACTGTTCCATGGAAAGAACTAGCTTGTACCATGGAAGGAACCATTTAATGTTCCATGGAAGATACTAGCTACTGTTCCATGGCAAGATTTAGCTAGTGTACCATGGAAGGAAATACTTAGTGTTCCATGGAAAAAACTAGCTGGTGTTCCCTGGAAGGAATAGCTAGTGTTCCATGGAAGGAATTACTTAGTGTTCCATTGAAGGAACTAGCTAGAGTCCCATGGAAGGAACAAGCTAGTGTTCCATGGAAGGAATTATTTAGTGTTGCATGTAAAACACTAGCTTGTTCCAATGAAGGAACTAGTTAATGTTCCATGGAAGGAACTAGTTAGTTTTCAATGGAAGGATCTAGCTATTGTTTCATGGAAGGATCTAGCTAGTGTTCCATGGAATGAACTACTTAGTATTCCATGGAAGGAACTAGCTAGGTTTCCATTGAAGAAATTAGCTTGTGTTGCATGGTAGGAATTACTAGTGTTACAGGGAAGGAACTTGATATTTTTCCATGGAAAGAACTAGCTTGTGTTCCATAGATGAAACTACTTAGTGTTCCATGGAAGGAATGAACTATTGTTCCATGGAAGATCTACTCAGTTTTTAATGGAAGGAAATTGCTAGTGTTCCATGGAAAAAACTAGCTAGTGTTCCGTGAAAAGAACTAGCTAGTGGTTTAAGGGAGGAACTAGCTAGTGTTCCATGGAAGGAACTACTTATTGTTCAATGGACGGAACAAGCTAATGTTACATGGATGAAACTAGCTAGTGTTACAAGGAAGGAACTTTTTAGTATGCCCTGGAAGGAACTACCTGGTGTTCCATGAAAAGAACTAGCTACTGTTAGATGGAAAGATCTAGCTACTGTTCTGTAGAAAGAACTACGTAGTGTTCCATGGAAAAAAACTCCTTAGTGTTTCATGGAAGGAACTAGTTAGTGTTCCATGGGAGATCCTAGCTAGTGTTCCAAGGATGAAACTACTTAATGTTCCATGGAAGGATGTACTTAGATTTCCGTGGAAGAAACCAGCTAGTGATATATGGAAGGAACCTTGTAGTGTACATAGAAGGAACTACTATGTGTTGCATGAAGGGAACTATTGTGCAACATGGAAGGAAATACTTAGAGTTTCATGGAAGGAATAAGGTAGTGTTCCATGGAAAAAAAATAGCTAGTGTTCCATAGAGGGACTTACTTAGTGTTCCATGGAGGAAACCACTTAGTGTCCCATGGAAGAAACTATCTAGTGTTCCATCGAAGAAACTAGCTAGTGTTACATGGAAGGAAATACTTCATGTTTCATGGGATGAACTGCGCAGTGTACCATGGAAGTAATTACTTAGTGTTCAATGGATAAAACCAGTTAGTATTTCATGGATGGCACTACTTAGTGTTTCATGGACGGAAATATCTAGTGTTCCATGGAGGGGACTAGCTAGTGTTCCATGGCAGGAACTAGTTAGTATTCCATGGAAGAAACTATTTAGTGTACAATGGAAGAAACTAGCTAGTATTCAATGGAAGGTTCTACCTGGTGTTTCATGGAAGGAACTGCTTATGATAACATGGAAGGAACTAGCTAGTGTTCCATAAAATGAACTAGCTAGTGTTCCATGGAAGGGACTACTTAGTGTTCAGTGGAAAAAACTAATTAGTGTTCCATGAATGAAACTAGCTAGTGTTCAATGGAAGGAACTAGCTAGTGTTCCATGGAATAAACTAGTTAGTGTTCTATGGAAGAAAGTAGTTAGTGTTCCCTGGAAGAAACTACCTAGTGTTCCATGGAAGGAACTAACTAGTGTTCCAGGAAAGGTACTAGCTAGTATTCCACCAAAAGAACTAGCTAGTGATCCATGGAATAAAAAATCTAGTGTTAAATAAAAGAAACTAGATAGTGTTCCATTGAAAGATCTAGCTAGTTTTCTATGGAATAAAGTACATAGTGTTCCATTGATGGAACTTCTTAGTGTTCCATGGAAGGAACTAGGTAGTGTTTCATGGAAAATACAAGTTGTGTTTCATGGAAAAAACTACTAAGTGTTCCATGGAAGGAACTACTTAGTGGACCATGGAAAAAACTAGCTAGTGTTCCATGGAAGAGACCACTTAATGTTGCATGGAAGGAACCAACTAATGTTCCATGGAAGGAACTATGTAGCTTTTCCTGGAAAGAACTAGCTAATGTTCCATGGAAGAAACTAGCTACTCATCAATGGAAGGAACTAGCTAGTGTTCCATGGAAGGGACTACTTAGTGTTCCATGGAAAGAACTAGGTAGTGTTCCATGGAAGGAACTAGCTAGTGTTCCATGAAAAAACTAGCTAGTGTTCCATGGAAGAAACCACTTAATGTTGCATGGAAGGAACTAGCTAATGTTCCATGGAAGGAACTATGTAGTGTTTCCTGGAAAGAACTAGCTAATGTTCCATGGAAGGAACTGGCTTGTGTTCCATGGAAGGAACTAGCTAGTGTTCCTCAGAAATAACTAGCTAGTGTTCCATGGAAGAAACTATGTAGTGTTCCATGGTAGGAACTATTAAGTGTTTCATGCAAAAAAATTCTTAGTGTTCCATGAAGTAACTAACTAGTGTTCCATGGAAGATATTAGCTAGTTTTCCATGGAAGGAACCAGATAGTGTTCCATGAAAAGAAATAGCTAGTGTTCCATGGAAGGAACGAGCTATTGTTCCATGAAAGAAACAACTTAGTGTTCCATGGAAGGAAATTTTTATTTTTCCAAAGAAGATACTAGCAAGTGTTCCATGGAAGAAAATACCTAGTGTTCCATGGACGGAACTACTTAGTGCTCCAATAGAAGGAAGTGTTCTTACTGTTTTAAGGAAGGAACTAGCTACTGTTCCATGGAACGAACTCCTTAGTGTTCCCAGGAAGGAACTTGCTATTGTTCCAATGACAAACCTACTTAGTGGTCCATGGAGAACCTAGATAATGTTCCATGGAAGGAAATAGCTAGTGTTCCATGAAAAGAACGAGCTAGTGTTCAAAAAAAGAAACTACCTTGTGTCCCATAGATGAAACTACTTATGTTCCATGGATGGAACTAGCTAGTGTTTTAATGAATGAACTAGCTAGTGTTCCATGGAAGGAAATAGCTTGTGTTGCATGAAAGGATCTAGCTAGTGTTCCATGGAAGGAAATAGCTAGTATTCCATGGAAGGAAATAGCTTGTGTTGCATGAAATGAACTACTTAGTATTCCATTTAAGGAACTAGCTAGTGTTCCATGGAAGGAATTACTTAATGTCTAATGGATGGAACTACTTGGTGTTCCATAAATTAACTAGCTAGTGTTCCATGGAAAGAACTCGCTAGTGTTTTATGGAAGGTACAACTTAGTGTTCCATGGAAGGACCTACTAAGTCTTCCATGGAAGTAACAACTTAGTGTTCCATGGAAGAAACTACTTACTGTTTTAAGGAAGGCACTAGCTACTCTTCCATGGAACGAACGTCTTAGTGTTCCATGGATGGAACTAGTTAGTGTTCCACGAAAGGAGCTACATAGAGTTCCATGGATGGAACTACTTAGTGTCCCATGGAAGAAACTATCTAGTGTTCTATCCAAAGAACGAGCTTGTGTAACACGGAATGCAATACTTAGTATTCCATGGAAGGGACTACTTGGTGTTCCATAAAAAATACTAGCTAGTGTTCCATGGAAATAACTCGCAAGAATTTCATGGAAGTAACAACTTAATATTCCATGGAAGGAACTGTCTAGTGTGCCATGGAATAAACTAGCTAGTGTTTCATGGAGGATACTACTTAGAGTTCCATGCAGAAAATTACATACTGTTCCATAAAGGGATCTATTTAATGTTTCATGGAAGGAACTAGCTAGTGTTACATGTAAAAAACTAGTTTGTTTTCCATGGAAGGAAGTACATAGTGTTTTATGGAAGAAACTACTTAGTGTTCTATGGAAGAAACTAATTAGTGTTCCATGGAAAACAATACTTAGTGTTTTATGGAAGGAACTAGCTAGTGTTCCATGGTAAAAACTACTAAGTGTTCCATGGAAGGAACTAGCTTCTGATCGATGTAAGAAACTCGCTAGTGTTTCATGAAAGGAACTAGTATGTGTTCCATGGTAGGAACTAGCTATTGTTCCATAGCTAGTGTTCCATGGAAGTATTGAGCTGGTGTTATATCGAAGAAACTATTTAGTGTTTCTTGGAAGAAAATACTTAGTGTTCTATGGAATGAACTAGCTAGTGTTCCATGGAAGGAACTAGTTAGTGTTCCATGGAAGAAACTACATAGTGTGCCATGAAAGAAACTACCAAGTGTTCCATGGAAGAAAATACTTAGTGTTACACGGAAGGAACTAGCTAGTGTTCCATGGAAAGAAACACTTAGTGTTCCATGGAAGATACTCCTTAGTGTTCCATGGAAGGAACTTCCTAGTGTACCATGATAGGAACTGTCTAGTGTTTCATGGAAGAAACTACGTTGTATTCCATGGAAGGAAATACTTAGTGTTCCATGGAAAGAACTAACTAGTTTTTCAAGAAAGAACTACTTAGTGTTCCATGGCAAGAAATAGCTAGTGTTCTATGGACGGAACTAGCTAGTATTCCATTGAAGAATCTACTTAGTGTACCATGGAAAGAACTAATTATATTCCGTGAAACAAACTAGCTATTGTTCCTTGGAAGAAACTAGGTGGTGTTCTATGAAAAGAACTCACTAGTGTCCATGGAAGGAACTACTTAGTGTTTCAAGGAAAGAAATACTTAGTGTTCGTTGGAATAAACTAGCTAGTGTTCCATTGAAGGAACTACTTTGTATTCCATGGAAGTAACTACTTAGTGTTCCATGGAAGGAATTAGCTAGTGTTCCATGGATGGAAATACCTGCTGCTCCATGGAAGGAACTAATTTTTCCATGAAAGGAAAAACTTCGTGTTCCATAAAATGAACTAGCTAGTGTTCCATGGAAAGAACTCACTAGTGTTTCATGGAAGGAAGTACATAGTGGTCCATGGAAGGAACTAATTATTGTTCCAAGGAGGGAACTCCGTAGTGTTCCATGGAAGTAACTTGTTAGTGTACCATGATAAGAACTATCTAGAGTTCCTTGGAAGAAATTAGGTTGTATTCCATGGAAGGATAAACATGGTGTTCCATGGAAAGAACTAGATAGTATTCCATGGAAGGAACTACTTAGTGTTTCATGGACTGAACTAGCTTGTGTTCCATAGAAGCAACTACTTAGTGTACCATGGAAAGAACTACTTAGTGTTCTAAGGAAGGAACTATCTAGTGTTCCATGGAAGGAAATAGCTAGTGTTCCATGGAAAAATCTAGCTAGTGTTCCATAAAAAAAAACTACTTCGTGTTCCATGGAAGAAACTCCTTAGTGTTCCATGGAAAGAACTCGCTAGTTTCTGAGGAAGTAACTACTTAGTGTGTCATGGAAGGAATTAGTTACAGTTCCATGGAGTGTTCCATGGAAGGAACTAGCTAGTGTTCCATGCAAGGAACTAACTAGTGTTCCATGGAAGGGACTACTTAGTGTTCCATGGAAAGAAACACTTTGTTTTACATGAAAGGAACTAGCTAGTGTTCCATGGAAGGAACTAGCTAGTGTTCCATGCAAGGAACTAACTAGTGTTCCATGGAAGGAACTACTTAGTGTTCCATGGAAAGAAACACTTTGTTTTACATGAAAGGAACTAGCTAGTGTTCCATGGAAGGAACTACTTAGTGTTTCATGGCAGGAAATAATTAGTGTTCCATGGAGGAACTACTAAGTGTTTCATGGAAGGAACTACTTATTGTTCATTGGAAGAATCTGCTTAGTGTTCCATGGACGAAACTAGCCAGTGTTGCATCGAAGGAAGTAGATAATGACCATGAGAGGAACTACTTAATGTTCCATGGTAGGAAATACTTACTACTCCATTGAAAAAACTACTTTGTGTTCCCAGGCAGAAACAAGCTAGTATTCCATAGATGGATCTATGTAGTGATCCATAGAAGAAACTATCTAGTGTTCCATGGAAGAAAGTATCTTGTGTTCCATTTATGGAAGAAGCTAGTGTTCCATGGAAGGAACTATCTTGTTTTACATAAACGGAACTAGGTAGTGTTCTATCAAAGAAACTACTTAGTGTTTCATGGATGAAACTACATCGTGTTTCATGGAAAAAACAAGCTAGTGTTCCATGGAAGGAACTACTTAGTGGAACATGGTTGGAACTAGCTAGTGTTTCATGGGAGGAATTACTTAGTGTTCAATGGAAGGACTATTTAGTTTTCTATCGCAGAAATTAGCTAGTGTTGCATGCAAGGAAGTGCTTAGTGTTCCATAGAAGTAACTAGCTTCTGTCCCAATGAAGGAATAAGCTAGTGTTCCATGGAAGGAACTACTTAATGTTCCATGGAAAAGCTAGCTAGTGTTCCAGGAAAGGTAATAGTTACTGTTCCAGAGAAGAAACTACTTAGTGTTCCAGTGTAAGAACTAGTTAGTGTTCCAGGAAAGGAAGTAGCTATTTTCTCAGGGAAGGAACTAGCTAATGTTCCAGTGAAAAAACTACATAGTGTTCCATGGAAGGAACTACTTAGTGTTTTCTGGAAAAAATAAGTTAGTGTTCCATAAAAGAAACAAGATACTGTTACATGGAAGGTAGTACATAGTGTTCCTTGGAAGGAACTACTTAGTGTTGCATCGAAGGAACTAATTAGTGTTCCATGGAAGGAACTAGTAGTGTTCCATGGAAGGAACCACCTAGTGTTTAGGGAAGGCACTACTTAGTGTTCCATGTAAGGAAGTACTTAATGGTCCATGGAAGGAACTACTTAGTTTTCCATGAAATAAACTATTAGTATTACTTTGAAGGAACTAGCTAGTGTTCCATTGAAGGAACTAGTTAATTTTCTATGGAAAAAACTACTTAGTGTTCTATGGAAGAATCTAGCTAGTGTTCCATGGAAGGAATACTTACTCTTCCATGGAATGAACTAGCTAGTGTCCAAGTAAGGAACGAGGTAGTGATTTTTGGAAGAAACTAGCTAGTGGTCCATGGAAGGAACTTGCTAGTGTTCCATGGAAGAGACTACTCAGTGTTCAATGGAACGGATACTTAGTGTTCCACATAGAAAATAGCTAGTGTTCCATTCAAGGAACTAGCTATTGTTCCCCGAAAGGAACTAACTACTTTTCTATGGAACAAACCACATATATTCCATGGAAGGAACTACTTATTTTTCCATGGAAGTTTGAACTACTGAATGTTCCATGGTAGGAACTAGTATGTCTTTCATGGAAGGAACAAGTTAGTGTTCCATTGCAGAAGTTCTTAAGGTTCCATAGAAAGAGCTACTTAGTATTTCTGTGAAGGAACTACTTTGTGTTCCATGGAATGAACTACGAAGAGTTGCATGGAAAAAATAAACCAGTTCTCCATAGAGAGAACTAGCTAGTGGTCCACGGAAGGAACTAGCTGGTGCTCCATGGAAGAGACTACGTAATGTTTTATGGAAAGAACTACTTATTTTTCCATGGAAGGAATTAGCTGGGCATCCATGAAAGGAACTAGCTACAACTAGCTAGTGTTCCATGGAAGAAACAACTAAGTGTTCCATGGAATGAACTACTTCGTGTTCCAGAGAAGGATCTTGATAGTGTTCCAGGGAAAGAACTAGCTAGTATTCCACGGAAGACCCTAGGTAGTGGTTTATGAAAAAAAACAAAAAACTATCTAGTGTTTCATATAAGGAAATAGACAGTGTTCTATGGAAGGAACTAACTAGTGTTCCATGGAAGGAACTAGCTACTGTTCCATGGAACAAAATACTTAGTGTTTCATGGTAGGAACTAGCTAGTGTTTCAAAGATGGAACAGGTAGTGCTTTATGAAAGGAACCATCTACTGTTCCATGTAAGAAACTACTTAGTGTTGCAAGGAAGGAACTAGCTAGTGTTCCATGAAAGTAACTAGCTAGAGTTCCATGGAAGAAACTACATAGTGTTCCATCAAAAAAATACTTAGTGTTCCATTGAAGAAAATAGCTAATGTTGCATGGAAAAAACTAGTTAGTGTTCCATTGAAGGACTTACCTAGTTTTGCGTGCAAGGAACTACTTAGAGTTCCATGGAAAAAACTAGCTAGTGTTCCATGGATGGATATAGGTAGTGATCCATGGAAGAAACTATTTAGTGTTCCATGGAAGGAACTAGCTAGTGTTTCATGGAAGGAACAAGTTAGTGTTCCATGGTATAAACTACTTATTGTTCCATGGAAGAAAATACTTAGGGTACCATGGAAGAAAATACTTAGTTCTGCATGGAAAAAACTACTTAGTGTTCCATGAAAGGAACTAGCTAGAGTTCAATGGAAGGAACTTGATACTGTTCCATGGAAAAAGCTAATTAATGTTCCATGGTAGGAACTACATAGTGTTCCATGGAAGGATCTTTTTAGTGTTCCAGGGAAGTTTATAGCTAGTGTTCCATGGAAGGAACAACTTATTGTTCCATGGAAGGAACTAACTAGTGTTCCATGGAAGGATCTACCTAGTGTTCTATAAAAAAAACCATCAACTTAGTGTTCCATGGAATAAACTTCTTAGTGATCAATGGAAGGAACAAGCTACTGTTGCAACAAAAAAACTGGCGAGAGTTCCATAGAAGAAACTACTTAGTGTTCCATGGAAGGAACTACTTAGTGTTCCATGGAGGAATCTACTTAGTGTTCCATGGAAGGAACTTAGTGGAACATGGATGGAACTAGCTAGTATTTCATGGAAGAAATTACTTAGTGTTCAATGGAAGAACTATTTTGAGTTCCATGGCAGGAACTAGCTAGTGTTGCATGCAAGGAACTGCTTAGTGTTCCATAGAAGGAACTAGCTACTGTTCGGATGAAGAAATAAGCTATTGTTCCATGGAAAGAACTAGCTAGTGTTTCATGGATGGAACTCGCTAGTGTTCCATGGAAGGGGCTACTTTGTGTTCTATGGAAAGAACTACTTAGTTTTCCATTGAAGGAACTAGCTAGAGTTCCACGAAAGTAACTAGCTAGTGTTCCATTAAAGAAACTAGCTAGAAATAGCTAGTTTTCCATGAAAGGAACTACTTAGTTCTGCATGGGAAAACTACTTAGAGTTCCATGAAAGGAACTAGCTAGTGTTCAACGGAAGGAACTAAATAGTGTTACATGGAAGAAGCTAATTAGTGTTCCATGGTAGGAACTAGATAGTGTTCCATGGAAGGATATTGCTAGTGTTCCCTGGAAGTATCTAGTTAGTATTCCATCAAGGAACAACTTATTCTTCCATGGAAGGAACTAACTAGTGTTCCATTGAAGGATTTAGCTAGTGTTCCATAAAAAAATAAAATAAAAAAAAAAAAAAAAAAACTACTTAGTGTTCCATGGAAGGAACTAGCTAGAGTTCCACGGAGGTCACTAGCTAGTGTTTCAAGAAAGAATCTAGCTATAATTAGCTAGTTTTCCATGGAAGGAACTACTTGGTGTTCCATGGAATAAACTAACTAGTTTTTATGGAAGAAACTACTTAGAGTTTCATCGAAGTAACTACTTAATGTTTCATGAAAAAACTAGCTAGTGTTCCAGGAAAGGTAATAGTTACTGTTCCAGAGAAGAAACAATTTAGTGTTCCAGTGTAAGAACTAGTTAGTGTTCCAGGGAAGGAAGTAGCTATTGTTCCAGGGAAGGAACTAGCTAGTGTTCCAGGGAAAATCTACATAGTGTTCCATGGAAGGAACAACTTAGTGTTCCCTGGAAAAATAAGTTAGTGTTCCATAAAAGAAACTTGATACTGTTACATGGAAGAACATAGTGCTTCTTGGAAGGAATGAGTTAGTGTTCCATCGAAGGAATTAATTAATGTTCCATGGAGGGAACTAGTAGTGTTCCATGGAAGGAACTACTTAATGGTCCATGAAAGGAACTACTTAGTGTTCCATGGAAGAAACTAGTAGTATTCCATGGAAGGAACTAGCTAGTGTTTCATGAAATGAACTACTTAGTGTTCCATGGAAGGAAGTAGCTATTGTTCCATGGAAGGAATTCGCTAGGGTTTCATTGAAGAAACTAGTTAGTGTTCCATGAAGGAGCTAGCTTGTGTAACATGGAAGGAACTAGCTTGTGTTCCATTGATTGAAGTAGCTAGTGTTTCATGTATAAAACTGGCTAGAGTTCCAAGGAAGTAACCAGCTAGTGTTCCATGAAAAGGAACTAGCTAGAACTAGCTATTGTACTATGGAAAGAACTACTTAGTGTTTTATGGAAGAATGTAGCTAGTGTTCCATGGAAGGAACTACTTACTGTTCCATGGCAGGAACTATTAGTGTTCCATGGAAGAAAGTAGTTAGTGCTCCATGGAAGATACTAGTACGTGTTCCATGCAAGAAACTAAATAGTGTTCCATGGGGAAAAAAACTGGCTTGTTTTCCATGGAAGAAACTACATTTGGTTTCATGGAAGTAACGACATAATGTTCCATGGAAGGAAGTAGCTAGTGTTCCAGGAAAGGAAATTGTTTGTGTACCTGGGAACGAAATACTTAGTGTTCCAGAGAAGGAACTATTTAGTGTTCTGGGGAAAGAACTAGCTAGTGTTGCAGGGAAGGAACTAGCCAGTATTTTATGGAAGAAACTAGCTAGTGATTCATGTAGGTTCTATCTAGTGTTCCATGGTAGGAACCAGCTAGTGTTCCATGGAGGAACTAGCTAGTGTTGCATGGAAGGAACTAACTACTGTTCCATGGAAGGAACTAGCTAGTGTTCCATGGAAGGAAATAGCTACTGTTCAATGAAACAAACTACTTAGTGTTCCATGGAAGGAACTATTTTGTGTTCCATTTAAGGAAGTGCTCAATGTTTCATGAAAAAATAAGCTAGTGTTCCATGGAAAGAAAAAACTTGTGTTCAATGGAGGGAAATAGCTAGTGTTCCATGAAAAGAACTACTTAGTGTTCCATGGAAGGAACTATTATCATTCCATGGAAGGAACCAGCTAGTGCTTCATGGAATGAACGACTTAGTTTTCCATAGATGGAACTAGTTCATGTTCTATGGAAAAAACTACTTAGTGTTCTATGGAAGTATCTAGCTTGTGTTCCATGGCAGGAAAACTTACTGTTCCATGGAATGAACTAACTAGTGTCCAAGTAAGGAACTAGCTAGTGTTTTTTGGAAGAAACGAGCTAGTGTTCCATGTAAGGAACTAGCTAGTGTTCCATGGAAGAGACTACTCAGTGTTCAATGAAAAGAATACTTAGTGTTCCAGATAGGAAATAGCTAGTGTTCCATTCAAGGAACTAGTTTGTGTATCAGGAAGGAACTAGCTACTTTTCCATGGAACAAACCACTTATATTCCATGGAAGAAACTACTTATTGTTCCATGGAAGAAACTACTTAGTGATCCATGCTAGGAAGTAGCTAGTGTTTCATGGAAGGAAAAATTTTGTGTTCCAGGGAAGAAATTTTTTATGGTTCCATAGAAAGAACTACTTAGTGTTCCTTTGAAGTAACTACTTTGTGTTCCATTAAGGGAACTACTAAGAATTGCATGAAAATAATAATCTAGTATTCCATGAAAGAAGTATCTTGTGTTCCATGCAAGGAACTAGCTAGTGTTTCACGGAAGGGAATACTTAGTGTTCCATGGAAAGAATTACTTTTTTTTCATGGAAGTAACTAGCTTGAGTTCCATGAAAGGAACTAGCTACAACTAGCTTGGAAGGAACTGCTTAGTGTTCCATGGAATGAACTACTTTGTGTTCCAGAGAAGGAATTTCTTAGTCTTCTACGGAAAGAAATAGCTAGTGTTTCAGGAAAGGATACATCTAGTATTACATGGAAGATCCTAGCTTGTGATCCATGGAAGAAACTAACTAGTGTTTCACGGAAGGAACAAGCTAATGTTCCAAGGAAGGAACTAGCTAGTGTCCCATGAAAGTAACTAGCTAGTGTCCAATGCCAGGAACTCGCTTTTTTCCAATGGAAGAAACAAGCTGGTGTCCAATTGAAGGAAGTAGCTAGTGTTTAATGAAGTAACTAGCTAATATTTCATGGAAGGAAGTAACTAATGTTGCATGGAAGGAACTCCTTAGTATTACATGGAAAGAACTAGCTAGTGTTCCATAAAAGGTACTGACTAGTTTTCCATGGAAGAAACTATTTAGTGTTCCATGGTAAGAACTAACTAGTGTTCCATTGAAGGAAGTAGCTGTTGTTCCATGGAAGGAACCTGCTTGTGTTCCATGGACGGAACCAACTAGTGCTTGATGGAAGGAACTACCTAGTGTTCCATGGAAGGAACTACTTAGTGTTCCTAGGAAGGAACCAGATGGTGTTTCATGGAAAAAAAACAGCTAGTGTTCCATGGTCGGAACAAGGTAGTGTTCCTGGAAGGAACTACTTAGTGTTTCATGGAAGGAACTTGCCAGTCTTCCATGGAAGGAACTAGCTAGTGTTCCATGGAAAGAACTAACTAGTGTCCCCTGGAAGAAACTATTTAGTGTTCCTTGGAAGGAAGTACTTAGTGTTTCATTGGAGGAACATGCCAATGTTCCATGGAATGAACTTGCTAGTGTTGCATGGTATGAACTAGCTTGGTCCATGGAATGTACCAGCTAGTGTTCCATCGAAGGAACTATCAAGGGTTACATGGAAAGAGCTCCATAGTGTTTCCTGGAAAAAACTACTTAGTTTTTTATGGAAGGAACTAGCTATTATTGTATGGAAAGATCTAGCTAGTGTTCCATGGAAAGATCTATATAGAGTTCCATGGAAGGAACTACTTAGTGTTCCATGGAACAAACTACATAGTGTTCCATGTAAGGAACTAGCTTGTGTTCCATAGATGAAACTACTTAGTGTTCCATGGAAGGAACTAGCTAGTGTTCCATTTAAGAAACTACTTAGTGTTCCATGGAAGGAAATAGTTAGTGTTCCATGGATGTAATTAGCTACTGTTCCTTGGAATGTACTAGCTAGTGTTACATGGAAGGAACTCCTGAGTGTTCCCTGGAAAAAACTACTTAGTGTTTTATGGAAGGAACTAGCCAGTGTTGTATGAAAAGATCTAGCTAGTGTTCCATGGAATGAACTACTTAGTGGTCCATGGAAGGAACTACTTAGTGTACAATATAAGGTACTAGCTAGTGTTCCATGGAAAGATCTCATTAGTGTTCCATGGAAGAAACTACTTAGTGTTCCATGGAAGTAACTAGCTGTGTTTCATGGAAAGATGTAGTTAGTGTTCTCTGAAAGTATCTAGCTTGTGTTCCATGCATCCATGGAAATAACTACTTAGTGTTCCATGGAAGGAACTACTTAGTGTTCCATGGAAGAAACTAATTAGTGTTCCATGGCAAGAACTAGCTAGTGTTCCATGGAAGGAACTACTTAGTGTTCCATGGAAGAAACTAGCTAGTGTTCCATGGAAATAGCTATCTAATGTTTCATAGAAAAAATTACTTAGTGTTCCATGGATAAAAGTATTTACTGTTTCATGGAAAAAAACTAGCTTGTGTTCCATGGGTTAGACTAGCTAGTGTTCCATGAAGAATCTAGCTAGTGTTCCATTAAAGGAACTAGTAGTGTTCCATGGAAGGAAGTAGCTACTGTTCCATGGATGGAGCTAGTTAGTGTTCCATGAAATTAACTACATAATGTTCCATGGAAAAACTACCTAGTGTTTTGCGGATGGAACAAGCTAGTGTTCCATGGAAAGAACTACTTAGTGTTTTAGGGAAGGAAAGAGCTAGTGTTCTATGTTAGCAACAACCTAGTATTTTATGGAAGGACCTCCTCAGTGTTCCATGGAAGGAACTAGCTAGTGTTCTATAGAAGGAACAAGCTAGTGTTTTATGGAAGTAACTAGGTAGTGTTCCGTGAAGGGAACTAGATAGTCTTACATGGAAGGAATTACTTAGTGTTTAATGGAAGGAAATACATAGTGTTCCATGGAATCAACTAGATAGTGTTTAATGGAAAAAACTAATTAGAGTTTCATAGAAGGCACTAGCTAATGTTCCATGGAAGGAACTACTTAGTGTTCCATGGATGAAACTAGCTAGTGTTCCATAGATTAAAATACTATGTGTTCCATGGAAAGAACTCCTTAGTGTTCTATAAAAAGTACTTAGTGCGCCCTGGCCGGTTTGGCTCAGCGGTTGGAGCGTCGGCCTGCGGTTCAGAGAGACCCGGGTTCGGTTCCCGCTAAGGGCATGTACCTCGGTTGCAGTTTGTCCCCGGCCCTGGTTGGTTGTGTGGGTGGCAGCCACTCGATGTGTCCCTTCACATCGATGTTTCTCTCTCTCTTTCTCTTCCTCTCTCTCCCTCCCGCTCTATCTGAACACAAAATGGAAAAATGTCCTCGGTTGAGGATTGAAAAAAAAAAAAAAAAAAGGTACTTAGTGTTTCATGAAGGGACTTCGCACTGTTCCATAAAAGAATCTACCTAGAGTTCAATGGAAGGAATTGGCTAGTGTTTCATGGAAGGAAATACTTAGTGTTCCATGGGTGGAACTAGCTAGTATTCCGTTTAAGGAACTAGCAAGTGTTCCATGGAGGGAACTACTTAGTGGTCCATGGAAGAAACAAGCTAGTGTTATATGGAAAGAACAACCCAGTGTTACATTGAGGAAACTACTTAGAGTTCAATAAATGGAACTAGTTATTGTTTCATGGAAGAAACTACGTACTGTTCCATGGATGGAACTTGTAAAATTCTATGGAAGGAACCACTTATTGTTCCATGGAAGGAACTATTAGTATTCCATGGAAGATACTAGTTAGTGTTCCATGGAATGAACTACTTAGTATCCCATGGAAAAAACGACTTAGTGTTCCATAGAAGGATATATATATATAGTGTTTCATGGAAGGAACTAGCTAGTAATCCATGGAAGGACTAGCTAGTGTTCCATGGAAGGAACTACTTAGTGTTCAATAAAAGGAACTACTTAGTGTTTCATTGAAGGAACTTGCGAGTATTCAATGTACAGAACTAGCTAGTGTTCTGTAGGAGGAACATGCTGGTGTTCCATGGAAGTAAATAGGTAGTGTTCTGTGAAAGGAACTAGATAGTGTTCCATGGAAGAAACTACTTATTATTTTATGGAAGGAAATACATAGTGTTTCATGGAATAATCTAGATAGTGTTTCATGGAAAACACTAGTTAGAGTTTCACAGAAGGAATTAGCTAATGTTTCATGGAAGGAACTACTTAGTGTTTCATGGAAGGAACTAGCTAGTGTTTCAAGGAAAGAACTAGCTAGTGTTTCATGGAAGGAATCAGCTAGTGCTCTTTGAAAGAAATTACTTAGTGGTCCATGGAAGGAACTAGATAGTGTTCCATTGAAATAACTCGCTAGTGTCAATTGAATAAACTACTTATTGTTCCATGGAGGGAACTACTTATTGTTCCATGGAAAGAAGTAATTAGTGTTTCATGAAAGTAACTAGTAGGTGTTCCATGGAAAACTGTAGCTATTGTTCCATGGAAGGAACTACATAGTGTTTCTTGGAAGGAACTAGCGAGTGTTTCAAGGAAGTAAGTAGCTGGTGTTCCATGGAGGAAACTACCTTGTGTTCCATGGAAGGATATACGTAGTTTTTCTTGGAAGGAACTAGTTAGTGTTCCACGGAAGGAAAAACTTGGTGTTGCATGGACAAATCTACATAGTGTTCTATGGAAGGAACGACTTAGTGTCCATAGATGGTACTAGGTAGTGTTCCATGAAAGGAACAAGCTTGTGTTCTATGATGGGAACTACTTAATGTTCCATGGAAGGAAAAAGCTAGTTTTTCATGTAAGGAACTAGCTAGTATTCCATGGAGAAAAAGTAGCTAGTGTTGCATGGAAGTAACTACTTAATGTTCAATGGTGGAAACTACTTAGTGTTCCATGGAAGGGACTAGCTAGTGTTCCATGGAAGGAACTACTTAGTGTTACATGGAAGGAAAAAGCTAGTGTTTCATGGAAGGACCTAGCTAGTGTTTCATGGAAGGAAGTAGCCGTGTTTTGTGGAAGCAACTACTTAGTTTATCATGGAAGAAAGTAGCTTGTGTTGTATGGAAGTAAATACTTTGTATTCCAGTGAAAATCATATTTAGTGTTCCATGGATGGAACTATCTAGTGTTTCATGGAAATTACTACTTAGTGTTCCATGAAAGGAACTAGCTAGTGTTCTCTGGAAGGCACTAGTTAATGTTCCATGGAAGAAATTACCTACTGTTTCATGGAAGGAACTACTAAGTGTTCCATGTGAAAAAATACTTAGTGTTCCATGGAAAGAACTAGCTAATGTTCCATTTAAGGAACTAGCTAATGTTCAATGGAAGGAATTAGGTAATGCTCCATGAAGGTCTTAGCTAGTGTTCTGTGGAAGGAACTAGCTAGTGTTCAGTGGAAGGAATTACTTAGTGTTCCATGGAAGGAACTACTCAATGTTATACGGACGGAAATAGCCAGTGTGCCATGGATGGAACTAGCAAGATTTTCATAAAAGGTACTCACTAGTGTTCCATGGAAAGTAGTAAGTAGGGTTCCGTGGAAGGAACTACTTAATGTTCCATGGAAGGAACTACTTAGTATTCAATGGAAGGATCTAGCTAGTGTTCCAGGAAAGGATCTATTTAGTATTCCATGGAAGAAACTACCCAGTTTACCATGGAAAGAACTAGCAAGTGTTACATAGAATACATGTTAGTGTTCCAAACAAGGAACTACTTAGTGGTCCATGGAAGGAACTACATAGAGTTCCATGGAAGGAACTAGGTAGTGTCCCATGGAAGGAACTACCTAGTGTACTATGGAAGGAACTAGCTTGTGTTTTATGGAAGAAACTCACTAGTGTCCAATGGAAGGAACTAGCTAGTGTTTTATGGAAGGAACTAACTAGTATTTCATGGAAGAAACCAGCTAAAGTCACATGGAAGAACTACCTAGTGTCTTTTGGAAAAAACTGGCTTGTGTTTTTTGGAAGGAAATTGCTAGTGTCCCATGAAAGGAACGGGCTAGTATTCCTTGGAACGAACTACCTAGTGTTCCATGGTAGGAACTACTTAGTGTTCCATGGAAGAATTCCTTATTGTTCCATGGAAGAAACTAGTTAGTGTACCAAAGAAGGAACTAGCTAGTGTTCCATGGAAGGAACTACTTAGTGGTCTATGGAAGGAACTACTTAGGGTACGATGGAAGAAACTAGCTAGTGTTTCATGGAAGGAAGTAGTAGTGTTTTATGAAAAGAAATACTTAGTATGCCATGGAAAAAATTAGCTAGTGTTTCATGGAAGAAAATACTTTGTATTCCATGGAAGCACTTACTTATTGTTCTGCGGCGGGAACTAGCCAGTGTTGCAAGGATGGAACTAGCAAGTTTGTTTTGGAAGGAACTCATTAGTGTTCCATAGAAAGAACTAGCTAGTGTTCCATGGTGGAAATACTTAATGTTCCTTGGAAGGAACTACTTAGTGTTCCATGGAAATAAAAAGCTAGGGTTCCATGGAAGGAAATAGCTAGTGTTCCATGGAAGGAATTAGCTAGTGTACCATAGAAGGAACAGGTTAATGTTCCATGAAAGAAACTACTTAGTGTCCCATGAAGGACTTAGCTACTGTCTTTGGAAAAACCTAGCTAGTGTTCCATGAAAGGAACTACTTAGCGTTTCATGGAAGGAACTATCTAGTGTTCCATGGATGAAACTTCTTAGTGTCATATGTAAGGAACTACTTAGTGTTCCATGGAAGGAATTAGCTTGTATTCCATGGAAGGAATTAGCTCGGTTTCTATGGAAAAAACTACTTAGTGTTGCATGGAAGGAACTACTTAGTGTTCCATGGAAAGAAGTAGCTAGTGTTCCATAAAATGAAATACTTGTTGTTCCAAGGAAGGAACAAGCTAGTGTTTCAGCAAAAAACTACTTAGTGTTCCATGGAAGGAATACTACGTAATTCATTCCATTGAACACTGACTAGTCCCTTCCATGGAACTTTCACTAGTTCCTTCCTGGAACACTATGTAGTCCCTTCCATTGAACACTAAGTAATTTTTTTCTAAGGAACACTATTTAGTCTTTTCCATGAAATACTATATAGTTCCATCCATGGAATATTAAGTAGTTCCTTCCACAGTACACTAGCTAGTTTATTCCATAGAACACTAAGTTACTTCCATGGAACACTACCTAGTTTTTTCCATGGAACACTAGCTAGTTTCTTCCATGGAACACTAAGTATTACCTGCAATAGAAGAGTAAGTAGTTCCTTCAATGGAACACCAGATAGTACATTCCATGGAACACTAGCTAGTTCCTTCCATGGAACACTAGGTAGTTCCCTCTATGGAACATTAAGTAGTTTCCTCCATGTAACACGAGCTAGTTACTTTCATAGAACACTAAGTAGTTCCTTCCATGTAGCCCTAAGTGGTTTCTTTAATGGAAAACTCAGTATTTCCTTAAATGGAACACAAAGTACTTCCATCCATGGTACACTAAGTAGTTCCTTCCATGGAACACTAGCTAGTTCCTTCCATTGAACACTAGCTAATTCTTTCTATGGAACACTAGCTAGATCCTTCCATGAAACTCTAAGTAGTTCCATCCATGGAACACTTGCTAGTTTTTGTGAGGAACAAAAGCTAGTTTTTTTATAGAACAGTAAGTAGTTTATTCCATGGAACCCTAACTAGTTCCTTTTATAAAACATTAGCTAGTTCCTTCCATGAAACACTAAGTAGTTCCTTTTCATGGAACACTAAGTAGTTCCTTCCATGAAACACTAGCTAGTTTTTTCTGAGGAACACTAGTCACTTCCTTCCATGGAACACTAAGTAGTTCCAACCATGGAACCCTCAGTAGTTCCTTTAATATAAAATTAAGTATTTCCATAAATGGAACACAAAGTACATCCTTCCATGGAACACTTAGTTTATTCAATGGAACATGAGCTAGTTTTTCCCAGGGAACACTAAGTAGTTCGATCCATGGAATATTAGCTAGGGCCTCCCATGAAACAGTTAGTAGTTTCTTCAATGGAACACTAACTAGTTCCATCGATTGGACACTAGCTCATTCCTTCCATGGAACACTAAATAGATCCTTCCATGGAACATTAAGTACTATCTTCCATGGAACTTTTTTTTTTTTTTTTTTTACATGGAACACTACCTAGTTTCTTCCATTGAACACTAGCTAGTTCCTTCCATAGAACATTAGCTAGTTCCTCCATGGAACACTAGCTAGTTTCTTCCATGGAACACTAAGTAGTTCGTTCCATGGAACAATAAGTGGTTTCTTCCATGGAACACTAAGTGGTTTCTTTCATGAAACATTAAGTTGTTCCTTCCATGGGACACTAAATAGTTCTTTCCATGCAACACTACCTAGTTTCTACCGTGGAACAATAAGTAGTTACTTCCATAGAAAATATGTAGATTTTACATGGAACTCTAAGTACTTCCTTACATGGAACAAGGGGTAGATCCTTCCAGGGAACACTAAGTAATTCCTTCCATGGAACACCAAGTAGTTCCTTCCATGAAAAACTACATAGTTCTTTCCATGGAACACTAAGTAGTTCCTTCCATGGAAGAATAGCTATTTCCGTCCACAGAACACTAAATCGGTTTTTCCATGGAACACTAGCTAGTTTCTTCCATAGAACACTACGGAGATCTTTACATAGAACACCAAGATGTTCTTTCATGGAACACTAAGTAGTTCCTACCATGGAACACTAGCTCCTACCATTGAACACTAGGAAGTTCCTTCAATGGAACAATAAGTAGTTTTTTCCAAGTAGAACTAAGTAGTCTCTACCATGGAACATTATATATAGTTACTTCCATGGTACACTAAATATTCCCTTCCATGGAACACTACGTAGTTTTTTCCATGGAAAAGTAGCGTGTACCTTCCATGGAACACTAGCTAGGTCCTTTCGTGGAACACTAAGTAGTTTCTTCCATGGAACACTAAGTAGTTGTTTCCATGGGACACTAAATAGTTTCTTCTTTGGAACGCTAGCTAGTTCCTTACATGCATCATTAGCTAGCTCCTTCCAAGGAACACTAGTTAGTTTATTTCATAAAACAGCAGCTAGTCCCTTCCATGGAACACTAAGTAGTCCTTCCATGGAATACTAAATAGTTTCTCCATGGAACACTACTTGTTTTTTCCATGGAACACGAAGTAGTTTCTTCCGTAGAACACTAGCTAGTTCCTTCCATGAAACACTAAGTAGTTCCTTCCATGGAACACTAACTAGTTTCTTCCATGAAAAACTAAGTAGATATTTCCAAGGAACACAAAGTAGTTCCTCCCATGGAACACTATTTAGTTCCTTTCATGGAACACTAGCTAGTTCCTTACATGGAACACTAGTAGTTTCTTCCATGTAACACTAAGTAGTTCCTTACATGGAAAACCAACGAGTTCTTTCCATGGCTCACTAAGAAGTTTCTTCCATGGAACACTAGCTGGTTCTTTCCATGGAACACTAGATAGTTCCTTCCATGGGAAACTAAGTAGTTCTATTCATTGAACACTAAGTAGTCTCTTACATGGAACACGAACTAGTTCATTCCATGGAACACTAGCTAGTTCTAGCTAGATCCTTCCATGGAACACTAGCTAGTTCCTACCATGGAAAACTAAGTAGTTGTTTCCATGGAACACTAAGTAGTCTCATCCAAGGACTCTAGCTAGTTCCTTTCATGGAACACTAGCTAGTTCCTTCAATGGAACACTAGCTTATATTTTCCATGGAACTCTGAGTAATTCCTTCCATGGATCACTAAGTAATTCCTTCCATGGAAAACTAATGAGTTCTTTCCATGAATCACTAGCTAATTCCTTCCATGGAACACTCGCTAGTTTCATCCAAGGAACACTAGCGAGTTTATTCCAAGGAACATTAGCTAATTTTCTCCATGAAACTCTAAGTAGTTCCCTCCATAAAACATTAAGTAGTTCCTTCCATGGAACATTAATTACTTCTTTCCATGGAACACTAAGTAATACCTTCTATGAAACACTAGCTTGTTCAATCCATGTTGCACTAACTATTTCCTTCCATATAACACTAAGTACTTAATTCCATAGAACACTAAGTAGTTCCTTCCATGAAACACTAGCCAGTTCCTTCCATGGAACACTACTAGTTTCTTCCTTTGAACACTAAATATATTTTTTAAGGATCACTAGCCAGATCCTTCCATGCAACACTAGTTAGTTCCTTCCATGGAACACTAAGTTGTTCCTTCTATGAAACACTAGCTAGATACTTCCATGAAACACTAGCTAGTTCCTTCCATGGAACACTATCTACTTTCTGCCATGGAACACTAGCTCCTACCATTGAATACTAGGAAGTTCCTTCCATAGAACAATAAGTAGTATTTTCCATGCAGAACTAAGTAGTCTCTACCATGGAACACTATCTAGTTCTTTCCATGGATCACTACCTAGTACCTTCCATGGAACACTAGGTTATTTTTTCCATGGAACTCTATGTAATTCCATCCATGGATCACTAAGTAGTCCTTCTCATGGAAACCTAGCGAGTTCCTTCATGGAACACTATGTAGGTCCTTCTATGTAACACCTAGTAATTTCTTCCATGTAAAACTAAGTACTTCCATTCATGGAACACTAGCTAGTTCTTTGAATGGAACACTAGCTAGTTACTTCCATGGAACAATAAGTAGTTTCTTCAATGAAACAATAGCTAGTTGCTTCTATGGAACACTAAGTTGTTTCTTCTATGGAAAACAATCTAGTTTCTTCCATGGAACACCAGCTAGTTCCTTTCATAGAACGCTAGTTAGTTCCTTCCGTGTAACTCTAAGTAGTTCCTTCCATGGAACACTAGCTAGATCATTCAATGGAACAATCGTTAGTTCCTTCCATGGAACACTAACTAGTTCTCTCCATGAAATATTAATTAGTTTTTACGTTGGAACATTAGCTAGTTTCTCCCATAGAACACTAAGTATTTTCTGTCCAAAAACACTAAGTACTTCCTTCCATGGAACACAAACTAATTTTTTACATGGAACACTAGCTAGTTCCTTCATGGAACATTAAATAATTCCCTTTATGGAACACTATGTAGTTTTCTGCATGGAACTCTAAGTAGTTCCCTCCATGGAATACTAGCTAGTTTATTCCATGGTACACTAGATAGTTCCTTCCATGGTACACTAGTTAGTTCCTTCCATGGAACACTAAGTAGTTCCTTTTATGGAACACTAAGTAGTTCCTTCCATGGAACAATACCTAGTTACTTCCATGGAACAATAGCAATTACCTTCCATGAAACACTAAGTAATTCCTTGCATGGGACACTTGGTAGTTCCTTCCATGGAACACGAAGTAGTTCCTTCCATGGAACAGTAGCTAGTTACTTCCATGGAACACAAACTAGTTCCTTACATGGAACACATGTTAGATTCTTCTATGGAACACAAGCTAGTGTCATACATGGAACACTAGCAATTGCTGCCATGGATCTCTATTTAGTACCTTCCATGGAACACTAGCTAGGTCCTTCCATGAAAGAATAAGAAGTCCCTTCCATGAAACACTAGCTAGTTTCTGCCATGGAACACTAAGTAATTCTTTCCTTGGAACATTAAGTAGTTCCTTCCATGGAACCCTAGCTAGTTCCTTCCAAGAAACACTCGCTAGTTCCTTTCATGGAACACAAGCTATTTCCTTCCATAGAAAACTAAGTCTTTTCTTCCATGGAACACTAGCTAGTTCCTTCCATGGAACACTAGCTACTTCCTTTCATGGAATATAAGTAGTTTTATCTGTGGAAAACAAGGTAGATTCTTTAATTGAACACCAGCTATTTCCTTCGATGGAACACTAGCTATTCCTTCCAAGGAACAAAAAATAGTTCCTTCCATGGAACACTAGCTACTTCCTTCCATGGAACTCTAGATAGGTCCTCCATTGAACACTAAGTTGGTCCTTCCATGGAACACTAGCAAGTTCCTTCCATGAAACACTAAGTAATTCGTTCCATAGAACACCAAGTTGTTTCTTGCATGGAACAGTAGCTAGTTTCTTCATAAATCACAAGTTAGATCCTTGCAGGGAACACTAGGTAGTTTCTTTTATGGAACAAAGCAATTACCTTCCACGGAAGACTAAGAAGTTTCTTCAATAGAACAGTAGCTAGTTCCTTCCATTGAACTCTAAGTAATTCCTTCCATGGAACACTAGCTAGTTCCTTCCATGGAACACGAGCTAGTTCCTTCTATGGAACTCTAACTAGTTTCTTCCATGGAACACTAGCTAGTACATTCAATGGAACAATAATTAGTTCCTTCCATGGAACAATAACTAGTTCCCTCCATTGAACATTAAGTAGTTTTTACCATGGAACACTAGCTAGTTCCTCCCATAAAACACTAAGTAGTTTCTGTGAAGAAACACTAAGTACTTCCTTCCATGGAACACAAACTATTTTTTTTACATAGAACACTAGCTAGTTCCTTCTATGGAACTCTAAGTAGTTCCTTCCATGGAACATTAACTAGATCATTCAATGGAACAATAGTTAGTTCCTTCCATGGAACACTAACTAGTTCCTTCCATGGAACATTAATTAGTTTTTACCTTGGAACACTAGCTCGTTCCTCACATAGAACACCATGTTGTTTCTGTCATAAACACTAATACTTCCTTCTATAGAACACAAATTAATTTTTTACATGGAACACTAGCTAGTTCCTTCCATGGAGCATTAAATAATTCCCTTTATGGAACACTATGTAGTTTTCTGCATGGAACTCTAAGTAGTTCTCTCCATGGAACACTAGCTAGTTTATTCCATGGTACACTAGATGGTTCCTTCCATGGAACACTAAGTTGTACCTTCCATGAAACACTAGCGAGTTCTTTCCATGGAACACTAGCTAATTTCTTTTATGGAACACCAAGTAGTTCCTTCCTTGGAACACTATGTATTTCCTTCCATGTAACACTAGCTAGTTCCTTCTATGGAACCCTAGATAGTTCCTTCCATGGGACACTAAGAAGTTCCATCCATGGAACTCTATGTAGTTCCTCCCATGGAACACTAGTTACTTACATCTATGGGACACTAAGTAGTTCTTTCCATGAAACACTAGCTGGTTTCTTCCATGGAACACTAGCGAGTTCTTTCCAGAAAACATTAAGTAGTTACTTCCATTTTACACTAAGCGATACTTTCCATGAGACACTAGTGAGTTCCTTGCATGGAACACAAGCTAGTTCCTTCCATGGATCACTACCTACTTCTTTCTTGGAACAATAGCCAGTTCCATCCATGGAACATTACAGAGTTCCTTCCATGGAACATTAGCTAGTTCCTTCCATAAAACAGTAAGTAGTTTCTACCATGGAACACAAAGTAGTTCCCTCCATGGAAAACTAAGTAGGTCCCTCCTTTAAACACCAGCTATATTTTTATTTCATAAAACACTAGCTAGTTTCTTCCATGGAGCACTAAGTACATCTTTCCATGTAACACTGTAGTTTTCTCCTTTGAACACTTAGAAGTTCTTTCTATGTACACTAGCAGGTTCCTTCCATGTCTCACTAGCTGGATTCTTCCACGAAAATCTAAGTACTTACTCCTATGGAACATTAAGTAGTTTCATCCATGGAACTCTAGTTTGTTTCTTCAATGGAACACTAACTAGATCCTTCCATAAAACACTAAGTAATTCCTTGCATGGAACACTAGGTAATTTTTTCCATGGAACACGAAGTAGTTTCTTGCGTTGAACAGTAGCTAGTTTCTTCCATGGAAAACAACTAGTTCCTTACATGGAACACTAAGTAGTTACTTGCATGGAACACTAGCTCGATCCTTCCATGGAACACAAGCTAGGTCGTTCCATGGAAAACTAGGTAGTTTTTTCCATGGAATACGAAGTAGTTTCTTGCATGAAACACTAGCTAGTTTCTTCTATGGAACATAAGCTATTTTCATACATGGAACACTGGCTAGTTGCTTCCATGGAACAATAAGTAGTTCCTTCCATGGAACACTAGCTAGATCCTTCCATGAAACACTAAGTAGTTCCGCCCATGGAACACTAGTTAGTTCCTTCCATGGAACACTAAGTAATTCTTTCCATGGAACACTAAGTAGTTCCTTTAATGGAACAGTAGCTAGTTTCTTTCATGGAACACAAGCTAGTTCCTTGCATGGAACACTAGCTAGATTCTTCTATAGAACACAAGCTAGTTTCATACATGGAACACTAAGTAGTTCCTTCCATGGAACACTAGCTAGGTCCTTGCATGAAACACAAAGAAGTTCCTTCCATGGAACACTAGCTAGTTCCTCCTATGTGACACTAAGTAATTCTTTCCTTGGAACACTAAGTATTTCCTTCCATGGAACCCTAGCTAGTTCCTTCCATGGAACACTAGCTAGTTCCTTCCATGGAACACTAGGTAGTTCCTTTCATAGAACATAAGTAGTTTCATCTATGGAACACAAGGTAGTTTCTTTTGTTCAACATCAGCTAGTTCATTCAATGGAACATTAGCTATTCCTTCCAAGGAACAAAATTAGTTCTTACCATGGAACACTAGCTACTTCTTTCCATGGAACTCCAGCTAGGTCCTCCATGAAACACTAAGGCGTTCGTTCCATGGAACACTAGCTAGCTTTTTCTTTAAAACAGTAAGTAGTTTATTCCATGGAACACTAAATACTTCCTTCCATGCAACACTAGCTAGGTCCTTCCATGAAACACTAAGTAGTTTGTTCCATGGAACACTAGTTAGTTCCTTCCATGGAACACTAAGTAATTCTTTCCATGGAACAGTAAGTAGTTTCTTGCATGGAACAGTAGCTAGTTTCTTCCATGGAACACAAGCTAGTTCCTTGCATGGATCACTAACTAGATTCTTCTATAGAACACAAGCTAGTTTCATACATGGAACACTAAGTAGTTCCTTAAATGGAACACTAGCTAGGTCCTTGCATGAAACACTAAGAAGTTCCTTCCATGGAACACTAGCTAGTTCCTCCTATGTGACACTAAGTAATTCTTTCCTTGGAACACTAAGTAGTTACTTCCATGGAACCCTAGCGAGTTCCTTCCATGGAACTTTAAGTAATTCCTTCCATGGAACACTAGCTAGTTCCTTCCATGGAACACTAAGTAGTTCCTTCCGTGGAAGACATAGTAGTTCCCTCCATGGAAGACTAAGCAGTTTATTCTATGTATCACTAAGTAGTTCCTTCCATGGATCACTAAGTAGTTCCTTTTATGGATCACTAAGTAGTTCCATCCATGGAACATTAAGTAGTTTCTTTTATGGTTTAATAAGTAGTTCCTTCCATGGTATACTAAGTAGTTCGTACTATGGATCACTAAGTAGTTCCTTCCATGGAACACTAAGTAGTTCCTTCCATGGAACACTAAGTAGTTCCTTCCATGGAACACTAAGTAGTTCCTTCCATGGAACACTAAGTAGTTTCTTTCCTGAAACACTAGCTATTTCCTTCCATGGATCACTAGCTATCTCTGTCCATGGAACACAGATAGTTTTTTCCTTGGAACACTAAGTTGTTCCTCCATTGAACACTATGTAGTCTTTTCCATGGAACAGTAGATTGTTCCTTCCATGGAACACTAAGTAGTTTCTTCCATGGGACATTAAGTAGTTTTTTTTATTGGACACTAGCTATATCCTTCCATGGAACACTAGTTAGTATATTTCATGGAAAACTATGTTGTTACATTCATGGAACTCTAGCTAGATACTTCCATGGAACACTAGCGAGGTCCATCCATGGTGCACTAAGTAATATTTTCCATGCAACACTAAGTAGTTTCTTCCATGGAACACTATCTAGATCCTTCAATAGTACACTAAGTACTTCCTTCCATGGAACATTATGTAGTTCCTTCCATTGAACACTAAGTACTTCTTTCTATGGAACACTAGCTAATTCCTTCCATGTTACAGTAGATTGTTCCTTCCATGGAACACTCAGTAGTTTCTTTCATAAAACACTAAGTAGTATTTTTCTATTGGACACAGGCTAGTCCTTCCATGGAACACTAGTTGGTAACTTTCATGGAATACTAAGTTGTTACTTCCATGGAACTCTAGCTAGATTCTTCCATGGAACACTAACTTTTTCTTTCCATGGAACACTAGTTGATTTTTTCCATGGATCATTAAGTAGTTCTTCCGTGGAACACAAAGTAGTTCCTTCCATGGAACACTAAGTGGTTTCACCCTGGACATTCGCTAGTTCCTTCCATGGAACACTGGCTTATTACTTCCATAAACACTAGCTAGTTATTTCCATGAAACACTAGCTAGTTCTTTCCATGGAACAAAGCTAGTTTCTTCCATGAAACACTCGCTAGTTTCTTCCATGGAACAATAATTAGTTTCTTGCATGAAACAGTATTTAGTTTTTTCCATGAAACACTAAGTATTACTTTCATGGAAGACTTATTATTCCCTTCCATGGCACACTAGCTACTTTCTTCCATGGATCACTAGCTAGTTACTTCCATAAAAGACTAGCTAGTTCCTTCCATGGAACACTAGGTATTTTCTTCCATGCCTCACTACGTAGTTCTTTCCATGGAACAATAGGTAGTTCCGTCGAAAGAACAACAGCTAGTTTCTTCCATGGAACACTAAGTAGTTTCTTCTATGGAACACTAGCTAGTTCCTTCCATGGAACACTAGCTAGTGCCTTCCATGGAACTCTCAGTAGTTTTTTTGCATGCAACACCAGTTAGTCTCTTCCATGGAACACAAAGTAGTTCCTTCCAAATAACACTAGCTAGTTCCTTCCATAAAACATTAGCTATTTCCTTCCATGGATCACTAAGTAGTTTCTTCTATTGAACACTATCTAGTTTCGTCCATGGAACACTAGCGAGTTCTTTCAATGGAACACTAACTAGTTTTTTTCATGCAACACTAGCTATTTTCTTCCATGGAACACTAAGAATTTCTTTCCATGGAACACTATGTAGTTTCTTCCATGGAAATCTAGCTAGTTCCTTTCATGTATCACTAGCTAGTTCCTTTATTGGAACCCTAATTATTTCCTTACATGGAACACTACCTGGTTCCTTCCATAAAACACTAGTTAGTTTGTTCCATGGAACAGTAGCTAGTTCCTTCCATGGAACAATAGATAATTCCTTCCTTGGAACACTAGTAAGTTCCTTCCATGGAATACTACCTAGTTCCTTCCATGTAACACTAGTTAGTTCCTTCCATAGAACACTCGCTAGTTTCTTCCATGGAACACTAAGTAGTTTGTTCCATGGAACAATAGCTATTTTTTTCCATGGAACACTAGTTATTTCCTGTAATGGAACACTAACTATTTTTTATCTGGAAAACTAAGTATTCTTTCCATTGAACACTGAATAGTCTCTTCCATGGAACCCTAGCTAGTTTCTTCCATAAAACATTAGCAAGTTTATTCCATGGAACAGTAATTATTTCTTCCGTGGAACACTAGCTAGAATTTTCCGTGGAACACTAAGTATTTTTTTCCATAGAACACTAAGTAATCCTTCTATGGAACACTAAGTAGTTCTTTCCATCAAGCACTAGCTGGTTACTTCCATGGAACGCTATGTACTTCCTTCCATGGAACACTAAGTAGTTTTTTCCGTGGAAAACTAGCAAGATTCATCCATGGAACACAAGTTAGTTCCATCCATGAAACACTAGCTAGTTCTTTCCATGGAACATTAAGTAGTTCCTTCCATGGAACACTAAGTAGTTCTTTCTATTAAACACTAGCGAGTTCCATCCATGGAACACAAGTTAGTTCCTTCCATGAACCACTAGCTTGTTCTTTTTATAGAATGCTAGCTTATTTTTTTCATGAAACACTTAGTATTTCTTTAAATGGACCACTAAGTAGTTCCTTCCATGGAATACTAAGTAGTTTGTTCCCTGGAACAGTAGCGAGTTCCTTCCATGGAATACTGGGTACTTCCTTCCATTGAACATTAGATAATTCCTTCCATGGAACTCTAGCTAGTTCCTTCCATGTAACACTAGTTAATTCCTCCCATGGAACACTAGCTCGTTCCTTCCCTGGAAAACTAACTAGTTCCTTCTCTGGAACACTAAGTATTTCGATCCCTGGAACACCAACTAGTTCCTTTCCTGGAACACTAGCTAGTTCCTTCCATGGAACATTATGTAGTTACTTCCATAAAACCAAAAGTAGTTTCTTCCATGAAAAACAAGCTAGTTTTTTCCATGGAACACTATTGGTTCCTTGCATAGAACACCATCCAGTTTCTTCCATGGAACACTAGATAGTTCATTCAATGCAACACTAGCTAGTCCGTCTCACAGAACACGAAGTAGTTCCTTCCATTGAACACTAAGTAGTCTCTTCCATGGAACACTAGATAGTTCCTTCCACAAAACAGTAAGTAGTTCCTTAAATGGAACACCAGCTAGATTCTTCCATAAAAGACTAAGTAGTTCCTTTCATAAAACACTAGCTAGTTGTAGCTAGTTCCTTTTCATGGAACACTAACTAGTTGCTTCCGTGGAATTGTAGCTAGTTCCATCCATGGAACACTAGCTACTTCAATCCATGGAACACAAGGTAGTTTCTTCCATGTTACACAAGTTACTCTCTTCGTGGAACACAAACTAGTTTCTTCAATGGAACCCTAGCTAATTCCTCCGTGGAACAATAGCTACTTTCCTTCCATGGAACACTAAGTAGTTCATTCCATGGAACACAATCTAGATCCTTCCAAGGAATACTGCTAGTTTCTGCCATGAAACATTAAGTAGTTCCTTCCATGGAACGTTAAGTAGTTCCTTCCATGGAACACTAAGTAGTGCCTTACCTGGAACACTAGCTAGTTCCTTCCATAGAACACTACTAGTTCCTTCCTAGGAACACTATGTACTTTTTTCCATGTAACAGTAACTTGTTTCTTCCATGGAACACTAACTTGTTCCTTCCATGGAACACTAAGTAGTTTCTTCTATGGAACACTATGTCATTTTTTCCCTGTAAAACTAGCTAGTTCCTTCCTTGCAACAATAGCTACTTCCTTCTCTGGAACACTAACTAGTTCTTACACTTGAACACTAAGTAGTTTCTTCTCTGGAACAGTAACTATTACCTTTATAGGAATACTAGCTAGATTTTCCATGGAACATTAAGTAGTTATTTCCATGGAAGAAGCTGCTTAGTGTTCCATGGAAGGAACAAGCTACTGTTCCATGAAAGGAACTACTTCGTGTTCCAATGGAGAAATTATTAGTGTTTCATGGAAGGAACTACTTAGTGTTCTATGGAAAGAACTAGCTAGTATTCCATGGATGGTACTAGCTAGTTTCCCATGGAAAAAACTAGTTAATGTTCCATCGAAGAAACTATTAAATGTTCCATGCAAGGAACTACTTAGTGTTCCATGGAAGGAACTACTTATTGTTCTATAGAAGAAAATAACTAGTGTTCCATGGAAGGAACGACATAGTGTCGATTTGAAGGAACTAGTTAGTCTTCCATGGATGAAACTATTTAATGTTCCATGGAAGGAATTACGTAGTGTTCCATGAAAGGATCTAGCAAGTATTCCATACAAGTAACTACTTACTGTTCCATGGAGGAAACTAGCTAGTGTTACACGGAAGGAACTAGCTAATGTTCCTTGGGAGGGGTTAGTTAGTGTTCCATAGAAAGAACTACTTAGTGTTACATGGAAAGAAGTAGCTAGTGTTCCATGGAAGGAACTGACTGGTGTTACATGGAAGGAACTAGTTAGCGTTCCATGGATGAAACTAGTTACTGAACCATGTAATAAACTAAATAGTGTTCCATGGAAGGAACTAACTAGTTTTCCATGAAAAAAACTACTTAGGGTTTCATGGAAGTAACTACTTAATTTTCCGTGGAAGGAACTAGCTAGTGTTCAATTGGAAGTATCTAGATAGATACTTCCATGGAACGAACTACTTAGTGTTCCATGGAAGGAACTAGATAGAACTAGCTAGTGTTCCATAAAATAAACTACTTAGTGTTCCATGGAATGTTATAGCTAGTTTTCCATGGATGGAACTACTTAGTGTTCCATGGATAGAACTACGTAGTGTTCTATGGAATGAAGTAGCTAGTGTTCCATGGTAGGAACTAACTAGTGTTCCAGGGGAGGAAGTACTTAGTGTTCCAGAGAAGGAAGTAGTTAGTGTTCCAAGAAAGGAACAAGCTAGTGTTCCAGAGAAGGAACTAGCTATTGTTCAATGGAAGGAATGAGTTCGTGTTCCAGAGAAGAAAGTACTTAGTGTTCCATGGAGGAACTACTTAGTGTTCCATGGAAGGAACTACTTAGTGTTCCATAGTAGAAAGTAGCTAGTGTTTCATGGCTTAAACTAGCTAATGTTCCATGGATAACATTAGATAATGTTCCAAGGAAGAAACTGTCTAGTGTTTCATGGAAAGAACTAGCTGGTGTTCAATGGAAGGTTCTAGCTACTGCTCCAGGGTATAAACTACTTAGTGTTGCGTGGAAGGATCTACTTATTGATTCATGGAAGGTACTGTTTCGTGTTTTATAGAAGGAACTACTTAGTCTTCCATAGAAGGTACTAGCTAGTGTAGCTTGGAGGGAACAAGTTAGTGTTTTATGGATAAAATTACTTAGTATTCCATGGAAGAAACTACATATTTTTCCGATGGAAGGAACTAGCAAGACTTCCACGGAAGTAACTAGCTAGTGTTCCATGAGATAAACTAGTTAGAAATTGCTAGTGTTCCATGTTAGGAACTATTCAGTGGTCCATGGAAGTAATTAGCTAGTGTTCCATGTAAACAACTACTAAAGGTTCTATAGAAGGAACTAGTTAGTGTTCCAAGAAAGGTACTAGCTAGTGTTCCAAGGAAAATTCTATCTAGTGTTTAATGGAGGGAAATAGCTAGTATTCCATGGAAGAAACCAGCTACAGTTCCAGGGAAGAAACTACTTATTGTTCCATGGAAAGAACTACTTAGTGTTCTATGGAGAAACTACTTAGTGTTCCATGGAAGGAACTAGATTGTGTTCCATGGAAGGAACAAGTAGGTGTTCCATGAAGGAAGTACTTAGTGTTCCATGTAAGGAACTACATAGTTTTCCATAGAAGAAACTACTTAGTGTTTCATGGAAGGACTACTTAGTGTTTCATGAAAAGAATTAGCTAGTATTCCATTGAAGAAACTAGCTAGTGTTCCATTTATGTATCTAGCTAGTGTTCCATGGAAGGAACTACCTAGTGTTTTATGGAAAGAACTAGGTAGTGTTTCATGGAAGGATTTAGCTAATGATTTAAAAAAAAAATACTTAGTGTTCCATGGAAGGAACTACTTATTTTTCCATGGAAGGAACTAGCTACTGTTTGATGGAAGGAACTAGCAAGTGCTCCAAAAATGGAACTACTTAGTGTTCCATGAAAGGAAATATTATTTTTACATGGAAAGAACTGGCTAGTGGTCCATGGAGAAATTATCTAGTGTTCCATGAAAGAAAGTACTTAGTGTTCCAAGGAAGGAACTACTTAGTGTTCCATGGAAGGAATACTTTAGTGTTCCATGGAAGGAACTACTTAGTGTTCCATGGAAGGATTACTTAGAGTTACATGGAAAAAAGAAACTAGTGTTCCATGGAAGGAAATAGCTAATATTTCATGGAAGGAACTATATAATGTTCCATGGAAGGGAATACTACGTGTTCCATGTAAAGAACTACTTAATTTTCCATGGAAGGATCTTGCTATTGTTACATGGAAGGAACTAGCTAGAACTAGCTAGTGTTCCATGGAAGGAACTACTTAGTGTTCAATGGAAGGTATACTCTCGTGTTCCATGGAAGGATCTACTTAGTGTTCAATGAAAGAAATTACATAGAGTTACATGGGAAAAATAAATTAGTGTTCCATGGAAGGAAATAGCTAGTATTCCATGGAAGGAACTATATCGTGTTCCATGGAAGGGAATCCTTCGTGTTCCATGCAAAGAACTACTAAGTTTTTAGTGGAAGTAACTTGCTAGTGTTACATGGAAGGAACTAGCTAGAACTAGCTAGTGTTTCATGGAAGGAACTACTTAGTGCTCCATGGAAAAAACTACTTAGTGTTCCATGGAAAAAGCTAGCTAGTGTTTTATGGAAGGTTCTACCTAGTGTTCTATAAAAAATACTTCTTAGTGTGGCATGGAAGGAACTACTTAGTGTTTCACGGAAAGAAGTAGGTAGTGTTTCATGGAGAAAACTAGCAAGTGTTCAATGGAAGGAACTACTTAGTGTTCCATGGAAGGAACTAACTAAAACTATCTAGTGTTCCATGGAATAAACTACTTAGTGTTCCATGGAAGGCACTACTTAGTGTTCCATGGAAGGATTTAGTTTATATTCCATGGAAGGCACTACATGCTGTTCACTAGAATAAACCTTCCAGTGTTCAATGGAAAAAAGTGAATAGTATACGATTGAAGAAACTACTTTGTGTTCCATGGAGGGAACAACATAGTGTTCCATGGAGGGGACTAGCTAGTGTTCCAGGGAAGGAATTAGTTCGTATTCCATGGCAGAAACTATTTAGTGTTCAATGGAAGGAACTAGCTAGTGTTCAAAGGAAGGATCTAGCTGCTACTTCATGGAAGGAGCTAGTAGTGTTCCATGGTAAGTACTAGTTAGTGTTCCATGGAAAAAAACTATCTACTGTTCCATGGAAGTATCTAGCTAGTGTTCCATGGAGGAAACTACTTATTGTTCCATGGAGGATACGAGCTTCTGTTCCACGGAAGGAGCTAGCTAGTGAACCATTGAAGGAACTACTTAGTATTTTAAGGAAGGAACTAGTAGTGTTTAATGGAAGGAATTAGCTAGTGTTCCATGGAAGAAAATACTTTGTGTTCCATGGAAGGAGCTACTTAGTGTTCCATGAATGGAGTTAGCTAGGGTTTCATGGATGGAATTACTTAATTTTATATAGATGAAACTACTTAGTGTTCCATTGAAGAAAATCGCTAGTGTTCCATGGAAGGAACTACTTACTCTTCCATGGAAAAAACTAGCTAGTATTGTGTGAATGGAACTAACTAGTGTATTATTGAAGGGGCTACTTAATGTAGCTTGGAAAGAACTACTTTGTTCTCCATGGCGGGAAATAGCTAAAGTTCCACGGAAGTAACTAGCTAGTGTTCCCTGGAAGGAACTAGCTAGAAATAGCTAGTGTTCCATGGAAGGAACTTGTTAATGTTATATGGAAGGAACTACATAGTGTTCCATGGAGAAATTAGCATGTGTTACTTTTAAGAAACTTGTTAGTTTTCCATGAAAAGAACTACATAGTGTTGCACGAAAGAAACTAGCTAATGTTCCATGGAAGAAACTAGTGAGAGTTCCATCTAAGATACTAATTAGTGTTCTATGCAAGGAACTAAATAGTGTTCCATGGAAGGAACTAGCTAGTTTTGCATAAAAGAAACTACGTAGGGTTTCCTGGAAGTAACTACTTAATGTTCCATGGATGTAACTATGTAGTGTTTAATGGAAGGAATTAGTGTTCTAAGGAAGGAACTACTTAGTGTTCCATGGAAGGAATTACTTAGAGTTACATGGAAAAAAAATAGCTAGTGTTCCATGGAAAGAACTAGCTAGTATTTCATAAATGGAACTATATAGTGTTCCATGGAAGGGACTATGTAGTGTTCCATGTAAAGAACTACTTAGTTTTCCATGGAAGAAACTAGCTAGTGTTCCATGGAAGGAACTACTTAGTGTTTCATGGAAAGGTCTCGCTAGTGTTTCATGAAAGGAATTAATTTGTGTTCCATGGAATGAATGAAATATTGTTTCATGGAAGGAACTAGCAAGTTTTCCATAAAAAAAAAACAACTAGCTAGTGTTTAATGTAAGATACTACTTAGAGTCCCATGGAAGAAAATAGCTATGGTTCCATGGAAGGAACTAGGTCGTATTCCATGGGAAAAAAAAAATACTTAGTGTTATACGAAGAAAAGAAGCTAGTGTTCCATGGAGGAACTACCTAGTGTTACATGGAAGAAAGTATTAGTGTTCCACAAAGGAACAACTTACTGCTCCATGGAAGAAACTAGTTAGTGTTTCATGAAGAAACTAGGTAGTGTAACATGAAAGGAACTAGCTTCTGTTCCATGGAAAAAAATTGCTAGTGTTCCATGGAAGGAACTTGTTAGTGTTCCATGGAAGGAACTTGCTAGTGTTCCATGGAAGGAACTACTTAGTGTTCCATGAAAGGAACTTGCTACTGTTTTATGGAACGAACTAGCTAGTGTTCCAAGGAAAGAGTTAGTTAGTGTTCCATGGTAGGAACTAGCTAGTGTCCCTTGGATGGAATTAGCTAGTTTTCCATGGATGTATCTAGGTAGTGTTCCATGGAGTAAACTACATATGTTACGTGGATGGAACTAACTAGTGTTCCATGGAAAGATCTGGTTGTGTTCTATAAAAAAAAAAAAATACTAGTGTTCCAGGAAAGAAACTGCTTTGTGTTCCATGAAAGGAACAAACTACTGTTCCATGGAAGAAACTTGGTAGTGTTCCATACAGGAACTACTTTTTGTACCATAAAAGGAAATACTTAGTGTTCCATGGAAGAAACTAGTGGTGTTTAATGGAAGAAATTATTAGTGTTCCATGGAAGGAAATATTTTGTGTTCCATGGAAGGAACTACTTAATGTTCCATGATTGGAGTTAGCATGTTTTTCATGGATAGAATTACTTACTTTTCCATGGATGGAACTACTTAGTGTTCCATGGAAGGAAGTACTTAGTGTTCTATTGAAGGAAAAATTTAAGTTGCATGAGAAAAATTGTTTTATTGACGGTACTAGCTAGTGTTCCATGAAGGTAACTAGCTAGTGTTTTATTGTAGGGGCTACTTAGTGTTCCTTGGAAAGAAGTACTTAGTTTTCCATTAAAGGAACTAGCTAGAGTTCCACGGAAGTCACTAACTAGCATTCCATGGAAGGAACTAGCTAGTGTTCCAAGGAAGGAACAAGCTAGTACTCGCTAGTGTTCCATGGAAGAAACTACTTAGTTTTCCATGGAAGGAACGAATTAATTTTCTATGGAAGGAGTTACATAGTGTTCCATGGAGGAACTAGCTTGTGTTCCTTTTAAGAAACTATTTAGTGTTCCATAAATATAACTACTTAATGTTCCATGGAAGAATCTAGCTAGTGTTCCATGGAAGGAATTAGTTAGTTTTCCATAGAAGAAACTACTTTGGGTTTAATGGAAGTAACTACTTAGTGTTCCATGGAAGGAACTAGCTACAGTTCTAAGTATGGTACTAGTTAGTGTTTGACAGAAGGAACTACTTAGTGTTACAGAGAGAAAACAGTGTTCCAGGGAAAAGACTAGCTAGTTTCCCAAAGAAGGAAGTAGCAGTATTTTATGGAAGGTATTAGCTAGTTAACCAATAGAAGAAACTATCTAGTATTCCATGAAAAAAACTAGGTAGTGTTCCTTGGAAGGAACTAGCTAGTGTTTCATGTAAGGAACTATATAGTTTTCTTTTCTTTTCTTTCTTTCTTTATTGATTGATTGATTAATTTTTGTTACAGATGTTTCTCCTTTTCCCCCACTGATTCCCCCCTCCCCCTCCCTCCCTGCAAATAATGACAATTTCATTTCCTCCTTTCCAATTTGGATCCCTTTTAGTTTTTCTTCCTGTCTGATTGCTGTGGCTAAGACTTCCAGTACTATGTTAAATAGGAGTGGCGAAAGTGGGCATCGTTGCCTTGTTCCTGATCTTAAGGGAAATGCTTTTATTTTTTGCCCATTGAGTATGATGTTGGCTGTAGGTCTTTCATATATGACTTTTATTATGTGTAGATATGATCCCTCTATTCCCACAGTTCTGAGCGTTTTTATCAGAAATGGATGCTGGATTTTGTCAAAGGCTTTTTCAGCATCTATTGATATGATCATGTGGTTTTTATTCTTCATTTTATTTAGGTGGTGTATCACATTTATTGATTTGCGAATATTGTACCATCCTTGCATCCCTGGGATGAATCCCACTTGGTCATGGTGGATAATTTTTCTGGTGTATTGCTGGATTCAATTTGCTAGTATTTTGTTCACGATTTTGGCATCTATGTTCATCAGGGATATTGGCCTGTAGTTTTCTTTCCTTGTGTCTTTTTCTGGTTTTGGAATTACAATTATGCTGGCTTCATAAAACGAGTTTAAAAGTTTTCCTTCTTCCTGAATTTTTTGAAATAGTTTGAGGAGAATGGGTATTAGTTCTTCTTCAAAAATTCGGTAAAACTCCCCCATGAAATCATCTGGTCCTGGGCTTTTGTTTGCTGGGAGAGTCTTGATTACATCTTCAATTTCTTCTGTTGTTATTGGTCTGTTCAAGTTTTCTATCTCCTCCTGATCCAGTTTTGGGAGACTATGTGTTTCTAGAAATTTGTCCATTTTGCTTAGATTTTCGAATTTGTAGCCGTATAATTGTTCATAGTAGTTGTTAACAATCTTTTGCATTTCTGTGGTGTCAGTTGTTATCTCTCCTCTTTCATTTCTGATTTTATGTATTTGGGTTCTCTCTCTTTGTTTCTTGGTGAATCTAGCTAAGGGTCCATCAATCTTGTTTATCTTTTTGAAAACCAGCTCTTTGTTTTATTGATCCTCTGAATTGTTTTTTTTTTTTTTTTTTTTTTTTTGGTCTCTATGTCATTTATTTCTGCTCTGATCCTTACTATTTTTTTCCTTCTACTTGCTCTGGGGTTTTATTTTTGTTTGCCCTCTAGTTCTTTAAGTTGTGAGGTTAAATAGTCTATTAGATATTTTTCTTCTTTTTTGAGGTAGGCCTGTAGTGCTATGAACTTCCCTCTCAGAACTGCTTTTGCTGCATCCCATAGATTTTGTGTTGCTGTGTGTTCATTTTCATTGGTTTCCAGGAAGTGTTTGATTTCTTCCTTGATCTCCTCGGTGACCCATTCATTGTTAATAACATTCTATTTAGCTTCCATGTGTTCAAATGTCTTTGTATGTTCTTCTTGCAATTGATTTGTAGTTTCATGCCATTGTGGTGTGAGAAGATGCTTGATATAATTTTAATCTTCTTGAACTTGTAGAGACTTAGTTTGTGCCCTAACATGTGGTCTATGTTTGAGAATGTTCCATGTGCACTTGAGAGGAATGTGAATTCTGTAGTTTTGGGTTGTAATTCTCTGTAAATATCTATTAAATCCATTTGGTCTAGTGCTTCATTTAGAGTCTTTCTTTCCTTGCTAATTTTTTGTCCAGGATCTATCCAGTGATGTGAGCGGGGAGTTGAAGTCCCCTGGTATGATTGTATTGCTAACGATTTCTCCTTTGAAGTCCTCTAATGTTTTTTAAATATATTTTGGTGCTCCTATATTTGGTGCATATATGTTTATCAAGGTTATATCTTCCTGTTGAATAGATCCTTTCAATATTACGTAGTGGCCTTCTTTGTCTTTATGGCATTCATTCTGAAGTCTATTTTATCAGATATAATATTGCTACCCCAGCTGTTTTCTCTTTTCGTTTGCTTGAAAGATTTTTTTCATCACTTCACTTTCAATCTATGTGGCTCTTTTGTTGTGAGGTGGGTCTCTTATAAACAACACATAGATGAGTCTTGCTTTCTTATCCAATCAGCTACTCTTTGTCTTTTTATGGGAGCATTTAGTCTATTTACATTTAAGGTGATTATTGATATTTACTTATTTATTGCCATTTATGTTTAGTGTGGTTCTATTTTCCTTCTCATTTCTCCTGGTAATTACAGCAGTCCTTTTAACATTTCTTGCAGTGTTGGTTTGGTGCTAATGTATTCCCTTAGCCTTTTTTTGTCTGGAAAGTTCTTTATTTGACCTTCTATTTTGAATGATAGCCTTGCTGGGTAGAGTAGTCTTGGATTCAGATCCTTGTTTTTCATGACCTTGATTACTTCATGCCTTTCCCTTCTAGCCTGTAGTGTTTCATGTGAAAAGTCAGCTGAGAGCCTTATGGGATTTCCTTTGTAGGTAACCTGTTGCTTAACTCTTGCTGCTTTTTGGATTCTCTCTTTGTGTTTAATTTTTGGCAGTTTGATTACTATGTGTCTTGGTGTGGGCCTGTTTGGGTTCTTCTTACTTGGGGCTCTCTGAGCTTCTTGAACTTGAATGCCTTCTTCCTTCACCAAATTAGGGAAGTTTTCTGTCACTCTTTCTTTGAATATATTCTCTAGCTCTTGCTTAGTTTCTTCTTCTTCAGTGACTCCTATGATGCGAATATTATTCCATTTCCTGTTGTCCCACAGTTCTCTTAAGCTGTCTTCCTGTTTTTTAATCGTTTTTTTTCCTTTTTTTTTTCTGATTGGTTGATTTCTTCTAGCCTGTCTTCTAATTCACTGATCCGGTCCTCTGCTTCTCCTACTCTGCTTTTTAGACCTTCCGATGTGTTTTTCATTTCTGATATGTCATTATTTTTTCTGTTGGTTTTTCATTTCCAACTGGTTTATGTTCAACTTTTTTATGTCTTTACTCATGGTGCTCATGTCCTTACTCATGCTGTTGAGCTTCCGCAACATCATGGCTCTAAATTCTCGTTCTGTTAACTTGCTTAACTGTACATCATTTATTTCATCTTTTGTAGAACTCTCTTGTTCTTTCATTTGGCTTTTGTTTCTGTTTCTCACCAATTTGGCTATCACAGTGGGCTTTGGAGTCTGCCAAGTTTTCCCAGTGGGTGTTGGTGTTCTGCTGTTTGTGGCTCCCTCTCCTGGGTTTGGATGCGCCAGGGAGGACCCTGGTTAGTGTTGCACGCCCAGGGAATGGTAGTTATCCTCTAGCTTTTTTTCTTTTTTTGCCTGGAGGCTATTAGTAGAGGTCACCTGCAGACCCTTTGTTTCTGAGTTGCCTGAAAAACTCCCTCAGGTGCTCAGTGTTAGAAGATTTCCTGAGAGTGAGGCAGGTTTTCCTTGTTAATGGGCCTCAATTAGCATTTCAATGGCCACCAGGTGGGGTTAAATCTTTGAGGGAAGGGCCGCCACATCTTCCCAGGGCCCTGAGAAGAAGTAAAATGACCACAGTCCTGCGTGGCTGCACTCAGTAAAAGCTCTTAACACCCTCCAAAACCTGAGTGTCCCCACACAGTTCCAGTCCAGTCTGCCTTCCCTCTGCTGGAGCCCAAGGTGAGTGGCTGCTGCCAATTTAGCCTCTGTCCAGACTCTGAGTCCTGGAGCCGCCTGGGACTTTTAACCCAAGGGCGCTGCTTCCAACCAAGGGCGGCCACGGCTATGGCACCAGCTGAGGGGGTTGCGCTCAGCAGAAACCCCAGGACTGAGCCGCGGTAGTGGGACACTGCAGAGGTGGCAGTAGCGTCCAGCACAGTCCCTTGGTCCCCGTGAGTCTGCGTGGCACCCGCCGAGGGCTTAGCACACAGAGTTTGCGGGACTCAGCCTTGGTAGCAGAATCACACCGAGTCCCCTGGTGCCCACGAGTCTGTGCGGCTCCAGCAGAGAGCTTAGCAGGCTACAGCGTTCCCAGGGCCCATGCAGGGTGGCAAGGGTGTAGGTAGCAGTATATTACATGAAAGGAATATGCTAATGTTCCATGGGAGGAACTACTTATCATTCCATGGAAGGAATTACTTAGAGTTACATGGAAAAAATAAGCTAGTGTTCCATGGAAGGAACAAGCTAGTATTCCATAAATGAAACTATATAGTGTTCCATGGAAGTGACCACTTATTCTTCCATGTAAAAAACATCTTAGTTTTCCATGGAAGGAACTAGCTAGTGTTCCATGGAAGGAACTAGCTAGAACTAGCTAGTGTTCAATGAGAGAAACTACTTAATGTTTCATGGAAAGTTCTAGCTAGTGTTTCATGAAAGGAATTAATTAGTGTTCCATGGAATGAACAAAATATTTTTTCATGGAAGGAACTAGCAAGTATTCCATAAAAAAAAAAAAAAAAAAAAACAAATAAAACAAACAAAAAAACTAGCTAGTGTTTCATGTAAGGAACTACTTAGTGTTCCATGGAAGAAAATAGCTAGAGTTCAATGAATGGAACTAGCTAGTGTTTTATTGTAAGGACTACTTAGTGTTCCATGGAAAGAACTACTTAGTTTTCCATTGAAGGAACTAGTGAGAGTTCAACGGAAGTCACTAGCTAAAGTTCCATGGAAGGAAATAGGTAGAACTCGCTAGTGTTCCATGGAAGGAACTAGCTAGAGCTATCTAGTGTTCCATGGAAGAAACTACTTAGTGTTTCATGTTAGGAGCTAGATAATTTTCTATTGAAGGAACTACATAGTGTTTCATGGAGGAAAGCTTGTGTTCCTTTTAAGAAACTAGTTAGTGTTCCATGAAAAGAACTACTTAGTGTTCTATGGAAGAAACTAGCTAGTGTTCCATGGAAGGAACTAGTTAGTTATCCATAGAAGAAACTACTTAGGGTTTAATGGAAGTAACTACTTAAAGTTCCATCTAAGGAACTAGCTACAGTTCAAGGAAAGGAACTAGTTAGTGTTTCAGGGAAGGAACTCTCTAGTGTTACAGAGAAAAAACTGTTAGTGTTCCCGGGAAAGAACTATCTATTTTTCCAGGGAAGGAAGAAGCAAGTATTCCATGGAAGGAACTAAGTAGTGATCCATGGAAGGAACTATCTAGGGTTCCATGGAAAAAACTAGCTAGTGTTCCTTGGAAGGAACTAGCTAGTGTTCCATGGAAGGTGCAAGTTAGTGTTCCACGGTAGGATGTTCTTAGTGTTCCATGGAAGGAACTACTTAGTGTTCCATGGAAAGTACTAGCTAGTGTTCCATGGATGAAACTACTTAGTGTTGCATGGAAGGAACTACTTAATGTTCCATGGCAGAAACTACCGAGTGTTTGATGGAAAGAACTAGCTAGTGTTCCTTGGATAGCATTAGTTATTTTTCCATGAAAAAAATACTTTGTATTCAATGGAAGGATCTACATACTGTTTCATGGAAGGAACTAGCTAGTGTTTCATGGAAAGGACCAGTTAGTGTTCCATGGAAGGAACTAGCTAGTGTTCCAGGGAAAAAACTACTTAGTGTTTTGTGGAAGGAGCGACTTAGTATTCCATGGAAGGAAAGAGTTAGTGTTAAATGGGAGGAATTACTTAGTGTTTCATAGAAGGAACTACTACATGTTCCATGGAAGTAACTAGCTCATGTTCCATGGAAGAAATTACTTAGTGTTCCATGCAAAGTACTACTTAGAGTTTCATGAAAAATCTAGCATTTAATGAACTAGTTATTGTTCCATGAAACAATCTAGTTAGGGTTTCATGCATAAAGTAGCTAGTGTTCCATGGAAGGAAGTAGCTAGTGTTCCATGGAAGGAACTACTTAGTGTTCCATGCAAAGTACTACCTACAGTTTCATGGAAAATCTAGCTAGTGTTTTATGGAAGGTTCTACCTAGAGTTCTATAAGAAAACTTCTTATTGTGACATGGAAGAAACTACTTAGTGTTTTACGGAAAGAACTAGCTACTGTTCAATGGAGAAAACTACCTAGTGTTCCATGGAAGGAACTACTTAGTGTTCCATGGAAGATACTGGTTAGTATTTCATTGAAGAACTATACACGTTTTATGAAAAAAAAACTAGCAAGTTTTCCATGGAAGAAACTACTTAGGGTTTCATGCACGTAACTACTTAATGTTCCATGGACTAAACTACTTAGTGTTCCATGGCAGGAACTAGCTAGTGTTCCATGGAAGAAATTATTTAGTGTTCCAGGAAAAAAAATATAGCTAATGTTCCATGGAAGGTATTAGCTAGTGTTCCATGGAAGTAACTAGCTAGTGTTCCTCGGAAAAAACTACCTAGTGTTCCATGGAAGATACCAGTTAGTGTTCCATGTAAGGAATTAGCTAGAGTTTCACGGAAATATTTAGCTTGTGTTCCATGGAAGAAACTACTTAGTGTTCCATGGAAGGAACTACTTAGTGTTTCATGGACAAAACTAGCTAGTGTTTTATGGAAGGGTCTATCTAGTGTTCTGTAAAAAAACAAACAAACAAACAAAAAAAACTACTTAGTGTTGCATGGAAGAATCTACTTAGTGTTTCAATGAAGGAACTAGCTAGAGTTCCTCAGAAATAATTACCTAGTGTTCCATGGAAGGAACTAGCTAGTGTCCTTGAAAGGAACTACTTAGTGTTCCATGGAAGGAACTACTTAGTGTTTCATGGAAATAACTAGCTAGTGTTTCATGGAAGGTTCTATCTAGAGTTCTGTTAAATAAAAAATGACTTAGTGTTGCATGGAAGGAACTAATTAGTGTTTCATGGAAGGAAAGAGGTACTGTTTCTTGGAAGGAATTAGCTAGTGGTCCATGTAAATAATTAGCTAGTGTTCCATGGAAGGAATTACTTAATGTTCAATGGAAGGAACTACTAGGTGTTTCATGGAAGGATCTAGCTATTGTTCCATGGAAGGAACTACTTACTGTTCCATGGAAGGGCCTAACTAGTGTTCCATGGATAGAACTAGCTAGTGTTCCATGGAAGGGATTACGTAGCGTTCCATTGAAGAATCTATTTAGTTTCCCATGAAAGGAGCTAGCTAGTGTTCCATTTAAGAAACTACTTAGGGTTTCATGGAAGTAACTACTTTATGATCATGGAAGGAACTATCTTGTGTTCCAGGAATGGTAATAGTTAGTGTTCCAAGGAAGAAACTACTTAGTGTTACAGAGAAATGAGTAGTTAGTGTTCCAAAAAAGGAAAAAGCTTGTGTTCCAGGGAAGGAAACACTTAGTGTTCAATGGAAGAAACTACTTAGTGTACCATGGATGGAAATACATAGTGGTTCATGGAAGGGACTACTTAGTGTTCCATGAAAGTGACTTATAGTGGTCCATGGAAAGAACTATTTAGTGTTCCATGGATGAACTCCTCAGTGGTCCATGAATGGAACTACCTAGTGTACCATGGAAGGAATTACTTAGTAGTCAATGGAAGAAACTACTTAGAGTTCCATGGAAAAAACTGCTTAGAATTTTATAGAAAAAATTAGCTAGTGTTCGATGCAATGAAATAACTTTTGTTTCATGGAGGCAACTAGCTAGAGTTTAATGGAAGGGGCTACTTAGTGTTCCATGGAAGGATCTAGCTAATGTTCTATGGAATGAACTACTTACTATTCCATGGAAAGAACTAACTAGTGTTCCATGAAAGGAACTAGAGAGTATTCCTTGTAAAGAACTAGTTAGTGTGCCATGGAAAGTACTACTTAGTGTTCCATGGAAGAAACTAGTTAGTGTTCCATGAGAGGAACTACATAGTGTTACATGGAAGGAACTACATACTGCTCCATGGAAGGAACTAGTTAGTGTTCCATGAAGGAACTAGCAAGTATAACATGGAAGTAATTAGCTAGTGTTACATCGAAGGAACTAGTTAGAACAAGGTAGTGTTACATGAAAAAAACTACTTAGTGTTTTATGGAAGGAACTAGTTAATGTTCTATGGATAGAACTACTTAGTGTTCCATGGAAGGAACTAGCTAGTGTTCCATGGAAGAAACAACCTAGTGTTCCAGGGAAGAATCAACTTAGTGTTCCATGGAAGGGACAAGCTAGTGATCCATTGAAGGATCTAGCTAGTGTTCCATGGAAGGAAAAAGTTATTGTTTCGTGGAAGGAAGTACTTAGTGTTCCATGCAAAGAACTAGTTAGTGCTCCAAAGGAAGAACTATCTATTTTTCCTGGGAAGGAACTAGCCAGTATTTCATGGAAGAAACTAGCTAGTGATGTATGGAAGGAAATATCTAGAGTTCCATGGAAGGAACAAACTACTGTGCCATGGAAGGAAGTAGCCGGTGTTTCAGGAAAGAAACTACTCAGTGTTCCGTGATAGAAACAACTTAGTGTTCCAGGAATGAACTACTTAGTGTTCCATGGAAGGAACTAGCTAGTGTTTCTTGCAAGGAACCGACTAGTGAAAAACAAGAAAGGAAAAAGTTAGTGTTTAATGGAAGGAAGTACTTAGTGTTCCATGGAAGGAACTAGTTAGTGCTCCAAAGAAAAAACCAGCAAGTGTTTCAGGGAAGGAACTAGCTATTATCCCATAAAAGGATATAGCTAGTGTTCCATGGAAGAAACCAGCTAATGTTCCATGGAAAAAAGTACTTAGTGTTCCATGGAAGGAACTACTTAGTGTTCCATGGAAGGAAATAAATAGTGTTCCATGGAAGAAATTACTAAGTGTTGCATGGAAGGAACTACTTATTGTTCCATGGAAGGAACTACTTAGTGTTCCATAAGGGAACTACGTAGTGTTACATGGGAGGAATTACTTAGTGTTCCATTGAAGGAACAACATAGTGTTCCATGGAAGGATCTAGCTAGTGTTCCACAAATAAAACTAGTTAGTATTCCATGGACGGCACTAGTTATTGTTCCATGGAAGGAACTAGCTAGGGTTCCAGGGAATAAACAACTTAGTGTTCCGAAGAAGGAACTTGCTAGTGTTCCAGAGATGTAAATAGCTAGTATTCTATGGAAGGAACTAACTAGTGTTCTATAAAAGCAACTAGCTAGTGTTCCATGGAAGTGTCTAGCTAGTGTTTCATGGAATAAACTATCTGGTGTTCCATGGAAGGATCTAGCTAGTGTTCCATAATAAAAATTATATAGTGTTCCATGGAAGAAACTACTTAGTATTCCATGGAAGGAACTACCAACTGTTCTTTTGAAGAAACTACCTATTGTTCATGGAAGGAACTACTTAGTGTTTTATGGAAGGAACTACTTAATGTTCCATGTATGGAACTACCTAGTTTATCATGAAAGGAATTAGTTAGTGTTCCATGGAAGGAAGTACTTAGTGTTCTATGGGAATTACTCGCTAGTGTTCCATGGAAGAAACTACATAGTGTTCTATTAAAGGATCTAATTAGAGTTCCATGGAAAAAATTAGCTAGTGTTCCATGGAAGGAATTAGCTAGACTTCCATGAATGGAGTAGCTAGTGTCGATGGAAGGAACTAGCTAGAGTTCCATGGATGGAACTAGCTAGTGTTCCATGGAAGGGGCTACTTAGTGATCCATGGAAAGAGCTTCTTAGTTTTCCATAGAAGGAAATAGCTAGAGTTTCATGGAAGTAACTAGCTATTGTTTCATGGAATAAACTAGCTAAAACTAGTTAGTGTTTTATGGAAGGAACTACTTAGTTTTCCATGAAAGAAACTACTTAATGTTCCATGGAATAATCTACTTACTGTTCCATGGAAATAACAAGCTAGTGTTACATGGAAGAGACTCGTAAGTGTTCCATGCAAGGAACTAAATAGTTTTTAATGGAAGTAACTACCTAGATTTCCATGGAATAAACTACTTAGTTTTTCATGGAAGTAACTACTTAAGGTTCCATGTAAGTAAATAGCTAGTGTTGCAAGAAAGGAAGTAGTTAGTGTTTCAGGAAAGTAAATACTTAGTGTTTCATATAAGGAACTAGTTAGTGTCCCAGGGAAAGACTGAGCTATTGTTTCAGGGAAGGATCTAGCTAATATTCCATGGAAGAAACAACCTTGTGATCCATGGAAGTAACAATGTAGTGTTCCCTGGAAAGATTTAGCTAATGTTCCATGGAAGGAAATAGATAGTGTTCCATGGAAGGAACTAGCTAGTGTTCCTCAGAGGAAAATAGCTAGTTTTCCATGGACGGAACTATCTAGTGTTCCATTGAAAGAACTAGCAAACGTTACATGGAAGGAACTAACTGGTGTTCCAGAAAAGAAACTACTTAATTATCCCTGGTAGGAACTACTTAGGGTTCCATAGAAGAAACTACTTAGTGGTCCATGTAAGAAACTAGCTAGTGTTTCATGGAAGGAAAAAGTTAGTGTTTCAGGGAAGGTACTAGCTAGTATTCCATGGAAGGAACTAGCTAGTGATTCATGGAAGGAACTAAATAATGTCCAATGGAAGCAACTACCTAGAGTTCCATGAAAAAAACGAGCTAGTGTTCCATGGAATGAACCAACTAGTGTTCCATGGGAGGAACTAGCTAGTGTGCCAGCGAAGAAACTATATAGCATTCCGTGAAAATATCTACTTAGTGTTCCATGGAAGGAACTACTTAGTGTTCCATGGAAAAACCTAGCTAGTGTTCCATGGAAGGGACTACTTAGTGTTCAATGGAAGAAACTACGTAGTGTTCCATAAAAGATCTAGTTAGTGTTCCATGCACGAAACTATATAGTGTTCCATGGAAGGAACTAGCTCGTTTTCCATGGGAAGAAACTACTTAGGGTTTCATGGAAGTAACTACTTAATGTTTCATGGAAAGAACTAGCTACTGTTCAAGGGAAGGAACTATTTAGTGTTTTATGAAAGTAATCTTTAGTGTTCCATGGTAGGAACTACTTAGTATTCCATGGAAGTCACTAGTAGTGTTCCGTGGAAGGAACTAGCAAGTGTTCCAAAAAAAGAACTACTTGGTGTTTCATGGAAGTAACTAGCTACTTTTTCATGAAAGGAACAAGTTAGTTTTTCATGAAAAAAACTACTTAGTGTTCCATGGAAGGAACTACTTATTGGTCCTTGGAAGGAACCCGCTAGTGTTCCATGGAAGAAATTAGTTATTGTTCCATGGAAGGAACTACTTAGAGTTCCATGGAAAGAATTAACTAGTCCCATGGAATGAAGTAGCTAGTGTTTCATGGATGGAACTAGCTAGTGTTTTATGGAAGGGGCTACTTAGTGTTCCATGGAAAAAACTACTTAGTTTTCCATGTAATGAATTAGCTAGATTTCCACGGAAGTAACTTGCTAGTGTTTCATGGAAGAAACTACTTAGTGTTCCATGGAGAGAACTATATAGTGTTCTATTGAAGGAACTTCCTAGTGTTCCATGGAAGATTCTAGCTCGTGTTCCATGGAAGGAACTACTTACAGTTTCATTGAAGAAACTAGCTAATGTTCAATGGAGGAACTAGATCGCGTTCCATGGAAGAAACTACTTAGTGTTTAATGGAAGGAACTACTTAGTGTCCCATGAATAGAACTAGCTAGTGTTCCAGGGAATAATCTACTTAGTTTTTCATGGAAGGAACTACATAGTGTCCATGGTAGGAACTACTTAGTGTTCCAAGGAAGGAACTAGCTAGTGTTCAATGGAAGAAACAAGTTACTGTTCCGTGGAAGGAACAAGTTACAGTTCCGTGGAAGGAAGTACTAGTGTTCCATGGAAGGAAGTACTTAGTGTTCCATGGAAGAAATTACTTCGTGTTCAATGGATGGAACTAGTAGTGTTCCATGGAAGGAACAAGCTGGTGTCCCATGGAAGGAACTACTTGGTATTTTATGGAAGGAACTAGCTAGTGTTCCATGGAAGGAACAAGTTAGTGTTCCATGGAATAAACTACTTAGTGTCCCATAGAATGAACTACTTAGTGTAGCATGGAAGAAACTAGCTAGTGTTCAATGGAAGAAACAAGTTAGTGTTCCATGGAAGGAACAAGTTAGTGTTCCATGGAATAAACTACTTAGTGTCCCATGGAATGAACTACTTAGTGTACCATGGAAGGAACTAGCTAGTGTTACATGGAAGAAACTAGTTAGTGTTCCATGCAAGTAACTGTACAATGTACCATGTAAGGAACTAGCATGTTTTCCATGGAAGAAACTACTTAGGGTTTCATGGAAGTAACTACTTAATGTTCTATGCAAGGAACTACTTAGTGTTCCTTGGCAGAAACTAGCTAGTGTTCAATAGAAGGAAGTACTTAGTGTTCAATGGAACGAACTAATTAGTGTTTCATGAAAGAAACTTCTTAGTGTTTCATGGAAGGAACTATTTCGTGTTCCTTGAAAGGAACTACTTAGTGTTTCATACAAGTATTTAGCTCGTGTTCCATGGAATTAACTAGGTAGTTTTCCTTAAAAGGAACTAGCTAGTTATCCGTGGAAGGAAGTAGCTAGTGATCCATAGAAGAAACTACTTAGTGTTCCATAGAAAACCCAAGCTAGTGTTCCTTGGAAAAACAACTTAGTGTTCCATGGAGGAACAACTTAGTGTTCCATGGATGGAACTACTTAATCTTCCATGGAAGGAAATAGCTACTGTTCCATGTAATTAAATAGCATGTGTTCCATGGAAAGAACTAGCTAGTGTTCCAGAAAAGAAACTTGTTACTGTTTTAGGGATGAAAATGTTTAGTGTTCCAGAGAAGAAACTAGTTAATGTTTCAGGAAAACAACTAGCTAGTGTTTTAGGGAAGGAACTAGGTAGTATTCTATGGAAGAAATAGCTAGTGATCCATTGAATGAACTATCTAGTTTTCCATGGAACGAGCTAGTTAGTGTTCCATGGCAAAATTTAGCTATTGTTCCGTGGAAGGAACTAGCGAGTGTTTTATGGAAAGAACTAGCTAGTGTTCCGTGAAAGGAACTATCTAGTGTTTCATGGAAGGAACTAGATAGAGTTCCTTGGAAGAAACGAGATAGTGTTTCAAGGAAGAAATGACTTAGTGTTCCATGAAAGAAACTACTTTGTGTGCCATGGAAGGAAGTAATTAGTGTTCCATGGGAGGAATTAGCTAGTGTTCTATGGAAGGAACTAGTTAGTGTTTTATTGAAAAAAGTACTTAGTGTTCCATGGAAGGGATTACTTAAAGTTCCATGGAAGGAACTAGCTAGTGTTCCATGAAAGGAAATAGATAGTGTTGCAAAGAAGGAGCTAGTTAGCATTCCATGGTAGTAATTAGATAGTGTTCCATGGAAGGAACTAGCTAGTGTTCCATGGAAGTTTCTAGCTAGGGTTTTATGAAAGGAACAAGTTAGTGTTCCACAGAAAAAACTACTTAGTGTTCTATGGAATGAACTACTTAGTGTACCATGGAAGGAACTAGCTAGATTTCCATGGAAGGAAATACTTAGTTTTCCATGGAAAGAAAAACTACTGTTCCATAGAAGGAACTGGCTAGTGTTCCATAGAAGGAACTACTTAGTGTTCCATGAAAGAAACTACGTAGTGTTCCATGTAAGGAAGTACTTAGTGTTCCATAGAAAGAACTCGCTAGTGTTCCATGGAAGAAACTAAATAGGGTTCCATGGAAGAAACTACTTAGAGTTTCATGGAAAATGTAGCTAGTGTTCCATGGAATTAACAGGCTAGTGTTTCATGGATGGAACTAGCTCTTATACCATGGAAGGGGCTAATAATTGTTCCATGGAAAGAACTACTTATATTTCCCTTGAAGGAACTACCTAGAATTCCACACAAGTAACTAGCTAGTGTTCCATTGATGGAAATATCTAGAACTAGCTAGTGTTCCAAGGAAGGAATTAAATAGTTTTCCATGGAAAGACCTAAATAGTGTTCCATGGAAGGAACTACGTAATGTTCCTTGGAAAGAACTACTTAGTGTTCCATGGAAGGATCCAGATAGTGTTCCATGGAAGAAACTATTTACTGTTTTATGGAAGGACCTAGCTGATGTTTCATATAAGGAACTAGCGGGTGTTCCATGGATGGGACTACTTAGTGTTCAATGGAAGGATCAACTTAGTGTCCCATGGAAAGATCAGGCTAGTGTTTCATGGAAGGAAATACTTAGTGTTCCATGAAAGGAATTACTGAGAGTTCCATGGAAAAAATAAGCTAGTGTTCCATGGAGGGAACTAGCTAGTCTTCCAGTGAAGAAACTAGCTTGTGTTCAATGGAAGAGACTACTTAGTGTTCCATGGAAAGAACTACTTAGTATTCTATGGAAGTAGGTAGTAGTGTTCCATAGAAGGAACTGGCTAGTGTTCTATGGAAAGAACTACTTAGTATTTCATGGAAAGAACTAGCTAAGATTCCATGGAAGGAACTAATGTGCCATTAAAAAAAAAAACAAAACACTAGTGTTCCTTGGAGAAACTAATTAGTTTTCCATGAAAGGAACTACTTAATGTTCCATGGGAGAAATTACTATGTGTTCCATGGAAGGATCTAGCTAGTGTTCCATGGAAGGAGCTAGCTTGTGTTCTATGGAAGGAATTATCTAGTGTTCCATGGAAGGAACAACTTTGTGTACCATGGAAGAAACCAGTTAGTTTTCCATTGAAGAAACTACTTAGTCTTGCATAAAACAAACTTGTTGGTGTTCCAAAGAAAAAACTTGCTAGTGTTCCATGAAAGGAACTAGCTAGTGTTCCATGGAAGGAACTACATAGTTTTCCATGGAAGGTACTACTTAGTGTTCCATGCGTGGAACTGGCTAGTGTTTCATGGAATGAATTACGTAGTGTTCCATGGAAAAAACTTCTTAGAGTTCCAAGGAAGGAACTTGTTAGAGATCTATTGAAAAAAATAGCTAGTGTTTCATTGAAGGAACTAGCTAGTGATCCATGTATTGACCTAGCTATTGTTCCATGGATGGAATTAGCAAGTCTTCCATGAAAGGAACTAGCCACTGTTTCATGGAAGGAACTAGCTAGTGTTCCATGGATGAAACTTCTCAGTGTTCAGTGGAAGGAACTACTTCGTGTTCCATGAAAGAAACTAATTAGTGTTCCATGGAAGGAACTAGTTGGTGTTCCATGGAAAAAACAAGTTGTGTTTCATGGAAGGAACTGGCTAGTGTTCCATTGAAAATACAAGTTAGTGTTTCATGGATAAAACAACTTAGTTTTCCATGGAAGTAACTACTTAGTGTATCATGGAAGGAACTAGCTAGTGTTCCATGGAAGAAACTACTTAGTGTTCCATGGAAGGAACTAGCTAGTGTTCCATGGAAGGAACTAGATAGTGTTCCATAGAAGGAACAAGTTAGTGTTCCATAAGGGAAGTACTTAGTGTTTCATGGAAAGAACTACTCAGTGTTCCAAGAAAGGTACTAGCAGGTGTTCCATGGAAAAAACTACTTAGTGTTTCATGAAAGGAATTAAATAGTGTTCCATTGAAGGAACTAGCTAGTGTTCCATGGAAGTATCTAGCAAGAGTTCCATGAAAGGATCTACCTAGTGTTTCATGGAAGGAACTACGTAGTGTTCCATGGAAGGAATTACTTATTGTTCCATGGAAAGAACAAGCTAGTGTTCCATGGAAGGAACTAGATGTGTTCCCAGGAAGGAACTAGCTAGTGTTTTATGGAAAGTCTTAGCTAGTGACCCATGGAAGGAACTAGATAGTGTATCATGGAAAGAATTACTTAATGTTCCATGGAAGAAACTTCTTAGTGTTCCATGGACAAAACTTGTTAGTTTTTCATGGAAGGAACTACTTAAGTTCCTTGGAGGAATTACTTATAGTTTCATGGAAAATATAATCTAGTGTCCCATTGAAGGAACTAGCTAGTGTTCCATGGAAGGATATAGTAAGAACTAGCTAGTTTTTCATGGAAGGAACTACTTAGTGGTCCATGGAAGGAACTAGCTAGTGTTCTATGGAAGAACTACTTAGTGTTCCATGGAAATATCTAGCTAGTGTTTCATAGAAGGAATTACATACTATTCCATGGAATGAACACGGTAGTATTCAATGCAAAGAACTAGCAAGCGTTGCATGAAAGTGACTAGCTAGTGTTCCATGGAACAAGCCACTTACAGTTTCATGGAAGAAACTACCTCATGTTGCATGGAATAAACTAGCTAGTGTTCCATGAAAGGAACGACTTAATGTTCCGTGGAAACAACAAGCTAGTGTTTCATGGATGAAACTACTTAATGTTCCATGGAAGGAACAAGTAGTGTTCCATGGAAGGAACTACCTAGTTCCATGAAAGGAACTACATAGTAGTCCATGGATAAAACTAGCTAGTGTTTCATGGAAGAAATTACATAGTATTCCATGGAAGGAACTACATAGTGTTCTATGTAAAATATTAGCTCGTGTCTAATGGAATGAACTAGCTCTTGTTCCATGGATGAAACTTGCTAGAGTCCCAGGGAAGAAACTACTTAGTTTTTCATGGAAGGAACTATTTAGAGTTTCTTGTTAGAAACTACTTAGTGTTCCATGGAAGGAAGTAGCTAGTGTTTAATGGAAGGAACAAGTTAGTGTTCCGTGGAAGGAACAGGTTACTGTTTCATGCAAGGAAGTAGTTAGTGTCATGGAATAAACTACTAGTGTTCCATGGAAGGAACTAGCTAGTGTTCCTTGTATGGAACTACTTAGCATTCCAGGGAAGGAACTAGCTAGTGTTCCATGAAGAAAGAAGTTAATATTCCATAGAAAACACTTCTTATTGTTTCATAGAATGAACTACTTTGTGTACCATGGAAGGAACAAGCTAGTGTTCTATAAAAATAAAATACTTAGTGTTCCATGGAGGAATATACTTAGTTTTCCATGGAAATAAACAGCCACTGTCCCAAGGAAGGAAATGGGTAATGTTCCATTGAAAAAACTACTTAGTGTTTCATGGAAGGAACTAATTAGTGTTCCATGGAAGGAACCAATTAGTGTTCCAAGGAAGGAACTACTTACTGTTCCATGGGAATAACTACTTAGTGTTCCATGGAAGGAACTTGCTGGTGTTTCATAAAAGGAACTAGCTAGTGTTTCATTGAAGGAACTAGATAGTATTCCATGAAAGGAATTAGCTAGTTTTTCATGGACAGAATTAGCTAGTGTTCCATGGTAGAAACTATTTAGTTTTTCTTGGAAGGAACTTGTTAGTGTTCCATGGAAGGAAATAGCTAGTGTTCCATGGAAGAAACTTGCTAGTGTTCCGTGGAAGGAACTAGATATTTGTTCCATGAAAAAAAAACTACTTAGTGTTCCATGGAAGGCATAGCTAGTGTTCCATGGAAGAAAGTAAGTACTGTTCCATAGAAGAAACTAGCTAGTGTAAAACTGAAGAATCTTGCTGTGCTCCATGTAAGGAACTACTTAGTGTTTCATAGGAGGAATTAGATAGAGTGTTATGGAAGGAATTACCTAGCGTTCAATGGAAGGAACTAGTTAGTTTTCATTGAAGGAACTAGTTAGAGATTTATAAAAGGATCTAGCTAGTGTTAGAGTAAAGGAACTACTTAGTGTTCCATGGAAGCAAACAGCTAGTATTCCATGGAAAAATCTACATAGTGTTCCATGAAAAAAACTAGGTATTGTTCCATTAAAGAGGCTACTAGTGTTCATTTGAAGGAACTGGTTAGTATTCCATGGAAGAAACTAGCTGGTGTCCCATGGATGGAACTAGCTAGTGTACCATTGATGGGACTTCTTAGTATTCCATGGAAGGAAGTAGCTAGTGTTCCATGGAAGGAACTAGCTAGTGTTCCGTGGAAGGATCTACTTAGTGTTCATGGAAGGAAATACTTAATGTTGAATAGATGGAAGTAACTAGTATTCCATGGAAGGAGCAACTTAGTATTCCATGGAAGGAACTAACTGGTGTTCTATGGAAGAACACAGCTACTGTTTCAAGAAAGGAACTAGCTAATGTATTTTGGAAAGAACTACTTAATGGTTCATGAAAAGAACTACTTAGTGTTCCATGGAAGGAACTAGTCAGTGTTCAATGGAATGAATTACTTAGTATTCCTTCCATGGAACACTAAGTAGTTTTTTGCTAAAACACTAGCTTGTTTCTTCCTTGGGAAAACAAGTATTTCATTTTATCGAACACTAACTACTTCTTTCCATGGAACACTAAATAGTTCCTTCCATGCACCACTAATTAAATTTGTTCCATAGAAACCTATCTAATTCCTTCCATGGAACACTAAGTAGTTCCTTACATATAACACTAAGAAGTTTCTTCCATGGAACACTAGATAGTTTCCTCCATGGAACGCTTGCTAATTCCTTCCATGGAACACTAAGTAGTTCCTTCCATGGAATACTAGCTATTTCCTTCCATGGAACCCTAGCTTTTTATTTCCATGGGACACTGAGTAGTTCTTTCTTTGGAACACTAGCTAGTTTATTCCATGTAACATTAGCTAGTTCCTTCAATGGAACACTGGGAAGTATCTTCCATGGAACACTAAGTAGTTCCCATCCATGGAACACTATCGAGTTCTTTCCATGGAACACTAATGAGTTCCTTCCAAAACAAACTTGCTAGTTCCATCCCTGCAACACTGGCTAGTTCCCTCCCGGAACAATAAGTATGTGTTTCCATGGAATACAAAGTATTTCCTTCTATGGAATACGAGCTAGTTTTTTCCATGGAATACTAAGTATTCCCTTTCATAAAACATTCCTACTTCCTTCCATGAAATACTAGCTAGTTCCTTCCATGGTACTCTAAGTAGTTCCTTCCATGGAACACTAAGTAGTTTCTTCCATGGAACACTAGATAGCTTCTTCCATGAAGAACTAGCTCTTTCTTTCCATGGAACACAAAATAGTTCCTTCCATGGAACACTAGCTAGTTTCTTCCATGGGACACTAGCTTGTTCCTTTCATAGAACATTAAGTTGTTCCCTCCATTGAACACTAAGTAGTCCCTTCCATGGAACAGTAGCTAGTTCCTACCATTGAACACTAAGTAGTACTTTGTATGGAACCCTAACTAGCTTTTTCCAAGGAACACTTGCTAGTTCCTTCAATGGAACACTAGCTAGATCATTCCATGGAACACTAAGTAGTACTTTTTATGGAACATTAAGTAGTTTCTTCCATGGAACACTAGCTAGCTCTAGCTGGTTCCTTCCATGGAACACCAGCTAGTTATTGCCGTGGAACTCTAGCTAGTTTCTTCAATGGAAAAACAAATACTTCTTTCTGTGGAACACTAAGTAGTTTTTTTTTTTTTTAGAATACTAAGTACTTCCTTCCATGGAACATGAAGTATTTTTTTCCATGGAACACTAGCTACCTCTTTTCATGGAACACTAGCTAGTTACTTAAATGGAACACTAGCTAGGTCCTTCTGTGGAACACTATGTAGTTCCTTCCTTTGAACACTAGCTACCTCCTTCCAAGGAATCCTAGCTAGTCCCTTCCATAGAACACTAAGTATTTAATTTCCTGGAACACTAGCTAGTTTTTCCGTGGAACACAATGTAGTCCCTTCCATTCAAGACTAAGTAGTTCTTCCATGGAACTCTAGCTAGTTTCTCTCATGGAATACTAAGTATTTCCTTCCATGGGACACTAACTAGTTCCTTCCATGGAACACTAGCTAGGTCCTTCCATGGAACACAACCTTGTACCTTCCATGGAACACTCAATAGATACATCCATGGAACATAAACCACTTCCTTCCATGGAACAATATCTAGATCATTCCATGAAACACTAGCTAATTCCTTCCATAAAACACTAGCTAGTTCCTTCCATGAAACCATAGTTAGTTCCTTTTATGGAACACTAAGTATTTCCTTCCATGGAACACTAGCTTGTCCCTTCCATGGAACTGTAGCTAGTTCCGTCAATGGAATACCAAGTAGTTCCTTCCATGCAATATTAAGTACTTTCCTCCATGGAACTCTAAGTAGTTATTTCCACGGAACACTAACTCCTTCTAAGAACACTATCTAGTGTTTTCCAGAGAACACTAGCTAGGTCCTTCCATGGAACACTAGCTAATTCCTTCCATGGAACACTAGCTTCTTACTTCCATCGTACACTCAATATTTCTTTCCATGGAACACTAAGTATTTCCTTCTATGTAACACTAACCAATTCCTTATATGGAACACTAGCTAGTGCCTTCCAGAAAACACTGGCTAGATTCTTCCATAGAACACTAATTAGTATTTCCATGGAACACTAGCTAGGTATTTCCATGGAACACTAGGTAATTTACTCCATGGAACACTAAGTAGTTCCTTCCATGGAACACTATCTAGTTACTTCAATGGAACACTTACTAGATCCTTCCATGGAACACTAAGTAGTTCTTTTCATGGAACACTAGCTATTTTTTTTCAATGGAACACTAGCTTTTTATTCCATGGAACACTAGAGGGTTCCTTCCACGGGACACTAAGTAGTTTTTACCATGAAACACTAAGTAGTTCCTTCCATAGAACACGAAGTAATTCTTTCAATGGAACATTAACAAGTTCCTTCCATGGAACACAATCTAGTTCTTTCCATGGAACACTATCTAGTTTCTTCCAGAAACACTAGCTATTTCCTTCCATGGAACACTCGCTAGGTACACAGAACAATAGCTAGGTCCTCCATGGGACACTAAGTATTTTCTTCCATTAAACAGTACTAGTTTTTCCATGGAACACTAGCTAGTTCCTTTTATGGAACACTACCTAGTTCCTTCCATGGACACTAGATAGTTCCTCCCATGGAACACAATTGGATGCTTTCATGGATCATTAAGTAGTCCTTCAATGGAACACTAAGTTGTTCCATCCATGGAACACTATCTATTTCCTTCCATGGAACACTTAGTAGTTTCTTTTATGAAACACTAAGTAGTTTCTTCCATGAAACACAAGCTAGTTCCTTCTATGGAACACTAAGTAGTTCCTTCCATGGAACAATAAGTATTTTCTTCCATGGTACACTACTAGCTAGTTCCTTCCTTGGAACCCTAAGAAGTTCCTTCCATGAAACACAAAAAAGTTCCTTCCCTGATCACTAAGTAGTTCCTTCCATGGAACACTAAGTTGTATTTTCCATGGAACACGTGCTAGTTCCTTCCATGGAACACTAGCTAGTTTCTTCCATCGTACACTAATTATTTCCTTCCATGGAACAATTGCAAGGTCCCTCCATGGAACACTAATTAGTTTCTTAATTCAAAACTTAGTAGTACCTTCCATGGAACACTAGCTAATTCCTTGCATAGTACACTAGCTAGTGGCTTCCAGAGAACACTAGCTAGTATCTTCCATAAAACACTAAGTAGTACCTTCCATGGAACACTAGCTAGTTCCTTCCATGGAACACTTAGTAGTTCTTTCCATGGAACAATTAGTAGTTCCCTCCATGGAACACTAAATAGTTTCTTCCATGATACAGTAGCTAGTTCCTTCACTGAACACGAACTAGTTCCTTCCATGGAGCAGTAAATGTTTGTTGCTTGTAACACTAAGTAGTTCCTCCATGAATCACTATCTAAATTTTTTCACGGAACACTAGCTAGTTTCTTCCATGGAACACTAAGTAGTTTCTTCCATGGAACACTAAAGAGTTCCTTCCATGGAACGCTACTAATTCCTTCCATGGAACAATAGTAGTTCCTTCAATGGAATACTAAGTAGTTCCTTCCATGGAACACTACGTACTTTTTAAAAATAAAACAGTAACTTGTTTCTTCCATGGAACACTTATTGTTCCTACCATGGAACACTAAGTAGTTCCTTCCATGGAACACTAAGTATTTGTTTTTCCTGGAACACCAGCTAGTTCCTTCTCTGGAACACGAGCTAGTTTTTTCCCTTGAACAATAACAACTTCTTTCTCTGGAACACTAAGAAGTTTCTTCCCTGGAACACTAACTATTACCTTTCCTGGAACACAACTAGTTCCTCCTATGGAACATTAAGTAGTTACTTCCATGGAAAACTAGCTATTTTTTTCCACAGAACACTAAGTAGCTCCTTTCATGGAACATTAAGTAGTTCCTTCCATGGAGCACTGAGTGGTTCCTTCCATGGAACACAAGCTAGTTCTAGATAGTTCCTTCCATCGAACACTAGCTAGTTACTTCCGTGGATCTCTAGCCAGTTCCATCAATGGAAAATTATATAGTTCTTTCAAGGACCCTAATTAGCCCCTTCCAAGGACACTAACTACTTCCATCCATGGAAAAATAGCTGGTACATTCCATGGAACACTAGATAATTTTTTCCATGGAACGTTAAGTAATTATTTCCATGGATCACTAAGTAGTTTTCTCCATGGAACACTAGCGAGTTGCTTCCATGGAACACCAAGTAGTTCCTTCCATGGAACACAAAGTAATTTCTTCTATGAAACACTATCTAGTTTTATCCATGCATCAGTAAGTAGTTCCATCCATGGAAAACTAAGTAGTTCCTTCAATAAAACACTAATTAGTTCCTTCTATGGAACACTAGAAAATTCCTTCCATAAAAGAGTAGCTTGTTCCTCTTATGAAACACTAGTTAGTTAGTTTTTTCCATGGAACACTAAATTGTTCCTTCCATGGAACACTAACTACTTTCTTCGATGGAACACTAGCTATTTCGGTTCTTGGAACACTACTAGTTTCTTCCATGCAACACTAAGTAGGTCCTTCCATGGAACACTAAGTACTTTTTTCCCATGAAACAGTAACTTGTTCCTTCTATGGAACACTAACATGTTCCTTCCATTTTACACTAGCTAGTTCCTTTCATGGAAAACTAAGTAGTTGTTCCCATGAAAAACTAAGTAGTCCCTACCATGGAACACTAGCTAGTTTTTTCCATGTAATACTAGCTAGTTCTTTCCATGGCACACTACCTTATTGTTTCCAAGAAACTCTAAGTAATTCCTTCCATGGAACACTAAGTAGTTTCTTCCATGGAACACTAGCGAGTTCCTTCCATGGAAAACTAAGTAGTTCCTTCCATAAAACACTAAGTAAACCCTTACATGAAACACTAGCTTGAACCAACCATAGAACACTAAGTACTTCCTTCCATGAAACACTAAGTAGTTTCTTAAATGGAACATTAAGTACTTCCTTCCATGGAACAGTAGGTAGTTCCTTCCATGGACAACTAAGTAGTTCCTTCCATGGAACACTAATTGGTTTCTTAAATGGAACACTAAGTACTTCCTTTCATGGAACAGTAGCTAGTTCCTTCCATGGAACACTAAGTACTTACTTTCAAAGAACCCTACCCAGTTTCTTCCAATAAACACTAGCTAGATTCTTCTATGCAACACTATGGAGTTTCTTTATAAATTTTTTATTTATTTTTTGTTACAGATATTTTACCTTTTTTACCCCATTGGCACCCGCCACAACACTCCGCCTCCACCCCGTCCCCGGCTTAGTTGTCCATGTCCATTGGTCATGCATACATGCATATAAGTTCTGTGGTTTATCTCTTCCCACCCCCTCTTCTGAGGGATGGCAGTCTGTGCCCTACTTGCATGTGTCTGGGTATACTGTATTCCTCAGACTGTTATGTTCATTATATTCCGTATATAAGTGAGATCATGTGGTATTTGCCTTTTTCTGCTTGGCTTCTTTCACTTAGGATAATACTTTCCAGGTCCCTCCATGTCGTCTCAAAGGATAAGAGATCTTTCTTTCTTACCGCTGCATAGTACTCCATTGTGTATATGTACCACAGCTTTTTTATCCATTCGTCTACTGGTGGACACTTGGGCTGTTTCCAGATCTTAGCTATTGTAAATAGTGCTGCTATGAACATGGGGGTACATATATTCTTCCTGATTGGTGTTTCAGGCTTCTTAGGGTATATTCCCAGCAGTGGGATCACTGGGTCGAATGGAAGTTCAATTTTTAATTTTTTGAGGTTGCACCATATTGTTTTCCATAGCGGCTGCACCAGTCTGCATTCCCACCAGCAGTGTATTAGAGTCCCCTTTTCTCCACACCCTCGCCAACACTTGTTGTTTGATGATTTGTTGATGGCGGCCATTCTGACAGGTGTGAGGTGATACCTTATAGTTGTTTTAATTTGCATCTCTCTGATGATTAGTGATGTTGAGCATTTCTTCATATGTCTCTTGGCCATTTGTATGTCCTGTTTGGAGAGGTGTCTATTCAGCTCCTCTGCCCATTTTTTAATTGGGTTCTTTGTCTTCCTTTTGTGGAGTTGTATGAGCACTCTGTATATATTGGAAATTAACCCCTTATCTGATACATCATTGGCAATGATGTTCTCCAATACAGTGGGTTGCCTTTCCATTTTGATGATTGTTTCTTTTGCTGTGCAGAAGCTTTTTAGTTTGATTTAGTCCCATGTGTTCATTTTCTCCTTTATTTCTGTTGCCTTAGGTGATGTATCAGTGAAAATTCTGCTCCGTATGATGTCCGAAATTTTGTTGCCTACATTTTCTTCTAGAATTTTTATGGATTCACGGGTCACATTTAAGTCTTTTATCCATTTTGAGTTTATTTTTGTGTATGGTGTAAGTTGATGGTCTAGTTTCATTTTTTTGCATGTAGCTGTCCAATTTTCCCAACATCATTTATTAAACAGGCTGTCTTTACTCCACTGTATGCTCTTGCCACCTTTGTCAAATATTAATTGAGCGTATTGCCTTGGGTCCATTTCTGGGTTTTCAGTTCTGTTCCACTGGTCTATATGCCTGTTCTTGTGCCAGTACCAGGCTGTTTTGGTTACAGTCGCTTTGTAGTATAACCTGATATCTGGTATTGTGATCCCTCCAACTTTGTTCTTCTTTTTCAAGATTGCTGTGGCTATTCGGGGTCTTTTTTGGTTCCATATGAACTTTTGAAGTATTTGTTCTAGTTCTATGAAATATGTCGTTGGTATTTTGATGTGGATTGCATTGAATCTATAGATTGCTTTGGGTAGTATGGACATTTTAATGATGTTAATTCTGCCAATCCATGAACAGGGTATGTGCTTCTACTTTTTTATATCTTCCTCTATTACTTGTTTCAATGACCTGTAGTTTTCTGCAAATAGGTCCTTTACTTATTTGGATTAAGTTTATTCTTAGGTATCTTAATTTTTTTGGCGTGATGGTAAATGGGATTGTATTTTCAGTTTTTTTTTCTGTGAGTTCATCATTGGTGTACAAGAATGCCGTCGATTTCTTGACGTTAATTTTGTATCCAGCTACTTTGCCAAATTCATTTATTAAGTCTAATAGATTTTTGATGGAGTCTTTAGGGTTTTCAACGTATAATATTATGTCATCTGCAAATAATGACAGTTTCACTTCCTCCTTTCCAATTTGGATCCCTTTTATTTTTTCTTCCTTTCCGATTTCTGTGGCTAAGACTTCCAGTACAATGTTAAATAAGAGTGGCGAAAGTGGACCTCCCTGTCTTGTTCCTGTTCGTAAGGGAAATGCTTTTAGTTTCTGTCCATTGAGTATGATGTTGGCTGTAGGTCTTTCTTATATGGCTTTTATTATGTCTAGATATGATCCCTCTATTCCTACATTGCTGAGCGTTTTTATCAGAAATGGATGCTGGATTTTGTCGAATGCTTTTTCAGCATCTATTGATATGATCATGTGGTTTTTATTCTTCAATTTATTTATGTGGTGTATCACATTAATAGATTTGCGAATATTGTACCAGCCTTGCATCCCTGGGATGAATCCCACTTGGTCATGGTGGATAATTTTTCTGGTGTATTGCTGGATTCGATTTGCTAGTATTTTGTTCACGATTTTGGCATCTATGTTCATCAGGGATATTGGCCTATAGTTTTCTTTCTTTGTTGTGTCATTTTCTGGTTTTGGAATTAGAATTATGCTGGCTTCATAAAACGAGTTTGGAAGTCTTTCTTCTTCTTGAATTTTTTGAAATAGTTTGAGGAGAATGGGTATTAGTTCTTCTTTGAATATTCAGTAAAACTCCCCCGTGAAGCCATCTGGGCCTGGGCATTTGTTTGCTGGAATAGTCTTGATTACATCTTCAATTTATTCCGTTGTTATTTTTCTGTTCAAGTTTTCAATCTCTTCCTGATCCAGTTTTGGGAGACTATGTGTTTCTAGAAATTTGTCCATTTTGCTTAGATTTTAGAATTTGTTGCCGTAGAATTGTTCATAGTATTTGTTAATGATCATTTGTATTTCTGTGGTGTCAGTTTTTATCTCTCCTCTTTCATTTCTGATTTTATGTATTTGGGTTCTCTCTCTTTGTTTCTTGGTCAATCTAGCTAAGGGTCCATCAATCTTGTTTATCTTTTTGAAAAACCAGCTGTTTGTTTTATTGATACTCTGAATTGTTTTTTGGTCTCTATGTCGTTTCTTTCTGCTCTGATCCTTACTATTTCCTTTCTTCTACTTGCTCTGGGGTTTTCTTTTTGTTTACTTTGTAGTTCTTTAAGTTGTGAGGTTAGGTAATCTATTAGAGATTTTTCTTCTTTTTTGAGGTAGGCCTGTAGTGCTATGAACTTCCCTCTCAGAACTGCTTTTGCTGCATCCCATAGATTTTGTATTGTTGTGTCCTCATTTTCATTGGTTTCCAGGAAGTTTTGATTTCTTCCTTGATCTCCTCGGAGACCCATTCATTGTTTAATACCATTCTATTTAGCTTCCATGTGTTAACATGTCTTTGTATGTTCTTCTTGCAATTGATTTCTAGTTTCATACCATTGTGGTCTGGAGAAGATGCTTGTTATAATTTCAATCTTCTTGAACTTGTAGAGAGTTAGTTTGTGTCCTAACATGTGGTCTATCTTTGAGAATGTTCCATGTGCACTTGAGAAGAATGTGAATTCTGTAGTTTTGTGGTGTAGTTCTCTGTAGATATCTATTAAATCCATTTGGTCTAGTGCTTCATTTAGAGTATCTGTTTCCTTGCTAATTTTTTGTCTAGAGGATCTATCCAGTGTTGTGATCGGGGTGTTGAAGTCCCCTGCTATGATTGTATTGCTATCGATTTCTCCTTTGAAGTCCGCCAATAGTTTTTTTAATATATTTTGGTGCACCTATATTGGGTGCATATATGTTTATCAAGGTTATATCTTCCTGTTGGATAGATTCTTTCAATATTATGTAGTGGCTTTCTTTGTCTCTAGTTATGGCCTTCATTCTGAAGTCTATTGTTGTGAGGTGGGTCTCTTGTAAACAGCATAGAGATGAGTCATGCTTTCTTATCCAATCAGCTACTCTGTGTCTTTTTATGGGAGCATTCAGTCCATTTACATTTAAGGTGGTTATTGATATGTACTTATTTATTGACATTTTTGTTTAGTGTGGTTCTATTTTCTTTTCCATTTCTCCTGGTAATTACAGCAGTCCTTTTAACATTTCTTGCAGTGCAGGTTTGGTGCTAATGTATTCCCTTAGCCTTTTTTCATCTGGGAAGCTCTTTCTTTATTTGACCTTCTATTTTGAATGATAGCCTTGCTGGGTAGAGTAATCTTGGATTCAGATCCTTGTTTTTCATGACCTTGATTACTTCATGCCATTCCCTTCTAACCTGTAGTGTTTCTTGTGAAAAGTCAGCTGAGAGCCTTATGGTGGTTCCTTTGTAGGTAACCTGTTCCTTATCTCTTGCTGCTTTTAGGATTCTCTCTTTGTCTTTAATTTTTGGCAGTTTGATTACTATGTGTCTTGGTGTGGGCCTGTTTGGGTTCTTCTTACTTGGGGCTCTCTGAGCTTCTTGAACTTGAATGCCTTCTTCCTTCACCAAATTAGGGAAGTTTTCTGTCACTATTTCTTTGAATATATTCTCTAGCCCTCGCTTACTTTCTTCTTCTTCAGGGACTCCTATGATATGAATATTATTCTGTTTCCAGTTGTCCAACAATTCTCTTAAGCTCTCTTCCTGTTTTTTAATCGTTGTTTCCTTTTGGTTTTCTGATTGGTTGATTTCTTCTAGCCTGTCTTCTAATTCACAGATCCCGTCCTCAGCTTTCCCTACTCTGCTTTTTAGACTTTCCAGTGTGTTTTTCATTTCTGATATGTCATTCTTCATTTCTTCCTGCTGGTTTTTCATTTCCAGCTTGTTTATTTTCAACATTTCTATGTCTTTACTCATGTTGCTCATGTCCTTACCCATGCTGTTGAGCTTCCGCAACATCAGGGCTCTAAATTCTAGTTCTGTTAACTTGTTTAACTGCACCTCATTTATTTCATCTTCTGTAGAGGTCTCTTGATCTTTCATTTGCCTTTTGTTTCTGTTTCTCACCATTTTGGTTATCAATGTGGGCTTTGGAGTCTGCCAAGTTTTCCCAGTGGGTGTTGGTGTTCTGCTGTTTGTGGCTCCCTCTCCTGGGTTTGGATGCACCAGGGAGGACCCACTTTAATCCCGCCAAGTCCCCTGTTCTCTGGGAGTCTGTGTGGCTCTAGCCGAGAGCTTAGCAGGCTACAGCGTTCCCAGGGCCCATGCAGGGTGGAAAGGGAGGCGGTGGGAGTAGTTTTCCACTGAGTTCCCTATACGGCCGAGTCTCCTGGTGCCTGAGAGTCGGTGGGCCTCAGCCGAGAGTTCAGCAGGCTACAGAGTTCCCAGGGCCCATGCAGGGTGGCAAGGGAGGCGGTAGGATTAACTTCCAGCCGACTTCCCTGGCCACGCCGAGTCCCCTGGTCTTTGGGAGACTGTTCGGCTTCAGCCAAGAGCTTAGCACGCTATAGAGTTCCTGGGGCCATGCAGGGTGGCAAGGGAGATGGTAGGATTAACTTCCCGCCGAGTTCCCTGGCCCCGCCAAGTTCCCTGGTCCCGTCGAGTTCCCTGGTCTCCGCGAGTCTGTGTGGCTCCAGCGGAGAGTTTAGCCGGCTACAGGGTTCCCAGGGCCCATGCAGGGTTGCAAGGGAGATGGTAGGATTAACTTCCCGCCGAGTTCCCTGGTCCCGCCAAGTTCCCTGGGGCCCGCGAGTCTGTGTGGCTCCAGCGGAGAGTTTAGCCGGCTACAGAGTTTCCAGGGCCTGTTTCTGCTTGTTTAAGTCATTTTATGACCTAGTGTATCTGAAGAGCCCCACTGGTTTTAGGATGATGAGTTCAGCTTTTCAGGCTGAAGTTTCTCTATTCAAGAACTGTGACTAAATGGCATGGTCCAGAGTTACTACTGCCGCCCCTGCATACCTGATTTTATTCTGGACACAGCTGCTCCCATCCGTAAGAAATACCTCATCTGATGATGGCAGTGGGACATCCTTGACATCTGGGAAGGCTGTCTGCACTATATTGATTGCCTCCAGGCAATTCTGTAGAGGTTTCTGTGGGTCATCATCTGGAGGCAGGCTGGCAGAATTAATAATGGCCATTGTCTTATGGAACTTGATGTGGGGCTGGCCTGGAGTGACAGTGTCCAGCAACTGAACACTAGAGAAGATCACATTCAAGAAGGGGATATGAGCATTTTGTCATAATCAAAAATGAATGAGTCACAGTATTTTTCCCAAGGTCTATGGTTCTCTTTGAAGTCCAGAGGTAGGTTAGGACCTCATTGGCTTGGTCAGGACTGAGTCTGCTGCACCAGTATCTACAAGAAAACTCACTAGTTTGTCCCCTGTGTTTATTGTATTATTATGGGCTCGTTGGGAGGCTCAGTTGGAAGGAACCTTGACCCCATCATTTTTCTAAGTCAAGGATGGCTTTTACTTTGCTCCTCTATACCTGACTTTGCCCTTGTCTCTTCTACTCCTAATTGGAACCTAGGCCTGCTGTCCTGACTCTTCCTCATGTTTTCCTTTTTAAAATGATCCTTTTCCATGGGCCCTATTTCCATCAGGGCTGCTATTATTTTTGGTATTCTTTTTCTTATTTTTCCCAGGAGTGTCCCTATTATTATGTACCTTTTGAGTTTTTCAACCAATTGGGTCTGTAGGCCTAACAGGAGAACATGGTGAATAATGTCCAAGGAAGCCCTCCCCTGGCAGAATTTGGGTCCTACCTTGGGTGGAGAAATAAAAAAAATTTGACCCCGGGTTTTCAAAAAGATGCAGGAAAAGGAAGTGTTGTCCTAGTGTGTGTGTTTATGTGGGGCAGAGTGTTTTTAAACTGTCTCCAAGAGCATTTCATGCTTGTGCTAGGATGGCACACCAGCTGCCTGGGCTGGCAAGGATAAAATGTGCTCCTTCTGTGGCCAGACTGCCCTCCTCAGGGAACTCTGGAGCACTTGTGGCCCCAGGGTGAGTGCCTGTGTGCCAGCCTATTGCTTGCTGCCTCTGTTTCCCAAGACAAGGGGCTCTCCACAAAGGACACGGTCCCAATGTGCAGTGGGGCATGCCATACCATGTGGAATGTGCAAAAAGGCCCACTGGCAGGTATGGTTCTTTTCAGGTTGTTTCCCCTTCTTGGTGCATTTGCCACAGCTCCTTATGTATTGGGGCCTGGACACACAGGAGAGATTCACCTCCTCTGAGGGGGTGGAAGAACAGAGGTGTAGTCTTGCATTGAGGGGTTCCAGAGGTGGCACTGTAGAGATCCTGGATTGTAGTCTTAGATTCCACCTTGGTTGGAACACCTGAGCAGGGATGACAGACATTGCCCTATTGATTGACAAGGCTGGGGCTGGCTCTGCTTACCTTTTTTCTGCTGAGGTTCAAGTGGTTGTCCATTGACATGAGTTCAAGAATGGCAATATTTAGCCCAATGATATCTCCTGTGGCAACAAAAACATAGTCCTGGCTGCTTGGCAAAGTTTTCTGACTGGTTGTCAGTGCTGGCACACTGCTTACACTCCTTAGCAAAATGGCCTGGCTTTCCTCAAGTAACTTCTTTACCACTTACTCCTGCCTTACTGGCAAAGAGGACTTCTTTCAAAACCTCAGCTATCTTGGCCCCCGGTATTTGGGAAGACCCAATATTTGAACAAATGTGGATGAATTCAGATATATTAGCTTCTTTATGGTAAGGGCTCAGCACCTCCCTGCAGGGCTTATTAGTATTCTCATTGGCAAGCTGTTTAAATATTAATGTGCTGTCCCCTGAATCACTTATTACTCTATAAACTGCCTGTAGCAACCAACCTACAAAATCTTAATATGTCTTTTCAGGTCCTTGTCTGATGAATGTAAGATCTAGTGATTTCTCCCTTTTTGTTGGGAGCTCATTCCAGGCCTGTTGCTGTATCTCTGCCTTGCATGCATTTTTCCATATTTTCCTGTGGTTTTATTTGGGGGGGGGGCATTTTGGGGTTTATTACCAGCATTTGTGCCCTGGTCTAGGGCACATGGCTCTTTAATCATGGGGGTAAATGACTCATTAATATAAGCCATTGATCAATATAAGGAAATTGGTCTGGATGTCCTGGCTCCACTGTGACCTGTTTCCAAACTGCCTGCACTAACTAAGGGTTAAAGGATCCTATGTCAGGCCAGCCCACCCCAAATGTGGGTCAATTTAATTCACAGAAGATCCTTAACTTTCCTCTAAATATTTTTGTGTCCTAATCAGAACTTTCCTCAGCTTCTCCTCTAAAAATATTTCAATATACTACCCAATGAGGTTTTCTGAGCACTATGGCTGTTATCCATGATTAGACTAACCATAACAAAGCTGAGGGAGACACAGTAAGGAGGCAGCTGAAGACAAATACAAGAGAAGACACACAAGACAGAAACTTTTGCTTTGTCTGCCTGGTCACTCCCATCATGGATATTTAGATGCCTCTTGGCACTTGGCAGGCTGGTATAAACCCCCAGCATATATCATGTTCACAGGTAAAGACCAGAAATCTCCAAGAATCTGTTACTGCCCTTAGCCTTATGAGGTCATTATGGAACCACAGGTAAGGACTCACACAGGCTCCATAACAAGTGCCTGGAGCACAGTCACTAACACAAATACACTCACACACAATCAAACTGCAGAAGTTATCTATTCTTCAAGGTGATAAGACTCCCCTTCCACCCCAGTGGCAGGCCAAAAAATGTTCTATCCTGAGCAGTGTCTATGCTGTTTGGGAAGTAATCCAACTCCCCTTGTATCCCAGCAGGGGACAAAAAAAAATTCTTTATCCTGAGAGAACAATTTGAACCCCAACGAAGGTCTTAGGGGGATTCCCAGGAGAGGAGAAGCTGTGCTGCATCTGGCCCTCTCACCCAGAAAAATCGGTCACCCAGAACTTACCTTCAGAGACTTTTTACCAGGTCACCTTAAAACTTTTGGGGACATTGTGACACCTCTGGGCGCTCCTTGGAAACCTAAGTAGGATCTTTGGGGCCCTGGAACGTCTCAGATGTTAACGCCCCTAGAAACCTCCAGGTATCCAGCAGCCAGACCTGGAAAGGTTGCTTGCCCTAGGCATCTAACCCCTGGTGTCACAAAGCACCAGAAATCTTTCTTCAACCTCCAAATGTTGTAATGTATCAGTGAGATAACCAGAGACACACAGCCAAGTTGTAAAGGAGCACTTTATTCACTGGCAGGCTGTGAGGGGCATAGCCTCCCCAAATCAACAGTCCCAAGCCTTCTTTGTTGCCCACTTTTAAAGGCACAAACTACAAAAATACTACATTCTTGGGGTCACTTTTGGCAGTGTTAAGGGGGGATCTGATACCAAAAAGGCAAGAGGAGCTGTTACAGGGTTCAGGGCAACCATTAAGCTCTTTCTCTCATTAATTTCTCAAAGTTTCTCAAGGCTATCAATAACCCCCTTATCTTCATAGTTTTCTCTGGATTTCTCAAGGCACTCGTGTTCACAAGAAACAACCAGGGTATGTATGTGTAGAAATTGAGGGTCAGAATGGAGTTACTTCAATTGCTGGCTCTGCCACTGAGAAGCCTGAGGACAGGATGCCTAGGGGGCAGGGTTGAGACAGATGCCACTTCCCGCAGGAGTCCCCTGAGTAGCAGTTATCATGGAGCCCACATTGGGCGGCTTAGGTATCTGGCCAGCACTGCCATCCAGACCTCAGCACAGCCAGTCCAGAACAGAAAGTTCAGTGGTTTCTGCCACGTATCAGCCTTTGAGGGATGAACAGAGCACCACTAATATCAGCCTCCTCCCTGAGCACTGATCCAAGCCTCCTCTGAGGGCCTGTATGCCAAGCCACAGTCCCAACAAAATAGAAGTTACTCAGGTGCCACTTGCACTGTTTGGCCCAGGCAGTCCCAGGAAGGGACCCTCCAGCCTCATTTTTATTTTTCAGGGACACCTATTGACCTCAGAGTCTGCATTTCCAAATGCCCCCCTTGGCTCAGAAGAGAAAGAGAAAACAAACTATTCAAATAACCAACTGAAGTTCAACAGGAAACCACAGCATAAAATCATAGCCTCCATTTCCTGACTGGTAGGTCAGCTGGTGAGTGTGTCGTTTTGATAAACCAAGGTTTGGGATTCAATTCCCAATGAGGGCACATACAAGAAGCCACTAGCAATAAATAAATAAAAAAATAAAAACATCTGTTTTTTTTCTCTCAAAAATCCAATCAATTAGTTAAGTGATTGGCTCCTGTTCATACGGGGTCAGAGAGATAAATGGGCATTTCAGTATCACTGCTGGCCCCTGGGCTGACACCAGCTTCCCACACTAAAACAAGGAGACCAACTACCAAAACATGTGTGTCCCTGTATGCACCTTACACATACTACAATACACAGGGTCACACACTCACCTGACACACAAATGAACAGAAATGTACAGGTACACAAATACAAAAGAAACACAAGGGAACAATCGAGTGTTCCCATAGGTGCACAGGTATCCAGACACAAGTATGGAGGAACATTCCAAACACATGTTCACACAGTCACAGAGATACATACACCAGGACACCAGTCCAAAACTTGTGCAGGCAGGCCTAAGAAAGACACCAGTGCTTTACAGACCATGACCCTCCCCCCAAGTAAACATCTCTCCTTCCCAGCACAACAACCTGCCTCTTAGCCAACATTTTCTGTCCATGGCCCCAGGTCCCTAAACCAAGAAGGTCCTAAGGACAGGCCTTGCCCTCCAGTGGATGCTCACTGAGTTAGCTTCTGAATCCCAGGCAAGGACTGTGAACAGAAAGGAGGTGGAGAAGTACCTACTCACCAGCCAGTCCCATTGCTGAGCACCAAGGAGTAAGCTGCCATCAGGCTGCCATGTTTCCAAAGCAGAGACAGATTTCAAGCAAGGGTCTACCCACATTGGTGGTGCCACACTTACTATGTCACTCTACCGTGGCCCCCGGTGCCACAATGAAGGGGTTGGACTATAGCTCCAGGTGCCAGATGTGCCCAAAGACCTCAACTTCTTAGAAGAGGTGGCTGCCAGGGTCCTCCTCACTGCCTCTACAGAAACCCAGAATCTGCACTGGGGTGGTTCTGTGGGACAGAACCTTCTCCAGGACCATAGCCTCAGACATCACATGGGGCACCAAATGGCCCTGGACAGCAGTGCCCTCTGGCACTTCCAGCATGCTCTCTTCTCCATGCCCCAGGGACCCACGTGCAACATGAATAGTCTTTAGAGCTTCCAAGACACCTGAGCCCAAAGCCAACGTTGAGCCCTGAATTTCTCAATGGTGAAGGAAAAGGCATTTCTGCAGGCAACCTTCACACATTAGCCTGCACCTCCCTGGCCTTCTCCCAACCAAGAAGGGCATCCTCCTGGCCAGCACTGCAGAACCCTGCAGCCCTGTTATATCCTGTCTGGAACCCTGTAAGCCTAGAGCTCTGTCATTTGTCCCTTTCTTGGTTAGGGCTCTGTGGATTCCTCACAGTTCTCCAGGGGATGGTCCTGAGAAGCATTTGCCCTCCCTGTGAACCTACATGTTTGTTTAGACATGAGGTCTCTTCAAAGTTATTCCCAGGTGGCCTGCTACCATATTCCTATACTGTTCAGTGTTCATGAAGGTGGTAAGGACTGGGCTCCCCTTCCCTTGGGTAGCCTCTCCTCCAAGTCCAGCACCAACCTAAGCCCACTGCTAGCTGACCCTCTCTTTCAAGGAAACCCCCAGACAAGGCATCCAATCCTCAGGGATGCAAAAGGCATGCTCTGAACCCAGCTCATCTGGAGGGTGTCCTGACTGCATCCCTGGCACTGCTGGTATTAACCCTCTGAACCCACTGCAGTGGCTAAGTGGTGCCTTCAACCCAGAGCTTTCTTAGCCCTCTGCCTGCAAGCTTTGTGTCCAGGGAAAAAGGCATGCCAGAGTATCTTCCACATACAGAAGGCACCTTGGTGCACTGGGGGAAGTCCCTGCTCACATGACCTGGCCCTTCAGTTTGGACACTTGATCCCTATTGTGGGTATACAACATTTGCCCAAGTTCTACTGGATGCTGCCTGTAGAAAGGACAAGGTGGTCTTGGGGTGGGGCAAATGGGAATAGAGTGCATGGGGGCTAGGTTTTACCTATGTTGGGGAGGGATGAGGACAAGATAGCTGAGGGATGCTCACTTTCACCACTCTTATTTAACATAGTACTGAAAGTCTTAGCCACAGCAACTAAAAAAAAAAAGACAAAATATAAGGGATCTAAATTGGAAAGAAGAAAGGGAAAATGTCATTGTTTGCCAGTGACATAATACTGTACATAAAGAACCCTAAAGACCCCATCAAAAATCTACTAGATTTAATAAACAAATTTGGCAAAGTAGCAGGATACAAAATTAACATCAAAAAATCAACAGCATTCTTATTCAACAATAATGAACTCACAGAAATAGAAACTAAAACAATCCCATTTACCATTGCAACAAAAAATAAATAAAATACCTAGAAATAAACTTAATCAAAGAAGTAAAGGACCTACTTTCAGAAAACTACAGGACATTGAAAAAAACAATAGAGGAAGATATAAAAAAGGGAAGTATATACCTTGTTCATAAATCAGAAAAATAAACATTGTTAAAATGTCCATACTACCCAAAGCAATCTTTAGACTCAATGCATTTTCCATTAAAATGCCAACAACATATTTCATAGAATTAGAAAAAAACTTCAAAAGATTATATGAAGACCCAAAAGACCCTGAAATATCCACAGTAATCTTGAAAAAAAAAGAAAGAAAAAAGAACTAAGTAGAAGGGATCAGAATACCGAATATCAGGTTATACTATAAAGCCATTGTAATCAAAATAGCCTGGTACTGGAACAAAAACAGGCATATAGAGCAATGAAACAGGACAGAGAACCAAGAAATACACCCAAGACATTATGTGCAATTAATATTTGACAGAGAAGTCAAGAGCATACAACGGAGTAAACAGCCTGTTTAATTAAAGGTGCTGGCAAAATAGAACAACTACCTGCAAAAAACTTAAACTAGACCACCAACCCACATGATACACAAGAATAAACTCTAAGCGGATAGAAGACTTAAATGTGACTTGTGAGTCCATAAATATCTTAGATAAAAATGTAGGCAAAACCACTTCTTTCTTTTTATTAATTTTATTTTATTTTTTATTTTTATTAATTAATTTTTGTTACAGATGTTTCTCCTTTTCCCCGCACTGACTCCCCCCTCACCCTCCCTCCCTGCCCTTTCCCCAGTTTGTTGTCCATGTCCACTGTTCATGCATACATGCATATAAGATCTGTGGTTCATCTCCTCCCTACCACCCACCTCTTTAGGGGATTGTCAGTCTGTGCCCCACTTCCAGGTCTCTGGGAAAACCCCATTCCTTAGACTGTTATGTTCTATATTCCACACATAAATGAGATGATATGAAACTTGTCTTTTCCTGTTTGGCTTGTTTCACTTGGGATGATACTTTCCAGGTCCCTCTATGTAGTCTCAAAGAATAAGAGATCTTTCTTTCTTACAGCTGTGTAGTACTCCACTGGGTATATGTACCACTGCTTTTTTATCCATTCGTCTACTGATGGACACTTGGGCTGTTTCCAGATCTTAGTTATTGTAAATAGTGCTGCTACAAACAAGGGGGTACATATATTCTTTCTGATTGGTGTTTCAGGCTTCTTAGGGTGTATTCCTAGAAGTAGGAACACTGGGTCAAATGGAAGTTCAATTTTTAATTTTTTGAGGTAACACCATATTGTTTTCCATAGTGGCTGGACCAGTCTGTATTCCCACTAGCAGTGCACTCAAGTCCCCTTTTCTCAACACCCTCGCCAACACTTGTTGTTTGATGATTTGTTAATGGTTGCCATTCTGACAGGTATGAGGTAATACCTCATTGTTGTTTTAATTTGCATCTCTCTGATGAATAGTGATGATGAGCATTTCTTCATATGTTTCTTGGCTATTTGTATGTCGTGTTTGGAGAGGTGTCTATTTAGTTCCTCTGCCCATTTTTTAATTGGATTCTTTGACTTCCTTTTGTGGAGTTGTATGAGCACTCTATATGTATTGGAAATTAACCCCTTATCTGATATATCATTGGCAATTATGCTCTCCCATACAGTGGGTAGCCTTTCCATTTTGATGATTGTATCTTTCACTGTGCAGAAGCTTTTGAGTTAGATATAGTCCCATATGTTCATTTTCTCCTTTGTTTCTATTGCCTTAGGTGATGTGTCAGTAAATATTCTGCTGCGTATGATGTCTGAAATTTTGTTGCCTACAGTCTCTTCAAGGATTTTTATGGATTCATGAGTTACATTTAAGTCTTTTATCCATTTTGAGCTTATTCTAATGTAGATAGATGGTCTAGTTTCATTTTTCGGCAAGTAGCTGTCCAATTTTCCCAGCACCATTTATTAAAGAGGCTGTCCTTACTCCACTGAATGCTCTTGCCACCTTTGTCAAATATTAATTGAGCATATTGCCTAGGGTCCATTTCTAGGTTCTCTATTCTGTTCCACTGGTCTATATACCTGTTCTTGTGCAAGTACCAGGCTGTTTTGATTATGGTGGCTTTGTAGTATAACCTGAAATCTGGTATTGTGATCCCTCCAACTTTGTTCTTCCTTTTCAAGATTGCTGTGGCTATTCGAGGCCTTTTTTGGTTCCATATGAACTTTTGAAGTAATTGTTCTAATTCTTTGAAGTATGCCGTTGGTATTTTGATGGGGATTGCGTTGAATCTATAGATTGCTTTGGGTAATATGGACATTTTAATGATGTTAATTCTCCCAATCCATGAACAGGGTATGTTCTTCCACTTTTTTACATCTTGCTCTATTTCTTTTTTCAAAGACCTGTAGTTTTCTGCGAATAGGTCCTTTATCTCTTTGGTTAAGCTTATTCCTAGGTATCTTAATTTTTTTGCCGCAATGGTAAATGGGATTGTTTGCTTAGTTTCTCTTTCTGTGAGTTCATCATTGGTGTATAAGAATGCCATCGATTTCTTGACGTTAATTTTGTATCGTGCTACTTTGCCAAATTCATTTATTAAGTCTAGTAAGCTTTTGGTGGAGTCTTTGGGATTTTCTATGTACAGTATCATGTCATCTGCAAATAATGACAATTTCACTTCCTCCTTTCCAATTTGGAATCCTTTTATTTTTTCTTCCTGTCTGATTGCTGTGGCTAAGACTTCCAGTACTATGTTAAATAGGAGTGGCGAAAGTGGGCATCCTTGCCTTGTTCCTGTTCTTAAGGGAAATGCTTTTAGTTTTTGCCCATTGAGTATGATGTTGGCTGTAGGTCTTTCATATATGGCCTTTATTATGTCGAGATATGATCCCTCTATTCCCACACTGCTGAGCGTTGTTATCAGAAATGGATGCTGGATTTTGTCAAAGGCTTTTTTGGCATCTATTGATATGATCATGTGGTTTTTATTCTTCAATTTATTTATGTGGTGTATCACGTTTATTGATTTGTGAATATTGTACTAGCCTTGCATCCCTGGGATGAATCCCACCTGGTCATGGTGGATAATTTTTCTGGTGTATTGCTGGATTCGATTTGCTAGTATTTTGTTCAGGATTTTGGCATCTATGTTCATCAGGGATATTGGCCTGTAGTTTTCTTTCTTTGTTGTGTCTTTTTCTGGTTTTGGAATTAGAGTTATGCTGGCTTCATAAAATGAGTTTGGAAGTCTTCCTTCTTCTTGAATTTTTTGAAATAGTTTGAGGAGAATGGATATTAGTTCTTCTTTGAATGTTCGGTAAAACTCCCCTGTGAAGCCATCCGGGCCTGGGCTTTTGTTTGCTGGAAGAGTCTTGATTACATCTTCAATTTCTTCTGTTGTTATTGGTCTGTTCAAGTTTTCAATCTCTATCTGATCCAATTTTGGGAGACTATGTGTTTCTAGAAATTTGTCCATTTCGCCTAGATTTTCGAATTTGTTGCCGTATAATTTTTCATAGTAGTTGTTAACGATCTTTTGCATTTCTGTAGGGTCAGTTGTTATCTCTCCTGTTTCATTTCTGATTTTATGTATTTGGGTTCTCTCTCTTTGTTTCTTGGTGAGTCTAGCTAAGGGTCCATCAATCTTGTTTATCTTTTCAAAAACCAGCTCTTTGTTTTATTGATCCTCTGGATTGTTTTTTTGGTCTCTATGTCGTTTATTTCTGCTCTGATCCTTACTATTTCTTTTCTTCTACTTGCTCTGGGGTTTTCTTTTTGTTTACTCTCTAGTTCTTTAAGTTGTGAGGTTAGGTAGTCTATTAGAGATTTTTCTTCTTTTTTGAGGTAGGCCTGTAGTGCTATAAACTTCCCTCTCAGAACTGCTTTTGCTGAATCCCATAGATTTTGTATTGTTGTGTCCTCATTTTCATTGGTTTCCAGGAAGTTTTTGATTTCTTCCTTGATTTCCTCAGTGACCCTTTCATTGTTTAATAACATTCTATTTAGCTTCCATGTGTTAAAATGTCTTTGCATGTTCTTCTTGCAATTGATTTCTAGTTTCATACCATTGTGGTCTGAGAAGATGCTTGTTATAATTTCAATCTTCTTGAACTTGTAGAGACTTAGTTTGTGCCCTAACATGTGGTCTATCTTTGAGAATGTTCCATGTGCACTTGAGAAGAATGTGAATTCTGTAGTTTTGTGGTGTAGTTCTCTGTAGATATCTATTAAATCCATTTGGTCTAGTGCTTCATTTAGAGTCTCTGTTTCCTTGCTAATTTTTTGTCTAGAGGATCTATCCAGTGATGTGAGCGGTGTGTTGAAGTCCCCTGTTATGATTGTACTGCTATCGATTTCTCCTTGGAAGTCCTCCAGAAATGTTTAATATATTTTGGTGCTCCTATATTGGGTGCATATATGTTTATCAAGGTTATATCTTCCTGTTGGATAGATCCTTTCAATATTATGTAGTGGGCTTCTTTGTCTCTAGTTATGGCCTTCAATCTGAAGTCTATTTTATCAGATATCAGTATTGCTACCCCAGCTTTTTTTTCTTTTCCATTTGCTTGAAAGATTTTTTTCCATCCCTTCACTTTCAATCTATGTGAGTCTTTTGTTGTGAGGTGGGTTTCTTGTAAACAGCATATAGATGAGTCTTGCTTTCTTATCCAGTCAGCTACTCTGTGTCTTTTTATGGGAGCATTCAGTCCATTTACATTTAAGGTGGTTATTGATATGTACTTATTTATTGCCATTTTTGTTTAGTGTGGTTCTATTTTTCTTCCCATTTCTCCTGGTAATTACAGCAGTCCTTTTAACATTTCTTGCAGTGCTGGTTTGGTGCTAATGTACTCCCTTAGCCTTATTTTGTCTGGGAAGCTCTTTATTTGGCCTTCTATTTTGAACGATAGCCTTGCTGGGTAGAGTAGTCTTGGATTCAGATCCTTGTTTTTCATGACCTTGATTACTTCATGCCATTCCCTTCGAGCCTGTAATGTTTCTTGTGAGAAGTCAGCTGAGAGCCTTATGGGGGTTCCTTTGTAGGTAACCTGTTGCTTATCTCTTGCTGCTTTTAGGATTCTCTCTTTGTCTTGAATTTTTGGCAGTTTGATTACTATGTGTCTTGGTGTGGGCCTGTTTGGGTTCTTCTTACTTGGGGCTCTCTGAGCTTCTTGAACTTGAATGCCTTCTTCCTTCACCAAATTAGGGAAGTTTTCTGTCACTATTTCTTTGAATATATTCTCTAGCCCTCGCTTACTTTCTTCTTCTTCAGGGACTCCTATGATACAAATATTATTACGTTTCCAGTTGTCCCACAATTCTCTTAAGCTCTCTTCTTGTTTTTTAATCTTTTTTTCCTTTTGGTTTTCTGATTGGTTGATTTCTTCTAGCCTGTCTTCTAATTCACTGATCCGGTCCTCAGCTTCCCCTACTCTGCTTTTTAGACCTTCCAGTGTGTTTTTCATTTCTGATATGTCATTTTTCATTTCTTCCTGTTGGTTTTTCATTTCCAGATGGTTTATTTTCAACATTTCTATGTCTTTACTCATGTTGCTCATGTCCTTACACATGCTGTTGAGCTTCCGCAACATCATGGCTCTAAATTCTAGTTCTGTTAACTTGCTTAACTGCACCTCATTTATTTCATCTTCTGTAGAGGTCTCTTGATCTTTCATTTGGCTTTTGTTTCTGTTTCTCACCATTTTCGTTATCACAGTGGGCTTTGGAGTCTGCCAAGTTTTCCCAGTGGGTGTTGGTGTTTTGCTGTTTGTGGCTCCCTCTCCTGAGTTTGGATGCACCAGGGAGGACCCACTTTAATCCCGCCAAGTCCCCTGTTCTCCGGGAGTCTGTGTGGCTCCAGCGGGGAGTTTAGCAGGCTATAGCATTAGGAGGACCCATGCAGGGTGGCAAGGGAGGCGGTGGGAATAATTTCCCGCCGAGTTCCCTGGTCCTGCCCAGTTCCCTGGGGCCAGGAGTCTGTGCAGCTTCAGCGGAGAGTTTAGCCCGCTACAGAGTTTCCAGGGCCATGCACGGCGGTAAGGGAGACAGTAGAGTTCACTTTCCACCGTGTTCCCCGGTCCCACCGAGTTGCCTGGGGTCTGCGAGTCTGTGCGGCTTCAGCAGCTACAGGGTTTCCAGGCCGTGCACGGCGGGGAGGGAGGTGGTAGAATTAACTTTCCACCACGTTCCCCGGTCCCACCGAGTTGCCTGGGGTCTGTGAGTCTGTGCGGCTTCAGGGGCAACAGGGTTTCCAGGCTGTGCACGGCGGGGAGAGAGGCGGTAGGATTAACTTTCCACCGCCTTGCGCAGTCCAACCGAGTTGCCTGGGGACTGCGAGTCTGTGCGGCTTCAGGGGCAACAGGGTTTCCAGGCCGTGCACGGCGGGGAGGGAGGCGGTAGGATTAACTTTCCACCGCCTTCCCCGGTCCCACCGAGTTGCCTGGGGTCTGCGAGTCTGTGCGGTTTCAGGGGCAACAGGGTTTCCAGGCCGTGCAAGGCGGGGAGAGAGGCGGTAGAATTAACTTTCCACCGCGTTCCCCGGTCCCACCGAGTTGCCTGGGGTCTGGGAGTCTGTGCAGCTTCAGGGGCTACAGGGCCTTGCACGGCGGGAGGGGAGGCAGTAGAATTAACTTTCCGCCTAGTTCCCTGGTTCCTCCGAGTTCCCTGGTCCCGCCCAGTTCCCTGGGGGCCAGGAGTCTGTGCGGCTTCAGCGGAGAGCCTAGCCTAGCCGGCTACAGAGTTTCCAGGGCCATGCACGGTGGGAAGAAAGGTGGTGGAATTAACTTCCCCTCTAGTTCCCTGGCCCCTGCCCAGGCTGCTGCGGACCCTGGGCTCTAGGTCCCCTCTCCCGTCCTCGCAAGCCTACCAGGACTGAGTGGGTGTTTCTGGTTAAGTGGTCCTCCAAGGTGTCCTTCCGCTGCCCTTTCCTGAAAGTTTGCCTTTGTTTTCCATGTAAATCCAGTTTGGTCTTGGGAGACGGTCTGGTTCCCTCCATTCACTTCGCCGCCATTTTCCCGATCTATAATAACTTTAAATGTAAGGGGCTTAAATACCCCAAACAAAAGAAATAGGGTAGGTGTGGGAGACTTTTTGCATGGCATCCATTTTGTTAATATCTGCTCTGCCATCTCCTGCCCAAGGCAGGATATCTCTGCAATCTGCATTTCTTTAAGTAACCATTTACTCAAGAAGCCAGTCTTTGCTGACCTTTTGTTTCTTTTGTGGTATTTCCTGGAATTGCTTGGGGCAAGCATGGTGCTTGACAAAAGGTGCTTCCCCTATATATTGTGTGAATTACCTCTGAATAAAGGAGACTTGATAAGAGCCCTGTCTTGTCTTCATTTCTGTGTCTCTTGTCCCTCCTCATCCTCACTCCCCCTCTAGAGTCCTAGTTGCTGGACCTGCGGGACGGGTCAGGTAGGTGATTGATAAGAAAACATGAACCATATATATTCTCTCTACATGAAACCCACCTCACAACAAAGAGTCACACATTATGAAACTAAACTGATGGGAAAAAAATATCCAGGGAAATGAAAATAAAAATATTAAAAAAAAACTCTTCTAACAGAACTCATATTGGACAAGACAGATTAAAAATAAAGGCCATAATAACTTGCAAAGAAGGTGATACAAAATATAAAAAGGATCAAACCAACACATGCATATAACCTTGGTAAACATATATGCACCAAATATAGGAGCTCCAAAAGATATTTCCAAACTTCTGGAGAATATCAAAGGGGAAATCAATGGCAGTCCTGAGAGAAGTTCATAGCACTACAGACCTAACTGAAGAAACAAGAAAAAATCCTAATTGATGTTCTAACACTACAACTCAAAGAAATAGAAAGTACAAAAAAAGAAACACCGACAACAAATAGATAAAAAGAAATAAAAAAGGTCATAGTGGAAATAAAGATATGGAAACAAAAAGAGTTGTTCAAAAGGTAAAGGAAACAAAGAGCTTGTTCTTTGAAAAGATAAACAAGATTGTTGGATCCTTAGCCAGACTCACCAAAAAAGAGAAAAAGAAAACCCAAATAAACAAAATCAGAAATAAAAAGGAAGCAAAACCTGACAGCAAAGAAATACAAGGGAACATTAAAACATTTACAAACAGTTATACCTAGACTAATTGGACAATCTATGCAAAATGGACACATTTCTGGATACACACAGTCTAAAAAAATTGAACTGGAAAGAGAAAGAAAATTTGAATAGACAAATAACAATTAAGAAAATTGAGAATTGGAAAAAAAAAATGGCGGCGGAGTGAACGGAGCTACAAAGACCTTCTCCCAGAACCAAACTGGAATTACAACTATAACACAGACAAATCGACGGGAAAAACCAACAGAAAAGCAGCTTGCGAGGACCATACAACGAGGGACACTGACTCCATCCCGGTAGGCTTGCGAAGGCGCGAGACGGGGCTGGGAGCCCACGGTCGGCAGCTCGGCCGGCAGCTCGGCAGCGGCCTCAGCTGGGAGCAGCGCCCGCGGGTCACACTCCCAGGCGGCTCCACAGCGCAGCCGGGACAGAGGCTAAAACAGCCACAGCCACTCACCTTGGGCTCCGGCAGAGGGAGGGCAGACTGGACTGGAACTGTGTCAGGACACTCGGGGTTTGGAGGGCGCTCAGAGCTTTGGCTGAGTGCAGCCACTCAGGAAGGTGGCCACATTGCTCCTTCCCAGGGCTCTGAGGAGAGGCAGCAGCCCCTCCCTCGGAGATCCAACCCCACCCTGTGGGCCATTGAAGTGCTAATTGAGGCTCACTAACAACCAGCATCTGCCCCACCCTAGTGAAAGCCCCTTGGCTGAGCACCAGAGGGAGTTTTTCAATCAACTGACAACCCAAAACTCATCAACTAACCTAGACTGCTAGCCTCCAGGCAAAAAGCTAGAGGATAACATTACGTTTCCTGGGCTGGCAACTTTAACCAGGAAAGTAAGACTTGACAGTGGTGTTCAACGTGGGTCCTCCCTCGCTCATCTAAACACAGGAGAGGGAGCCACAAACAGCAGAACACCAACACCCACAGGGAGAACTTGACAGGCCCCAAAGCCCTCAGTGATAGCCAAAATGGTGAAACACAGAAACAGAAGCCAAATGAAAGAGCAAGACACCTCCACCGAAGATGAGATCAATGTGGAGCAATTAGGCATGTTAACAGAGCTAGAATTCAGAGCCATGATCTTGAGGAAGCTGAACAGCATGAGTAAGGACATAGAGACACTGAAAATAAGCCAAATGGAAATTAAAAACCAACAAGAAGAGATAAAAAATGACATATCTGAAATGAAAAACACATTGGAAGGTTTAAAAAGCAGAGTAGGGGAAGCTGAGGACCGGATCAGTGAATTAGAAGACAGGGTAGAAAAAATCAACCAATCAGAAAAACAAAAGGAAAAAACTATTAAAAAACAGGAAGACAGCTTAAGAGAACTATGGGACAACTGGAAACGTAATAATATTCGCATCATAGGAGTCCCCGAAGAAGAAGAAAAAGAGCAAGGGATAGAGAATATATTCAAAAAAATAGTGAGAGAAAACTTCCCTAATTTGGTGAAGGAAGAAGGCATTCAAGTTCAAGAAGCACAGAGAGTCCCAAGTAAGAAGAACCCAAACAGGCCCACACCAAGACACATAGTAATTAAAATGCCACAAATTAAAGACAAAGAGAGAATCCTAAAAGCAGCAAGAGATAAGCAACAGATTACCTACAAAGGGAACCCCATAAGGCTCTCAGCTGACTTCTCACAAGAAACACTACAGGCCAGAAGAGAATGGCATGAAGTAATCAAAGTCATGAAAAACAAGAATATGAATCCAAGACTACTCTACCCAGCAAGGCTATCATTCAAAATAGAAGATCAAATAAAGAGCTTCCCAGACAAAAAAAGGCTAAGGGAATACATTAGCACCAAACCAGCACTGCAAGAAATGTTAAAAGGACTGCTGTAATTAGCAGTAGAAATGGGAAGAAAAATAGAACCACACTAAACAAAAATGGCAATAAATAAGTACATATCAATAATCACCTTAAATGTAAATGGATTGAATGCTCCCATAAAGAGACACAGAGTAGCTGATTGGATAAGAAAGCATGACTCATCTATATGTTGTTTACAAGAGACCCACCTCTCAACAAAAGACTCACATAGGTTGAAAGTGAAGGGATGGAAAAAAATTTTCCAAGCAAATGGAAAGCAAAAAAAAGCTGGGGTAGCAATTCTCATATCTGATAAAATAGATTTCAAAATGAAGACCATAACTAGAGACAAAGACGGCCACTACATAATATTGAAAGGATCTATCCAACAGGAAGATATAACCTTGATAAACATATATGCACCCAATATAGGAGCACCAAAATATATTAAAAATCTTCTGGAGGACTTCCAAGGAGAAATCGATAGCAATACAATCATAGCAGGGGACTTCAACACCCCGTTGACAGCACTGGATAGATCCTCTAGGCAAAAAATTAGCAAGGAAACAGAGACTCTAAATGAAGTACTAGACCAAATGGACTTAATAGATATCTACAGAGAATTACACCCCAAAACTACAGAATACACATTCTTCTCAAGTGCACATGGGACATTCTCAAAGATAGACCACATGATAGGACACAAACTAAATCTCTACAAGTTCAAGAAGATTGAAATCATATCAAGCATCTTCTCAGATCACAATGGCATGAAACTAGAAATCAATTGCAACAAGAACATGCAAAGACATTTCAACACATGGAGGCTAAATAGCATGTTATTAAACAATGAATGGGTCATCGAGGAGATCAAGGAAGAAATTAAAAACTTCCTGGAAACCAATGAAAAGGAACACACAACAACACAAAATCTATGGGATGCAGCGAAAGCAGTTCTGAGAGGGAAGTTCATAGCACTACAGGCCTACCTCAAAAAACAAGAAAAATTTCTAATTGACTGTCTAACCTCACAACTTAAAGAATTAGAAAGCAAACAAAAAGAAAACCCCAGAGCAAGTAGAAGGAAGGAAATAGTAAAGATCAGAGCAGAAATAAATGACATAGAGACCAAAAAAACAATTCATAGGATCAATGAAACAAAGAGCTGGTTTTTCGAAAAGATAAACAAGATTGATGGACCCTTAGCTAGACTCACCAAGAAACAAAGAGAGAGAACCCAAATACACAAAATCAGAAATGAAAGAGGAGAAGTAACAACCAACACCACAGAAATACAAAAGATAGTTAACAACTACTATGAACAACTATATGGCAACAAATTCGACAATCTAAGCGAAATGGACAAATTTCTAGAAACACACAGTCTCCCAAAACTATTCCCAGAAGAGATAGAAAACTTGAACAGACCAATAACAACTAAGGAAATTGAAGAGGTAATCAAGACTCTCCCAGCAAACAAAAGCCCAGGCCCAGATGGTTTCACGGGGGAGTTTTACCGAACATTCAAAAAAGAACTAACACCCATTCTCCTCAAACTATTTCAAAAAATTCAAGAAGAAGGAAGACTTCCAAACACGTTCTATGAGGCCAGCATAATTCTAATTCCAAAACCAGAAAAAGACGCTACGAAGAAAGAAAACTACAGGCCAATATCCCTGATGAACATAGACGCCAAAATCCTGAACAAAATATTAGCAAATCGGATCCAGAAATACATCAAAAAAATTATTCACCATGACCAAGTGGGATTCATTCCAGGGATGCAAGGCTGGTACAATATTCGCAAATCAATAAACGTAATACACCACATAAACAAAATGAAGAATAAAAACCACATGATCATATCAATAGATGCTGAAAAAGCATTCGACAAAATCCAGCATCCATTTCTGATAAAAACGCTCAGCAATGTAGGAATAGAGGGATCATATCTCGACATAATAAAGGCCATATATGAAAGACCTACAGCCAACATCATACTCAATGGACAGAAACTAAAAACATTTCCACTAAGAACAGGAACAAGACAGGGATGTCCACTTTCACCACTCTTATTTAACATTGTACTGGAAGTCTTAGCCACAGCAATCAAACATGAAGAAAAAATAAAAGGGATCCAAATTGGAAAGGAGGAAGTGAAACTGTCATTATTTGCAGATGACATGATATTGTACATAGAAAACCCTAAAGACTCCATCAAAAATCTATTAGACTTAATAAATGAATTTGGCAAAGTAGCAGGATACAAAATTAACGTCAAGAAATCAACGGCATTCGTGTACACCAATGATGAACTCACAGAAAGAGAAACTGAAAAAACAATCCCATTTACCATCGCACCAAAAAAATTACGATACCTAGGAATAAACTTAACCAAGGAAGTAAAGGACCTATTTGCAGAAAACTACAGGTCATTGAAAAAAGAAATAGAGGAAGATATAAAAAAGTGGAAGCACATACCCTGTTCATGGATTGGAAGAATTAACATCATTAAAATGTCCATACTGCCCAAAGCAATCTATAGATTCAATGCAATCCCCATCAAAATACCAACGACATATTTCATAGAACTAGAACAAATACTTCAAAAGTTCATATGGAACCAAAAAAGACCCCGAATAGCCACAGCAATCTTGAAAAAGAAGAACAAAGTAGGTGGGATCACAATACCAGATATCAGGTTATACTACAAAGCGACTGTAACCAAAACAGCCTGGTACTGGCACAAGAACCGGCATATAGACCAGTGGAACAGAACTGAAAACCCAGAAATGGACCCAAGGAAATACGCTCAATTAATATTTGACAAAGGTGGCAAGAGCATACAGTGGAGTAAAGACAGCCTCTTTAATAAATGGTGTTGGGAAAATTGGACAGCTACATGCAAAAAAATGAAACTAGACCATCAACTTACACCATACACCAAAATAAACTCAAAATGGATAAAAGACTTAAATGTGACCCGTGAATCCATAAAAATTCTAGAAGAAAATGTAGGCAACAAAATTTCGGACATCATACGGAGCAGAATTTTCACTGATACATCACCTAAGGCAACAGAAATAAAGGAGAAAATGAACACATGGGACTACATCAAACTAAAAAGCTTCTGCACAGCAAAAGAAACAATCATCAAAATGGAAAGGCAACCCACTGTATGGGAGAACATCATTGCCAATGATGTATCAGATAAGGGGTTAATTTCCAGTATATATAGAGTGCTCATACAACTCTACAAAAGGAAGACAAAGAACCCAATTAAAAAATGGGCAGAGGAGCTGAATAGATACCTCTCCAAACAGGACATACAAATGGCCAAGAGACATATGAAGAAATGCTCAACATCACTAATCATCAGAGAGATGCAAATTAAAACAACAATGAGGTATCACCTCACACCTGTCAGAATGGCCGCCATCAACAAATCATCAAACAACAAGTGTTGGCGAGGGTGTGGAGAAAAGGGGACTCTAGTACACTGCTGGTGGGAATGCAGACTGGTGCAGCCGCTATGGATAACAATATGGTGCTACCTCAAGAAATTAAAAATTGACCTTCCATTTGACCCAGTGATCCCACTGCTGGGAATATACCCTAAGAAGCCTGAAACACCAATCAGGAAGAATATATGTACCCCCATGTTCATAGCAGCACTATTTACAATAGCTAAGATCTGGAAACAGCCCAAGTGTCCACCAGTAGACGAATGGATAAAAAAGCTGTGGTACATATACACAATGGAGTACTATGCAGCGGTAAGAAAGAAAGATCTCTTATCCTTTGAGACGACATGGAGGGACCTGGAAAGTATTATCCTAAGTGAAAGAAGCCAAGCAGAAAAAGACAAATACCACATGATCTCACTTATATACGGAATATAATGAACATAACAGTCTGAGGAATACAGTAGACCCAGACACATGGAAGTAGGACACAGACTGACATCCCTCAGAAGAGGGGATGGGGGGTGGGGGGGTGGGAAGAGATAAACCACAGAACTTATATGCATGTATGCATGATCAATGGACATGGACAACTAAGCCGGGGACAGGGTGGAGGTGGGGTGGGGTGGGGGGTGCCAATGGGGTAAAAAGGTAAAATGTCTGTAACAAAAAAATAAATAAAAATTCATTAAAAAAAAAAAAAAAAAAAAGAAAATTGAAAATGTAATCAAGAAACTGCCAGCAAACAAAAGCCCAGACCAGGACAGATTAACGGGGAAGTTTTACTGAATATTCAAAGAAATTCTAGCACCCATTCTTTTCAAATTATTCCAAAAAATCCAAGGAGATGAAAGACTTCCAAGCTTATTTTATGAGGCCAACATAATTTTAATTCCAACAACACTACAAAGAATTAAAAAAAAAATCTACAGGATAATTTCTTAGATGAATACAGATGCCAAAATCCTTAACAAAATATTCACAAATTAAATCCAGCAATACATCAAAACAATTATTCTTCATGCTCAAATGGGATTCACCCCAGGGATGCAAGGATGGTACAATATCCACAAAGGAATAAAAGTGATACACCACATAAATTAATGAAAGAGAAAAACCACATGATTATATCAATAGAGTGATACCTCGGTTCTCGAACATAATTCGTTCCAGGAGGACGGTCGAGAACCGAAGCAATGAAACCCAATAGGAAATAATGGAAACTGGATTAATTCGTTCCAAGCCCCAGAAAATGCCTATTTACTGGCCTAATTTGTATATAATATGTAGAAAAACATAAGTTTTGGCACGCCATACTCAGCAGACAGATCCGAAACACGTGTGCCCTGTTCATATTTGGCAATGATTTCTTTCTTCAGCTCAATAGTTGTTCTCACAGCTTTCCGCTTACCTTTGTCTGCATTACCACGTCTGGCTTTCTTTGGACCCATCGCTAAGGGTTAAATTCAGTGTAAAGCGTGACTCTCTCCACAAAGCGTGACTCTCTCTCTGCGCTCACACTGATGACGCAAGCAAGGCGCGCTGGGCCGAATGAACGCCATTCGGCTCAACTCGGCTCATCTCGGAAGTTCGAGTTCCAAATATTTGTTTGGATTCTGAGACAAAAGTTTCTCAAATCTCCTGGTCGAATACCGATTTGGTTGAAAACCGAGGCGTTCGAGAACCGAGGTATCACTGTAGATGCTTGAAAACACTAGATGAAAAACCGCACGCATTTCTGGTAAAAACACCCGGCAAAATGGAAATAGAGAGATCTCATCTGGACATAATAAAGGCCATAGAGGAAAAACTCACAGCAACATCACACTCAATCATCAAACACTACAAGAATGTCACTTCAGATCAGGAAACCTACAGGGATACCCACTCTTGCCACTTTTTTTTTTTTATCCTCACGCAAAGATGTTTTTGCATTTTTCTTCAGTGGACCCAAAGGAAGAGAGGGAATAAGAGAGAGAGAGGAACAGTGAGTGGTTACCACCCACAGGACCCCAACTAGAGCCAAGGATAAAATGCAACCGAGGTAAGTGCCATTAGTGGGAACCCAACCCAGGACTATCTGGTGTGCAGGCTGATGTTCCAACAGCTGAGCAAAACCGGCCAGGGCTCATCACTCTTATCTAACATTGTACTGGAAATCATAGCCACAGCTATTAGACATGAAGAAAACATAAAAGGAATCCAGAAAAGGTGGAAGTAAAACTGTCATTATTTACAGGTGACATGATAATGTCCATTAAAAAAAACAAACATAAAAACTCCATCAAAATTCTACTAAGCTTTATAAATGAATTTGGCAAAGTAGCCAGATACAAAATTAACTTGAAAAAGTCTAGGGCATTCTTGTACACCAACAACGAATTCACTGAAAGAGAAACTAAAAAAGCAATACCATTTACCATTGCGGCAAAAAAAGGTAAAAACCCAAGAATAAACTTAACCAAAGAATTAAAGGATCTGTTTGCAGAAAACTACAGGTCACTGAAAAAAAAATACAGAAAGATATTAAAAAGTGGAAGCATATACCTTGTTCATGCATTGTAAGAATTATCATTAAAATGTCCATACCACACAAAGCAATCTGTAGATTCATTGCAATCTCAATCACAATCCCAATGACATATTTCACAGAACTAGAACAAATTCTCCAATAGTTTATATGGAGAAGAAACAAACAAATACACAAACAACAACAACAAAATCCCAAAGAGCTTCAGCAATCTTGAAAAAAGAGAACACAGTAAGAGGAATTGCAATAATAAATATGAGGTTATACTACAAATCCATGGTAATCAAAACAGCCCGGTACAGGTACAAGGACAGGTACAAGATCAATGGAAAAAACAGGGAACCCAGAAATGGAACAAAGCCATCATGCTCTATTAATATTAGAAAAAGGTGACAAGAGCATACATTTGACAAAAGACAGCCTCTTTAATAAATAGTGTTGAAAGAATTGGTCTGCTACAAGCAAAAAAAAAAAAAAAAAATGAAGATAGACTACCAACTTACACCATACACAGGAATAAACTCAAAATGAATAACAGAATAAGAGACTTAAATGTGACTCATGAATTAATAAAACTCCTAGAACATCATGGAACAAAATGTAGGCAACAAAATTTCAGACATCACATGCAGCAGAATTTTCACTGATACAATGCCTAAGGAAAGAGAAACAAAGGGGAAAAATGACCACACGGGACTACATCAAACTAAAAAGCTTCTGCACAGTAAAAGAAACAAGCAACAAAATGCAAAAGGAACCCATGATATGGAAGAGTATAACTGCCTCAGATTAGGCATTAATTCAAAAAATAGATAGACTACTCATATAACTCAACAACAGAAAGACAAAGATTCCAATTTGAAAATGGCAGAGCACCTATAAACACCTCTCCAAACAGGACACACAAATGGACAAGAGAAAAATGAAAAAATGACCATCATCACTAATCAACAGTGAGAAGAAATTTAAAACAGCTATGAGGTAACACCTCACCCCTGCCAGAACAAATGCCATCAACAAATCACCAAACAACAATTGCTGGTGAGGGTGTGGAGAAAAGGTGACTTTCATTTACTTCTGCTGGAAATGCAGACTGGTGCAAATTCTATAGAAAATGATATGGAGTTTTCTCCAAAATTAAAAATGCAACTGCCATTTGACCCAGTGTTCCCACTTCTAGAATATATCCTAAGAAGTCTGAATTACACATCAGATAGAATATATGTAATCCTATGTTCTTAGTGGAACTGTTTACAATTGATAAGAACTGGAAACAGCCCAAGTGTCCATCAATAGATGAGTGGAACTAAAGTTATGGTACATATACACACTGGAACAGTATGCAGTTGTAAAAAAGACAGATCTTGTATCCTCTGAGACAGCATGGAGGAACGGAGAGAATATCATGCTAAGAGAAAATAAGCCAATCAGAGGAAAACAAATACCACATGATCTCACTTATTTGGGAAATGTTGTGAACAAAATAAGCTAATGAACAAAAATGATGCAGAGATACAGAAAGTAGTAGGGTTCAGATGACAAAATTCAGAGTACGAGGACGAGGGTGTGGGGGAAGGAGATAAATCAAAGACCTTACATGCATAGATGCATCACCAGTGGACACAGACAACAATGCTGAGGTTGGGGCAGGACTGGGAAAAAGGAGTCAAGGAGGGGAAATGGAGACACATCTATAACAAATATTAATTAATTAAATAATAATATATATGGAAATAAAACACACAACATACACTATGTCTGAGATAACACAGCAGTGAGGTATTTCATAAAAAGTCAAATATTTGATAATACCCGAGTCTTCTACAGGAATTCTCATCCCAAGAACATGAAAAGCCACAATCAGGGTACCCACAGTCTGTGGGTGGAGTGCCATCATGCTTCTTGTGTTGGGATCTTGGATTATCTCTGCTTCAGTACCTTAAGTAAATGAGCCACAAATATTTTAAAATGTACCTTATAAAGCCCATAATATGTTTACACTCAGAAAACAAAATGACAAACATTAAATGGACTGAAGGCTTTAAGAGACATTTCTCCAAATACAATAAACACAGAGCCAGTGAAGCAAGCTCATAAAAAGACGATGAATATTACTGCTCATCACAACAATGTAAATCAAAACTAAGGTGACATTCAAGTTTAGTCCTAATTAGGCTGTAATGTTTGAATAAAAATACCATGTGTTGTGGAGGACATGTAAAATGGTACAGCTGCTGTGCATTACACTGGGGATTCTTTATAAGACATTAAACCCTGAATTAAAATAAGCTTCAGAAAACCCACTCTTATTACAAACCCACATAATTGGAAACAGGGAGAAAATGCCTATAGGTGGTGGCTCAAAACTGTTCTATGAGGAAAGAGCTCAAACAGATGAACTGGGGGATGAAGTGTGGTAACTGCAGCTACAGTTCATCTATAAAAGGTGGCATTGCCTGCTCCATGCTATGTGGATGATTCTTGAAGACATCCATGCTAACAGAAAGCAGTCACATGCTAACGTCAGGTCTGGTTTCACTCCATGTTTATGATCTATGGGGAACAGTAGCATCAGTCCACACAGAATACAGGTTGATGTTTGGTTGGTGGGTCAGTGGAGAAATGATATTGATACCTTATGATGCAGAACATTGTATTTACGGGAGCTAAATAAGATTTTACACTATTGTTTGTTTGTTTTTTTTTGTATTTTTTTATCATCCTCACCCAAGAACATTTTTCCATTTTTTTGTTCAGATAGAGTGGGAGGGAAAGAGAGAGAAAAAATCATCGACATAAAATGGACACATCAAATGCTTGCCACCCACACGACCCAAACAGGGCCGGAGACAAACTGCAGCCGAGGAACGTGCCCTTAGATGGAACTAAACCCAAGTCTCTCTGGATTGAAAGCCGACACTCTAACCACTGAGCCAAACCGGCCCTGGAAGATTTTATACTTTCTAGATGTGGTGGTAGCATAATGCATCAAATATACCCGATGTTATGTAACCGTTCACTTGCAATACATATTTTTAACATGTACCCCCATTTTTAAAGCAGCACTATTTACAATAGCTAAGATCTGGAAATAGCCTAAGTGTCTATCAGTAGATGAGTGGATAAAAAAGCTGTGGTTTTGCTCTTTGAGTATGATGTTAGCTGTTGATCTTTCATATATGGCCTTTATTATGTCAAGATATGATCCCTCTATTCCCAAATTGCCGAGGGATTTTATCAGAAATGGGAGCTGTATTTTGTTGAATGCTTTTTCAGTGTCTATTGATATGATCCTATGATTTTATTCTTCATTTTGTTCAAGTGGTGTATCACATTTATTGATTTATGAATATTGTACCAGCCTTGCATCCCTGGGATGAATCCCATATGGTCATGGTGAACAATTTTTTTGATGTATTGCTGGATTCGATTTGCTAGTATTCTGTTCAGAATTTTGGCATCTATGTTCATCAGGGATATTGGCCTGTTGTTTTCTTTCTTTTTTGTGTCTTTTTCTGGTTTTGGAATTAGAAGTATGCTGGCCTCATAAATTGAAATTTGAAGTCTTCCTTCTTCTTGAATTTTTTGAAATAGTTTGAGGAGAATGGGTATTAGTTCTTCTTTGAATATTCAGGAAAATTCTCCTATGAAGCCCTCCAGGCCTGAGCTTTTGTTTGCTAGGAGAGTCTTGATTACATCTTCAATTTCCTTTGTTGTTATTGGTCTGTTCAACTTTTCTTTCTCTTCCCAGTTTAGTTTTGGGGGTCTGTGTTTCCAGAGATTATTTTATTTTTTCTAGATTGTCCAGTTTGTAGGCATATAATTGTTCATAGTATATTTTGATGATCTTTTGTATTTCTGTGGTGCCAGTTGTTAATACTTCTCTTTGGTTTCTGATTGTGTTTATTTGTGTCCTCTCTTTTGTTTCTTGGTGAGTCTGGCTAAAGGTCAATTGATGTTGTTTATCTTTTTAAAGAACCAGCTTTTTGTTTCATTGATCTTTTGAAATGTTGGTGTTTTTCGTTTTTGTTTTTTACCTTTCTGTCATTTAATTCTGCTCTGACTTTTACTACTTCTTTCCTTGTACTTACTCTGGTTTTTTCCTTTTATTTTCTCTCAGATCTTTAAGTTGTAGGTTTAGAGAATCAACTAAAACTGTTTCTTGTTTCTTGAGGTAGGTCTGGAGTGCTGTGAACTTCCCTGTCAGGACTGCTTTTCATGTCATAAATTTGTGTTGTGATGTGTTCATTTTCATTGGTTTCCAGGAAGTTTTTAATTGCTTCCTGGATCTGATTAGTAACCTATTCATTGTTTAATGAAATTCTGTTTAGCCTCTAAGTCTTTGAATGTTTTGTTATAATTGTGTTCTAGTTTCATGCCATTGTGGTCTGAGAAGATGCTTGATATGATTTCAATCTTTTTGAATTTGTAGAGACTTACTTCGTGTCCTAACATGTGGTCTATCTTTGAGAATGTCCCGTGTGCACTGCAGAAGAGTGTATATTCTGCAGCTTTGGGGTAGAATGTTCTGTAAATATCAATTAAGTCCAATTGATATAGGTCATCATTTAAGAACCTATGTCCTTGTTAAGTTTTTGTCTGAAAGATCTATGCAGTGGTGGAAGTGGAGTATTAAAGCCAACGACTAAGATCATATTGCTATTGATCTTCTCCATTAAGTCCTCCAGAAATTATTTATCATATTTTGGAGCTTCCATATTTGGTGCATACATGTTTACATGTGTTATATCCTCTTGTTAGAATGATCCTTTTAATATTATGTAGTGATCTTCTTTGTGTCTTCTTATGGACTTGTTTTGAAGTCTGTCTTCTGGGATAAGAGAATCGCTACACAGCTTTTTTTTTTTCCTTTCTGTTTGTTTGGTAAAGCTCTTCCCATCCCTTCACTTTCATCTTGTCTGAACCTTTTGTTGTGAGGTGAGTTTCTTGTAAACAGCATATATATGGGTCATGTTTTCTTATACAATCCAAGACTCTATGTCTTTTGTTTGGAGCATTTACATTATTTACACTTAAGGTTCTTCTTGCTAGATAGTACTTAGTTTCCATTTTAAATGTATGCCTGTGTTCTTCTTTCTCTGATGTGTCTAGCTGTGGGTCTTCTGAGGTTCATCTCCCTTGGGAATTTCTGTGTCTCCTGAACTTGTGTGATATTTTCCTTCACCAATTTAAGAAAAGTTTCTGCCATTATTTCTTCAAACAGGTTCTCTATTCTTTTCTCTGTTTCTTTTCTTTCCGGTACACCTATAATGTGAATGTTGTTAGGTTTTGTAATATCCCACAGCTCTTTTAAACTTTCCTCCTGCCTTTTAAACTTTTTTTTTTTCCCATTTGCTGCCTATTTGGGGTGATTTTTCTCTACCATGTCTTGCAAATCGCTGATTCAGCCCTCAGCTTCCTCTAAACTTCTATCAAACACTTCAAATGTATTTTTCATATCAGCTATGCCATTCTTTATTTCCTCTTGATTTTTATGTATAACTACTATCTTGTTACCCATTGCTTCTACCACTTTTTTTTTTTTATAGCTGAAGTAGTTCCCAGTGAGCTCTTTATAATTCTTATTCAGTTGCTTGCAGTTCTCACCAAATTGAGCACCCTTATAATCATTGTTTTGAATTCTTTTTCTGACAAGTTGCTTTCTTCTAATTCCTGTTGTTCCATTTCTGGTGACACCTCTTTTTGTGTTTGTTTGTTTCCTTGTCTCACCATTTTAACAATCTGCTAGTTTAAAGCTTGGTGAGGGATGATGGAATATGTGCACAGGTCAGTGTGTACCAATTAAGGATGCTGTGCCCCTCTGATGGTTTTAGTGTATGGGTCCTCTTGTCTACTGTGGGTCCTGGAATGTTGACTCCTGACAGCTGGAATTGGTCTCTCATGCTGGTCTTGACTCCCCGAGATTTGCTGCTGCTTGGGCTGGGGCCCCACTCTTGATGGGCTTCGGCTGATATTGCTGGGAATGGGTATTAGCTGCCCATATGTCCTCCTATTGCTTGGGGGTGTGCAGGTTTTTTGCGTGTCCTTCTGAGGTGTGGGGAGCTTCTGAGATGTTGCTGGGGTGTGTGGGGTTCCACTAGTATACTGTTGGGGTGTGTGATTTCTAGTGGCATGTTGCTGGAATTCATTGGTCCCTCTGGCATGCTGCTGGAGCATGTGGGTCCAGCTGGTGTCCTAATGGGTTTTGTCAATTTTGTCGGTATGCGTCTGGGGTTTGTGGGTTCCTTTAGTATTCTATTGAAATGCACGGATCATATTGGTATACTGTTGTGAGACTATGCTGACCGTTGGGGCTCAGCTCCACATCTGTCACTGCTGGGAGCGAGTGCCAGCTCTTGGTTCGCATTGCTACTGCTTCGGGGTGCGCAGGTTTGTTGGGTGCCCTGCTGAGGTGTGGGGGCCTTCTGATACGTTGCTCGGGTATGTGGGGTTCCCTAGTATACTGTTGGAGTGTGTGATTTCCAGTGGCATGCTGCTGGGATTCACTGGTCCCTCTGGTATGCTGCTGGGGCACATGTGTCCAGCTGTTGTCCTGCTGGAGTTTGTGGATTTTGTCAGTATGCTGCTGGGGTTTGAGGGTTCCTCTGGCAGGCTGCTGTAATGCACGTGTCTTACTGGTCTACATTTGGGGGAATATGCTGACCATTGGGGCTCAGCTCCTAATCAGTCGCTGCTGGGGGCCAGTGTCAGCTCCTGGTTCGCACTGCTGCTGCTGCTGCTGCTGCTGCTGCTGCTGCTGCCAGGGGATGCTCCCTGGTCCCATTCTTTTAGTGCTGGTGGGAGGTGAGGATGCTTCCCACCTGAGATTTTGCAGCTGCTGAGGGAAGGGGCTCCAATATAACTCCACAGCTGCAATGGTCGGGGCCAGGTCTCAGTTGCCTTAGTCCTGATGCTTCGTTTGGGGTGCTGCTCTTGATCAGTATTTGCTGATGAACTGCTGTAGGCCTGGAGCCTGGTGACTGGGCTGGGTCGCTCACCAGTGCAGGCTTGTGGCCTGATGCCTAAGCTGGCCCTCCCGCAGTGGTCACCGAGTCCAGTGTTGAGTGCATGCCACCACCACCCTGGTCCTGGGCTTTGGGTTAAGTGTGTGCCACTACAGCCCGGAGTCCTTAGGTGGGTGTGTGCTGCCACTGCCCTGGATCCTAGGGTGAGAGCTTGCACCGTGGGCTTGGGGCCAGGGCTACATTTTGACACCGATGGCCAAGAATCTGGAGCCTGAGACCCATAGCACCACTGCAGCCACAGGCCTGGATTAGCCTCAGTTGCTATAGGGGTGGGGCTTTGGCTCCCTGCTGGTTTTGGCTACTGCTGCAGGCACCTGCTGTGTGCGGCCTGTGCCAACGCAGCTGAGTTCACTGGACAGATGGTGCAGTATGCTCTCCTGCACTCAGGTGGCTGGGCCCAAGCTGATCCATTTCCTACTCCATGGAAAGATCCAGGATCATCCAATATGGTGGAAATGCCCAGCTGTGTGGGGAAAGTTCACTGGCTTCCCAATTACCACAGAGCCTTCTGCTTTCCATCCACAGTAAAGGAACCTTCTGCCCTGTGTCTCTGCACTGCTCAAGGTTGGTCTTCCATGCTTACATTCACTCGCACTCTGTCTCACACTCTCTCAAACTCTCACATCATCACCCACACTCTGCTCCTTCCCGTCACCACATCTTCTGTTTTATTTACACATTTTTTGAGAGATTCAAACTTTACCTGTATGTTTTCTGTTTTATTGAATTTATAGGAGTCTCACTGTTAGTACATTTACACAGGTTTCAGGTGTTCCATTCTGTCTTATTTATTTGGATACTGTGCTGTGTATTCACCACACCAAGTCACGTCCCCTTCCTTCCCCATATTTAGAAGATTGCCTTAGTGATCTCCACCTGAGGGGCGCCCTCTTGCTCCTCTGCTGCCAATTCCTCCTCTACTTCCTCCTCCTCCTCCACATCTCATATTTCTTGCATCACTTGTGTTCCAGGAAGAAAGAGATGACCCCCATCCATCACCTCTTTGTAAAGATGGCTTGTCGGTTTGCTCTACTGGACTTGATTTTCCATCAAGACACTGAAATGATTACACACGACACAACATTAGCCAGGAGCTCGAGATTCTCTGGAGCATCTTGAGCTTGCAGGACCTTCTAGAGTCCCGGTTCCTGCGGTAGTAGGTGCACAGGAGCTTGGCGAAGAGAGGCTGACACCATAAAAGAGGCCAAAAGGGAAGCTACTGGGCAACTTCTACGCACACTTCCCCATACACCGGACGATTCCCAGTGCCACCACTCTAATTAGACACCACAGTTCTCACCAACCACTCTCTACTTTCACACCCCAGGCTGCCTCTTCCCACACTACATTGTGATACCTTTTGGTACCTTGTAGCACACACACCAATGTGACACCTCTAATCTAACTTGCACATTCCCATGTGACACCCCACAATTGCAATTCCCACAATCAACCCTGAAACCTAGGAATGCTACTGAACATAGGTCACATAGCCCACACTCCACTCTGATACCATAAGGACTCTTACTGCCCATAAAGCCTTATCTCAACTCCAGGGCACCCATGGTGCTCACCCCTTTCTAATACCCAGGGCTCCACTGCCCACACTGCATTGTGAATCCAAGGGCTCACTCCGACCATAAACCAACTTGAAAAGTGTGCTCAGTGTCCACAAAGTACTTGGAAACCCTAGAAGCCCTTGGCCTTCATGGCTCTGGGATATTCCTGGACGTGGGCTCAAAATGGCATCAGTACAACCTGCAACTGTAGTCTCCCACTCTCATCTCTCCATGGTGATATTTCTGTTGCCCACTGCACACATTCCACAGAGACTTTAGACCTGCACACTACTTCATCGACCTTAAGATTCCTGAGCCTGAACCAATTGAACTCCAGATCTGGAAATTCCAACCTCATCCTGGGCCCAGAATCCCTGATGACACAGCTTTATTCTTTCATCACTCAGTTTGTCCAGGTGAGACACCAGGGGCCAGAGACAGGGAAACCTCAAATCAAAGAGTCATGAGTTTGAGTCCAGTGTAGGGCAGGTAACTCAGTAGAGATTCTGGGAAGTCCTGTGGGAGGCAATCAATTTATGTGACCCACACACATTGATTTCGCTCTCTGTCACTCTCTCTATCCCTCCCACTCTGTCTAAAGATAAATGAAAAAATATCCTTTGTGAGGATTTAAGAATCATCTCCATCATCATCATCATCATTATCATCATCATCATCATGATTTTGGTGCCATAAAGGAAAAGGGTGTCAAAGTTGCAAATGGGCTCTCTGAAATTTCCTGAGTTCTATTTTCAACATGTTCCATTCCAACCACTTTATACTGAACAGTGTTCTCAGTGGGCCCTACAGGAATGAAAAACTGAAAAAAGTGAAAACACCTGTCATGATCAGGAGAAGTAACTGGGTCAGAGCAGTGTACAGATTTCTATAAATAGACACCGGCTATTAGCAGAAGGGAGGTAAAAATAGCATGAGGCAAGAGTCTACTTCTGGAGGGTAACGTGGCCTGAGAAATGGGGGTTTTGTGGCCTGATATGAGAGTCTGAGGAGCGAGACAATGACTGAGCTGTTATTTTGAGAGATGTCTGACAGGCCAAATCCTCATCTTTCTTAAGCTTCTTCAGCAAGTATCTGAATGTTAATGCAGTTCTCCAGACTTCCTGTATCATGGTGATACCCTGACGACCTGAGGGCACAGGCTCTATTTCTCCCAGCCTAAATGTGTCCTTGTGGGAAACAAATGTCCCAGCTACTGGGCATGGCAAGGTTGAGAGACCAGTTGGGATCTCCTCACCTGTCCTGCTCCTTCTCCCCTCTCTTGGTGCCCTCGTCTTCACATAGTACTTCAGGGGATTGCGCCACAGGTCATTTAGGATGATCTGGTTGAAAGAACACAGCTGCTCAGAATAAGGCTGGACTTTGAATATCAACTCAAGCAGCTAAAGAACACGGAAAATCAATTGTAGTATTGCGGGTGAGGCCCCACTTCCGCAATCCTGCTGGGTCATGCCACGTTGTGGTTGGAGAACCAGTTGAAGAAGTTCAGGCTGCTGTTTTGGTGCCAGCAGCTGTAGACCTCTCTTTCATAATGCTGGGACCACTTAATGGGAGTGCAGTGGGACACCCTGTATCCTGCAGAATGACATGTATGTGTAAAAAGATGCACAAACTTTGAACCTCAACCCACCTCCTGCTGCCACCCATGCAGGCATCCTCTGCTTACCTTGGAGGGTAATGAGATACTCCTTCACAATCACATTATTGCAGAACTAAGGGTTCTTATGAAAGAAAAGCAATACCTTGCACCAATCACTGGTGTGCTGAACTTCCTCCACCTGTAGATAAAATTGTATCAGGAGGCTGAAATTTGTCTTGGGGACACCCGCCTTCTCTATTTGGCAAGGATAAAGTGAATTTTTCACTCTGTCTCCCTTCCCATTTCTCTGTTACCCCAGGCTGACCTTCGAAGTGATCATATGGCTGAGCATCTTTTCACCTTGCTCACAGATCATGGCTGACAGGTCCGGGTGGCTGACAAACTGCTTTGGGTAAAGGAGATGCATACTGCATTCTGCACATGAAATAGCTAGAACATGGGCCAGAACTAGGGAATGGCCTTGATTTCCCTGAGTTCTCTATGCCTCAGACTCCCTCTTCCACACAAGACCAAAAGGAAAACATTGGATCTTGATGCCCGCAAGGATTGACTCCAACACAGGGCGAATCTCTTGCCTAAAACACCGGATCTCCACCTGACCCTGTGTGCTGCTGGCTGGACAGAATTCAGTACACGTCCTACTGCCCACCCAGCTTTCCTGACTGACTCAAGAGGTGTACATTCACACCCTTCCACTACAGCAGTACTTCTAGTAGGACCCGGGCAACATATAGATATATATGTTGTTTTCATGAGTCTGATCTGGAACCAAGATCCTACACTATGTTTCTGGGGGCCAAAGTAGATGAGGGACATCTCCAAGGTTTGCGCCAAACTGTGTTCTCTAAACCAAGTTTCTTTGCAATGTGCTTTTTTGCTTCTGAACTGTCCTCGCTGATCCCTTTCTCCTGCAATGACAAAGCCGCATTGTGGACACCCCATTACAGCCTCAAGGATACAGCTTTGGCCCAGAATCCAGGGATGTGCTCAATATGGGTTCTCAGTTCTAAGTAAGGCCTGCGCCTCTGCCATATTTTGCGCCTGAGCCGACAAAAGGCCTTGCTGGCGTGCGCATTCACGGGCTCCATCTCTGACTGAAGGGCCTGGAGACCCTCCAGGGGGGACCAGGTGCACTGCCCACCCTGCCCAGACTCAGCCTGTGCCCGCTCCTCAGACTTCTCTGCTTGCTGCTTTGCTTCATCCTCTGGTTCTGGTTGCCCCTCATCCCACATCTCCACACCCTTCCAGATGTTCTCCCCATCCAGGACAATCTGCTTCTCAGCAATTAATTACCCCTGACAGGCCTCCTCCTCCTCCCCCTGCTCCTCACTTTGTGAACCCAGCACGACCTCGTCCTCCTTCTCCAACTGCAACAGCTCTACAGGCAGCACGTCTTCCTGCCTCCCCAGCTCCAGATCTAGAAATACCTCCTCCCCATCCCTCAGCATGCTGTGCTCTGCCACTAGCTGCATCTCCAGCCTGAGGCCCTGCCACTCCAGGACAAAGTGCTGCCCGGACACCAACTCCCCCTCCTGGACCCTCTCCTCTTGCCAGGGCTCCTCACACTCAGGTCCCTGCTGATCGTCACCCTCCTCCTGGACAAAGCCCTCCTCGGACAACACCTCCTCCTGCCTCCCCAGCCCCAGGTCAGGACAAACCTCCTTGCTGGCTGCCAAGGCCGCTTCCCTTGTCTCCAGCGCCAACTACTGCATGCTGTCCTCCAGCGGAAGCTCGCAATGTCCCTCCTGGGCAGCGAGGACGCTAGGGCGCGTTGGACCATGGAGGAGGGGCCCAGTGGAACAGAGCAGGGTCCTTTCATGTCCGTGTTCATGCAGGAAGGTGGTGAGGCCCAGGCGCTGAGGGTGGAGGCGGTACTGAAGGGTCTCAGTCACCTCAGGGCCTCCTACAGGGACTCAAAGACCCGAGGGCCTGAGGGGCTCGCTGACCCCAAACATAGCCTGACAGAGGCCTGGTGGTGCCCAGAGTAGGTGCTTGAAGCAGGGCGACTGCAGAGCCCACCAGGTCCGCTGCCTAAGCTGAGGCCGGTGTCTGGATCCAGGACTTCCTGTAGCGCCACTACACAAGGTATATGCAAATGGATTGGGCTGAAGTCACATCAATTGGCTGTCCTGCTGGCCACGCCCTCAGGCTCGTCCCACCCAACAGGCTCTGCAAGTCTCTTCCAATCAGAGCGCGCACGGTGGGCGGCACCCCACACAGCCCCGCCCTGTGGGGAGGCAGCCTCCTTCTCCCCAGGAGCCCAGAGTCCCTGGGGAAGGCCGTCCTCCCTCCACCCCGCTGGCCTTCCCGCTACGTCTGCTGTTCACACCGCATCTACCCGCCGTTTCCAGTCCAGGAGTTTCCCGCCTCACTCTGCCCCTGGTCCTCAGGGACCCTGGGCACAGACAGGGCGAGCGTCCTGGGCAGGAGAGCCTCTCCCGGCACATCGGGTGGCTGAGGTCCCAGGTGCAGGCAGGGGAAGGCTGTGTCGGGAGGGCCCGATCCTCCGTCCTGGCCGAGGGCAAAGCTCAGGGACCCGGTCACGGAAAAGACTCCTGCTTCCTGTCTAGTTTCCTCGTTCGCTCTGCCCTTGGTTTCTGTGCTCTTTGCGGTGCCCTTGACCCCTGGCCCTCAACTACCCGCCCGCCCGGGGTCAGCGACAGCCAGAAAGTGTCTCCAGTGCAGAAAAGAGTTGACCTGTGTGCTCATAGGCCCCAGTCCTCTTACTATGTCATAGATATTTCCCAGGAGAAGGGTTGAGAGAGACCCACCCAGAGGAACCGAGAGAAATCGGATGCGAGAGTGAAACCTCTGCTCTCCAACTAGCTGATCCACACGACCAGGGACAGGGCAGCTCCATTAGGAAGACTTGCTCAGTAATGGAAACAGCTGTCCCTTCAGCCACGGACATCCGTTCTGGTGACCAAAAGAATTCAAACGCTGTGGTCCCACCTCTTGTACAATCCTTTCCAAGGCATCTGAAGACACCGATGTCTCCTCCAAAGCTCTGATTCAGCACAAGGCCGGGTTCCAGGACCCCTTTGAGAGCAGCACTGAGAGAGCTCCCTCTGGCTTGCTACCAGGCAGCACCAGCTCAGGATACTCTGCAGTGTTTGAATTCAAACAGGTGCTTTTCAACCCCTGATATATCTGCAGGCATTTGGGGCTGTTCACACAGGAAATGGGACTGTGCCCCGAAACATACTATTGAAACGATTAGGCTTTTTTGTCCCTTCTCTGGGTGCTAATGTTGGGGCCCACACACTATTTTCATCCCAGCTGACCACAATCAGAAAAGCAGCTAAGGTTTATTTTTGCTCTGAATCTTGACAAATTCTGAATTCTTTCTAAAGGCTATGCATGTTTCAACAACAGCAATGTAAGAGTGTGTAGACTTGTATGAAGTAAGTAATAGCAGGCTCCCAAGGTGAAATGTGATGAGTTCTGTTCCAGTTCATGTGTCCTGTGCTACAGTTTTACCTCTGCTTGAAAAAAATATATACTTTGTTGTTTTTGCCTTTCCTTTATGTGTGAATTAGGTGATTGGGCTCCTTTGGCTCACAGTGGATGAGGCTATGACGAATTGTCCCATTTGTATGACTGACTGATGCAGGTGTTGTAGAGTGGCCCTGGCACATACACCCAGGACTTATGACATGCCTGGTGTGGAAAAATAAATAAATAACTCTGACCACCTCAGGTACTACAGTCAGGGTCTCCTCTCCACAACTGTACACAGTGACAGTTCTGTGACCATTGTACAAGATCTATCACCAGAAGCCACTCAGTTCATTTCTCTAATTCCCAGGCATTACCCTAAAGGACTGAATAAAATTTAAGGCATCTGGACCCTTGTCTCCAATTGCATAGCCTTGCTTCTCTGCCCCAGTGTGGAAATTCCAGAAGCTGGCCATTCACCGGTGGCCCATTGAGAGGTCATCTACTACACACTACTGCATTTCCCTTGATAGAAACAACACATAGAAGAAAACGGGTTGCATGTTTTTTTACTTTTCTTAGGTCAGTCTCAAGGTGGATGGCAGTTGCACTCTGAATCTTCCACAGGCTATCCCTTCCTCTTCCTTTCAACCTGAGTGGGAGGCCATCCAGAATGCCTCAGCATGGCTGGCACAGGGGCGCAGTTTACGCATGTCCTGTCCTAGCTAGCCATATTGCAAGTTCTCTCCTGTGCTCTTCCGAATGTGGAGTGTTCCTTGGCATGCACACACATGTGCACATAGATGAACCCTCTGACTCACAGTGTCCTGAGGAAGGAAGTGCCCCTTCCGAGTCACATTTCTCTTTCCTTCCCCAGTACTGCGTATTGGCCTCCACAACCCGGTCACACTGTCACCATTGGGGGCTTGGCAGAGGCACAAAGATGGGGGATGTAAAATCAGGAAGGAGCCTGAATTGGAAGTCTGGACAATGGATAGGGCACCAGAGAGTAGGACCTTGTTCAGATTTGCGGGGAGACCAAGGAAGTGCCAAAAGGACAGGAAGTACTAATGCAGAAATTTGGTGAATCAACCGGTTCCTTCCCCAGGGGCCCATGAAATTTTAGGTGCTCAGAGCACCTGAACCTGCTTGTACTCTGTGGGCACTAAGGTCTCCCAGTTGCCTTTATTCACCCTCCTTCCCACTCGCTACTACCCTGGGTACCTTTATTTGACTTGAGACTCTTTTCTACAATTATTTTGGAAAGGACATTCACAGGTGGAATTACTCACCATGGAGTGCTCAGGACCTGGGCTCCTCAGAAACACATCCACCTCCCAGCTCCCCGCACTGGGTCCTGCATCCCTTGGTAGTGCTGCAGAAGATTGGCCACAGGTCCTTCCCACCTAGCCTACTACTCTGTGTCCCCAGTCTGACCTCCACATTCATCAAGTAGTTCAGCAAGTCTTCATCTTGGTCTTCAATGATGGCTGGTATCTGGCGGTGGTTCAGAATCTGCTTTTTGGTCAAGGATTTAGAGATTAGCAAATGGGGAGCTCAAAGGCACAGAGCACAAGGGAGAACACAGTGGACCATTCCCATGAACTGCAGACATTGCCTCCTGCCCAAACTCCTCATCTGCCTTTCTTACATATTCTGAAAACCATACCACCTTTGGCTTTATATTCTCCTAAGGCTGCCTGCAATAATAAAAGAAAAAAAATACCTTTACAACACTTTCCTGAGCCCTCCCTGACCTCTGTGAGCTTCTGCAGAGGACTCAGACATAAGGATGTGCATATACTCTCACTGCTCTTCAGTCCCCTGAGAACAGTCTGTGTGTTCTCTAAAACAGTGTCAGCACACATCTTCTTGAAATCCCTTTGTTTGACAACAGCTGCTCCAATTTGGAAATATTCAGCTTGCAATAACATTATTTAGGTCTGTGTGAGGGTGCATGTACCTGTGCTCATAAAAGTGTCTCTGTGTGACCATAACAGGAGGGTGGACACTCACATCGTTGACTGTCTCAAATTTATTTTGTCATCAGTAGTTTATGAGAGAGGATACAGGAATCACTCGGCTTATATTTCATTAGTAACCAACTGTGTTTCCCCACTGAGCTCATTGTTAAAAAATATGTTTGAGGTTGTTGGCAGGAGGTACAATAGAAAATGAAGAAACTTTAGATTGCCAAAACAGTGGATGATTTCAATATGTGATTTGTGGCAGTGGTACCCGATGCTGGTACTTTTTGTCCTAGAGACTGACTGACAGATTCACACTTGCCCAGGCTAGTGCCACATGGATGGCAGGCTGTTTCCTCTGCAACCGAACCTTCACCGTGGTCAGGCTCCTTCTGCCTGTTTCACTGTCAAGCCAGAAGGGCATCGTCAAGGAAACCGCTTTGGACCAGACGCTGGGAATGCACTGAACGATCGACCTTCTGCGCTCACGAATGGGCTTTCTTCACTGAGCAGCCTGCGCATCACTGGAATGTAGGCCCTGCAGGCTCGGGCTCTCTCACTGCTCAGCTGGATCTGAAGGGCCTGCAGTGCCTCCAGCGCCTCCCCGGGGCTCCAGGCACTGGTCCCACTGGGCCCTGCCACTGCTCGCTGCTCCTCATCAGGATTGTCCTCTTCAGGTATTGGGCCTCAGCCTCCTTGGTGGTCCACCTTTCTCCCCAGTGGACAGTCCCACCACCCGCATGGATAGTCCATGTCCAGGATCTGCTCTGTCCCCAGAAATGCCTCTGCCCTCGCTTCCAGAGTTTCTGCTACTCTCAGAGTTCACCCTGAAGCTGGAGGTCACTGCGCCATCCCAACTACCCTGGCTTGCAGAGTCCCTGTTCCCTCGGCCCCACCCCCACATAGGGCTTCAGGAACCCTGACCCTGTTTTGACCTAAGGGCCCTTCCAAGTCCTGTGCTGACCTATGGTGCCAGGGGAGCCCCACTGTCTTCAGGAGGACCCCAACTCACCATGTGGCCATGGCTCTGAGCTGGGTTGCTGGTAAGAAGCAGCAAGGAGCAGCAAGTGTGTGCTGCTGCGCCAGGGAGCCCACACTGTGTAGCTAGTGTCCTGTTGTGGGCCCTGGAGGAGGACAATTGCTTTAAGAGGTGGGCCTCTACGGAAGAGTTCGGCAGTTCCCTTGCAGAAAGACAGCTGAGCAAACTGTGTGAGCTTTGCCGGCCACACCCAGCGATCTCCCCCCACCAACCTCAGCAGAGCATGAGATAGACTTCATCCCCCTCCGCTCCACCCTCCTTCCCCACACCTGGGCCTGCCCCCATAAGCAGGCCCGCAGACCTCAGAAAACCTCACTACCCAACTTTATCTGTGGGTTTTCTGGGTATCCACACCTACCCTTTGTACTAAAAAGACTCACCTTATTTGTGCACATACTGAATTAGTGCTCTGAGTCACTTTCAACTGAGGCATCTTTACCTGTGGTGAAATGACAGCGGCAGCCCTGGTCTGCGGTTGGATTGGTGGGAGCGTGGTCCCATTTACCACACAGGTGGTGTCTCCCAAGCCGTATTCAGGGTCAAATCTAGCTTTCTGTTTAGTCCCCTAGTTAGAGTGCTTGCTGGAGACAACTGATCTACATGTCTGAGTCCTCTCTCTCTGTCTCTCTCCCTCCTATTATTTCTCTTTCTCACATCGGTAAGTTATCGTCGGTGAGGAGTAAGTGAAGACACAGAGAGTAGTCACAAACTGGGCAGTGGGGCGGTCTCACATGTAAGGTATTGGAGATCAGTGGACATAATGGGAAGTCCTGTGGCTGGGGCACTGGAGCCTGTGGTCTGGCTGACCTGAACGCCCCCAGAAGGGCCCACTCCTTGTGTTTCAAGTTAGCTCGCCTTCTGTCTTCCTCCCCTTTCTCTCCTAGCTGTCCTTCCTTCTCTCTGTTTCTCCCTCCTCTCCCTGCCCGGTGTTCACATTGACCACTGTAGCAATGTGCAGTTTAAACAAAATAAGTATTTATTTCTATTTCATAAAGATATGCATGAATTTTTTAGAGAGACAGGGAGAGAAGGAGAGACAGAAACATGGATGTGAGAAACATCCATCATCTGTCTCTGGCATAGCCCCTGGTGGGGACCAAGCCAGCAACCCAGGCATGTGACCAGGAACCATGCTCCATCCTCTCATCCACACTGGCCAGACAGAGACGTCCACTTTCCAAAAGAGATCCTAAGTATATTACAGATTTTACCCTTCAGCATCCGACACCACATCAGTGACCAACAAAATCTGGATCTTATTGATGCTTTCCTGATGGTCCCTGAGAGACCCGTGTCTCCTCTAAAGCTGTGACAATGCACAAGACTAAGTATAGATGGCTCTTTTGAGAGGGGCAGTGAGAGATTCCCTCTCTGCCCTGGGGGACACAGGGAAGCCCCATGGTGTGGTCAGCCGGGCAGAATATGTTCCAATATTCCCAGTCGGCAGCTGATACTTTTGCAGGCATTCGCTGAAGCCAATAAAGAGAGTGACATTGTGCCCAAAACTTGAGTTCAGCTAAAGTTGGAACAAAATCCTACCCAAATTGCAGATGCAATGCTTGCCTGCCCGCCCCTCACATGCTGCCCACCAGATCTCAGGCAGAGGACAAGCTGTGTCTTCCTTTGCAGTATACATTCCTAACTTCTTCCCAAAGAGCTGTGCTGTCTCTCAGCAGAAAAAAGGGTGTGGGCAAACTGGCACAAAAAAGGCATGAGAGACTCCTGATCTTGAGCAAAAAGTAAGATTTGCTTCTGTGCAGTCTTCTCTGGGGAAGACTTTTCACCGTTGCTTAACAGGCAAATAAATTTTGTTCTTTAGGGGTTTCCTCTACACTTGAAACTCATGGGTGTTATGCAACTCACTGTGTCCAAGTCTTCATTGCTTTGACACAGGTTAGCCTTTGTCCCTTTTGCATGACTGACGGATGCAGGGTGCTGCACTGCACACGTGCTGACATTCACCCAGGACTGCACACCCTCCCTGCTGTGTAACAACACCCCTCTGAGGAAGTAGTCCTGCACACTTCCTTCTAAGCCGGCCCCACAAACGAAGGGTGACTCTACATATTAAGTTTTCTCCTTGACACGACCCTGCCCGGGTCTTTAGCAATCATGTCAATCTGAAAAGGACATCTCTCCTCTGTCATGCCCATGGCAGATGCATGATAACATGAACATAAGAGCGACTACCCAAGCCATACCCCACAAAAGCCTGGGAGGCACAGCCGTCTTGATTCATACCCATGCACAGGGACTTGCAAGCCTGCACTTCTAGTGTCTGCTTGATGCCTTCCTCAACTAGTCCTCAAATGGCATCTACAACACAGTGAGGCAATCAATATATACCAAATAAATGAAGGGACAACATGATGGCCTTTGAGTTGCACCTGGAAGATCAGTGTGTCAAACAGCAGGCGAATTTAGGTTCCCTAAAGATAATCATGTGCAGTGATGTCTGCTTTGGGCTCATGTGCTGCAGTGAGTCTGTCGTGCGGTGGTCAGGATGCTGGCAGGGGAAGGGGTAACACCTGAGCTGGCAGCACTGGGCAGGCCTAACCTCTGGCCCAGGCCTGCGGGTGGGGAGGGACTGTTACATATCCCCAGAGGGACAAGACCTGTGTGTGAAGGGCTGCCCATCAGGCACCATGGCTCAGAGGGTCCAGAAGAAAAGGAGGACCAGGACAGTGATTACACAGAACAACCACTACTCCTGTCCCTCCAGTTGTCATGTGTGGGCTTCCCACTGGCCACATCCTGCTGGAAAGCAAGAACTCAGCAGCCTAATAGTTCCTGCCATGACTCCAATAAATGGTGGAAAATCTATCTCCAAATCATGTGTAGAGACCCTGGTCCAGATGTGCAGAATTCCCCCCACAGAGTAAATAGATACAGAGGACCATGAGCACTAGTTGTGTGGCTACAGATTGTACGTGTCAAGAAGATCAATGCTGATGGCATGTGGAAAGGCCCTGGGATGCCCTGCCAGGCTGTTCTGTATGTGAAGTCATATCACGTGCTGGGTTACTTCTCTCATTACCCCACTAGTGGAATCTTTATAAAGACAGACTATCTTCTTTACTGGAGTTCAATGTCCCAGAGTCATGGTATCACACAGGTAATTTCCTATGCTCCCAACATGAGAGGGACACAAGTAGTTGCCTCCCACATGACCCTGACCAGTACCAGGGACCAACTGCAACCGATGTATGTGCCCCAGGTTAGAATTGAATGATGACTGGTCCACAGGCTGACGCTCTATGTGCAGAACCAAACCGAACAAGGCCTCAATCAGAAACTCTTAATGTGGGAAATTATTTCCTTAAGATGTGCACTCAGGAAAATGGTTTTGTTTTTCCCAGATTATATTTTTACACTCCAGGGTACCTGGTTGCTCTCTTCAGTATTTATTATCTTTCACTGGGTTCAGGTGTTTGTCATACTGCTTAGAAATTCATGTTCTTTTCAAAGATTTTCTTTGATATCTCAATTATCCTAGAGGTACAATTTATACATGCCTCTTCCCCCAAAAAAGTTTTTGTTTTAGACATTCCCAAGTAACAGAAAAATGGGATTTGAATTTTCTCCTGACAAAGAAAACTTCATACAGAAATGACTACTGTTTGTAATATCTGTTACCACGCAGGCTGCCTGACGGACTTCCTTCATGCCCCCCTATAGAAAAAGGCCAAAAATGTGAGCTACTGTGTGATGCAACAGGTGCAGGGTACACCCTATCTAGGAGAGGGTGAAACCGTTGCTCTCCTCTAGTACCTTGCTCACAACTGCTTAAGCAGGTTCCTTATTGGCTGCTCCAGCAAAATCCATGCCCTCCTCTCAAACCCCTTCTAGGGTTACCTCGGGAAGCCTTAAGCAATTGCAACAATGTTCTGAAAAATTGCTACCTAGAATGGGGGCTTCTCTTACCCCAGAGAATATTTTTTGGCTTTCATACGTAAAATCTTCACCCATTCTAGGGTAGATATTTTATGCTTCTTACCTATGCTATGGACCCCCGGAGCAGCAGATGCAACAATTGGAGGCCCCAGCGAGATTCCCTGGTGTTTTGCCATACCAAGGGCTGGATGCCTAGGACGGGCTGCCTCTCCCGATCCGGCCGCCGGACCCCTATAGATCTGAGGGAGGTGCCCCCTGAGTTCCAGGGGCCTGAAGATCCTACTTGGGTTTCTGACAAGTGGCTGGGAGATTCAAAGACGTCCCCAAGAAGATGAAAGAAGACCTAGTAAAAGCCTCCGGAGGTGGACTCTGGGTGGCCGGTCTACCTGGATGAGAGTGAGAGGGCCAGATGCAGCGGTGCCTCTCTTCTCCTGGGAATCCCCCAAAATGTTAGGGGGTGGTCAAATCTGGCAAATTCTGGTTCAAATCTGGGAAATTCAGTTCAGACCCGCCACTGGGGCAGAAGGGGAACTGATCACCCTCCTACCCAGAGGCCCCTCTCAGGATAGGAAATTTCTGAAAGAAAACGTAAACGGTGTGTGAGTGTGACTCTGTGAATGTAATTGTGAGTGTGAGTGACCGTGCTCCACGACGTTTGTGAGCAAACGTTTCTGTCTGGGGTTTCTTCCCTTGTTTCTGTTTTTGTCTCCCTTACCACTGTGTCTCTCTCAGCTTCGTTACTGTTAGTCTAACCATAGTTAGCAACCCTAATGCCCAGAAGACCTCACTGGGCTGTGTTTTGAAACTTTATTTGAGGAAGGTTCTGATTGGGCACAAATACTGGCCCAAATGGGGCCCCAAGAGAAACCTGGACAAAGGAAAGGCAGTGCCTGCGGGGCAGACATACAGCATAAGGCCCGAGCAAGTTTGTGGTGCAAACATTCCCTCTTTGGGCCCCAGTTAGAGATGCCTTGATCCTGTGCAGGAGGCTAACAAGGTGGGGAAGCCAGGTGCAGTGAAAGACTTGAGGAGAGCTGAGAATGGCTGAGTCCTTAGAGACTCCCCACCATCTACCGTTACAGCTGTGATCAATCTTTGTGCTTTGAAGGCCTGGAAAGAGCTCCCAACAAAAGGGAAAATTTGTTAGACCACGCATCCATCAGATACGGACCTGAAGTGCCATATCAAGATTTTGTAGCTCAGCCCTGGCCGGTTTGGCTCAGCGGTTGGAGCGTCGGCCTGCGGTCCAGAGAGACCCGGGTTTGGTTCCCACTAAAGGCGCGTACCTCAGTTGAGGTTTGTCCCCGGCCCTGGTTGGTCGTGCGGGTGGCAGCCACTCGATGTGTCCCTTCACATCGATGTTTCTCTCTCTCTTTATCTTCTCTCTCCCCCTCCCACTCTATCTGAACAAAAAGTGGAAAAATGTCCTCGGGTCTGGATAAAAAAAAAAAAAAAAAAAGATTTTGTAGCTCAGTTGCTAGAGGCATTAACAGAATAATTAGTGATTCAAGGGTTTTCCATGCCTTTGGGCCACTCTGTGCAACCTGTTTGACGCTGCACTCTGAGACTGTGGTTGGTGTGGGGAGCCCCTGGTCTGGGGAAACGGGGTGGCCTGTGGGTGCATACACAGGCACTCACCTGGTGGCCACAGGGCTCCCCAGGGAGGGCAGGGTCAGCAGTCAGTCCATGAAAGGGGTGTGTACCTTTGGTGCTAGCCCAGGCGGCTCGACTCACAACCTCCACAGGCTTGGCAGCAACTACATTCCAACAGGCGTCTCTGAACTTTGGGGGTTTGAATACAGGGATCCCAGGCGTGGGTGTGAAGTGCTCTTGGAGAGTTAATAAACACGCTGCCCCGTGTAAACATGCGTGCTGGGATTTCACTCCCCTTTCCTGTCCCTTTTGTCAACGTGGGGTCACAGGAAATTTTCCCATTCCTCTGTCCTTGGTGGGGCCCAAATACTATTGGGGGAGGGCTTCCTCGGACACTTTTTACCATGTTCTCCTGTTTGGTCTATTGGCCCAATGGGCTGAATTAGCAAAGGTAGTAGTAGAAGCCGTAAGGGAAACAGGACGCACGGAATAGGATCACCCTAGGAAGGGTCTGGATGGCAGGCCCAGGTCCCGATTAGGGATTGAAAAGACTAGGGCAAGGTCAGGTGGAGGAACAAAGTAAAATTGTTTACCTCAGAATAATGACAGGTCCAGGGCTCCTTGGAACTGAGTCCACAAGAGCCAAGAACAGCAAGATAGTAGGGGACGAACTAGTTAGTTTCCCGGTATATAGTGGTGCAGCAGACTCAGTCCTGACTTGGACAATGGGCCGCTAACCTAACCCTAAACTTAAAAGAGGACTATGGACCTTGGGAGAAATACTGGGACTCATTTGTTTCTGATCATGCCGGAGTGCCCATATCCCCTATTCAGACGTGATCTTGTCCAGTGACTTCCAATTGCTGGCCACTGCAACTCCAGGCCAGCCCCACATTAAGTTCCATAAGACTTTGGCCATCAACCCTGCCAGCCTGCCTGAATCAGGTGTGCTGGGGCAGCAGCAATAACTCTAAATCTTGTCAAATGGTCTCAGTCATTGAGTAGGGGAATGTCAGCCCAACAGCCTTGTAGCCCTAGTCCAGACTCTCTGATGGGGCAAGGAAAATCGGCTACAGACCAGAATCAGTGGATGATGGACACTGCCTGATGGGAGGTTGATAGTTCCAGAGGCTCTAGGTGAGACTTTAGTCGACCAGCTGCACCAGACTACCCTCTTAGGTTACAACAATCTAACTGACCTCCTAAGAGGCAGGTAATGTCTGGTAAAGTCACAGAAAAACGGAGAAGGCAGAGAGAGGCAAGAATGTATGGATCTGAGTAGGGAGGAGGTGAAGGAAAACTGGGTCATGTGCAGACAGCAGATAGATTGAGCAAGCTTCAGGTTATGTGAGGAAAAGCACTAAGAAAGTTGCAGAGGGTCTATACAAGATAAAGAAAGATTAAGGCAGGAAGACAAGGAAACCTTAACCAAATCTACTTTTAAAAGCTGTGAAAACTGGACCACTCTGCTCCCCATTGCCGTCTTACAGTTCTTGCAAGTCATGCAGTCAGCCCTGAAAGGTGTCCACAAACTCGTATGCGATGCCCTGCCTGTGGCCACCTCGGACCCTACGCACCCATTCACGCCAGAGGACTGAATATGGTTCTCTGAGAATTCTGGGGTATGGTATCCTCTATGCAGAAGGCTGAAAAATGAGTGATGACACTCCTGACCACTGCAGCTTTGGCAATCCCCAAATTTCAAGAAAACAAAAAGAGGGGAGATGTGGGATTGGGGGATTGTAAGACAGACATTTTTTAACCTAGAGTTAAGCACTCTCAATGGAGTTTTAATACATTCCCGGAATCCTAGCTGGGGGAAAACTGGGCCCAACCTAACCATATTGGATACTTCATTTGCATGTGATAAGGTTTTGTTATCTTTTGGCTTCAAGGTCTCTTCTAGTAAAGTGTGAGAAACAATGCTTGGGTGTATGCAGTAATGCCATCTCAAGGAAATAATTTACTTAAATGCACTTGTGACCTGGGGGTACCAATCTGCAAATAAATGAAACTGTGTCCACAGAGCTGGAGCATTTGCTACCTTGCAAAGCTCCCCCTCACTCTAAGGTGTGTGTGCTTGTAGTTTCATGGTGTTGCACTGATCCTGGTAGTCTGAGAGATGACAATGATGCATTTCTTACTGTTTATATTTAATTTAATGTACCTATTTATTCCTCACTGGAGGATATTTTTCTCTTTATCTCAGATATAGAGGGTAGTAGGGTGAGACAGACTAAGAAAGAGAAAGAAATAGAAACATCAATGTGAGAGCGACACATAGACTGTTTGCCAACCACTCGACCCTAACCAGAGATTAAGACAAACCTAGGTATGTGTCCTTGACCAAAATCAAACCCATGACTCTTTGGTCTGTGGGCCGACACTCTGTCCATTCAGCCAAACCGGCCAAAGCTCTTACTGCTTTGAAAAGGCCAATCCTGCACACTTGTCACTTTGCCTTTTCACGTGTCTTGTGAAACATGTCTTGCTACACTTCCAGTGAGGGTCTGACATCGCCTTCTTGAGCAACTCTGGTCACCATTTACACAAAGGACATCCTCAGATCCCACCTCTACCCACGTCTCCCCAGGGATGCACAGAGCAGTAGATATGGAACACCTGGCAAAGGCAAGTGCAACAGTAAACCCGTACCAAGACCCAAATGTCTGTGGGGTTCATGGTTCCAGCTGGGCCCAGGGTGCCTATCACAACAGACCATACCAGTCGCAGGTCAATCCTCCAGGACCAGCAGCATGGAAATGCCTCCACACACCAGAACAAACCAGAAAAGTCCATGGGGCACAACAGCTTTATTGGATACACACTGACCTGCCTACACATCCCAACATCACTCATCAGACTAGAACTACCAGTCAGCTAAAATGCTGACACAAAGAAACAACACTCGAAAGAAAGAAAGGGAAGAATCACCAGAAAAAGAACTGCATGAAATGGAAGAAAGCAAAATGGCAGATAAACAATTCAAAGCAATAATTATAAGGTGCTCAAACTATTCTATCAGAACTACAAACAGCTTAATGAGAAGTATATGCAGCTCAGTGAGAAATACATCCCCTCAGGTAAAGATGTAGAAGCTATGAATAAAAATGACAAGAAAACAATGAATGACATAGCTGATACAAAAAATACCTTAGAAGGATTCAATGGTAGATTTCAAAAAGGTGAAGTAGGAATCAGTGAGTTTGAAGACAAGGTAAAAAAAAGTCGCTTAAATAAAGCTGCAAATGGGGAAAAAACCAGGAGAGTTTAAGAGAAATTTTGAAAAACACAAATTGTAACAGCATTTGAATCAGAAGGTACCAGAAGAAGAAGAATCAGAGAAACAATAGAGAACCTCTTTGAAGAAATAATCTCAGAAACATTCCAGAATTCAGCCTACGAAAACGCCACACAAGTCCAGAAAACGTAGAGCGCCCCGAGCACCATGAACTCAAAATGACCCACACTTAGACACATCATAAATAAAAGGACAAACATTAAGGACAAAAAAGGAATCTAAAAGGAAGCAAAAAAGAGACAGACAGTAACCTACATTAGAGCTCCCTTAGGCTGTCAGCTGATTTCTCAAGAGAAACACTGCAGGCCTGGAGGAGTGGCATCAAGTGTACAAAGAAATGATAGGCAAGGCTCTGAGTCCAAGACTAGTCTGCTCAGCAAGGCTAGCATTGAAAACTGAAGGTGAAATAAAGAGCTTCACAGAGAGGGGGAAAAAAAGAAGAAAACGAAAGGAATTTATCTCCCCCAAAGCAGCACTACAGGATATAGTAAAGGGACTGCTTTAGGAAGAAGAAGAAATAGGCAGAGAGAGAGAGAAACACAGGCATAAAATACAAATGGAATCTAAGACGTTTCTATCCATAATAACCTTAAATTCAAGTGGCTTGTGGAAAAAATGGCGGCGGAGTAAATGGAGCTACACAGACCATCTCTCAGGACCAAACTGGAATTACAACAAAAATAAAGACAAATTGTCAGAAAGGGGCAACCGAAAGGCAGCTTGGAGGACCACATAACCAGAGACACCGACTGTCCGGGAGCCCACAGTCTGCAGCGGCCTGGGCTGGGACCAGCGGACTCGGCTGGGTCCAAAGACTCGGCTGGTAGCTGCGCCCTTGGCTGGGTCCTGTGGCCTTGGCTGAGACCAGCGGCCACCTCGGCTGGGTCCTGCGATCTCAATTGGGGCCAGCGACCTAGGCTGGGTGCTACACCATCAGCTGGGTCCTGCGACCTCGGGTGGGTGCTACGCCCTCGGCTGATACCGCAGCCTTAGCCACCCATAGCTGGGAGCAGTGCCCTCGAGTTAAAGTCCAAGGCGGCTCCACGGAGCAGAGCCCGGACAGAGGCTAAATTGGCAGCAGCCACTCACCTTGGGCTCCAGAAGAGGGAAGACAGACTGGACTGGAACTCTGTGGGGACACTTGGGATTTGGAGGTGCTCAGAGCTTGTGCTGAGTGCAGCCACGCAGGAATGTGGTCATTTTACTCCTTCCCAGGGCCCTGGGGAGAGGTGGTGGCCCCTCCCTCGGAGATTCAACCCCACCTGGTGACCATTAAAATGCTAATTGATGCCCATTATCAACAAGCATCTGCCCCACCCTCAGGAAATCTTCTTACACTGAGCACCTGAGAGAGTTTTTCAGTCAATTCAGAAACCAAGGTTCTTCAGGTGACCTCTACTAATAGCCTCCAGGCAAAAAAGCTAGAGGGCTACCAACTCTAACCAGAAAAGTTAAGACTTGACAGTGGTGTTTAAAGTGGGTCCTCCCTGCCTCATCCAAACCCAGAAGAAGGAACCACAAACAGCAGAACACCAACACCCACAGGGAAAATTTGGCAGACTCCAAAGCCCACTGTGATAGTCAAAATGGTGAAAAACTGAAACAAAAGCCAAATGAAAGAACAAGAGACCTCTACCGAAGATGAGATAAATGAGGTGCAGTTAAGCAAATTAACAGAACTAGAATTCAGAGCCATGATCTTGAGAAAGCTCAACAGCATGTGTAAGGACAGGAGCACCATGAGTAAAGAAATAGAAATGTTAAAAATCAACCAGTTGGGCCCTGGCCGGTTTGGCTCAGCGGTTAGAGCGTTGGCCTGCAGTCCGGAAAGACCCGGGTTTGGTTCCCGCTAAGGGCACGTACCTTGGTTGCAGTTTGTCCCGAGCCCTGGTTGGGTCGTGTGGGTGGCAGCCACTCGATGTGTTGCTCTCATGTCGGTGTTTCTCTCTCTCTCTCTCCCTCTCACTCTATCTGAACAAAATATCGAAAAATGTCCTCGGGTGAGGATAAAAAAAAAAAAAATCAACCAGTTGGAAATGAAAAACCACCAAGCTCAAGTGCACATGGGACATTCTCAAAGATAGACCACATGTTAGGGCACAAACTAAGTATCTACAAGTTCAAGAAGACTGAAATCATATCAAGCATCTTCTCAGATCACAATGGCATGAAACTAGAAATCAATTGCAACAAGAACATGCAAAGGCATTTGAACACATGGAAGCTAAGTAGCATGTTATTAAACAATGAATGGGTCACCAAGGAGATCAAGGAAGAAATCAAAAACTTCCTGGAAACCAATGAAAATGAAGACACAACAACACTAAATTTAGGGGATGTAGCAAAAGCAGTTCTGAGAGGGAAGTTCATAGTACTACAGGCCTACCTCAAAAAACAAGAAAAATTTCTAATAGACTATCTAACCTCACAACTTAAAGAACTAGAGACCAAACAAATAGAAAAGCCTAGAGCAAGTAGAAGGAAGGGAATAGTAAAGATCAGAGCAGAAATAAATGACATAGAGACCAAAAAAACAATTCAAAGGATCAATGAAACAAAGAGCTGATTTTTTGAAAAGATAAACAAGATTGATGGACCCTTAGCTAGACTCACCAAGGAACAAAGAGAGAGAACCCAAATACACAAAATCAGAAATGAAAGAGGAGAAGTAACAACTGACACCACAGAATTACAAAAGATCATTAACAATGACTATGAACAATTATATGGTAACAAATTTGACAATCTAAGTGAAATGAACAAATTTCAAGAAACACATAGTCTCCAAAACTGGACCAGGAAGAGTTAGAAAACTTGAACAGAGCAATAAAACAGAAGAAATTGAAGATGTAATCAAGAATCTCCTGGCAAACAAAAGCCCAGGCCCTGATGGCTTCATGGGGGAGTTTTACCGAACATTCAAAGAAGAACTAATACCCATTCTCCTCAAACTATTTAAAAAAATTCAGGAAGAAGGAAGACTTCCAAACTCGTTGTATGAAGCCAGCATAATTGTAATTCCAAAACCAGAAAAAGACACAACAAAGAAAGAAAACTACAGGCCAATATCCCTGATGAACATAGTTGCCAAAATCCTGAACAAAATACTAGCAAATTGGCTCCAGTAATACACCAAGAAAATTATCCACCATGACCAAGTGGGATTCATCCCAGGGATGCAAGGCTGGTACAATATTCACAAATCAATAAACGTGATACACCACATAAATAAAATGAAGAATAAAAACCACATGATCATACCAATAGATGCCGAAAAAGCCTTCATCAAAATCCAGCATCCATTTCTGATAAAAACGCTCAGCAATGTGGAAATAGAGGGATCCTATCTCGACATAATAAAGGCCATATATGAAAGACCTACAGCCAACATTATACTCCATGGGCTAAAGCTAAGAGCATTTTTCTTAAGGACAGGAACAAGGCAAGGATGACACTTTCACCACTCTTATTTAACAAAGAACTGGAAGTCTTAGCCACAGTATTCAGACAGAGAAGAAAAAATAAAAGGGATCCAAATTGGAAAGGAGGAAGTGAAACTATCATTATTTGCAGATGACATGATACTATACATAGAAAACCCCAAAGACTGCATCAAAAATTTACTAGACTTCATAAATGAATTTAGAAAATTAGCAGGATACAAAATTATCATCAAGAAATTGATGGCATCCTCATACACCAATGATGAACTCATAGAAAGAAAAACTAAGAAAACAATCCCATTTACCATTGCGGCAAAAAATTAAGATACCAAGGAATAAACTTAACTAAAGAAATAAAGGACCTATTCGCAGAAAACTATAGGTCATTGAAAAAAGAAATAAAGTAAGATATAAAAAAGTGGAAGCACATACCCTGTTCATGGGTTAGAAGAATTAACATCAATAAAATGTCCATACTACCCAAAGCAATCTATAGATTCAAGGCAATCCCCATCAAAATACCAACAGCATACCTCACAGAATTAGAACAAGTACTTCAAAAGTTCATATTGAACCAAAAAAGGCCTCGAATAGCCACAGCAATCTTGAAAAGGAAGAACAAAGTTGAAGGGATCACATTACCAGATTTCAGGTTATACTACAAAGCCACTGTAATCAAAACAGCCTGGTACTGGCACAAGAACAGGCATATAGACCAGTGGAACAGAATAGAGAACCCAGAAGTGGACCCAAGGCAATATGCTCAATTAATATTTGACAAAGGTGGCAAGAGCATACAGTGGAGTAAGGACAGCATCTTTAATAAATGGTGCTGGGAAAATTGGATAGCTACATGCAGAAAAATGAAACAAGACCATTAACTTACGCTCTACGCAAGAATAAACTCAAATTGGATAAAAGATTTAAATGTGATTCATGAATCCATAAAAATCTTAGAAGAAACTGTAGGCAACAAAATTTCAGACATCATATACAGCAGAATTTTCACTGATATATCACCTAATGCAATAGAAACAAAGGAGAAAATGAACACATGGGACTACATCAAACTCAAAAGCTTCTGCACAGTGAAAGATACAATCATCAAAATGGAAAGGCTACCCACTGTATGGGAGAGCATAATTGCCAGTGCTATATCAGATAAAAGGTTAGTTTCCAATATATAGAGAGTGCTCATACAACTCAACAATTGAAGACAAAGAGCCCAATTAAAAAATGGGCAGAAGAACTAAATAGACACCTCTCCAAACAGGACATACAAATGGCTATAAGACATATAAAGAAATGTTCGACATCACTAATCATCAGAGTGATGCAAATTAAAAAAACAATGAGGCATCACCTCACACCTGTCAGAATGGCCGCCATCAACAAATCATCAAACAACAAGTGTTGGCGAGGGTGTGGAGAAAAGGGACTCTAGTACACTGCTGGTGGGAATGCAGACTGGTGCAGCCACTATGGAAAACAATATGGTGTTACTTCAAAAAATTAAAAATTGAACTTCCATTTGACCCAGTGATCCCACTTCCAGGAATATACCCTAAGAAGCCTGAAACACCAATCAGAAAGAACATATGTACCCCCATGTTTGTAGCAGCACTATTTACAATAGCTAAGATCTGGAAACAGCCCAAGTGTCCATCAGTAGATGAATGGATAAAAAAGCGGTGGTACATATACACAATGGAGTACTATGCAGCTGTAAGAAAGAAAGATCTCTTATCCTTTAGACTACATGGAGGGACCTGGAAAGTATCATCCTAAGTGAAACAAGCCTAACAGAGAAAGACAAGTATCATATGATCTCACTTATTTGTGGAATATAATGAACATAACAGTCTGAGAAATGGGGTAGTCCTAGAGATGTGGAAGTGGAGTACAGACTGACAATCCCTGAAGAGGGGGAGGTGGGGGAGAGATAAACCACAGAACTTATATGCATGTACGCATAAACAATGGACATGGACAAAAAAGCTGGGGACAGAGTGTGGAGGATAGGGGAGAGGGTAATTAGTGGGGGGAAAAGGAGAAACATCTGTAACAAAAATTAATTAATAAAAATAAATAAATAAATAAATAAATAAATAAATAAATAAAATTTAAGTGGCTTAAATGCACCAAGCAAAACTCATATGGTAGCTGATTGATAACAATACATGAGCCATATATATGCTGTCTACATGAGACCCACCTCACAACAAAAGACTCATACAGGATGAAAGTAAACTGATGGAAAAAATATGTCCAAGTAAGTGAAAATAAAAAAATAAAAGAAGCTATTCTAGCAGAACTCATATCTGATGAGCTCGATTAAAAATGAAGGCCATAATAACTTACAAAGAAGGTCATACATAATATAAAAAAAAATCAAACCAACACAAGGATAACCTAGGGAAACATACATGCACCAAATACAGGAGCTTCAAAAGACATATCAAAACTGCTGGAGGACTTCAAAAAATAAACCAATGGCAAGACAATCCTAATAGGTCAATATAACGCCCCATTCACTCCACTGGAGAGATCTTTTTGAGACAAAAATAACAAGGACACACAGTCATTAAATGACAAACTGGATCAGCTGGACTTAATTGATATTGACAGAACATCTTAGCCCAAAGCTGCAGAATGTAATTCTTCTCAAGTGCACAGGGTACATTCTCGAAGGTCAACTACATATTAGGACACAAAGCATGTCTCTACAAATTTAAGAACACTGAAATCATATCAAGCATCTTCTCAGATGACTGTGGTATAAAACTAGGAGGCAATTACTCGGGAAATAAACCTGGTGAAAAACCATGATTCTTGACAGTGCTCCAGGCCATCCTTCCAAAACCATAGATGTTTAGGGCTCCCCCAGAGGCTCGTTTTCTGTGTGCACTGAGGCCTCCCACATTGCCTTTTCAATCTCACACCCACTCTCTGGTGCCCTAGGGTCCTGTCAAATACACCTAAGCTGCATTTTTCACATTGACTTTAGAAAAGACATCCGCAAGTACAACTTCTCACCTTTCAAACCTGCACATGTAAGCTCCTTGTCAAATGTGCTCCTCCCCGCTCCCACTTCTGAGACCTGCACCCCTCAGTTATGGCTGCAGGGAAATGTGGTTTTGTGGAGATCCATGACAAGGTGCCAACGTGTATGGAGAAAATCGTGGCAGTCTTGACAACAAAAAATGTCAAGATTAGCTCATGTGCAGGTGTCCTTTGGGTAGTAGGTTTAATTATTGCTTCAGAAGAAAATAAACCGTTGTTTAGTGGTTTCCTCAACTGTTAAACATTCGGATTGGCCTTATGTGGTTCAAGTGGTCAAGTTTGGTCTGTTGTACGACATTTGACTTTGTATCTTTTATAGATGACTGATTCAGGGAGCTGCAGTGATCCCCAGGTTACATACACCAGGCCTAGCACACTCCATGCGGTAAGAGCACAGGTCACACCCCAAACCTAAACCCTTCCTTGCAAGCCTGCCCCACATAAGGTAGAAAGCTCTGATATGAACTATTCTCATTTACACGACACTGACTTGGCTTCAGCTTTAGCCGACATGCCAACCTGAACCATCCCTGGTTTTCTGTCATATCAATGGCAGATGTCATAGTCATATTGAACCTGAGTAACTTCCCAAGCGAAGGAGATGGAAATGTAGGAGTCAGGAGCTCCTGTGCCACCCTTGCATCCAGGACTCCTGAAAGTGTCTCTCAGCCCTTGCCAGTTTGGCTCAGTGCTTAGACCATCAGACTATGAACCTCTGACTCTGGTTGACTTTCACCTCGCATCTCCACAACCTTTACGATGTCCTCCCCATGCAGGACAATGTGCTGTCCAGCAATTAATTTCCCCTGACAGGCCTCCTCCTCCTCACACTACTCCTCACTTTCTGGACCCAGCACGACCTCATCCAGCTTCTCCACCTGCCACAGCTCTACAGGCACCACGTCTCCCCGCCTCCCTGTCCCCAGTTTGGGAAAAACCTCCGCCCCTTCCCCCAGCATGCCACGGCTGCCACCCTCTGCACCACCTGCCTGAGGCCCTGCTGCTCCAGGAGAAAGTGATGCCCGAACCCCAACTCCCCTCCTGGACCCTCTTGCCAGGGCTCCTCACACTCAGGTCCCTGCTGATCCTCCTCCTCCTCCTGCTCCAAGCCCTCCTCGGACAACACCTCCTCCTGCCTCCCCAGCTCCAGGTCGGGCCAAACCTCCTCGCCCCAGCCGACCCCGCTTCCCTTGTCACCAGCGCCACCTCCTGCCTCCTGTCCTCCAGCTCCAGCCCCCACTGTCCCCTCAGGACCGCCTCCGCCCTCAGCTCCTGGGCCTCACCCCCTCCCTGCACATAGTCGGACCTGAAACGACCCTGCTCAGACCCACTCGGCCCCTCCATGGTGCCCACGCCCCTAGAGTCCTGGGAACCCGGAAGCAGGGGCCTCGAACAGGCGAGGACAGAGCCTGCGTGATCCGCTGCCTGCGCTGCCGCCGTGTCCAGATCCGGGTCCTTGCTGTGACCAACCCGGAATCCAGGCGTATGCAAATGAGATTGTGAGGTCAGCACCCGGAACAGAGGTCGTGCTGGCCACGCCCCGAGGCCTGCCCCAACCAACAGGCTCTGCATGTCTCTTCCAATCAGAGCGCGCTCGGTGGGCGGCACCCCACACAGCCCCGCCCTGCGGGGAGGCAGCCTCCTTCTCCCCAGGAGCCCAGAGTCCCTGGGGAAGGCCGTCCTCCCTGCACCCCGCTGGCCTTCCCGCGACGTCTGCTGGTCACACCGCATCTACCCGCCGCTTCCCAGTCCAGGAGTTTCCCGCCTCACTCTGCCCCTGGTCCTCAGGGACCCTGGGCACAGACAGGGCGGGCGTCCTGGGCAGGAGAGCCTCTCCCGGCACCTCGGGTAGCTGAGGTCCCAGGTGCAGGCAGGGGAAGGCTGTGTCGGGAGGGCCCGATCCTCCGTCCTGGCCGAGGGCAAAGCTCAGGGACCAGACACGGAAAGACTCCTGCTTCCTGTCTAGTTTCCTCGTTCGCTCTGCCCTTGGTTTCTGTGCTCTTTGCGGTGCCCTTGACCCCTGGCCCTCACCTACCCGCCGCGCTGGGGTCAGCGACAGCCAGAAAGTGTCTCCAGTGCAGAAAAGAGTTGACCTGTGTGCTCATAGGCCCCAGTTCTTTTACTATGTCATAGATATTTCCCAGGAGAAGGGTTGAGAGAGATCCTCCCAGTGGACTGAGAGAAATCCGATGCGAGACTGAAACCTCTGCTCTCCAACTAGCTGATCCACACGGCCAGGGACAGGGCAGCTCCATTACGAAGACTTGCTCAGTAATGGAAACAGCTGTCCCTTCAGCCATGGGCATCCGATCTGGTGATCAATAGAATTTGAATGCTATGGTCCCACCTCTTGTAACATCCTTTCTAAGGCATCTGAAGACACCCGTGTCTCCTCCAAAGCTCGACTCTGCACAAGGCCGGGTTCCAGGACCCCTTTGAGAGCAGCACCGAGAGAGCTCTCTCTGGCTTGCTACCATGGCAGCACCAGCTCAGGGTACTCTGCAGTGTTTGAATTCAAACAGGTGCTTTCCAACACCTGATACATCTGCTGGCATTTGGGGCTGTTCACACAGGAAATGCGACTGTGTCCTCAAACGTATTATTTAAACAAGTTAGCTTTTTCTTCCCACACACTATTTTCATCCCAGCTGACCATAAGCAGAAAAGCAGCGATGGTTTATTTTTTGCTCTGAATCCAAAAAATCCAGATTCTTTCCAGAGGCTATGCTAGTTTCAACCATAGCAATGTAAGCGTGTGTAAACTGGTATGCAGAAAGCCATGCCATGCTCCCAAGGTGAAATGCAATGAGTTCTGTTCCTGTTCAGGTGTCCTGTGCTACAGTCTCACCACTGTTTCACAAGACAATATACTTTGTTCTTTGGGGCTTTCCTCTATGTGTGAATAAGGTGATGGATCTCCTCTGGCTCACAGTGGATGAGGCTTTGGTCGATGGTGCCATTGGTATGACCTTCTGATGCAGGTGTTGCAGAGTGGTCCTGCCAGATACACCCAGCACTTATCACCTGCCTGGTGTGTTACAAACACCTCTGAACAGTACTCCTCCACACTGCCTTCATCTCTGACCCCAAGATTGTGGGCACTTTTTTTTATACACATTTGTTTTGCACAACACTCTCTTGGATTTTAGTTTCACAGTATAGTCACCCTGAAACCATCACCAGAGTTCAGTCATGTAAATGACAGATCTGTCACAAAACCAATATAAGTGTAAAACCTCAAGACAAAAAAAAAAAAAAAACAATAAAAAAACGAAAATTTACAGCTCAGGTATGACAATCAGGGTCTGCTCTCCACAACTGTACACAGTTACTGGTCTGTAATCAATGTATAAGACTTATCACAAGAAGCCAGTCAAAACTTCCTCCTATTCTCAGGCATTACCCTGAGAAAAGAGAATAAAATTTAAGGCATCTGGACCGTTGTCTCCAATTTCATAGCCCGACTTCTCTGCCGCAATGTGGAATTTCCAGGATTTGCCCATTCAACAGCTTTTGTGAGGTCATCTATTCAACACGACTGAATTTCCTCTGATAGAAACAACACAAAGAAAGAAAAAGCTCACATGCTTCTTCATTAACATTTTAGGTCAATGTCAAGGTGTGTGGCATTTGCAGTCTGAATTTTTCATAGGCCATCCCTTTCTCTTCCTTTCAACCTGAGTGTGAGACCATCCAGAATCCCTCAGCATGGCTGGCACAGGGGCACAGTTTATGTATGTGGTGCCCTAGCTAGCCATATTGCATGTTCTCTCCTGTGCACGTCCAAATGTGGAGTGCACCGTTGCATGCACACACAACAAAATCACACGTGCACATAAAGGAACCCTCTGACTCACGGTGTCCTCAGGAAGGAAGTGCCCCTTCCGAGTTACATTTCCCTTTTCTTACCCAGAACTTCTTATCGGCCTCCATAGCCTGATCCCACTGTCACCATTGTGGGCTTGGCAGGGGCACACTGATGGGGATGTAAAATCAGGAAGCAGCCTGAATAGGAAGCACAAACAAAGACTAAGGTACTGAGGGTAGGACCTTGTTCAGATTTGCAGGGAGACCAGGGAAATGCCAAAAGGACAAGAAGTACTACTGCTGAAATTCGATGAATCAACCGGTCCCTTCCCCAGGGGCCCATGAAAGTTTAAGTGCTCAGAGCACCTGAACCTGCTTGTACTCTGTGGGTACTAAGGTCTCCCAGTTTTCTTTAACCACCCTTCTTCCTGCTCGCTCCTACTCGACGGTACCTTCCCTTTGACTTGAGACTTTTTCCTACAGTTCTTTAGGAAAGGACATTCATAGGTGCAACAACTCACCATGGAGTGCTCAGCACCTGGGCTCCTCAGAAACACGTCCCCCTCCCAGCTCCCTCTGCTGGGTTCTGCATCCCTTGGTAGTGCTGCAGGGGATTGAGCCACTGGTCCTCGCTGTTAATCTGGGTGGAAAGACATAGCAGAGTGTGATTGGACCAGTCTACTTCCCATGCCCTGGGTCCATCAATATCCTCTATTTTGACATGGCCAAAGCACTATCACCTGTGCAATCCTGCCTGATCCTGGAAGGTTGTGTCTTGACAACCAGTTGAAGAAGTTAACGCTTGTTGTGTCTTGCCTGCGGCTGGGGACTCCACATTCATAATTCCAGAACCAGAGCACTTGGGGGGGACTAGTGGCCTGGGATCCTGGAGGGAGAGAGCTGGAAGGGTAGGTCCCCACTGTCCCAGTCTCCACAACTATTCACCATTTGGGTGCTCGCCCAAACCCACATGCTGTGAAGCATCTGACACCTGCAAGGCTGATGTGATACTTCTTAATGATCACTTTGATTAGGAAGGAGTGGTTTTCCTGAAAGTAAAATATCAATTTTAGTGGTATTTCGGATGGCCCTGTTGTCTCACCTGCCAAGAAGCAGTTACATGTTTTCACTCCCAGCTTCCTGAGTGAAGGTACTTGCCAGAATCACCCACTTTTCCATCCTTTCTTTCTGCTCAAACCCATCCCAGTTGGTGCCCAAGTTCCCGCCTAACCAACTACTCTGTGTCCCCAGTGTGACCTCCACATCATCAAGTAGTTCAGCAAGTCTTCATCTTGGTCTCCAATGATGACTGATATCTGGGGGTGGTTCAGAATATGCTTTTTGGTCAAGGATTTTCAGAGACCAACAAATGGAGATCGCAACGTGAGACCACAGTGAACCATTGCCATAGACTGCAGACATTGCCTCCCATCCAAACTCCTCTTCATCTGCTTTTCTTACACATTTTGACAACCATACTACCTTTGGCTTCATGTTCTCCCTAGGCCACATGCAGTAATAAAGGAAAAATGCCTTTCCAAAACTTTCCAGAGCCCTGGCTGAGCACTGTGTGCTGCTGAAGAGGATTCACACATAAGGGGGTGTGCATATACTGTCCCACTGCTCTTTAGTCCCTGAGAAAAGTCTGTGTGTTCTCCAAAACAGTGTCAGCACCCCTCTTCTTGAGATCCCTTTGTTTGACAACAGCTGCTCCAATTTGGAAATACTCAGCTTGCAGTGACATTATTTAGGGCTGTGTGTGTGTGTGTGTGTCTGCGTGTGTGTATGTACCTGTGCTCATATAGATGTGTCTGTGTGTGTGACCATGAAAGGAGGGTGGGGCTCACATTATTGCCTCTTTTAAATTCACTTTGTCATGAGATGTTTCTGAGAGAGGATACTGGAATCATTCAGCTTATATTTGGTTAGTAACCAACTACATTTCCCCTGAGCTCGTTGGTAAAAGAACAATCTTTTTGAGGGGTAAGCGGGGGATACAATAGCAAAAGGAGGAAGATTAGATTGCTAAGGACAATGGATGCTTCCAATTTGTGATTTGTGGCAGTGGTACCTGGTGCTGGTACTTTTTGTCCTGGAGACTGAGTGACAGATTCACACTTTCCCAGGTTTGTGCCACCACGGATGGCAGGCTGTTTGCTCTGCAACCGAATCCTCACCTTCACCAGGCTCCTTCCACACATAACCCTGTCCTCTGTTTCACAGTCAAGCCACAAGGGCATCGTAAGGATACAGCTTTGGAACAGAAGCTGGGAATACAATAAATGAGGGCTCTTCTGGGCTCAAGAATGGGCTTTCCTCACTGAGCAGCCTGCGCTTCACTCGAATGTCAGCCCCGCAGGCTCGGGCTCTCTCACTGCTCAGCTGGAACTGAAGGGCCTGCAGTGCCTCGGAGCACCTCCTGGGTGCGCCAGGCGCTGGTCCCACTGGGCCCTGCCTCTGTTCGCTGCTCCTCCTCAGGCTTGTCCTCTGCAGGTACCTGGGCCTCTGCCTCCTCGGTGGCACACATTTGCTCCCCAGGGGACACTCTAACAACCTGCGTGAGATGGTGCATGTCCAGGAGCCACTCTGCCCCCAGCAATGCCTCCGCCCTCGCCTCCAGAGCTTCTGCTATCTCAGAGTTCACCCTGAAGCTGGAGCTCACTGTGCCATCCACCCCACCTAGCTTGCAGGGTCCCCCTACCTCGGCCCCATTCCCAAGTATGCTTCAGGAACCCAGTCCCTGTTTTGACCTGAAGGGCCCGTCCAGGTCCAGTGCTGACCCACGGTGTCGGGGGAGCCCCGCTGTCTTCAGACGCAGCCGAACTCGCCTTGTGGCCCTGGCTCTGTGCTGGGCAGCTGCTAAGAAGCAGCAAGGAGCAGCAAGTGTCTGCTGCTGAGCCAGTGAGCCCACACTGTTGCTAGTGTCCTGATGTGGGTCCTTGAGGAGGACATTTGCTCCAAGAGGTGGGCCTCTAAGCAAGATTTTGGTCGCCCCCTTGTGAAAGGCTGCTGAGCAAACAGTGTGCACTTTGCTGGCCACCCCCTGCCGGCTCCTCCCACCTACTGCAGCAGGGAGGGAAGACTTCTGCCTCCTCTGCTTCTCCCTCCTTTCCACACCTGGTCCCCCCACCCCCACCCCACGCAGGCCCACCAACCTCAGAAAGGCCCACTGCCCGACTTTTTCTGGGGCTTTTCTGGGTATCCACACATGCCCTTTGCACCAGAAGACTCACCTTATCTGTGCACATACCAAATTCGTGTACTGCACCGCTCTCAACTGAGGCACCTTTACCCCTGTGAAATGGACAGCGACAGCCCTGGCCTGGGTTGGATTGGTTAGAGCGTGGACCCCTGCAGCACACAGATTGCAGCTGCCAGATCGTTTCCGGGATCACGTAGGATTGGTTTAGTTTTCTGGTTGGGGTGCTTTTGGACACAACAGATCTATGTGTCTGTGTCCTCCCTCTTTGTGTTTCTTCCTCCTATTATTTCTTTCTCACATCAGAAACTTACCCTCGGGTGAGGAGTAAGTGAAGACATAGACAGTAGTCACAAATTGGGCAGTGGGGAGGTCTCGCAGGTAAGGTATTGGAGATCAAGCAGACTCAATGGGAAGACCTGTGGCTGGGGGCACTGTATTCTAGAGTCTGGCTGACCTGAATGCTCCCAGAAGGTCTCACTCTGTGTGTCCCAAGTGACCTTCCATTCTGTCTTCCTCTCATTTCTCTCCTAGCTGTCTTTCCTTCTCTCCGTGTCTTTCTCCTCTCCCTGTCTGCTGTTCACACTGACCACTGTAGCAAAAGGTAGTTTGTTAATTTTTTTTTAATCCTCACCAAGGACATTTTTGTATTTATCTTCAGAGAGAGCAAGAGGGAGAAAGGAAGAGAGAGAAATACCGATGTGAGAGAGACACATCGAGTGGTTGCCACCCACACGACCCAAACAGGTCCAGAGACAAACTGCAACCGAGGTACGTGCCCTTAGCGGGAATGGAACCCAGGTCTCCCTGGACTGCAGACCAGTGCTCTAACCACTGATCCAAACTAGCCCAGGCAGATATCATACTTTCTAGATGTGGTGGTAGCATAATGTATCAAATATACCCTATGTTATGTAACCGTTCACTTGCAATACATATTTTTAACATGTACCCTCATTTTTAAAGCAGCACTATTTACAATACCTAAGATCTGGAAATAGCCCAAGTGTCCATCTGTAGATGAGTGGATAAAAAAACTGTGGTTTTTGCTCTTTGAGTATGATGTTGGCTGCTGGTCTTTCATATATGGCCATTATTATGTCGAGATATGATCCCTCCATTCCCAGATTGCAGAGTGATTTTATTAGAAATGGAAGCTGTATTTTGTTGAATGCTTTTTCAGTGTTTATTGATATGATCCTATGATTTTTATTCTTTATATTGTTCATGTGGTGTATCACATTTATTGACTTATGAATATTGTACCAGCCTTGCATCCTTGGAATGAATCCCACTTGGTCATGGTGAATAATTTTTTTGATGTATTGCTGGATTCGATTTGCTAGTATTTTGTTCAGAATTTTGGCGTCTATGTTCATCAGGGATATTGGTCTGTAGTTTTCTTTCTTTGTACTGTCTTTTTCTGGTTTTGGAATTAGAATTATGCTGGCCTCATAAAATGAGATTTAAAGTCTTCCTTCTTCTGGAATTTTTAAATAATTTGAGGAGAATGGCTATTGGTTCTTCTCTGAATATTCAGTAAAATTTCCCTGTGAAGCCATCTGGGCCTGGGCTTTTGTTTGCTGGGAGAGTCTTAATTACATCTTCAATTTCCTTTGTTGTTATTGGTCTGTTTAAGTTTTCTACCTCTTCCCAGTTTAGTTTTGGGGGACTGTGTTTTTAGAAATTATTTTATTTTGCCTAGATTGTCCAGTTTGTTGGCATATAATTGTTCATAGTATATTTTGATGATCTTTTGTATTTCTTTGGTGCCAGTTGTTAATACTCCTCTTTGGTTTCTGATTTTGTTTATTTGTCCTCTCTTTTTGTTTCTTGGTGAGTCTGGCTAATGGTCCATTGATCTTGTTTATCTTTTCAAAGAATCAGCTTTTGGTTTTATTGATCTTTTGAAATGTTGTTTTGTTTTGTTTTCTTTTTGGTTGTTTGTTTGTTTTACCTTTCTGTCATTTATTTCTGCTGTGACTTTCACTACTTCTATCCTTGTACTTGCTCTGGTTTTTTCCTTTTATTTTCTCTCTAGATCTTTAAGTTGTAGGTTTAGAGAATCAACTGGAAATGTTTCTTGTTTCTTGTGGTAGGTCTGGAGTGCTGTGAACTTCCCTCTCAGGACTGCTTTTGCTGCATGCCTTACATTTGTATTGTTGTGTGTTTATGTTCATTGACTTCCAGCAATTTTTTAATTGCTTCCTGGATCTCATTAGTAACCCATTCATTGTTTAATGGCATGCTCAGCCCAGTGTTCCTATTTCACCTCTTTGATGACCACCTCTTGACTGGATGTCCCTGTTTACTGATGCCTAATCTTTTTCCCACATGTCACTGCTCAATCCCTGACAATGTGCCATATGTACTTTGAAACAGCTTTATGGATCTATTATTTATATAGCATGACGTTTATTTATTCCAAGTACACTCTCAGTGGATTTAGTATATTCTGAGTTTTGTAACCATCTCTGCCATCTCCTGTCTGAATATTTTTATCTTCTCTAAAACAACACCTGTACCTATGAACAATTAGTCCTCATGCGTCCATCTCCCAAGGCTTTGGACATCATTTACATTATGTGGACTTGCCTATCGGTGACATTCATATCAATGGAACCATAAACTTTGTTCCATTGTACTTAACTTTTCTGTTGGAAAGTGTTATGTTGAAGTGTCCATCTGCCCTACCATAGGACCATTGCATAGCAACTCCCTGAGAAGATTTTCTTATCGAGATGCCTCTGTGCCTTCTTCCCACTCTACCCAAACAAGCCAAGTTGTCCCTACACCCTATTTTATTAGCTACTTCTTCCTCTTTTCTCTTAACACTTCTCTATACTCAGAAAACAAAGCTATGTCTGACTTGTCTGCACTTTACTCTTGATCAGTTATCAGCCTATTAACAGTCAGGGACCTTGATTTTTCCTGTGTTTTGCCCTCAGTGCCCAGACAATGACTAAGCATGATAGTTCATCAGTCAAAGTTTGTTGATATGACAGATAAATTCGGGGCCTTCAAGGTTTCCCCCTACTTTATTATGGCCCAGCCAAGGGTCAAGTGAGACCAAGAGACACTATAATGTGGTACGTCATCCTGTTTCAACTGTGGTGGCCCTGTCATTTGTCCATAAAGCTGGAGGTTCAGGGTCTGAGGCCAGCCAGAGCGACCGTAGCACACTGGGAAGTTTTTTTCTTTGAGCACCTGATGGAGCTAGCCAAGGAGAATATGCCTGAAAAATAGCCCCAGTGACAAATAGTTGTTAGTGCTGGTGGTTAGTACATCATAAGTAATTTAAATATCAGTGCACAGCAAGGAGCTACTGCAACACAAACAGTAATGTTCAGTCCAACCTTTACTCCATTCTTCCACATCAATCACGTTTTGCAAGTAGGTCATTAAAATGTAGAAAAAAGCATAGCCGCCCAGGTTAAAGGCCCTGAAAAACCCCAGATTGATCATGAGAAGCTGGACTACAGAACATGGGCTGGAGGATGCCAAAGATGTAGAGCTGGGATGACTTGTGCCCCATGTCACCGAGGGCTAGAGTTAGAGGAGAACAGATCAGCAGTGTAAAATCTGGTGACTTTACTGATAGTCCTGGGGTGTGGCCAGAGTGTGGGACCACCAGAGGTAGGACCTGGGGACGGGCATAGTGTCAGTCAGTCAACCAGGCAGCTCAGAGGGTGTACTGACTGAGGGCATTGGCTCCATTCCCGAAGGGAGTGTTAATAGGCAAGTGAGGTTTCCGTTTTCAGGGTGGTTTTTATCCAGCAGCAGACTGCTCTGCCTTTGGCCATACAGTTCCTTCATGGGAGGGGCTCTAAACTGCAGATCTTCTCCATGGCCAGAGGAGTCACAGGATGTGATGTCCCTGAGTGGGATCCCCTCATACCCAGCAGGGCGTGGCACACACAGACTCCCAGTATATGCATGGTGAGCGAAGGTGTGGGTGATGAAATCACGTTGTCAGAAAAATTTTAGATTCAATGAAGCAGAGAACTTTGTTTTAGTCCCATCGTCCATTACTTCAGACACAGGCTGCTTTGACTTTCATGGGCAAAAGGATGCTCAGTTTTAAATACTTTCAAACCTTTCTATGATTCCATATCTACTTTATCTTCTGACTCATACTACTGCTTTCAAATACAAACATGAAAAACATGTCATAGTAACCAGGGGTGTATTGTTTTGCATCATGTTGGGGGATATCTCAAACCTCTTTTACATTTGGGTTTACAATGGGAAATATGTCATTGGTTTAGGTAATGTAAACAATACAGCATGAAATGGGGAAGTAACATTAAGCTTAGGTCTGTCGCATGAATGTTCAGACGCCCAGGGAAAATTTTGATCAACAGTGCAATTCTCACCCCAGAAATGTGCTTTTGTAAAACAGAATTTTGTGGAAACATTTATTCTCAAAATTTTAACAATAGCCACATTATATTTTAAAAGTTAATTTGCTTTGGTCAGTTAAAAGTAATGCTTACAAAATAATCGAAAATACTCTATATTATGTAATTGTTCAACCGTAATACATTTTTTAAACTATTTATGCTTATGGTAGATGCATTTCATCTCAATTACATATAATATCAATTATGAGTTAACTGTTCTGATACTTTATTCTTTTACCTATACGAATTAGCCCAACCATCATTCCCTGCTGACACATGGAAGAGATTTCTCCTGGAAGAAAAAGGCTCATAGTGTGGAGCTCCTCCATAATTCTCTCCCTACATGTGTCTGGTCCTTTACTTTGAAATTGCTTGGGTCTGACCAGTGTGGCTCAGTGGTTGAGCATGGACCCATGCATCCAGCAGCAGTCCACCCCAGCCACCACCTGCAGTAATGGAGAAATCCAGCAGGACACGGCACCAGTAGGGGCAAGGCAGTCCAGCAATGTGTCACACTTGTGGAATCTGCAGCTCCTCCTGGCCCCAGGCCCCTGCAGCACCACCTGTCACAACAGACCAATACCACCCACCAGTCAATACTCTAGGACCAGCAGCACAAAAAATCCTCTGAACACCAGAACAGAACCAGAAGAATCCAGGGGGCTCTACAGCTTTAGCGGATACACACTGACCTGCCTATGCATCCCAACATCACTCATCAGGCCTAGAACTACCAGTCAGCTAAAATGGTGAGACAAAGAAACAACACTCAAGTGAGATAAAAGGAGGAATCACCAGAAAAGAACTACATGAAATGGAAGAAAGAAATGTGTCAGATAAAGAATTCAAAGCAATGATGTTAGAGGTGCTCAAGCAATTCTATCAGAACTACAAGCAACTTAATGAGAATTATAAAGAGCTCAGTAGGAAATACATCACTTCAAAAAAAAAAAAAAGACTTAGAAGCTGTGAATAAAAATCACAAGGAAGCAATGAAAGACATAGCTGATATGAAAAACACCTTAGAAGGATTCAATAGTAGATTAGAGGAAGCTGAAATCTGAATCAGTGAGTTAGAAGACAAGTTAGAAAAAATTGCTCAAATAGAGCAGCAAATGGGGAACAAATTAAAAAACATGAAGATAATTTAAGGGAGCTTTTGAAAAACACAAAATGTAACAACATTTGCGTTGGGGGATGGGGGGACCAGAACAAGAAGAATCAGAGAAACAATAGAGAACCTTTTTGAAGAAATAATGTCAGAAACATTCCAGAATTTGGCCTAGAAAAATGTCACACAAGTCCAGGAAACGTAGAGTACCCCAAGCACCATGAAATTAAAATAACCCGCAGTTAGACACATCATAATTAAAAGGACAAACATCAAAGACACAAAAAGGAATCTTATAGGAAGCAAGAGAGAGACAGAAAGTAACCCACATTATAGCTCCCTTAGGCTGTCAGCTGATTCTTTCAAGACAAACACTGCAGGCCTAGAGGAGGGGCATCAAGTGTACAAAGTAATAAAAGTCAAGGGTCTGAATTCAAGACTACTTCACCCAGCAAGGTGAGCATCAAAAATTGAAGGTAAAATAAAGAATTTACAAACAGCCCTGGCCGGTTTGGCTCAGTGGTTAGAGCATTGGCCTGCGGTTTTGAGAGACCCAGGTTCGGTTCCCGCTAAGGGCATGTACTTTGGTTGCATTTTGTCCCCGGCCCTAGTTGGTTGTGTGGGTGGCAGCCACTCGATGTGTCCCTTTCACGCCGATGTTTCTCCCTCTCTCTCCCTCCAACTCTACCTGAACAAAGAATGGAAAAATGTCCTCGAGTGAAGATAAAAAAAATAAAGAAAGAATTTACAAACAAAAAAAGCTATAGGAGTTTATCCCTATCAAACCAGCACTGCAAGAAATAGTAAAAGAACTGTTGTAAGAAGAAGAAATTGGGAGAAAGAGAAAGAAACACAGTCATAAAATAAAAATGAAAACTAAGAACTTTGTATCAATAGTAACCTCAAATGTGAATGGGTTAAATGCACCTATCAAATCTATAGGGTAGCTGATTGAGAAGAAAACACAAACCATATATATGCTCTCTACAAGAGACTCATGTCAAAACAAAAGACTCACACAGGATAAAAATAAAGTGATGGAAAAATTTTTAGGTAAATGAAAAGGAAAAAAGAAGCTCGTCTGGCAGAACACATATCTCATAGGATTGATTAAAAATGAGGGCCATAATAAGATACAAAGAAGGTCATATATGTTATAAGAAGAATCAAACCAACACAACAATATAACCTAGGTAAACATATGAACCAAATACAGAATCTCCAAAAAATATTTCATCTCCGATGATGGCTGATATCTGGGAGTGGTTCAGAATCTGCTTTTTGGTCAAGGATTTTCAGAGACTAGCAAATGGAGAGCTCAAAGGCACAGAGCACAAGAGGAGACCACAGTGGACCATTGTCATTAACTGCAGACATTGTCTTCTGCCCAAACTCCTCCTCATCTGCCTTTCCTACACATTCTGACAACCATACTACCTTAGGCTTCATGTTCTCCTAAGGCTGCCTGCAGTAATAAAGGGAAAATACATTTCAACACTTTCCTGAGCCCTACCTGACCTCTGTGTGCTGCTGCAGAGGATTCAGACATAAGTAGGTACATATATACTGTCTCACATATATACTCGTGCATATATACTCGTCCCCTGAGAAAAGTCTGCGTGTTCCCAAAACAGTGTCAGCACACATATTCTTGAGATTTTTTCCTTTGAGAACGGCTGCTCACATTTGGAAATACGCAGCTTGCAATGACATTATTTAGGGCTGTGTGTGTGTGTGTGTGTGTGTGTGTGTGTGCGTGCTTGCGTGCGCGCATGTACTTGTGCTCATGTAAGTGTATCAATGTGTGTGACCGAGAAAGGAGGGTGGGGGTTCACATTGTTGCCTCTCTTAAATTTATTTTGTCATCAGATGTTTCTGAGAGAGGATACTGGAATCACTCGGTTTACATTTGGTTGTAACCAACTGTGTTTCCCCACTGAGCTCTTTTTTAAAAGAAAAACCTTTTTGAGAGGGTGTGAAGGATTCTAAGGATCATAAAAGTGATACTCAAGACAACTAAGGGCAGCTGCAAAGGGCTGAACCTTATTGCTTTCCCATGATCGTTTCTGAAGCTTTGCAAACGAGCTCAGGAGCTCCTATACTGCCAGCAGGGGGAGCCTGAAGGAGCAGTTGCACGCACTGACCTTCCTGGGAACGATCTTACTAAGAACAGTACATATATAGACAAGGGACTATGTTATTCAGATAAAGGATTCAAGGAAAGAATAAGGAACAAAGTCCAATAAAGCTGCTAAGTAAGCAGGGCTGGTCGCCAAACTTTTGCCTTTAAAAATAAACTGCTGCAAGCACTCCGGGCTGCAGCCATGTCCTGTGTGTGGGTCTTGTGTTCTGTGGGTCTTGTGTTCTGTGTTCATTCCCTTCTTCAACTTATAAAGAAACCGCTACAGGAGTGGCAGGGGATAGAATAGAAAGTGGAAGAACTTTAGATTGCCAAGGACAGTGGATCCTTCCAATATGTGATTTGTGGCAGTGGTAGCCGGTGCTGGTATTTTTTGTCCTAGAGACTGAATGAGAGATTCACACTTGCCCAGATTGTGCTACCTTGGACGGCAGGCTGTTTCCTCTGCAACAGAACCTTCACCTTGGGCAGGCTCCTTTGGCCCATAATCCCTGTCCTCTGTTTCACAGTCAAGCCAGAAGGGCATGGTCAATAATACAGCTTTGGACCAGAAGCTGGGAATGCACTGAACGATGGCCCTTCTGGGCTCAAGAATGGGCTTTCTTCGCTGAGCAGCCTTGTGCTTCACTCGAATGTCGGCCCTGCAGGCTCGGGCTCTCTCACTGCTCAGCTGGAACTGAAGAACCTGCAGTGCCTTGAGCACCTCCTGGGTTCACCAGGCACTGGTCCCACCGGGCCCTGCCTCTGTTCCCTGCTCCTCCTCATGCTTCTCCTCTGCATATACCTGGGCCACTGCCTCCTTGGTGGCGCACATTTGCTTCCCAGGGGACACTCTTACCACCTGCGTGAGATGGTGCACGTCCAGAACCCACTCTGCCCCCAGCAATGTCCGCCCTCGCCTCCAGAGCTTTTGCTACTCTCAGAGTTCCCCCTGAAGCTGGAGGTCACTGCGCCACCCAACCTACCCTGGCTTGCAGGGTCCCAGAGCCCTCGGCCCCACCCCCACAAAGTGCTTTGGATCCCTGACCCTGTTTTGACCTGAAGGGCCCTTTTAGGTCCAGTGGTGACCCACGGTGCCGGAGGAGCCCCGCTGTCTTCAGATGCAGTGGAACTCGCCTTGTGGCCCTGGCTCTGTGCTGGGCAGCTGCTAAGAAGCAGCAAGGAGCAGCAAGTGTCTGCTGCTGAGCCAGTGAGCCCACACTGAGTAGCTAGTGCCCTGATGTGGGTCCTTGAGGAGGACTTTTTGCTGCAAGAGTTGGGCCTGTAAGCAAGATTCAGGTCGCCCCCTGGCTGAGAGGCTGCTCAGCAAACAGTGTGAGCTTTGCTGGCCACGCCACGCGGGCCCCTCCCATGTCCTCCAGCAGGGAGGGGGGACTTCACCCTCCTCTTCTCCTTCCCCACACCTGGGCCTGCCCCCACACACAGGCCCACCGACCTCAGAAAACCCCACTAACGGCTTTATCTGGTGCTCTTCAGGTATCCACGCATGCCCTTTGCACCAGAAGACTCACCTTATCTGTGCACATACCGAATTAGTGTACTGCATCGCTCTCAACTAAGGCACCTATACCCCTGTGAAATGGACAGCGACAGCCCTGGCCTGGGGTTGGATAGGTTGGAGCATGGACCCCTGCAGCACACAGGTTGCAGATCCCAGGTCGGCTCCGGGATCACACCTAGGATTTGTTTAGTTTTCTGGTTGGGGCGCTTACGGGAGACAAGAAAACTATGTGTCTGTGCCCCCTCTCTTTGTCTCTCTCCCTCCTATTATTTCTCTTTCTCACATCATCAACTTATCCTAGGATGAGAAGTAAAGACATAGACAGTAGTCACCAACTGGGCAGTGGGGCGGTCTCACATGTAAGGTATTGGAGATCAAGCAGACACAATGGGAAGACCTGTGGCTGGGGCACTGTAGCCTGTGGTCTGACTGACCTGAACTCTCCCAGAAGGGCTCACTCCATGTGTCCCAAGTTAGCTCGCCTTCTGTCTTCCTCCACTTTCTCTCCTAGCTGTCCTTCCTTCTCTCTGTGTCTCCCTCCTCTCCCTGCCTGGTGTTCACATTGACCACTGTAGCAAATGGCAGTTTAAACGTGAAATATCAATTTTTTTTTCAAAGATTAGTATTGATTTTTTAGAGAGACATGTAGGGAAGGAGTTTTTTGAGCTCATATTTTTAAGAATAACCATTCCCCAGCCTGAACAAAATTGAACTCCAATTCTGGAAATTCAAAAGTCATCCTCTGCCTCGATTCCTTGATGACACAGCTTTATTCCTTTGTCACTCAGTTTGTCCAGGTGAGACACTAGTGTCCAGAGACTGGGAAACACAGGGTTGAGTGCATGTCCATGATCTCTTCACATGTCCTCCTCTCTCCAGTCACCCTGAGCCATTGTGTTCACATAGTATTCAGGGGATGGTGCCATAGTCACTGCCCCATTAAACATAAACTGAAAAATATCCTCCCTTGATGAGGAATAAAGTAATATTCATCATCATCATCATAGCGGCCCAACAGGAAAAGGAGGTCCATGCTGCAACTGGGACCTCTGAAATATTCTGCAGTCATATGTTCAACACGTTCCATTCCAACCTCTTTATAATAAACAGTGTTCTCACTGGGCCATACAGGATTGGGGCACCCAAGGATGGTGCAAAACAGCTGTGATGACCAGGAGAGGTGACTGTGGCAGACGTACACCTTTCTATAGAAAGACAGCCAGCTATTTGTGGTAGGGTGGTAGGAAGGACGTGATGCAAGCATCTATTTCTGAAGGGGAAGGTGGCCTGAGAGTGTGGTTGGTGGCCTTCAAGAAGAGTTCCGAGGAGCGAGACATGAGTGTGCTGCTGTTTTGCAGGATATTGGACATCTCCACTCCCTCATCTTCCTTAAGTTTCCTCAGCAAGTATCTGAATGGTAGCACAGTTCTCCAGACTTCCTGTATCATCATGACACCCTGACGACCTGAGGGCACAGGCTCTATTTCTCGCAGCCTCAATGTGTCCATGTGGAAGAGAAATGTCCCAGCTACTGGGCAAAGCAAGGTTGAGAGAGCAGCTGGGATCCTCACCTGTCCTGGTCTCTCCCCCCGCTCTGGGTGCCATCGTCCTCACATAGTACTTCAGGAGATCGCTCCACAGGTCCTCTGTGAAGATCTGGCAGAAAGAACAGAGCTGGCCTGAATAAGGCCATTGTGCTGCAGTGAGTCAGAGATGGAGCAGCTATGACTCTGGCAGGGGAAGGTGTAGCCCTGGGCTGGCAGCACCGGGCAGGCCTTCCCTGCCCCAGGCCTGAGGGAGAGGAGGGACAGTTACACATACCCTGAGGGGAAACAGATGTGTGTGAAGGGCTGCCCGTCAGGTCCCGTGGCTCTGAGGGCCCAGGAGAGGAGGAGGACTGGGGCATGATTACACAGAACAACCACTACTCCTGCCCCTCCAGCTGTCATGTGTGGGCTCCCCAAGTTCCAAAGAAGCAGAAAAGCAAGGACTCAGCAGCCTAGTAATCCCTCTAATGGATCCCAAGCAGGGTGGAGAATCAGTCTCAGGTCATGTGGAGGGACACTGGTCCAATGTGGGAATTTCCCATCTGGGAAAATAGGAGCTGAGGACAATAAGTGCTGGATGTGTGGCTACAGAGAGCTGACTACATGCATCAAGAACCGAAATGGAATCACAAAAGGATGAAGTATGAGAGGAAAGGACTTTGCCAGCAGTGGCAACAGGCCTCGGGAAGTGTCCAAGCCACAAAACACTGTATCAGAAACTCAGGGACAAAACCTGGTGAAAAACCGTTTTTCTTCAGAGTTCTCCAGGCCATCCTTCCAAAAGCGTAAGTGTTCAGGGCTCCACCAGGGGCTCATTTTCTGTGGGCACTAAGATATCCACATTCCATTTTCAATCCTCACACCCACTCTCTGGTGCCCGGGGTCCTGTCAAATACACCTAAGCTGCATTTCTCACATTGACTTTAGAAAAGACATCCGCAAGTACAACTTCTCACCTTTCAAACCTGCACATGTAAGCTCCTTGTCCAATGTGCTCCTCCCCGCTTCTGCCTCTGAGACCTGCACCCCTCAGTTATGGCTGCAGGGAAATGTGGTTTTGTGGAGATCCATGACAAGGTGCCAGTGTGTATGGAGAAAATCATGGCAGTCTGGACAACATTAAAAAATGTCAGGATTAGCTCATATGCAGGTGTCCTTTGGGTAGGTAGATTTAATTATTGCTTCAGAAGAAAATAAACTGTTGTTCAGTGGTTTCCTCAACTGTTAAACTTTCGAATTGGCTTATGTAGTTCAAGTGGTCAAGGTTTTAATCCGTTGTCAGACATTTGACTTTGTATCTTTTGTAGATGACTAATTCAGGGAGCTGCAGTGATCCCCAGGTTACATACACCAGGCCTAGCACACTCCATGCTGTAACAGCACAGGTCACACCCCAACCTAAACCCTTCCTTGCAAGCCTGCCCCACATAAGGTAGACAGCTCTGACTATGAACATTTCTCATTTACACGACGCTGACTTGGCTTCTGCTTTAGCCGACATGCCAACCTGAACCATCCCTGGTTTTTTGTCATATCAATGGCAGATTTCATAGTCATATTGACCCTGAGTAACTTCCCAAGTGAAGGAGATGGGAACGAAGGTGTCAGGAGCTCCTGTGCCACCCATGGATCCAGGACTCTTAAAAGTGTCTCTCAGCCCTTGCCAGTTTGGCTCAGTGGTTAGACCATCAGACTATGAACCACAGAGTCGCAGCCTTGATTCAGGTGAAGGTCCCGTACGTCAGTTGCCGTTCAGTACCCGAGCCTGGTAGGGGTGCTGTGGAAGACCAACAATGGATGTGCTGCATTTACATCGATGTTTCTCACTCTCTCTGTGTCTCTATCTTTCCTGTCACTCAATCTGAAGATACATGGAAAAGTATGCTAAGGTGAGGATTATATTTAAGAAAAATTGTCTTTCACATGACCAGGGGAAAAGACTGTAAATCGGAGGTCAGTCTGTTCTTGCTTTGTCATGCCAGACAATATCCGCAAAGTAAGGAACTAAAAGTTAAGGCCTGCCATACCTCATCCCTATCTCCATACATCCGGTTCTTGGCCACACCTGAGGAATTCTGTCAACTGGTGGTTCAACAGCTCCTCATCATTTGATCTATTACAAAGAAAGCATATTTCTGTCAAATAACCCGAGGACACAATCACATGTTGTGCTAATTCACATCTCTCCGTGTTACTCAGGAATCACTGTGTAGTTGAAGAGTGCGGACCCTGAGGTGTCAGAGGAAAATGTGCAGTGGGCGCCCTGCAGTGTCGCAGTGGGTATGAGGGTGGGAGCTGAGGAGGGTTAGACTGCAGTGTGTTCCATGGGATCCCAGTGCAGTGAACTGGGCATATCCACATGGGAACCCTTGGGATCACAGAGGGATGGGTGTTATGGAATCTCTGGGATGTCATGGTTGATTGTACATGTTAGCAGCCTCCGATTATAAAAGTGGAGTTTGGGCATTGCATATGCTAATATCTGACAGTGTATGGTGGGCAAAAATGTGGATTTTGGACACTTACTCTAGTCTGTCACAGTAGATTGGTGTAAGGAGAAAGGACATGGTGATATGTTGTACTGTGAATTGTGGGAGCCCAGAGATTCAGGGAGGACAGTGTGCAGTGAAACTGCTATGTTGTCAAAGTGGAAGGTGGGCTGTGGAACCTTGGGGTGTCATGCTGGAAAGGAGATAGTGGACGCCATTTGGTGTCACAGTGGAATATGGGCAGTGGAGCCAGAGGGTGTCACAGGGGAGCAGGTAATGTGAGGTCTCAGCAGAGTGTGGGCCCTGGAGATCTTGGAGCATCAAAAGAACGTATCTACTTCTGAAACATGACAGACCCAGCCCTCAGAGGACTGGGCACTGCCAGGCAGGTAATTGAAGAGTGTTTGTGGAATCTTCCCAAAGACATGCACAAGCCACACGCAGGCACACACAATGATGCTTTTTATTTATGTTTCCATATTATGCTGGCTTTCGATGTTTGGTGTCTGAATGCCTTGCCACGAGGATTCTCTTCAATTGTTTCCTGTGAAAGAAAACAAGTTTGGTTGAAAACACATTTTTTCTTCTAAAACTTCTTATGTGCTCTACTAACATTTGAAACAAACTGGATGATACTGCATATTCATTGCAAATATGGGATGTTCCCCGAACACAACACACAAAATAACCTCTACTCTGAGCACTGCAGAAGAGTATTTAATAATCATTTGAGCTCTGGCCAATGAGCTCTGGGGTTAGAGTGTACACTTCAAATTAAAGACTCATGAGTTTGAGTCTGGTCAAGAGTAGATAAGTCATTTGAGGTTCGGTGGAGTCCTGTGGGAGGCATTAAATCTATGTGATCCACACATTGGTTTCTCTCTCTGTCTCTCTCTGTCTCTCCCACACTATCTGCAGGAAAATGGAATATTATTTCCAGTGAGGATTTAAAAATCAACATCATCATCATCATCATCATCATGATTTCAGTGCCATCACAGGAACAGGGTGTCAATGCTGCCAATGGGATCTCTGAAATTTCCTGCAGTCCTATTTTCAACATGCTCCATCTCAACCAATTTATAGTGAACAGTATTCTAAGTGGACCCTACAGGAATGGGACACAGAAAGAAAGTGAAAACACCTGTCATGATCAGGAGAAATAACGGGGGCAGAGCAGTGTACATATTTTTATAATGAAGATACTGACTATTGGTGGAAGGGAGGCAGAAAGAACATGAGGCAAAACTCTACTTCTAGAGGGGAATGTGGCCTGGGGGGAGGGGTTTGGGTGGTCTGAAATGAGAGTCCTGAGGAGCAGGACAATGAGTGTGCTGTTATTTAAAGAGAAATTGAAATGCCCACTCCCTCATCTTACTTAAGCTTCCTCAGTAAGTGTCTGAATGGCAATGCAGTTATCAAGACTTCCTGTAATCTGGTGACACCCTGAAAACGTGAGGACACAGGTTCTATTTCTCCCAGCCTCAATGTGTCCATGTGGAAAAGAAATGTCCCAGCTATTTGGCATGGCAAGGTTGAGACGCTAGCTGGGACCTCCTCACCTGTCCAACTCCTTCTCCCCTCACCTGAAGCAATCATCCTCACATAGTACTTCAAAGGACTGCACCACAGGTCCTTTATGATGATCTGGTTGAAAGAACACAGCTGGTCAGAATAAGGCTGGACTTTGAATGTCAACTCAAGCAGCTAAAGAACACAGCAACACCATTGTGGCATTGCAGGTGAGGCCCCACCTCCACAATCCTGCTGCATCCGCTACGTTGTGGTTGGAGAACCAATTGAAGAAGTTGAGGCTGCTGTTTTGGTGCCAGCACCAGTAGACCTCTCTTTCATAACGCTGGGACCACTGAATGGGACTGCACTGGGACACCCTGTATCCTGCAGGAAGGTGTGTATGTGATAATGGATGCATGCCCTTTCAACGTCAACCCACCCCCTGCTGCCACCCATGCACGCAGCCTCCTCTTACCTTGCAGATTAATGGGATACTCCTCCACAATTTCATTATTGCAGAAGTAAGGGTTATTGTGAAAGACCAGCAAAATCTTGAAGCAATCACTGGCGTGCCTGACTTCCTCCACCTGTAGAATAAAAGTGTATCAGGAGGGTGAAATTTGTCATGGGGACACACACTTTCTCCAGTTGGCAGAGATAAGATCAATTTTCCACTCTGCCTCCCTCCTCTGTCTCTGTAACCCCAGGCTGACCTTCAAATTGATCATATGCCTGAGCATCTTTTCATCTTGTTCACAGATCATGGCTGACAGGTCCGGGTAACTGACAAACTGCTTTGGGTCAAGGAGCCTGCATATCACATTCTGCACGTGAAATGACTAGAAAATGGGCCAGAACTAGGGAACGGCCTTGCTTTCCCTGAATTCTCTGTGCCTCATGCCCCCGCTTTCACACGAGGCCAAAATAAACACAGTGAATCTTGATGCCTGCAAGGACTGACACCAACACAGGCCAGAACTCTTGCCTGACACACCTGATCTCCACCTGATCCTTTGTGCTGCTGGCTGGACAGAATACAGTATGGTTGCCTCTGCCCACCCCGCTTTCCTGACTCTGACTCAGAAGGTTCACATTCAGACCTGCTGTGTTCCTGCATCTGATGTGGAACCAAGCCCCCACACTATGTTTCGGGGTGCCATACAAGATAAAGGACAACTCAAGGTCTGGGCCAGACTGTGGTCTACACCAAGTTCCTCTCCGACGTGTCTTTTGCGTCTGAACAGACCTCACTGATCCGTTTCCCCTGCACTGGCTGAGCTGCACTGTGGACACCCCATTACAGCCTGAAGGATACAGCTTTGGCCCAGAATCCAGGGATGTGCTCAATATGGGTGCTTCTCAGTTCTAAGTAAGGCCTGGGCCTCTGCCCTGTCCTGCGCTTGAGCTGAGAGGACGTGCCGGCTTGCTCATTCACAGGCTCCATCTCCGACTGAAGGGCCTGGAGCCCCTCCAGCGGGGACAAGGTGCACTGCCCACCCTGCCCACACCTGTCCAGCTTCTGCTCCTCGGATTTCTCTTCTTGCGGCTCTGTGTCAGCCTCTGACTCTGGCTGTCCCTCACCTCGCATCTCCGCAATGTTCACGACGTCCTCCCCATCCAGGACAGTCTGCTTCTCAGCTATTTATTTCCCCTAAAAGACCTTCTTCTCCTCCCCCTGCTCCTCACTTTCTGGACCCAGAATGACCTCATCCTCTTTCTCTACCTGCAACAGCTCTCCATGCATCAGTCCTCCTGCGTCCCCGGCCCCAGGTCTGGAGAAAACCTCCGCCCCTTCCCCCAACATGCCACGGCTGCCACTCTCTGCACCACCTGCCTGAGGCCCTGCTGCTCCAGGAGAAAGTGATGCCCGAACCCCAACACCCCTCCTGGACCCTCTTGCCAGGGCTCCTCACACTCAGGTCCCTGCTGATCCTCAGCCTCCTCCTGCACAAAGCCCTCCTCGGACAACACCTCCTCCTGCCTCCCCAGCTCCAGGTCGGGCCAAACCTCCTTGCCCGAGCCGACCCCGCTTCCCTTGTCACCAGCGCCACCTCCTGCCTGCTGTCCTCCAGCTCCAGCCCCCACTGTCCCCTCAGGACCGCCTCCGCCCTCAGCTCCTGGGCCTCACCCCCTCCCTGCACATAGTCGGACCTGAAACGACCCTGTTCAGACCCACTCGGCCCCTCCATGGTGCCCACGCCCCAAGAGTCCTGGGAACCCGGAAGCAGGGGCCTCGAGCAGGCGAGGACAGAGCCTGCGTGATCCGCTGCCTGCGCTGCCCCCGTGTCCAGATCCGGGTCCTTGCTGTGACCAACCCGGAATCCAGGCGTATGCAAATGAGATTGTGAGGTCAGCACCCGGAACAGAGGTCGTGCTGGCCACGCCCCGAGGCCTGCCCCAACCAACAGGCTCTGCATGTCTCTTCCAATCAGAGCGCGCTCTGTGGGCGGCACCCCACACAGCCCCGCCCTGCGGGGAGGCCGCCTCCTTCTCCCCAGGAGCCCAGAGTCCCTGGGGAAGGCCGTCCTCCCTGCACCCCGCTGGCCTTCCCGCGACGTCTGCTGGTCACCCTGCCTCTACCCGCCGCTTCCCAGTCCAGGAGTTTCCCGCCTCACTCTGCCCCTGGTCCTCAGGGACCCTGGGCACAGACAGGGCGAGCGTCCTGGGCAGGAGAGCCTCTCCCGGCACATCGGGTGGCTGAGGTCCCAGGTGCAGGCAGGGGAAGGCTGTGTCGGGAGGGCCCGATCCTCCGTCCTGGCCGAGGGCAAAGCTCAGGGACCCGGACACGGAAAGACTCCTGCTTCCTGTCTAGTTTCCTCGTTCGCTCTGCCCTTGGTTTCTGTGCTCTTTGCGGTGCCCTTGACCCCTGGCCCTCACCTACCCGCCCGCACTGGGGTCAGCGACAGCCAGAAAGTGTCTCCAGTGCAGAAAAGAGTTGACCTGTGTGCTCATAGGCCCCAGTCCTCTTACTATGTCATAGATATTTCCCAGGAGAAGGGTTGAGAGAGACCCACCCAGAGGACTGAGAGAAATCCGATGCGAGACTGAAACCTCTGCTCTCCAACTAGCTAATCCACACGACCAGGGACAGGGCAGCTCCATTACGAAGACTTGCTCAGTAATGGAAACAGCTGTCCCTTCAGCCATGGGCATTTGTTCTGGTGATCAATGGAATTTAAATGCTGTGGTCCCACCTCTTGTAACATCCTTTCTAAGGCATCTAAAGACACCCGCGTCTCCTCCAAAGCTCGACTTGGCAAAATGCCTGGTTCCAGGACCCCTTTGAGAGCAGCACCGAGAGAGCTCTCTCTGGCTTGCTTCCATGGCAGCACCAGCTCAGGGTACTCTGCAGTGTTTGAATTCAAACAGGTGCTTTCCAGCCCCTGATACATCTGCAGGCATTTGGGGCTGTTCACACAGGAAATGGGACTGTGCCCCCAAATGTATTATTGAAACAATTAGGCTTTTTCGTCTCTACTCTGGGTGCTAATATTGGGGGCCCACACACTATTTCCCTCCCAGCTGACCACAAGCAGAAAAGCAGAGATGGTTTATTTTTTCTTTGAATCTAGAAAATCCTGAATTCTTTCCAGAGACTATGCAGGTTTCAACAAGAGCAATGTAAGAGTGTGTAAACTGGTATGCAGAAAGCCATGCCTTGCTCCCAAGGAGAATACAATGAGTTCTCTTCCAGTTCAGGTGTCCTGTGCTACAGTCTCACAACTGTTTGACAAAACTATGTACTTTGCTGTTTGGGGCTTTCCCCTATGTGTCAATAGGTGATTGGCCTCCTCTGGCTCACAGTGGATGAGGCTTTGGTCAATGGTGCCATTGGTATAACCTTCTGATGCAGGTGTTGCAGAGTGGCCCTGCCACATACACCCAGGACTTAATCACATGCTTCGCATGTAACAAAACAACTCTTTCCAGTACTTCCGCACACTGCCTTCATCTCTGATGCTCAGATTGTGGGCAGTTATTTTTTTATACACATTTATTTTTCACAGCACTCTCTTTGATTTTGGTTTTACAATCTTGTCACCCTGCAACCATCACCGAATTTCAGTCATGTACATGGCAGATCTCTGACAAAACGGATATAAGTGTAAGAACCCAAGACAAAATAAATAAATAAATAAACAAACACAACAAAAACCTACAGATTAGGTACGACAGTCAAGGTGTGCTCTCCACAACTGTACACAGTTACTGTTCCATGATCAATGTACAAGGATTGCCACAAGAAGCCAGTCAAAACTTTTTATAATTCTCAGGTATTACCCAGAGAAAATAGAATAAAATTTAAGGCATCTGGATCCTTGTCTCCAATTTCATAGCCCTGCTTCTCTGCCCCAATGTGGGAATTCTAGGATTTGCCCATTCAACAGCTTCTGTGAGGTCATCTACTCAACACGACTGTATTTCCTCTCATAGAAACAACATAAAGAAGAAAAAAGCTCTCATGCTTCTTCATTAATTCTCTTAGGTCAATGTCCAGGTGTGGGACGTGTGCACTGTGAATGTTCCAGAGGTTATTCCTTCCTCTTCCTTTAAAACAGAGTGTGAGACCATCCAGATTCCCTCAGCATTGCTGTGCAGGGGCACAGTTTACACATGTCCTGTCCAAGCTAACCATATTGAATGTTCTTGTATGCGCGCTTCCGAATATGGAGTGTTCTTCAGCACACACACACAACCAAAACACATGTGCATATAGACACTCACAGTGTCCTCAGGAAGAGAGCGCCCCTTCTGAGGCGTGTTTCCCTTTTCTTTCCCAGGACGTCTTATTGGCCTCCACAGCCTGGTCACATAGTCACCATTGTGGGCTTGGTAGAGGCACAATGATGGGGGATGTAAGATCAAGAAGGAGCCTGAATTGGAAGCACAGACAAAGGATAAGGCACCGGAGGTTAGGACCTTGTTCGGATTTGTGGGAGACGAGGGAAATGCCAAAAGAAGAAGAAGTACTACTGCAGAAATTCAATGAATCAACCGGTTCCTTCCCAGAAGCCCATGAAAGTTTAGTTGCTCAGAGCACCTTAACCTGCTTGTACTCTGTGGGCACTAAGGTTTCCCAGTTGCTTTATCCACCCTCCTTCCTGCAGGCTTCTATGCTATGGTACCTTCCCTTTGACCGGAGACTTTTTCCTACAGTTCTTTGGAAAAGGACATTTTCAGGAGCAACAACTCACCATGGAGTGCTCAGCACCTGGACTCTTCAGAAAAAGGTATTTTGCTGGGTTCTGCATCCCCTGGTAGTGCTGCAGGAGATTGGGCTACAGGAGCTGGTGGATGATCTGGGTGGAAAGATATAGCAAAGAGAGACTAGACCCATCTGTTTTCATGGCCCTGGGTCCATCTATATCTTCTTTTCTGACATGGCCAAAGCTCTATCACCTGTGCAATTCTGCCTCATCCTGAAAGGTTGTGTTCTGACAACCAGTTGAACCAGTTAATGCTTGTATTGTCTTGTCTGCACCTGGGAACTCCACGTTCCTAATCCCAGAACCAGAGCACTTGGGTGGAACTAATGGCTTGGTATTCTGGAAGGAGAGATCGGAAAGGGTGGGTCCCCAAGTCCCAGTCTCCACAACTATTCACCATTTCGGTGCTCACCCAAGCCCCCATGCTGGGAAGCATCTGACGCCTGCAAGGCTGACATGACACTACTTACTGATCACTTCGTTCAGGAAGTAGCCATTGTCCAGAAAGCAAAACATCAATTTGCAGTGCTACTTCAAATGGCCCAGTTTCCTCACCTGCCAAGAAGAAAGTTATATGTTTACACTCCCACCTTCCTGAGTGAGGCTACTTGCAGGAATCACCCACTTCTTTGTCCCTTTTTTTTGTTCAAATCCATCCCAGTTGGTGCTCAAGCTCCCACCTAACCAACTACTCCGTGTTCCCAGTCTGACCTCCACATGGATCAAGTAGTTCAGCAAGTCTTCATCTTGATCTCTGATGATGGCTGCCATTTGGGGGTGGTTTAGAATCAGCTTTTTGGTCAAGGATTTACAGAGACTACCAAATGGAGAGCTCAAAGGCGCAAAGCACAAGGGAGGCCACGGTGGACCATTGCCGTAGTCTGTAGACATTGCCTACCATCCATACTCCTCCTCATCTGCCTCCCTTACACATTCTGACAACCATGCTACCTTAGGCTTCTTGTTCTCCTAAGGCCGCCTGCAGTAATAAAGGAAAAATGGCTTCACAACACTTTCTGCAGTCCTCGCTGAGCAGTGTGTGCTGAAGTGGACTCAGAGCCACGGACGTGTGCATGTGCTCTCACTGCTCTTCAGTCCCTGAGAAGAGCCTGTGTTCTCCTAAACAGTGTCAGCACACATCCTGAGATCCCTTTATTTGACAACAGCTGCTCCAATTTGGAACTACTAAGCTTGCAATGACATTATTTAGGACTGTGTGTGCATGTGTGTGCACGTACCTGTGTTCCTATGGGTGTGTCTGTGTGTGTGACTGTGAATGGAGGGTGCATGCTCACATCGTTGTCTCAAATTCCTTTTCTCATCAGATGATTCTGAGACAGGACACTGGAATCACACAGCTTATATTTGATGAGTAACCAACTGTGTTTCCTTACTCAGCTGCTTTGTAGAAGAAAAATCATTTTGAGCGGGTGGGCGGGGGAAACAATTGAAAATAGAAGAACTTTAGATTGCCAACGACAATGGATGCTGCCAATATGTGATTTGTGGCAGTGGTAGCCAGTGCTGGTACTTTTAGTCCTAGAGACTGAGTGACAGATTCACACTTGCTCAGGTTTGTGCCACCACGGATGGCAGGCTGTTTCCTCTGCAACCGAATCCTCACCGTCACCAGGCTCCTTCTGCCCATAACCCCTGTTCTCTGTTGCACAGTCAAGCCACAAGGGCATTGTAAAGATACAGCTTTGGACCAGAAGCTGGGGATGCACTGAATGATGGTCCTTCTGGGCTCTAGAATGGGCTTTCTTCGCTGAGCAGCCTGCACTTCACTTGAATGTTGGCTCTGCAGGCTCGGGCTCTCTCACTGCTCAGCTGGAACTGAAGGGCCTGCAGTGCCTCGAGCACCTCCCAGGTTCACCAGGCACTGGTCCTACCGGGCCCTGCCTCTGTTCCCTGCTCCTCCTCAGGCTTGTCCTGTGCTGGTACCTGGGTCTCTGCCTCCTTGGTGGCACACATTTGTTCCCCAGGGGACACTCTAACAACCTGCGTGAGTTGGTCCACCTTTTTCTGAAGCCTCTCTGCCCCCAGCAATGCCTCCGCCCTCACCTCCAGAGCTTCTGCTACACTCAGAGTTCCCCCTGAAGCTGGAGCTCACTGCGCCATTAACTACACTAGCTTGCAGGGTCCCCGTACCTCGGCCCCATCCCCAAGTATGCTTCAGCAACTCAGACCCTGTTTTGAATTGAAGGGCCCTTCCAGGTCCTGTGCTGACCCAAGGTTCGTGAAAGCCCGCTGTCTTCAGATGCAGTGAAACTCGCCTTGTGGCCCAGGCTCTGGGCTGGGCAGCCACTAAGAAGCAGCAAGGAGCAGCGAGTGTCTGCTGCTGAGCCAGTGAGCCCATACTGTGTAGCTAGTGCCCTGACGTGGGTCCTGGAGGAGGACATTTGCTTCATGAGGTGGGCCACTAAGCAAGATTTTGGTCGCCCCCTTGCGAAAGGCTGCTGAGCAAACAGTGTGAGCTTTGCTGGCCATGCCCCACCAGCTCCTCCCAGCTACTTCAGCAGGGAGGGGGGACTTCACCCTCCTCTTCTCCTCCCTCCTTTCCACACCAGGGCCTGCCCCCCACACGCAGGCCCACCGACCTCAGAAAACCCCACTACCTGATATTCTGGGGCTTTTCTGGTATCCACGCCTGCCCTTTGCATGGAAGACTCACCTTATCTGTGCACATACCAAATTCGTGTACTGCATCACTCTCAACTGAGACACTTTACCCCTGTGAAATGGGCAGTGCCAGCCCTGGCCTGGGTTGGATTGGTTAGAGTGTGGACCCCTGCAGCACACAGGTTGCGGCTCCCAGGTCAGTTCCGGGATCACACCTAGGATTGTTTTTTTCTGGTTGGGGTGCTTTTGAGACAACAGATCTATGTGTCTGTGCCCCCTCTCTTTGTCTCTCTCCCTCCTATTATTTCTCTTTCTCACATCATCAACTTATCATAGGATGATGAGTAAGTGAAGACATAGACAGTAGTCACCTACTGGGCAGTGGGGGGGTCTCACATGTAAGGTATTAGAGATTAAGCGGATTGCAATGGGAAGACCTGTGGCTGGGGCACTGTAGCCTGTGGTCTGACTGACCTGAACTCTCCCAGAAGGGCTCACTCCCTGTGTCCCAAGTTAGCTCGCTTCTGTCTTCCTCCCCTTCTCTCCTAGTTGTCTTTTCTTCTCTCTGTGTCTCCCTCCTCTCCCTGCCTGGGGTTCACATTGAACACTCTAGCAAAGGGCAGTTTAAACAAAAAAATATCTATTTCAATTTCTTAAAGGTTAGTGTTAATTTTTTAGAGAGATGGGAAAGAAAAGAGAGACAGAAATATGGAGAAACATACACCGGCTGCCTCCTGCATGCCCACTAGCGAGGACCTAGCCAGCAACCCAGGCATGTGCCCTGACCAGGTTCCAAACAGTGACCTCTCAGTCCATGGCGCCATGCTCTTTCTTCTCACCCACACTGGCCAGACAGAAGTGTCTACTTTTCCAAAGGGATCCTGAGTATATTACAGATTTTCCCTTCTGCATCAGACAGCACATCAGTGACCAACAGAATCTGGACCTTTGTGGTGTTTTCCTGATGGGTCCCTGAGAGACCCGTGTCTCCTCTAAAGCTGTGACCAAGCACAAGACTATGTATAGATGGCTCTTTGAGAGGGGCAGTGAGAGACACCCTCTCTGCCTTGGGGACACAGTGAAGCACCTGTGTGTGGTCAGCCACGCAGAATATATTTCAAACTGTCCTAGTCAGGAGCTGATACATTTGCAACCAATAGGGAGAGTGTACTGTGTGCACGAATTGACTTTGGTTGAAGTTGGGACAAGATCTTGTCCAGATTGCAGATGGCAATGCTTGCCCACCCACCATTTACATGCTGCCCAGCTGACCTCAGGCAGAGGACAAGCTATGTCATCTTTTGCAGAATACATTCCTAACTTCTTCCCAAAGAGCTGTGCTGTCTCTCAGCAGCAAAATGGGTGTGGGCAAACTGGCACAATAAAAGGCATGGGAGACTCCTGAACTTGAGCAAAAAGCAAGATTTGCTTCTGTGAAGTCTCCTCTGGGGAAGACTTTTCACCATTGCTCGACAGGCAAATAAACTATGTTTTTTAGGGATTTCCTTACACATGAATCTCTCATGGGTGTTATGCTACTCATTGTGTCCCAGGCTTCATTGCTTTGACACAGGTTAGCCTTTGTCCCTTCTGTATGACTGACGGATGTAGGCGGCTGCACTGCACACCTGCCGACATTCACCCAGGACTGCACACCCTCCCTGCTGTGTAACAACACCCCTCCGAGGAAGTAGTTCTGCCCACTTCCTTGCAAGCTGGCCCCACAGAGAAAGGATGACTCTCCCTGTTAAGTTTTCTCCTTGACACGACCCTGCCTGAGTCTTTAGCAATCATGCCTACCTAAAAAGGACATCTCTCTTCTGTCATGCCCATGGCAGGTACATGAGAACATGGACATAGGAACAATTGCTCAAGCCCAAGGAAGTGAAAACTTATGTGTCACAAGCTGCCATCAGGCTCCTGTTCTCCAGGTTTTCACAGTCTGTCACCTGACCAAAATACAAGACTGGTCATCAAACATCAGTTCAGTACTTCCCTCCTCCTCCTGTACATTATCCTGAAAGAAGGAACAAAAGCCAAAGTCCTCCTCGACCCCATCTCCTCTTTCAATTTCCTCCCCTTCTGCTGGGCAGGGTGAATTTCACATGATCTTTCAACAGCCCGAGTGAGGCCATTTACTCCATACTGCTGCATTGCCCTGCTACACACAGCTTACACATGGAAACTCCTGGTGAGCTTCCGTATGATCCTTCCAGTCACACTCCAGGTACTTGGCGTATTGCCTCTGAGTCTTCATCAGGTGATTGTTTTCTCCTGTCCAAATAGACAATCTGAAATCCTTCAGCCACGCCGGCCAAGGCAACCACTCCACCAAGCTCCAGGCTGTCCTACCTGTTCATAGTTGATGTTCTCCCCTGCCCAGTATTCAACCTCAAGTGTTCCTACTACACACACACACACACACACGCACACTAACAGACTGGCATGCACGCAAAGGTGTGTTCAGCGACCTCTGAACCATGGTGTCCAGGCTGAATCCTTGCCCTTCATGACTTGTTTGCTTCTCCTCCACAACTGTTCTACTCGAGAGCCTGGGCAACTGCCTGCACTGTGTGCTTGGGTAGAATCACAGTGATGGGTGATTTTCAGCAGGAAAGAAGCCTCAATTAGGACACTAGAAAAGGGTAAGGCAAGAGATGGTAAAGTGCCTGCAGGTGCAAGAGTCCTCAGAACTGCTGAGGGCCCCAAAAATGCTCTTTCAGGATATGGTGCAAAACCATGTGGCTTGCCCAGTGTCCCTGGATTTCACCTAAAGCTCATGAGCTTTGAGATTCCTCCCCTGCTCCTACTCTGTGGGCACTAAGGTTCTGCAGTGTCCCTTCTCAGGCCTCACAGCCACTCCCTGGATCCCTAAGGTACGTTCCAGGGGACTCCAGTGTCATGAATCACAGTGGCTGTAGACAAGTTTCTTTGAAACAGCTAGTCACCTTTTAAAACCTAGATCATGGGCATCTCAGCAACATGTCTGCCTCCCAGCTCCCTCTTCTGCATCTTACATCCCTCAGCTAGTGCCACAGGGGTGGGGTCACAAGTCTTTGCTGATGATCTTGATAAGAATACAGGGCACAGTAGGACTGACTCTAATTTCAGTCCATGTAACTGCAACCTCCAACACTGCCTTTTCTGAAATTTGAGCACTGTGACCTCAGAAATCTTGCCTGTCCCTGGGAGGTTCTGCTACTCACTGTGAACAAGGCATCAATCTGGGGACACAGGTTGAACTCTGTTCCTTTTTTATGACAGCCTGATGCAAGGTACTGGTGTTTGTACCTTGGAACATACACCCAGGCATTTGCACCCCCCTGCTGTGTAACAACACACCTACCACCAGCACTCCTGCACACTGACTGACAAGCCTGCACCCCTGGAGTTTGCTGCCTTCCTCAACTAGTCCTCAAGTGGCATCGGGCACACAGTGAGTCAAGCAATACATGCTGAATGGATGAAAGACAATGATGAATGATTACCTTCTTACACATGATGGCCTTTGAGTTGCACCTGGAACATCAGTGTGTCAGGTACAGCAGGTGAATTTAGTTCCCTGAAGGTGTTTGTGTGCCATGACATCTGCGATGTTCTCTTGTGCTGCAGTGAGTCTGTCGTGCGGTGGTTATGATGCTGGCAGGGGAAGGAATAGCACCTGAGCTGGCAGCACTGGGCAGGCCTATCCTCTGGCTCAGGCCTGGGGGTGGGGAGGAACAGTTACATATCCCCAGCGCGGCAAACAGATGTGTGTGAAGGGCTGCCCATCAGGCACTGTGGTTCAGAGAGCCCAAGAAAGGAGGACCAGGACAGTGATTACACAGAACAACCACTCCTCCTGTCCCTCCAGTTGTCATCTGTGGGCTTCCCACTGGGCACAACCTGCAGGAAAGCAAGAACTCAGCAGCCTAATAATTCCTGCCATGATTCCAAAAATGGTGGAAAGCCTATCTCCATATCATGTGTAGAGACCCTGGTCAAGATGTGCAGGATATCCCTCCAGAGTAAATAGGTACAAAGGACCATGACCACTAGTTGTGTGGCTACACAGAGCAGAGTGCACATGTCAAGATCAATGCTGACGGCATGTGGAAAAGGCCTTAGGATGCCCAGCCAGGCTGTTCTGTACATGAAGTCATATCATGTGCTAGGTTACTACTCTCATTTCCACCACTAGAGTAATCATTTTTTAAATTCAATTAATTAATTAATTTAGTTTTGTTATAGATGTTTCTTTTCCTTCCCCCTACTGATACCCTTCCCCTTCCCTCCAGCCCTATCCCCAGCTGTGATGTCCATGTTCATTGTTCATTCATACATGCACATAAGTTCTGTGGTTTATCCTTCTCCCAACCCAAACTACTGGAAATTGTCAGTCTGTTCCCCACTTCCAGATCCCTGGGACTACCTCATTCCTCAGACTGTTATGTTCCTTATATTCCACAAATAAGTGAGATCATATGATACTTGTCTTGTTCTGCTTGGCTTGTTTCGTTTAGGACAATACTTTCCAGGTCCCCCCATGTCTTCTCAAAGGAAAAGAGATCTTTCTTTCTTACCGCTGCATAGTACTCCATTGTGTACAGGTACCAGAGTTGTTTTTTTTTTTTTATCCATTTTTCTGCTGATGAATATTTGGACTCTTTCCAGATCTTAGCTATTGTAAATAGTACTGCTATAAACAATGGGGTACATATATTCTTTCTGATTGGTATTTCGGGCTTTGTAGGGTATATTTCCAGAAGTGGGATCACTGGATCAAATGGAAGCTCAATTTTTAACTCTTTGAGGTAACACCATATTGTTTTTGATAGTGGCTGTACCAGTCTGCATTCCCACCAGCAGTGCACTAGAGTCCCCTTTTCTCTACACCCTCGCCAAACTAGTTTGATGATTTGTGGATAGCAGCCATTCTGAGAGGTGTGAGGTGATACCTCATTGTTGTTTAGAAGAGAGGTTGGGGGAGAGATTAACCACAGAACTTATATGCATGTACGCACAACCAATGGACATGGACAACAAAGCCAGGTAATGGGTGGGGGTGGATGGGGAGAAGGGTGTCAATGGGTAATGTGGTCATGAGTTCATAAAAATCCTAGAAGAAAATGCAGGCAACAAAATTTTACACATCATATGCTACAGAATTTTCACTGATAAAACACCTAAGGCAACAGAAACACAAAACAAAGTGAACACATGGGACTACATCAAACTTAAAAGCTTCTGCATAGCAAAAGAAACAACCATCAGAACAGTAAAAGAACTCACTATAGGGGAGAGCATAATTCCAAATGATACATTAGATAAGGGGTTTATTTCCAAAATATATAGAGTACTAACACAACTCAAGAAAAAGAAGACAGCCCTGGCCAGTTTGGCTCAGTGGTGAAGGCGTCGGCCTGCGGTTCACAGAGACCTGGGTTCAGTTTCAGCGAAAGGCATGTACCTCAGTTGCAATTTGTTCCCGGCCCTGATTGGGTTGTAAAGGTGGCATCCAATCAATGTGTCTCTTTCACGTGGATGTTTTTCTCTCTTTCTCTCCCTCCCACTTTATCTGAACAAAAAATGGAAAAATGTCCTCAGGTGAGAATAAAAAAAAAGAAAGAAAGAAAAGGAAGACAAAGAACCCAGTTAATTGGGCAGAGGAACTAAAGAGACACCTCTCCACACAGGGCATACAAATAACCAAGAGACATATGAAAAAATGCTCAACATCATGAATCATCAGAGAGATGCAAATTAAAACTACTATGAGGTATCACCTTACACCTGTCAGAATGGCCACCTTCAACAAACCATCAAACAAGTGCTGGAAAGGGTGTGGAGGAAAGGGGACCCTAGTACACTGCTGGTGGGAATGCAGACTGGTGCAGCCACTATGGAAAACAATATGGTGTTACCCAAAAAATTAAATATTAAACTGCCATTTGACCCAGTGATCCCAAATCTAGAAATATACCCTAAAAAGCCTGAAAGACCACTCAGAAAGAATATATGTACCCTCATGTTCATAGCAACACTATTTACAATAGCTAAGATCTGGAAACAACCCAAATGTCCATCAGTAGATGAATGAATAAAAAAGCTGTGGTATATATACACAATACAGTTCTAAGCAGCTGTAAGAAAGAAAGATCTCTCATTCTTTGAGATGACATAGAGGGTCCTGGAAGGTATTATTTTAAGGGAAACAAGCCAAGCAGAGAAAAGACAAAGATCACATAATCTCAGTTTATCTGGAATATAATAAACTAAACAAACTGATGAATAAAACAGACCCAGAGACATAAAAGTAGGGAACAGACTGACATTACTCACAAGGTTGGGGGGAGAGGGAGAGATCAACCATAGAACTTACATGCATGTATGCATAACCGATGGACATAGACAACAAATCTGGGAACTGGGTGGGAGAGGATGGGGAGGAGAGAGTCAATGGGGGAGAAAAGGAGAAACATCTGTAATAGAAATAAATCAATAAACATAAATAAATAAATCATTAATAAAATAGAAGCATTTTTTAAAATAATAAAACAATAGGAGTAAAAAACAGTATTATGGATGTATAGAAATATCTCCAATATTACTAAAAACTTGTATAGGCAATATAAACTATGTAATTGGTTAGATTAGGAGTTCACATTGATAACGCAAATGACAAGTAAATACTAACAGTTATTGCCATTATAATAATGAATGAAATAAATACTGTGCAAAACATTCATGAGCACCTTTCAGAGAAATGTCATAAACTTCAAGCAACATGCAAACTGCTTTACCATTATTACTATTTGCCTCTATTCTCCCAGCTGTTTGCTGCCAAACTCAATTTCATTGATCACAGATTGGAATATTGCTCTTTGGGGCCAAGGAGCTAATATCTGTTCAAAGTGGTGATTCCTACATAATTAATGATTAATAACACGTGTTCATTTATTCTAAAAATCAGTATAATTCCTCATAAGATATTAGAGAACCTTGTAAATTACAGAGCAAAATACAAATCATGCAAAATACCGCCTTGCACGGCCTGGAAACCCTGTTGCCCCTGAAGCCGCACAGACTCGCAGACCCCAGGCAACTGGGTGGGACAGGGGAACGCGGTGGAAAGTGAACTCTACTGTCTCCCTTCCCGCCTGCAGGGCCCTGGAAACTCTTTAGCAGGCTAAACTCTCCGCTGAAGCTGCACAGACTCCTGGCCCCCAGGGAACTGGGCAGGACCAGGGAACTCGGCGGGAAATTATTCCCACCGCCTCCCTTGCCACCCTGCATGGGTCCTCCTAACGCTATAGCCTGCTAAACTCCCCGCTGGAGCCACACAGACTCCCGGAGAACAGGGGACTTGGCGGGATTAAAGTGGGTCCTCCCTGGTGCATCCAAACCCAGGAGAGGGAGCCACAAACAGCAAAACACCAACACCCACTGGGAAAACTTGGCAGACTCCAAAGCCCACTGTGATAACGAAAATGGTGAGAAACAGAAACAAAAGCCAAATGAAAGATCAAGAGACCTCTACAGAAGATGAAATAAATGAGGTGCAGTTAAGCAAGTTAACAGAACTAGAGTTTAGAGCCATGATGTTGCGGAAGCTCAACAGCATGTGTAAGGACATGAGCAACATGAGTAAAGACATAGAAATGTTGAAAATAAACCATCTGGAAATGAAAAACCAACAGGAAGAAATGAAGAATGACATATCGGAAATGAAAAACACACTGGAAGGTCTAAAAAGCAGAGTAGGGGAAGCTGAGGACGGGATTTGTGAATTAGAAGACAGGCTAGAAGAAATCAACCAATCAGAAAACCAAAAGGAAAAAAAGATTAAAAAACAAGAAGAGAGCTTAAGAGAATTGTGGGACAACTGGAAACGTAATAATATTCGTATCATAGGAGTCCCTGAAGAAGAAGAAAGTAAGCGAGGGCTAGAGAATATATTCAAAGAAATAGTGACAGAAAACTTCCCTAATTTGGTGAAGGAAGAAGGCATTCAAGTTCAAGAAGCTCAGAGAGCCCCAAGTAAGAAGAACCCAAACAGGCCCACACCAAGACACATAGTAATCAAACTGCCAAAAATTCAAGACAAAGAGAGAATCCTAAAAGCAGCAAGAGATAAGCAACAGGTTACCTACAAAGGAACCCCCATAAGGCTCTCAGCTGACTTCTCACAAGAAACATTACAGGCTCGAAGGGAATGGCATGAAGTAATCAAGGTCATGAAAAACAAGGATATGAATCCAAGACTACTCTACCCAGCAAGGCTATCGTTCAAAATAGAAGGCCAAATAAAGAGCTTCCCAGACAAAATAAGGCTAAGGGAGTACATTAGCACCAAACCAGCACTGCAAGAAATGTTAAAAGGACTGCTGTAATTACCAGGAGAAATGGGAAGAAAAACAGAACCACACTAAACAAAAATGGCAATAAATAAGTACATATCAATAACCACCTTAAATGTAAATGGACTGAATGCTCCCATAAAAAGACACAGAGTAGCTGACTGGATAAGAAAGCAAGACTCATCTATATGCTGTTTACAAGAAACCCACCTCACAACAAAAGACTCACATAGATTGAAAGTGAAGGGATGGAAAAAAATCTTTCAAGCAAATGGAAAAGAAAAAAAAGCTGGGGTAGCAATACTGATATCTGATAAAATAGACTTCAGATTGAAGGCCATAACTAGAGACAAAGAAGCCCAATACATAATATTGAAAGGATCTATCCAACAGGAAGATATAACCTTGATAAACATATATGCACCCAATATAGGAGCACCAAAATATATTAAAAATCTTCTGGAGGACTTCCAAGGAGAAATCGATAGTAATACAATCATAACAGGGGACTTCAACACCCCGCTCACATCACTGGATAGATCCTCTAGACAAAAAATTAGCAAGGAAACAGAGACTCTAAATGAAGCACTAGACCAAATGGATTTAATAGATATCTACAGAGAACTACACCCCAAAACTACAGAATTCACATTCTTCTCAAGTGCACATGGGACATTCTCAAAGATAGACCACATGTTAGGGCACAAACTAAGTCTCTACAAGTTCAAGAAGATTGAAATTATAACAAGCATCTTCTCAGACCACAATGGTATGAAACTAGAAATCAATTGCAAGAAGAAAATGCAAAGACATTTTAACACATGGAAGCTAAATAGAATGTTATTAAACAATGAATGGGTCACCGAGGAAATCAAGGAAGAAATCAAAAACTTCCTGGAAACCAATGAAAATGAGGACACAACAATACAAAATCTATGGGATGCAGCAAAAGCAGTTCTGAGAGGGAAGTTTATAGCACTACAGGCCTACCTCAAAAAAGAAGAAAAATCTCTAATAGACTACCTAACCTCACAACTTAAAGAACTAGAGAGTAAACAAAAAGAAAACCCCAGAGCAAGTAGAAGAAAAGAAATAGTAAGGATCAGAGCAGAAATAAACGACATAGAGACCAAAAAAACAATCCAGAGGATCAATAAAACAAAGAGCTGGTTTTTCGAAAAGATAAACAAGATTGATGGACCCTTAGCTAGACTCACCAAGAAACAAAGAGAGAGAACCCAAATACATAAAATCAGAAATGAAACAGGAGAGATAACAACTGACCCTACAGAAATACAAAAGATCGTTAACAACTACTATGAAAAATTATACGGCAACAAATCGAAAATCTAGGCGAAATGGACAAATTTCTAGAAACACATAGTCTCCCAAAATTGGATCAGATAGAGATTGAAAACTTGAACAGACCAAAAACAACAGAAGAAATTGAAGATGTAATCAAGACTCTTCCAGCAAACAAAAGCCCAGGCCCGGATGGCTTCACAGGGGAGTTTTACCGAACATTCAAAGAAGAACTAATACCCATTCTCCTCAAACTATTTCAAAAAATTCAAGAAGAAGGAAGACTTCCAAACTCGTTTTATGAAGCCAGCATAACTCTAATTCCAAAACCAGAAAAAGACACAACAAAGAAAGAAAACTACAGGCCAATATCCCTGATGAACATAGATGCCAAAATCCTGAACAAAATACTAGCAAATCGAATCCAGCAATACACCAGAAAAATTATCCACCATGACCAGGTGGGATTCATCCCAGGGATGCAAGGCTGGTACAATATTCGCAAATCCATAAATGTGATACACCACATAAATAAACTGAAGAATAAAAACCACATGATCCTATCAATAGATGCCGAAAAAGCCTTTGACAAAATCCAGCATCCATTTCTGATAAAAACGCTCAGCAGTGTGGGAATAGAGGGATCATATCTCGACATAATAAAGGCCATATATGAAAGACCTACAGCCAACATCATACTCAATGGGCAAAAACTAAAAGCATTTCCCTTAAGAACAGGAACAAGGCAAGGATGCCCACTTTCGCCACTCCTATTTAACATAGTACTGGAAGTCTTAGCCACAGCAATCAGACAGGAAGAAAAAATAAAAGGGATCCAAATTGGAAAGGAGGAAGTGAAATTGTCATTATGTGCAGATGACATGATAGTGTACATAGAAAATCCCAAAGACTCCACCAAAAGCTTACTAGACTTAATAAATGAATTTGGCAAAGTAGCAGGATACAAAATTAACGTCAAGAAATCGATGGCATTCTTATACACCAATGATGAACTCACAGAAAGAGAAACTAAGCAAACAATCCCATTTACCATTGCGGCAAAAAAATTAAGATACCTAGGAATAAACTTAACCAAAGAGATAAAGGACCTATTCGCAGAAAACTACAGGTCTTTGAAAAAAGAAATAGAGCAAGATGTAAAAAAGTGGAAGAACATACCCTGTTCATGGATTGGGAGAATTAACATCATTAAAATGTCCATATTACCCAAAGCAATCTATAGATTCAACGCAATCCCCATCAAAATACCAACGGCATACTTCAAAGAATTAGAACAATTACTTCAAAAGTTCATATGGAACCAAAAAAGGCCTCGAATAGCCACAGCAATCTTGAAAAGGAAGAACAATGTTGGAGGGATCACAATACCAGATTTCAGGTTATACTACAAAGCCACCATAATCAAAACAGCCTGGTACTGGCACAAGAACAGGTATATAGACCAGTGGAACAGAATAGAGAACCCAGAAATGGACCCTAGGCAATATGCTCAATTAATATTTGACAAAGGTGGCAAGAGCATTCAGTGGAGTAAGGACAGCCTCTTTAATAAATGGTGCTGGGAAAATTGGACAGCTACTTGCCGAAAAATGAAACTAGATCATCAACTTACACCCTACACCAAAATAAACTCAAAATGGATAAAAGACTTAAATGTAACTCATGAATCCATAAAAATCCTAGAGGAGACTGTGGGCAACAAAATATCAGACATCATACGCAGCAGAATTTTTACTGACACATCACCTAAGGCAATAGAAACAAAGGAGAAAATGAACACATGGGACTACATCAAACTCAAAAGCTTCTGCACAGCGAAAGATACAATCATCAAAACGGAAAGGCTACCCACTGTATGGGAGAGCATAATTGCCAATGATATATCAGATAAGGGGTTAATTTCCAATACATATAGAGAGCTCATACAACTCCACAAAAGGAAGACAAAGAATCCAATTAAAAAATGGGCAGAGGAACTAAATAGACACCTCTCCAAACAGGACATACAAATGGCTAAGAGACATATGAAGAAATGTTCATCATCACTAATCATCAGAGAGATGCAAATCAAAACAACAATGAGGTATCACCTCACACCTGTCAGAATGGCCGCCATCAACAAATCATCAAACAACAAGTGTTGGCGAGGGTGTGGAGAAAAGGGGACTCTAGCACACTGTTGGTGGGAATGCAGACTGGTGCAGCCACTATGGAAAACAATATGGTGTCACCTCAAAAAATTAAAAATTGAACTCCCATTTGACCCAGTGATCCCACTTCTAGGAATATACCCTAAGAAGCCTGAAACACCAATCAGAAAGAATATATGTACCCCCATCTTTGTAGCAGCACTATTTACAATCGCTAAGATCTGGAAACAGCCCAAGTGCCCATCAGTAGATGAATGGATTAAAAAGCTGTGGTACATATACACAATGGAGTACTACGCAGCGGTAAGAAAGAAAGATCTCTTATCCTTTGAGACTACATGGAGGGACCTGGAAAGTATCATCCTAAGTGAAACAAGCCAAGCAGTGAAAGACAAATTTTATATGATCTCACTGATTTCTGGAATATAATGAACATAACAGTTTGAGGACAATCCCCTAAGGAGTGGGGAGCTGAGAGAGGGATGAACAACAGAACTTAAATGCATGGAGGCATGAACAGTGGACATGGACAACAATCAGGGGAAGGGGCAGGGAGGGAAGGGGGAGGGGGGAATCAGTGGGGGGAAAAGGAGAATCATTTGTAACAAAAATTAATCAATAAAAAAATAAAAATAAGACCCAAATCATGCAAAATACACAAAATTCATGAAGAAACACTTTATATTTTAGGACCCACTTGGTAGAAACTTGTTCTCGGTATATAAACATGCAAAGCATTTATATTTTGGTGTGAGCATTTCCAGCCTGTGTTTTGTTTGTTTGTTTCTGTTTGTTGGTTTGTTTTTGTAGAAAACTTTGTATTGGGAACAGTGCATCAGGGGAATGTGCAGAGATCCATGTAGGTTCCCAAATGACTCTCTGACTCAGGGAAGGAGTAAAAGTCACTTCTGTACAACTTGAATGTATATTTCTTTGGTGTGTATAGAGGAGGAAAGTGAAATACTGCCAAAGATATGTATGAACAAATCTCAGGGAGGTTATTTTTTTATTTTTTGCATTAATTTTTTTCACTCAGTATGAAAGGAAGGAACATTTCTGTTCAAAAATATTTATGTATCAGAACAACTTCATTGATGAGTTGTTCAGTGTTCCAGTCTTTAAAGATTTAGCATCTGTTTATGATAATTAGGTGTGTGACTTTCTAGGAGATGTTCCCATAACAGGGTTTGACCACTAAGGCGATCATGGGCAGAAGTTACCAATTTGCATGTACAATATATGTTCATGCTCATTATCTTTAGCGTACTCACAATGAGGGAATTGGAATATAAACATAGTTTGATGTGAGAAAGGTGAAAAATGAATGTCAAGTTTTCAATACTATTAAAATTGAGCAGAGCACAGTCTTTTGATTAAGAATGAGGGTTGATGTATAAGTGAATTAAAATGAGTGTATGTTACTATTCTTCTAGGTAATACCTTTATGTGATGTGTTGTGAGTTGAACATTTTAATGTGAAAATCTAAACCTTTGATATTATTGTTATAAATGTTTTTTTGAACTCATACTATTGACAACAACAATTGACAGTTTTCCTCATATCCTGAAAACTTATTTTTGCATTTAATTTATCACAATTTACCACATGCCAGATCTCTTTCTTTCACAACAGTATCAGGTGTTACTTATGGGTTTTTAGGTTTTGCACAATAACTCTGTGAATTGTACTAATGTCATATAAAGTGACAATTTTATTCCTTAAGACTAACATCAGTACTTCTAAAGTTGAAACTGCTTAGTAAATATTTGTCAACAATAACAAAAATGATCATTAACCAATGTTCCTCCACTTAAGGAAAAATATGTTATTTCAACACAGATATTGGTGGATATATTTCTACCTCCAGAAAAGTTCTACATGGGACTCTCTCCAGTTAAAAATGGTGTGAGGTGATTACTTACTGTTGTTTTAATTTGCATCTCTCTGATGATTAGTGATGTTGACCATTTCTTCATATGTTTCTTAGCCATACATATGTCCTGTTTAGAGAGGTGTCTATGTAGTTCTTCTGTCATTTGTTAGGTGGGTTCTTTGTCTTTCTTTTGTTGAGTTGTATGAGTACTCTATATATTTTGGAAATTACCCCTTATCTGATATATCATTGGCAATGATCCTTTCCCATACAGTGGGTTGCTTTTCCATTTTGATGATTGTTTTTGTCTTTGTTTTAGTTTTTGTTTTTGCTGTGCAAAAGCTTTTGAGTTTTATGTAGTCCCACGTGTTCATTTTCTCCTTTGTTTCTGTTGCCTTACATGATGTATCAGTGAAAATGCTGCTACAGATGATGTCTGAAATATTGTTGCCTACATTTTCTTCTCGAATTTTCATGGATTCATGAATCACATTTAATTCTTTTATTCCTTTTAAGTTTTTTTTTTTGTGTGTGTGTGTGTGTGTGTGTGTGTGGTGTAAGTTGATGGTCTGGTTTCATTTTTTTGCATGTAGGTGTCCAATTTTTTCAACAGCATTTATTAAAGAGGTTGTCTTTATTCCATTGAATGCTCTTTCTCCTTTGTCAAATATTAATTGAGCATAATGTTGTGGGTCCATTTCCGGGTTCTATGTTCTGTTTCATATGTCTGTTCTTGTGCCAGTAGCAGTTTTTTGTTTTGTTTTGTTTTGTTTTTATTACAGTAGCTTTGTAGTATAACCTGATATCTGGTATTGTGGTCCCACCTACTTTGTCCTTCTTCAAGATTGCTGTGGCTATTCAGAGCCTTTGAAAAGCCTTTCATATGACCTTTTGAAGTATTTGTTCTAGTTCTGTGAAATGTGTCATTGGTGCACGACTTTAAAATTATGGTTAACCTGAAATTCAGCAAACCAAATGGAACGCAAGTTGTATCTGAACAGTATTCCTGATCACAGTCTGTTTTATGGATTCATGTGTAGGAAAATATGCCTCAGCCTCTCAGTGTGAAAAGCATTCCTTTGGAGCCCATGTTAACATAGAATTCCTCTTGATGTATCGCATCACCTCTAAAATTCTGTGTTTTGTAGGAGAATTTGTCACATGGTTTAGACATTAAAATTTGCATGAAAACTCTTTTGTCCTTTGAGAGAGTATTTTGATCAATAGCAGTGTTAGGATCTGTATTTGGACTGCCTGGTCAGGAAGTACACAATAACTGATACCTGGCATTTTAGTTATTTTTGTTTCTTTGTTTGGATCATGTCCACCCTCTGGAAGTTCAGTTTTTGATGGATACTTTCTTAATTTCAACACGACTGCTACCAGGTAATGGCTGCTAATGTTTTCCCAATCTAAAAGATATTACAAAGTTTTTTTAAAGACCAGAATATTTAAGAGAGGCTGTGCAACTCAGCAGGAACTGTGCGATCCAGTTACCTGCAGGTCTTGCGGGGTGCTGAAGCACCAGAGAAGCCTGTGTGACCCAGCAGCCCATGACATAGGCATAGACTCAGGTCCCCAAAAGGACGGTGCCATCCAGTTACCAGTGGGTCCTGCACAGTGCGGGGGCACCAGAGAGGCCTGTGTGACCCAGCTGTACACAAGATATGCATAGAGGATGTGGAAATGGAGAAAAAGTGAATGGAAGCTACACAGACAGTCTCCCAGGACCAAACAGGAATTACAATTGAAATAAAACAAATCCTCAGCTCTTACAGGCAGTCATATGAGAGATGTGGTAAGATAAAATGACAGCTTGAATATGTCACAGAATTAGATTTAAGGATACAGATGGCATCTTACCCTACATTTAATTCCAATTAAAAAATCTGCCCTGGCCGGTTTGGCTCAGCGGTTAGAGTGTTGGCCTGTGGTACAGAGAGACCCGGGTTCGGTGGTTCCCGCTAAGGGCATGTACCTCGGTTGCAGTTTGTCCCCGGCCCTGGTTGGTCGTGCGGGTGGCAGCCACTCGATGTGTCCCTTCACATCGATGTTTCTCTCTCTCTCTCTCTTCCTCTCTCTCCCTCCCGCTCTATCTGAACAAAAAATGGAAAAGTGTCCTCGGGTGAGGATAAAAAAAAAAAAAAAAATCGGAAATTATGGCTTGTGACTTTGGATTAGTTCAAATGATTTTGAATTATTTTCTCATTATCTTCTTTAAGATAATAGATTGCTTTGGGGATAAAGTGGAAGAGCCATCATTTTTTCTTATTAAAGAAATATTATTTAATAGTTTTTGTTTCATTGTATTTGTTGCTCATGTACACAGAAGTGTATTTATTTTATTGGTCTTTATTGTGTATGTGAGGGATCTTCATAGTTTTATTTAGGGTCTGGCAACTAAGAAAGAGAGATGCCTGAAGCTGTTGCCTCCTGCAGGAGCCCTGACTGGGACTTAGGATAAAACATGACAACCAGGTACTTACTCTTTACTAGAAAATTAACCTGTAATGTTTAGTACTGTTAACAACACTACCACTGAGCCAGCACAGACAGGGTTTTTATTTTAACATTTTTGAAAAGAGTCCTACCCTAGAGTATTTTAACATTGATTTTTTTCAGATAGAGTGAAAGAAAGGAGCTAGAAAAAGAGAGAGAGAGAGAGAGAGAGAGAGAGAGAGAATGAAAAACTTGTGAGAGAGACACATCTATTGTCTTCCTCCCCACCATCCCAGTCGGGACCTCGATTGTACAGCTACTGAGAAACATGCCATTGGTTGAAATCGAACCCAAGACTCTTAAGTTTGAGGGAGGATTCTCCAGCCACTGACCTAAATGGCTAGGGCTATTTTAACATTTTTCAATCAGATAGAACATTTGACAGTGTAAAGCTTAGGAATATATGAAAGTCAGGATTTCAGAGCATTTTAGAAAAATGTGCCTGAACATGTATTCAATATCAATTATAGCTAAAACTATGACTATTAAACATTAGTTGATATAAATGTAATTTACCCTCACTACCTCAGCACTATTGATATTTTCCCAGCATGAGCAAATTGAGGTCTATATTGTGCAAAGATTTAATATTTTATTTGTCATTCTCTAACGATGTAAAATGTCTTTTAGGAGGTCTAGAGAGACTGGTGCGATTCAGCTGCCTGCGTGCAGGAACTGCAGGGTGTGGGGGCACCAGAGAGTCCTGTGTGACCCAGCAGGGACTATGCCAACCAATTAACAGTGGGACCTGCGGGATGCTGAAGCACCAGAGAAGAGTGTGCGACCCAGCAGCACAAACATAGGCATAGAGCCCAGTCCCAAAATGGACTGTGCAATCCAGTTTCCCATGAAATATGCAGGATGCAAGGACGTCAAAAAGTCTTGTGGGACCCAGTTGCACACAAGATAGGCATAGAGGATGTGAAAATGGAGGCAGAGTAAATAAAGGCTCTGAAGACTATCTATCTCCCAGGACCAAATGGTAATTACTACTAAATTAAAGATAAATCCTCAGAAAAAAGCAACATAAAAGTAGTAGGACTGGACCATGTACCCAGGGACATTGGTAGGATCTGTGGAAGCACGAGAGGGTGGCGAGCTGGGAGCCCATGGACAGCAGCAGCTTATCTCTGTGCAGCACCCTTGGAAAATAAAGACCAAGCTCATTTCACAGAGCACTAAAATACCCACAGGCACTCACCTGGGGGCTACAGCAAAGGGAGGGAAACAGGGCTGAAAATCTGTGAGGACATCCCGGATTTGGAGGGCACTCAGTTATTGCTGGGTTGCGGCCACAATTGAAAGTGGCCAGTGTGTTCCTTCCCAGAGCTGTGGAGAAAAGCAGCAGGCCTCCCCTCAAAGATTCAGCCTTTCCCATGTGAGGCAAACAAATGCAAATTGAGGCTCATTAACAAGCAGCATCTATCCCACACTTTGGAAATCCTCTTATGCAGAACACCAGGGCTACATTCCAAGCTCTGAGTAACTGAGACTATGAAAAATGCTAGAGAATAACTGAACTGTTCCTGGGCTTTCAAATCTACCCAGGAAAGTAAGACTTGACAGTGGTGTTGAACATGGGCCCACCCAGGCTCATCCAAACCTAGTAGAGGGAGCCACAAACACCAGAACACCAACACCCACAGGGAAAACTTGGCAGGCTCTAGAGCACACTGTGATAGCCAAAATTGTGAAACAAAGAAACGAATCCCAAATGAAAGAACAAGAGAACTCTATCAAAGATGAGATAAATAAAATGCAGCTAAACAAATTATTAGAGGTAGAGTTTAGAGCCATAATCTTGAGGAAGCTCAACAGCATGAGTAAGGACATCATTACCATGAGTAAAGATATAGAAACATAGAAAACAAAGCAACGGGAAGAAAATAAAGAATGATATAGCAGGAATAAAGAACGCATTGAAAGGACTAACCAGCAGAGTAGAGGAAGCTGAGGACCAGATCAGTGAATTAGAAGACAAGGTAGAAAAAAATCAACCAATCAGAAAACCTAAAATAAAAAACAATTAAAAACCAGGAAAGCAGCTTAAGAGAACTGTGGGACAACTGGAAACGTAATAACATTCAAATCATAGTAGTCCCTGAAGAGGAAGAAAATGGGCAAGGGTTTGAGAATATATTTGAAGAAATAGTGAGAGAAAACTTTTCTAACTTGATGAAGGAAGAAGTCATTCAAGTTAAGAAGCACAGAGAGCCCCAAGTAAGAAGAACCCAAACAGGCCCATACCAAGATACGTAATAATTAAAATGCCAAAAAAGAAAAACAAAGAGAGAATCCTAAAGAGAGCAAGAGGTAAGCAATAGGTTACCTACAAAGAAAACATCATAAAGCTCTTAGCTGACTTCTCAACAGAAACACTACAGGGCAGAAGGGAGTGGCATGAAGTAATCAAGGTCATGAAAAACAAAGATCTGAATCCAAGACTACTTTATCCATCAAGGCTAACAGTCAGAATAAAAGGTCAAATAAAGAGCTTTCTAGGTCAAAAAAAGGAGGGTAAGGGAATATATTAACACCAAACCAGCACTGCAAGATATGCTAAAAGAATTGCTGTAATTAGTAGAAGAAATAGGAAGAAAAATAGAACCACACTAAACAAAAATGGAAATAAATAAGTATATATGTTATCATCCTATGTGAATGGTTTGAATGCTTCGATAAAAGACACAGAGTAGCTGACTGTATAAGAAAGCATGATCACATATATATTGTTTACAAGAAACCCATCTCACAACAAATGACTTACATAGATTGAAAGTGAAGGGATAGAACAAAATCTTTCAAGTAAACAGAAAGCAAAAAAAAAAAAAAAAAAAAAAGCTGGGGTAGCAACACTCATATCTGATAAAGTAGATTTCAAAATGAAGGCCATACTTAGAGACAAAGAAGGCCACTATCTAATACTGAAAGGATCTATCTAACAGGGAGATAAAACCTTGGTAAACATATATGCACCCAATTTAAAAGCACCAACATATACTAATAATCTTTTGGAGGAAATCAAAAGAGAAATCAATAGCAATACATTCAAAGCAGGGGACTTCAATACCCTGCTACATTATTGGATAGATCTTCTAGACAAAAAATTAACAAAAAAACACAAACTCTAAATGAAGCACTAGATCAAATTGATTTAATAGATATTTGCAGAGAATTACACCCAAAACTGCAGAATTCATACTCTTCTAAAGTGCACATGGAACATTCTCAAAAATAGACATCATGTTAGGACCAAACTATGTCTCTACAAGTTCAAGAAGATTAAAATCATATCAAGCATCTTCTCAGATCACAATGGCATGAAATGAGAAATCAATTGCAACAAGAACATGCAAACGCATTAGAAAACATGAAGGCTAAATAACATGTTATTGAACAATGAATGGGTTACCATGGAAATCAAGGTGAAAATTAAAAACTTTCTAGAAACCAATGTAAATGAACACACCACAACACAAAATCTATCAGATGTAGAAAATGTTGTTCTGAGACGGAAGCTCATAGCACTACAGGCCTACCTCAAGAAGCAAGAAAAATTTCTAATAGGCTATCTAACCTCACAACTTAAAGAATTACACAGCAAACAGAAAGAAAACCTCAGAGCAAGTAGAAGGAAAGTAATGGTAAAGATAAGATCAGACAAAAATGACATGGAGACCTAAAAAAAAACAAAAAAAACCCCCACAATTCAAAGGATCAATGAAACAAAGAGCTGGTTCTTTGAAAAGATCAAAAGATTGATTGACTATTTGGTAGACTCACCAAGAAACAAAGAAAGAGAACCCAAATACATAAAATTAGAAATGAAAGAGGGAAAGTAACAACTGACACCACAAAAATATAAAATGATTGTTAACAAATATACTGAATAATTATATGGCAACAAATTCGACAATCTAAGTGAAATGGACAAATTTCTAGAAACTCATAGTCTCCCAAACCTGAACCCGGACAAGAGAGAAAACTTGAACAGAAGAATAACAACAAAAGAAATTGAAGATATAATCAAGACTCTTCCAGCAAACAAAAGCCCAGGCCCAGATGGCTTCAGGGGGAACTTTACTGAACATTCAAAGAAGTACTAACACCCATTCTCCTCAAACTATTTCAAAAAATTCTAGAAGAATAAAGACTTCCAAACTCGTTTTATGAGGCCAGCATAATTCTAATTCCAAAACAGGAAAAAGATAACACAAAGAAAGAAAACGACAGACCAATATTCCTGATGAATACAGATGCCAAAATTCTGAACAAAACACTAGCAAATCGAATGCAGAATTACATCAAAAAAATTATTTACCATGACCAAGTTGGATTCATCCCAGGAATGCAAGGCTGGTACAATATGTGCAAATCAACAAATGTGATACACCACATAAACAAAAGAAACATAAAAATCATATTATCATATCAATAAACACTTGAAAAACCATTCAACAAAATCCAGCACCAATTTCTGATAAAACGCATAGCAATTTGGGAATAGAGAAATACTATCTTGACATAAAAAGTACATATATAAAAAACCTACAGACAACATCATACTCAATGGTCAAAAATTAAAAGCATTTCCCTTAAGAACAGGAACAAGACAAGGATGACCTCTTTTGTCACTCTTATTTAACTTAGTCCTGGAAGTCTTAGCCACAGCAATCAGACAGGAAGAAAAAATAAAAGGGATCCAAATTGAAAGGACGAAGTGAAACTGTCATTATTCACAGATGAAATAATACTATACATATACAACCGCAAAGACTCCATCAACAATTTACCAGACTTAATAAATGAATTTGGCAAAGCAGCAGGATACCAAATTAATGTCAAGAAATTGATAGCATTCTTATACACCAATGATAAACTCACAGAAAGAGAAACTAAAAAACAATCCCTTTGACCATTGTGACAAAAAAATTAAGTAACCTAGGGAAAAAACTTAACCAAAAAAATAAAGGACCTATTCTTAGAAACTTAAGGTCATTGAAAATAAACACAAAAGAAGATATAAAATACTGGAAGAAAATACCTTATTCATGGATTGGAAGAATTAACATTATTAAAATGTCCATACTATCCAAAGCAATCTATAGATTCTATGATATCCCCATTAAAATACCAATGACATACTTCACAGAACTAGAATAAATACTTCAAAAGTTCATATGAAAGCAAAACAGACCTTGAATAGCCACAGCAATCTTGAAAATGAAGAACAGATAAAAAAAGAAAAATGGCAGCGAAGTGAATGGAGCGACACAGACCATCTCCCAAGACCAAACTGGATTTACAATGAAAATAAAGGCAAATCGTCAGGAAAGGGCAGCTGAAAGACATCTTGGAGGACCACTTAACCAGAAACACCCACTCAATCCTGGTAGGATTGCGAGGACGAGAGAGGGGGCCAGGAGCCCATGGTCCGCAGCGGCCTGGGCAGGGGCCAGGGAACTTGGCGGGAAGTTACTGCTACCGCCTCCCTTGCCACCCTGCATGGGCCCTGGGAACGCTGTAGCCTGCTAAGCCCTCAGCGGGTGCCGCGCGGACTTGCGGTGACCAGGGGACTGTGCTGGACGCTACTGCCACCTCTGCAGTGTCCCGCTACCGCGGCTCAGTCCTGGGGTTTCTGCTGAGTGCAACCCCCTCAGCTGGTGCCACAGCCGCAGCCGCCCTTGGCTGGAAGCAGCACCCTCGGATTAAAAGTCCCAGGCGGCTCCAGGACACAGAGTCGGGACAGAGGCTAAATTGGCAGCAGCCACTCAACTTGGGCTCCGGCAGAGGAAAGGCAGACTGGACCGGAACTGTGTGGAGACACTCGGGTTTTGGAGGGTGCTAAGAGCTTTTGCTGAGTGCAGCCACGCAGGACTGTGGTCATTTTACTTCTACTCAGGGCCCTGGGGAGAGGAGGTGGCCCCTCCCTCAGAGATTCAACCCCACAGGGTGGCCATTGAAATGCTAAATGAGGCCCACTAACAACAAACACCTGCCTCACTCTCAGGAAATCCTCTTACACTGAGCACCTGAGGGAGTTTTTCAGGCAACTCAGAAACCAAGGGTCTGCAGGTGACCTCTACTAATAGCCTCCAGGCAAAAAAAAAAAAAAAAGTAGAGGATAACTACCATTGCCTGGGCTAGCAACACTAACCAGAAAAGCTAAGACTTGATGGTGGTGTTTAACGTGGGTCCTCCCTGGCGCATCCAAACCCAGGAGAGGGAGCCACAAACAGCAGAACACCAACACCCACTGGGAAAACTTGGCAGACTCCAAAGCCCACTGTCATAGCCAAAATGGTGAGAAACAGAAACAAAACCCAATTGAAAGAACAAGAGATCTCTATGGAAGATGAAATAAATGAGGTGCAGTTAAGGAAGTTAACAGAACTGGAATTTAGAGCCATGATGTTGCGGAAGCTCAACAGCATGTGTAAGGACATGAGCACCATGAGTAAAGACATAAAAATGTTGAAAATAAACCAGTTGGAAATGAAAAACCAACAGGAAGAAATGAAGAATGACATATCAGAAATGAAAAACACATTGGAAGGTCTAAAAAGCAGAGTAGGGGAAGCTGAGGACTGGATCAGTGAATTAAAAGACAGGCTAGAAGAAATCAACCAATCAGAAAACAAAAAGGAAAAAACGATTAAAAAACAGGAAAACAGCTTAAGAGAACTAAGGGACAACTGGAAACGGAATAATATTTGCATCATACGAGTCTCTGAAGAAGAAGAAAGTAAGCGAGGGCTAGAGAACATATTCAAAGAAATAGTGACAGACAACTTCCCTAATTTGGTGAAGGAAGAAGATATTTAAGTTCATGAAGCACAGAGAGCCCCAAGTAAGAAGAACCCAAACAGGCCCACACCAAGACACATAGTAATCAAACTGTCAAAAATTAAAGACAAAGAGAGAATCCTAAAAGCAGCAAGAGATAAGCAACAGGTTACCTACAAAGGAAACCCCATAAGACTCTCAGCTGACTTTTCACAAGAAACACTACAGGCTACAAGGGAATGGCATGAAGTAATCAAGGTCATGAAAAACAAGGATCTGAATCCAAGACTACTCTACCCAGCAAGGCTATCATTCAGAATAGAAGGTCAAATAAAGAGCTTTTCAAACAAAAAAAGGCTAAGGGAATACATTAGCACGAAACCATCACTGCAAGAAATGTTAAAAGGACTGCAGTAATTACCAGGAGAAATGGGAAGGAAAATAGAACCACACTAAACAAAAATGGCAATAAATAAGTACATTTCAATAATCACCTTAAATGTAAAAGGACTGAATGATCCCATAAAAAGACACAGAGTAGCTGATTAGATAATAAAGCATGACCATCTATATGTTGTTTGCAAGAGACCCACCTCACAACAAAAGACTCACATAGATTGAAAGTGAAGGGATGGAAAAAAATCTTTCAAGCAAACGAAAAAGAAAAAAAAGCTGGGGTAGCAGTACTTATATCTGATAAAATAGACTTCAGAATGAAGGCCATAACGAGAGACAAAGAAGGCCTATTGAAAGGATCTATCCAACAGGAAGATATAACCTTGATAAACATATATGCACCCAATATAGGAGCACCAAAATATATTAAAAAACTATTGGAGGACTTCAATGGAGAAATCAATAGCAATACAATCATAGCAGGGGACTTCAACACCCCGCTCACATCACTGGATAGATCATCTAGACAAAAAATTAGCAAGGAAACAGAGACTCTAAATGAAGCACTAGACCAAATGGATTTAATAGATATCTACAGAGAACAACACCCCAAAACTACAGAATTCACATTCTTCTCAAGTGCACATGGGACATTCTCAAAGATAGACCACATGTTAGGGCACAAACTAAGTCTCTACAAGTTCAAGAAGATTGAAATTATATCAAGCATCTTCTCAGAACACAATGGCATGAAACTAGAAATCAATTGCAAGAAGAACATACAAAGACATTTGAACACATGGAAGCTAAATAGCATGTTATTAAACAATGAACGGGTCACTGAGGAGATCAAGGAAGAAATCAAAAACTTCGTGGAAACCAATGAAAATGAAGACACAACAACACAAAATCTATGGGATGCAGCGAAAGCAGTTCTGAGAGGGAAGTTCATAGCACTACAGGCCTACCTCAAAAATCAAGAAAAATCTCTAATAGACTATCTAACCTCACAACTTAAAGAACTAGAGAGCAAAAAAAAAAAGAAAACCCCAGAGCAAGTAGAAGGAAGGAAATAGTAAGAATCAGAGCAGAAATAAATGACATAGAGACCAAAAAAAAACAATTCCGAGAATCAATGAAACAAAGAGCTGGTTTTTCGAAAAGATAAACAAGATTGATGGACCCTTAGCTAGACTCAGCAAGAAACAAAGAGAGAGAACCCAAATACATAAAATCAGAAATGAAAGAGGAGAGATAACAACTGACACCACAGAAATACTAAAGGTTGTTAACACTACTATGAACAATTATATGGCAACAAATTCGAAAATCTAAGCGAAATGGACAAATTTTTAGAAACACATAGTCTCCCTAAACTGGATCAGGAAGAGGTAGAAAACTTGAACTGACCAATAACAACAGAAGAAATTGAAGATGTAATCAAGACTCTCCCGGCAAACAAAAGCCCAGGCCTGGATGGCTTCACGGGTGAGATTTACCGAACATTCAGAAGAACTAATACCCATTTTCCTCAAACTATTTCAAAAAATTCAAGAAGAAGGAAGACTTCCAAACTCGTTTTATGAAGCCAGCATAATTCTAATTCCAAAACCAGAAAAAGACACAACAAAGATAGAAAACTACAGGCCAATATCCCTGATGAACATAGATGCCAAAATCCTGAACAAAATATTAGCAAATCAAATCCAGCAATACACCAAAAAATTATTCACCATGACCAAGTGGGATTCATCCCAGGGATGCAAGACTGGTACAATATTCGCAAACCCATAAATGTGATACACCACATAAATAAAATGAAGAATAAAAACCACATGATCATATCAATAGATGCTGAAAAAGCCTTTGACAAAATCCAGCATCCATTTCCGATAAAAACGCTCAGCAGTGTGGGAATTCAGGGATCATATCTAGACATAATAAAGGCCATATATAAAAGACCTACAGCCAACATCATACTCAATGGGCAAAAACTAAATGCATTTCCCTTAAGAACAGGAACAAGGCAAGGATGCCCACTTTCGCCACTCCTATTTAACATAGTACTGGAAGTCTTAGCCACAGAAATTAGACAGGAAGAAAAAATAAAGGGGATCCAAATTGGAAAGGAGGAAGTAAAATTGTCATTATTTGCAGATGACATGATACTGTACATAGAAAACCCCAAAGATTCCACCAAAAGTTTACTAGACTTAATAAATGAATTTGCAAAGTAGCAGGATACAAAATTAACGTCAAGAAATCGATGGCATTCTTATACACCAATGATGAACTCACAGACAGAGAAACTAAGGAAACAATCCCATTTACCATTGCGGCAAAAAAAATTAAGATACCTAGGAATAAACTTAACCAAAGAAATAAAGGACCTATTCGCAGAAAACTACAGGTCATTGAAAAAAGAAATAGAGCAAGATATATAAAAGTGGAAGCACATACCCTGTTCATGGATTGGGAGAATTAACATCACTAAACTGTCCATATTACCCAAAGCAATCGATAGATTCAACGCAATCCCCATCAAAATACCAACGACATACTTCACAGAATTAGAACAATTACTTCAAAAGTTCATATGGAACCAAAAAAGGCCTCGAATAGCCACAGCAATCTTGAAAAGGAAGAACAAAGTTGGAGGGATCACAATACCAGATTTCAGGTTATACTACAAAGCCACTATAATCAAAACAGCCGGGTACTGGCACAAGAACAGGTATATAGACCAGTGGAACCGAGCTGAAAACCCAGAAGTGGACCCAAGGCAATATGCTCAATTAATATTTGACAAAGGTGGCAAAAGCATACAGTGGAGTTAAGGACAGCCTCTTTAATAAATGGTGCTGGAAAAATTGGACAGCTACTTGCAGAAAAATGAAACTAGACCATCAACTTACACCCTACACCAGAATAAACTCAAAATGGATAAAACACTTAAATGTAACTCATGAATCCATAAAAATCCTAGAGGAGACTGTGGGCAACAAAATTTCAGACATCATATGCAGCAGAATTTTTACTGACACATCATCTAAGGCAATAGAAACAAAGGAGAAAATGAACACATGGGACTACATCAAACTCAAATGCTTCTGCACAGCGAAAGATACAATCATCAAAACAGAAAGGTTACCCACTGTATGGGAGAGCATAATTGCCAATGATATATCAGATAAGGGGTTAATTTCCAATACATATAGAGTGCTCATACAACTCCACAAAAGGAAGACAAAGAATCCAATAAAAAATGGGCAGAGGAACTAAATAGACACCTCTCCAAACAGGACATACACATGGCTAAGAAACATATGAAGAAATGCTCATCATCACTAATCATCAGAGAGATGCAAATCAAAACATCAATGAGGTATCACCTCACACCTGTCAGAATGGCCGCCATCAACAAATCATCAAACAACAAGTGTTGGTGAGGGTGTGGAGAAAAAGGGTCTCTAGTGCACTGCTGGTGGGAATGCAGACTGGTGCAGCCACTATGGAAAACAATATGGTGTCACCTCAAAAAATTAAAAATTGATCTTCCATTTGACCCAGTGATCCCACTTCTAGGAATATACCCTAAGATGCCTGAAACACCAATCAGAAAGAATATATGTACCCCCTTGTTTATAGCAGCACCATTTACAATACTTAAGATCTGAAAATAGCCCCAAACGTCTAACAGTAGGCAAATGGATAAAAAAGCTGTGGTACATATACACAATGGAGTACCATGCAGCTGTGAGAAAGAAAGATCACTTATCTTTTGAGACGACATGGAGGGACCTGGAAAGTATCATCCTAAGTGAAACAAGTCAAACAGAGAAAGACAAATATCACATGATCTCACTTATTTGTGGAATATAATGAATATAACAATGTGAGGAATGGGGTAGTCCCAGAGATGTGTAAGTGGAGTACAGACTGACAATCCCCAGAAGAGGGGGTGGGGGGAGAGATAAACCACAGAACTTATGTGTGTGTATGCATGAACAATGGACATGAACAGTACAGCTGTGGATGGGGCAGGGAAGGATGGGGAGGTGGGAGTCAGTGAGGGAAAAGGGAGAAACATCTGTAGCAAAATATATAAATTAATTAAAAAATAAATTACTTATTGATGTACTAACAACTATTTATCACAGGGGCACATTGGACCCACACACACTTTGCAGTCATATTCTCCATGGCTAGCTCTAACAGGTGCTTGGAGAAAACAACTTCCCAGTGTGCTACGGTCACTCTGGCTGAGCCTCAAGTTTTATGGACAAATCAGGGGCCACCACAGTTGAAACAGAAATTACCTTGACTGGTGCCACATTGTAGTGTCTCCTGGCCTCACTTGAGCCTTGTCTCAGCCAGAATTAAGTAAGGGGAAACCTTGAAGGCCCCAAAATTATCTGTTCTATCAACAAATTTTGATTGATCAACTATTATGCTTAGTCATTGTCTGGTCACTGAGGACAAAACACAGGAAAAATCAAGGTCCTGACTGTTAAGAGGCAGATAACAGATCAAGAGTAAAGTGCAGACAAGTCAGACATAGCTTTGCTGTCTTAGTAAAAAAAAAAGTGTTAAGAGAAAAGAGGAAGAAGTAGCCAATAAAAGAGAATGTAGGGATAACCTAGCTTGTTTGAGTAGAGTGGGAAGGAGCCACAGAGGCATCTCAGTAAGAAAGTCTTGTCAGGGAGCTGGTGTGCAATGGTCCTGTGGTAGGGCAGATGGACACTTCAACATAACACTTTCCAACAGAAAAGTTAAGTACAATAGACCAAAGTTTATGGTTCCATTGATATGAATGTCACCGATATGCAAGTCCACATAATAGTAATGATGCCCAAAGCCTTAGGAGATGGATGCATGAGAAATGATTGTTCATAGGTACAGGTGATGTTTTAGAGATGACGGCAATATTCAGACAGGAGATGGCAGAGATGGTTACAAAACTCAGAATATACTGAATTCACTGAGAGTGTACTTGGAATGAATGAACTTCACACTATGTAAATAATAGATCCATAAAGCTGTTTCAAAGTACATATGGCACATTGTCAGGGATTGAGCAGTGACATGCAGGAGAAAGATTACGCATAAATGGAAAGAGACATCCAGTCAAGAGGTGGTCGTCAAAGGGGTGAAATAGAAACACTGAACTGAGCGAAAATTTGGGTCTTGGTTCGGGTTCACCGTCACACTAGCCTTTCCCAGGTATTCCATATAGACTGCTTTCAGCGCCCGAAGAAAGAGGGTAAGGGTGGGAGCTGAGGACGTCTTTTGTTTAAGAGTTGTTCAAGACAGCGATGTCGGTCCCTAACTGGAAGTGTTGCAAGACTTGATGAGATGAGAAGAGACAAACTGACAAGTGAACAGAATTGATGTTTTCAAAGTGGTAAGAGTCCAGCCAGTTTGGCTCAGCAGTTAGAGTGTCAGCCCACAGACAAAGGAGTCAAGAGTTCAAATCTGGTCAAGGGCATGTACCTCATTTGCCATTTGTCCCCATCCCAGTTCAGGGTGGTGTGGGTGGCAACCAGTCGATATGTCACATTTATATCATTGTTTCTGTTTATCTCTCTCTGACTCTATCTCTTTCTACCACCCTCTGAATTGAGATAAAGAGAAAAAGATTCTCCAGTGAGGATGAAATATGTACATTAAATGGAACATAAACAGTAAGAATTGCATGATATCAGATCTAAAGGTACAAATGGTTTCTAGGCACAGGTCCCATGGGTTGTTGCAGAGATCACCACATTCCGATGCCCAGAGTGCAACAGACATCCGCTGCTTTCTGACTTGGACACCACCTCTGGGACCTGAGAAGGTGGAAAGGTAGTAGGGAGAGGCCAGAATCCCTGGGCAGTGGGTGCTTAGGTGGTTGAAAAAGTCGTGATGGATGAGCCTGGAGTTGAAGACAGAAGGTGATGCTGGGGTTACTGCCTTGAGATTAATGTGGAGGACATCTTTCCCCATTATTGTCTCATCTTAAAAATTCTAAGAACCCACATGTAGTCTCATGTGGCCACATGCACCCTCGGAATGAGGGACAACATTTCACAAGTAAGTGCCCTCACAATCACTGCTGCCTGGGGAGGAGAGAAGAAGGTGCAGCAGGACTGGAGCCCAGTCACTTGCTGGTCCTTTTCTCACGTGTCACACGGGTATAGGTAGAGAATCAGAAATCTTTATGTTAAGAACAATCCTACCGCTGAATATTGCATAGGAGCGAAAAAGGGCAGGTATAAGGGGGATGCCAGAGGATTGATACAGGACACATAGATGAGAGGTGATAAATGACACATAGATGGAGGGGACAGATAGAGACCACAGATGGCTGACAGATGAGAGATCCAGGAGCGGTGACACACAGATGAGAGCAGACAGATGTCAGCGGACTGATGGATGAGAAACGACAGAGGACTGGGCATGAACCGCAGATGGACCAGCGGTGGCAGAGGAGTGTCGGTGTAGCACACAGCACAGCAGCACATTCAGCGTCTATTTATTTTTTATTATTATTTTTTTTTATTTTATTTTTTTATCCTCACCTGAGGACATTTTTCCATTTTTTGTACAGAGAGAGTGGGAGGGAGAGAGAGAAAACCATCGACTTGAAAGAGACGCATCGAGTGGCTGCCACCCGCAAGACCAACCAGGGCCGGGGACAAACTGCAATCGAGGTACATGCCCTTAGCGGGAACCGAACCTGGGTCTCTCGGGACCGCATGCCGACGCTCTAACCGCTGAGCCAAACCGGCCAGGGCTCGGCGTCTATTTCTTTGGAGGTGCGCGCGCAGGTCCGTCAGTCCCGCACTGTGCAGAGCTGGGCGGGGCCACTTCCTGGGCGCAGTTCCCGCCAGAGCCGGAGTCTCAGCCTCCGCCCGCCTGGGGTGCTCAGCCGGCCGCTCAGCTGGCGGTGTGGGCGGAACTTGGATGCCGGGCTGGGACCGGGGAGGGCGGTGAGGGGTCCAGCATCGCGGAGCTGCAGCAGCTCGTGTCCACGGAGAGGTCGTGCACAGCCTGCCGGCCCTGTCCACAGGGAGAGATGCTGGTTCCCCTGGGGGTCCTGGCAGGCTTCCCAGGTCGTGGGGTCGGCAAGTTCGGCTGTGGCAGTGGCACGTGCTGTGACATGCGGGCAGTTGGGTTCTTTCCAGGACACGCGCTGCATCTTTCCCTCAAGTTGTCCTGCAGGCCGGGAAGGAGAGCGGGTGCAGCTCCGAGGGCCCCAGGGAGGGGGGCGGCAGGGCGGGGCCACCTGCCCGGGTGCTGGGTGTGGGGGAGCGCTGGGCAGGGAGCCAGAGGGGCGGCCACACCCCTGCTTGGAGAAGGCCTGGGCCTGCTGGCTGCGTGGGTGTGTCTTGTCAGCCAGGGCAGTAGTGGGTTCATTTCCCACTGCCGGCGCCTGCGGGGAACCCTGGAGCTGGGTTCGCTGTTCATTGTCCCTCTGGGAGCCCCAGGGTGCAGAGTCGGAGGTGTGCACGAAAGGGGCACAGACTGAACCTGACAGGTTTCCTTTTCCCTCACGTCCAGGGCGCATTCTTAAATGACACTTCTTTCCCTGCTGCAGCTGGAAACAGACGTGTCCAGGGCCCTGCTCGTGTTCCCGTGGGAGCCCTGCAGATGCTCCGGGCGCTGCCCGCGATGGGAACGGAGAAGGACGCCTTTTCACACAGTCGTAGCCGTGTGCTCTGTAACCGTGTTTCTGGGAACGTGTTGATTGCCTCGTGGTCCAGGTAGGCAGTGCCCCGAGTACGCAGGTTATTAGTCATCGCTTCTTGTCAGTTCAGCCTGGGGAGTGGGGCAGGGGAGATCGACAGGCACGTGAGCGTGGACACAGCACCGCGGAGAACTTACTTACCCTGGCCTCTGGGTTCCAGTGTAAGGCCGTCAGCGCTTGACCATGGATAGCGCGTCGCTACAGGGCTGTCCTCAGCGTTGAGGCCAGTGATTCTGGGGGATAAGAAGAGACACAAAGACACGTGGGGAAAGCGGACTTCCCAGTCCTTGGGAGCTGAGGGTTGAAAAAGTGCCTATTTGAGTAGGCCCTTGACAATGATGTAGGTGTGCAGATCTGGAAGAAACAAAACGACCTGAGCCTATAGATTGTAGGTGTCATAAGGAGGTGACCTTCCTGCCCAAAGTTTCCTCTCCTGTCCTAGAAAATGTTTATCCTCTAACCACAGTGAATTTTCTAAAATGCTTATATCACGATGTACTTTACAACAGTGCTCCATCGTGTATTCTGATTCAGTCTCGGAAGGTCCTGTTTAAACATAGAAAATAAGAAAATGCTGACAATTCTGAAAATACACACTTGCAGTTGTACTTTGAAATTGTATATTAATTATTTTACCTGCACAAACAGGGAAATTATAAAGACTATTTATAGGATAGCGAATCCATTTCAATGAATGAACACAGGAAGGATTTATTCCCCAAGTAATGCACATGTATATACCATCTGGGAATGAAAAAAAAAGTTGCCATTACAAAATGATGTAAAATGCACATTTTAGAAAGTAATGCCTGCATTTTTTTTTTTTATTGTGTGTTAGGCTTATCATTCTTTATTACTTAGAGTAATTACTTAGAGGACTTTTAGAGTAATTGACAATATATGTTTCTGTTCTGCATGACTTAATGGAAGACATTGAATAATGAAATGTTTCTTAACTGTGGCATGATGAAGAACTCAATGCTTTTTGAAGAAAATGTTGGATTTGGGGAGATAATTTGATGTTGACCTTGATTTATTTGCAGTATTATGTAGCTTTGTAAAATTTATGCATTTGTTAGAGTTTTGTGACATGTACTTTGTTCATATTATCTGTAATTATTTTAGTGCTTCAGTGGAAAAACAAGTAGAGTTAAGCAAACCACCAACCATCTTTACAATGTGGTGGTAGATGGAGGTCACCATGTCCTTCAAGGCACAGAGGTCGTGCAAGAAACCTGCGATGTGGAAGAGGAGGAAGTAGAGGAGCAGGAACTGGAAGTAGAGGAGCAAGAGTGCTTTGCTCAGGTGGAGAACACTTAAGTAATAGTTTAAACATAGGGAAGGATGGAGACTTGCCTTTGGGTGGTGAACACACAACCCAGTATGCAGATGATATATGACAGAATGGTACCCCTGAATTCTATGTAAATGTATTAAGCAGCATCATCCAATAAATTCAATGAAACACAAAATGTGGATATAGAGTTTGTAAATATCTACAACAGTGTAAATTAATACAATATAAAAAATAAAAAAGTAAGGATGAAATGATAGTTCAAACCAGTATTATGAATGTATAAATATATCTCAAATGTTATTTAAAATTTGAATAAGCACAATATACTATATAATTGGTTGGATAAGGAGTTTATTCTAACACTTGTATTACAAAGGGGAAAGAAGTTAAAGTTTTGAAGTTTTCTCTTTCTTTGTAATATTGGTCTCATGTATAATATAGTTACCTAAGCCTTTTTAAACTGAAGGACCAGAAACATGTGGGAGAGGAAATTACGCAGGAGCTCCACACCAAGAACCTCTCTTCCAGGAGAAATTACCATGTGTCACGAAGAGATGATAGTTGGGCTATGTCCTACAGGTAAAGGAAAACAAGATATCAGAAGAGTTCATTATAATTGATAGTATTTGTGGTTGATGTGAAATTCACCTCTTATAAAGGTAAATATAAAAATAAGAAATACAAGTGAACAATAACATAACATAGAATATATTCGGTAGAGTATGCCACCTCCACATCTAGGAAGTATAAAAACATTTTTAGTGCCCCTAAACACAACAGTCTAAACCTTTCTCCCCTGACCCACGACCAAACATCAACCTGTATTCTGAGTGTATTGATGTTACTGTTCTCGATAAATCATACTCATGAAGTGGAACCACACGTTATTATAGCATGTAACTTGTGTCTGTTAGCGTGCGTGTTTTCAAGAAACATCCATGTAGCATGGAAGAGTGAATCTCACCTTTTGTGGCTGAATGAGTATACCATTGTAGCTGCAGTTACCAACTTTGCTTTCCAGTTCATCTGTCTGGGCTCTTTCCCTCTCGTACTGTGGTGAGCCTCCACATACACACATTTTTGTTCCTCATTTCAAATATTTGTGGTGTGTAATTTAGAGTGCAATCGATGAAGCATATTTAAATTCAGAGGTAATGTTTTCTAAGGAATCTCCAATGATATACACAGCAGTTGTATCATTTTATCTTTTAGTTATCTATGAAAAGGATCCCGGTTTTCCACATCCTCAGCAAAACATGCCATTTTTATTTTTTCTAACATTGGAGACTAATCTGGAGAAAAGTTGTATGTCACCTTAGTTTTGATTTACATTTTTCTGAGGAGCAGTTATATGGAACATCTCTTCCTGAAGTTATTGGTTGTGTGTTCTTCTTCTTCGGAGACATTTCTATTAAAGCTTTTGTCCATTTAACATTTTTGTCATTTTGTTGCCAAGGTATACATATACGCCAGATAACAGAAGGCACATTTTAAAATATTTGTGGTTAATTTATCTTAGTTATTCAAGCAAAGATGATCCAAATTCCCAACACAGGAAGTATCATGGCGTAATACCTACAGACTTTGGGTACCCTGCATATCACTGTTCATGTTCCGGGAAGAGTTTTTCTGTAGAAGACACAGGTATGATCAAATATTTGTCATTTTATGAAATAACTCACTGCAGTGTTATCTTGGAGTGTGTGTGTGTGTGTGTATAATTTTTTTTCCAGTGATCAAAATGGCTATGACGGGAGTCATTATACAGATTGTTCTGAATATTGGAATGGAGGCTCTTACAGGCAATCATATGAGAGATGTGCTATGATGATGTTATAGCTTAAATATCACCGAATTAGATACAAGAAGCCTGACTGCATTTTACCCTATGTTTAATTCCAATCAAAAAAGGGCAATGTAAGCAGTGAGCTTTGGATTAGTTCAAATGCCTTTGAATTATTTTCTTATTAGCTCCTTTAATATAATACATTGTTTTGGGGGATAAAGAGGCTGTACCATCTTCTTTTCTTATTAAAGAACATCATTTAATAGTCTTTGTTTTGTTGTGTCTGTTGCTCATGTACACTGGAGGATACATTTGCCTTCGGTCTTTACAGTGTGTGCAAGGTATCCTCATATTTTTCTTAGGGTCTGGCAACAGAGGAAGAGAGACACCTGAAGGAGTTTCCTCTAGCATGAGCCCTGACTGGGACTTAGGACAAAACATGCCAGTCAGGTACATACTCTCTACTAGGAAATGAACCTGTAAACTTTGGTACTGTTACCAACGCTACCACTGAGTCAGAACAGACAGGGGTATTTTAACATTTTTTTAAAAATTCTACCCTAGAATATTTTCACATTGATTATTGAGATAGAGTGGGAAGGTGGTAGGTAGAGCGAGAGAGAGAGAGTGAGGAACTTCAATGTGAGAAAGAAACATTGATGGTCCTCCTCCCCACCATCCCAACCGGGGCCTAGATTGAAGAGCTACTGAGGTACGCACCCTTATCAGAATCGAACCTGAGACTCTTCGGTACCAGCACAGACCCTCCAGCCTCTGAGCCAAACCAGCTATGTCTGTTTTTAACATTTTTAAGTAAGATAGAACGTTTGACAGTGTAAAGCTTAGTGACCATATGACAGTCAGGATTGCAGAGCATTTTAGGAAAATGTGCCTGAACATGTATTCAAAATCATTTATAGCTAAAACTATGACTCTTAAATATTATTTGATATAGATATGATACCTTCACTATCTCAGCACTATTGATATTTTCTCAGCATGGGCACATAGATGTCTATGTTTTGCAAAGATTGAAGATTTTATTTGTCATGCTATAATGATATAAAAAGTATTTTAATGTGGTTCAAGGTGGGCCATTTGCTCTTTGACTTCATAGGTAGCTCACATGAAGCATCACCAGCAGGAGTGCCTCCCCTGACTGGTGGTGGAAGCAGTCACTCTGATGACTGCTATGGCAGTGGACGAGGTGGTTATGGAGGAGGGCATGGATTTTGCTGGAGCAGCTGATGAGGAACCTGCTAAAGCGGTTGTGAGCAAGGTACTGGAGGAGACCAACGGTTTCACCCTCTTCTAGATAGGGTGTACCCTGTGCCTGTTGCACCACATAGTAACTCACATTTTTGGCCTTTTTTAGTAGGAGGGCATGAGGGAAGTCCGTCAGGCAGCCTGTGTGGTAACAGATATTACAAACAGTAGTCATTTCTGTATAAAGTTTTCTTTGTAAGGAGAAAAATTCAAATCCCATTTTTCTGTTACTTGGGAATGTCTAAAACAGCAACATTTTTGGGGGGGGGAGGAGAAGAGGCATGTATGAATTGTACCTCTAGGATAATTGAGATATCAGAGAAAAGCTTTGTAAAGAACATACATTTCTAAGCAGTATGATTAATACCTGAACCCAATGAAAGATAATAAATACTGAAGAGAGCAACCAGGTACCCTGGAGTGTAAAAATATAATCTGGGAAAAACAAAACCATTTTCCTGAGTGCACATCTTAAGAAAATAATTTCCCACATTAAGAGTTTCTGATCCAGGCCCCTGTTCAGTTTGGTTCGGCACATAGAGTGTCAGCCCGTGGACTGACCTGGGGCACATACATCGGTTGCAGTTGGTCCCTGGTCCTGGTCAGGGTCATGTGGGAGGCAACTACTTGTTGTGTTCCTCTCGTGTCGGGAGCATAGGAAATTACCTGTGTGATAGCGTGACTCCGGGACATTGAACTCCAGTAAACATGATAGTCTGTCTTTATAATGATTACACTAGTGGGGTAATGAGAGGAGTAACCCAGCACGTGATATGACTTCACATACAGAACAGCCTGGCAGGGCATCCTAGGGCCTTTCCACATGCCGTCAGCATTGATCTTCTCATCATGTACAATCTGTAGCCACACAACTAGTGCTCATGGTCCTCTGTATCTATTTACTCTGTGGGGGGAATTTTGCACATCTGGATCAGGGTCTCTACACATGATTTGGAGATAGATTTTCCACCAATTATTGGAATCATGGCAGGAACTATTAGGCTGCTGAGTTCTTGCTTTCCTGCAGGATGTGGCCAGTGGGAAGCCCACACATGACAACTGGAGGGACAGGAGTAGTGGTTGTTCTGTGTAATCACTGTCCTGGTCCTCCTTTTCTTCTGGACCCTCTGAGCCACGGTGCCTGATGGGCAGCTCTTCACACACAGGTCTTTGTCCCTCAGGGGATATGTAACAGTCCCTCCCCACCCTCAGGCCTGGGACAGGTTAGCCCTGCCCAGTGCTGCCAGCTCTGGTGCTACCCCTTCCCCTGCCAGCATCCTACCCACTGCACCTCAGGCTAAGTGCAGCATCAGAGCCCATCGCAGACGTCACTGCACATGACTATCTTTAGGGAACCTAAATTCACCTGCTGTATCTGACACACTGATCTTCCGGGTACAACTCAAAGGCCATCACGTGTACGATCATCCATCATTGTGCCTTCATCCATTCAGCATGCATTGATTGCCTCTGTGTTCTAGATGCTACTTGAGGACTGTTTGAGGAAGGTAGCAAGCAGACTCTAGAAGTGCAGGCTTACAAGTCACTGTGCATGGGTATGAATTAAGGCTGCTGTGCCTTCCAGAATTTCTTGCTTTACAGCTTGGGTAGTTGCTCTTATGTCCATGTTATGCATCTGCCATGGACATGACAGAGGAGAGATGTCCTTTTCAGATTGACATGATTGCCAAAGACTCAGGCAGGGTCGTGTCAAGGAGAAAACTTAATATGCAGAGTCACCCTTCCTCTGTGGGGCTGGCTTACAAGGAAGTGGGCTGGACTGCTTCCTCAGAGGGGTGTTGTTACACAGCAGGGAGGGTGTGCCGTCCTGGGTGAATGTCGGCAGGCGTGCAGTGCAGCAGCCTGCATCCGTCAGTCATGCAAAAGGGACAAAGGCTAAACTGTGTCAAAGCAATGAAGCCTTGGACACAGTGAGTAGCATAACTCCCATGAGAGGTTCAAGTGTACAGGAAACCCCTAAAGAACATAGTTTATTTGCCTGTCGAGGAACGGTGAAAAGTCTTCCCCAGAGGATACTGCACAGAAGCAAATATTACTTTCGCTCAAGTCCGGGAGTCTCCCATGCCTTTCTTTGTGCCAGTTTGCTCACACTCTTTCGGAAGAAGTTAGGAATGTATCCTGCAAAGGATGACATAGCTTGTTTTCTGCCTGAGGTCAGCTGGGCAGCATGTAAGGGGCGGGCGTACAAGCATTGCAATTTGGACAAGCATCCAATTTGGATGAGATCTTGTTCCAAATTTAGCCAAACTCATTTTTTTTGGCACAATTGAACTCTCTTTATTGGCTTCAGTGCATGCCTCCAAAAGTATCAGCTGCTGACTAGGACATATTGGAACGTATTCTGCCCAGCTGACCACACGCAGGTACTGCACTGTGTCCCCCAAGGCAGAGAGGGTGTCTATCACTGCCCCTCTCAAAAGAGCCATTTATGCTTAGTCTTGTGCTTTGTCACAGCTTTAAAGAAGACATGGGTCTTTCAGGGACCCATCAGGAAAGCACCACAAAGATCCAGATTCTGTTGGTCACCGATGTGGTGTCTGATATAGAAGGGAAAATCTGTAATAGGCTTATTAACTTTTGAAATGTGGATATCTCTATCTGGCCAGTGTGGATGAGAGAAAGGAGCATGGCCCCTTGGACTGAGAGGTCACAGTTTGGTTCCTGGTCAGGTCACATGCCTGGGTTGCTGGCTCGGTCCCCACTAGGGGGCATGCAAGAGGCAGATGACGGATGTTTCTCACATCCATGTTTCTGTCTCTCCTTCTCTTCCTGTCCCTCTAAAAACTCAACACAAAACTTTAAAAAATAGAAATAAATATTTATTTTGTTTAAATTACCCATTGTTACAGTGTTGAATGTGAACCCCAGGCAGGGAGAGGAGGGAGACACAGAGAGAAGGAAGGACAGCTAGGAGAGAAAGGGGAGGAAGACAGAAGGCGAGCTAACATGGGACACACAGAGTAAGCCCTTCTGGAAGCATTCAGGTCAGCCAGACCACAGGCTACAGTGCCCCAGCCACAGGTCTTCCCTTAGCGTCTGCTTGATCTCCAATACCTTACATGTGAGACCACTGCCCAGTTTGGACTACTGTCTGTGTCTTCACTTACTCCTCACCTGAGGATAACTTACCAATGTGAGAAAGAGAAATAATAGGAGGCAGAGAGACAGAGAGAGAGGACACAGATACGGAGATCAGTTTTCTCCAGTAAGCACTCTAACTAGGGGACTAAACAAAACGCTAGATTTGATACCGAATTCTGCTTGGGAGACACCACCTTGTTGTAAATGGGACCACGCTCCCACCAATCCAACCCCAGGTCAGGGCCGTCACTGTCCATTTCACCACAGGTAAAGATGCCTCAGTTGAAAGTGACGCAGAGCACTAATTCAGTATGTGCACAAATAAGGTGAATCTTTTTAGTACAAAGGGTAGGTGTGGATACCCAGAAAACCCACAGATAAAGTTGGGTAGTGAGGTTTTCTGAGGTCTGCGGGCCTGCTTATGGGGGCAGACCCCGGTGTGGGGAAGGAGGGAGGAGCAGAGGGGGATGGAGTCTATCTCCCTCTCTGATGGGGTAGGTGGGAGGAGACGGCTGGGTGTGGTCGGCAAAGCTCACACAGTTTGCTCAGCTGCCTTTCTGCAAGGGAACTACCAAAATCTCCTGTAGAGGCCCACCTCTTAAAGCAAATGTCCTCCTCAAGGACCCAAAACAGGACACTAGCTACACAGTGTGGGCTCCCTGGCTCAGCAGCAGACACTTGCTGCTCCTTACCAGCAACCCAGCTCAGAGCCATGACCACATGGTGAGTTGGGCTGCATCTCAAGACAGTGGGGCTCCCCCGGCACCGTGGGTCAGCACAGGACCTGGAAGGGCCCTTCAGGTCAAAACAGGGTCAGGGTTCCTGAAGCGCTATGTGGGGGTGGGGATGAGGGCACTGGGACCCTGCAAGCCAGGGTAGGTGGGATGGCACAGTGACTTCCAGTTTCAGGGTGAACTCTGAGAGTAGCAGAAACTCTGGAGGTGAGGACAGAGGTATTTCTGGGGGCAGAGATGCTCCTGGACATGGACTATCCACTCGGGTGGTGGGACTGTCCACTGGCGAGAAAGGTGGACCACCAAGGAGGCCGAGGCCTGATACCCAAAGAGGACAAGCCTGAGGAGGAGCAGCGAACAGAGGCAGGGCCCAGTGGGACCAGTGCCTGGAGCCCCGGGGAGGCGCTGGAGGCACTGCAGGCCCATCAGTTCCAGCTGAGCAGTGAGAGAGCCCGAGCCTTCAGGGCCTACATTCCAGTGAAGCGCAAGGATGCTCAGCGAAGAAAGCCCATTCGTGAGCGCAGAAGGTCGATCGTTCAGTGCATTCCCAGCGTCTGGTCCAAAGCGGTTTCCTTGACGATGCCCTTCTGGTTTGACTGTGAAACAGGCAGAAGGAGCCTGGCCAAGGTGAAGGTTCGGTTGCAGAGGAAACAGCCTGCCATCCATGTGGCACTAACCTGGGCAAGTGTGAATCTGTCAGTCAGTCTCTAGGACAAAAAGTACCAGTACCGGGTACCACTGCCACAAATTACATATTGGAATTATCCATTGTTTTTGGCAATATGAAGTTTCTTTATTTTCTATTGTACCTCCTGCCCACCACCTCAAAAAAATTTTTTAACAATGAGCTCAGTGGGGAAACACAGTTGGTTACTAACGAAATATCAGCCGAGTGATTCCTGTATCCTCTCTTAGAAACAAGTGATCACAAAATGAATTTAAGACAGTCAACAATGTGAATGTCCACCCTCCTTTCATGGTCACACAGAGACACACTTATATGAGCACAGGTGCATGCACCCACACTCAGACCTAAATAATGTCATTGCAAGCTGAGTATTTCCAAATTGGAGCAGCTGTTGTCAAATAAAGGGATTTCAAGAAGATGTGTCCTGACACTGTTTCGGAGAACACACAGACTGTTCTCAGGGGACTAAAGAGCAGTGAGACAGTATATGCACATCCTTATGTCTGAGTCCTCTGCAGTAGCTCACAGAGGTCAGGGAGGGCTCAGGAAAGTGATGTAAAGGCATTTTTCTTTTATTATTGCAGGCAGACTTAGGAGAACATAAAGCCAAAGGTAGTATGGTTGTCAGAATATGTAAGAAAGGCAGATGAGGAGGAGTTTGGACAGGAGGCAATGTCTGCAGTTCATGGGAATGGTCCACTGTGGTCTCCCCTTGTGCTCTGTGCCTCTGAGCTCTCCTTTTGCTAGTCTCTGAAAATCCTTGACCAAAAAGCAGATTCTGAACCACCCCCAGATATTAGCCATCATCGGAGACCAAGAAGAAGAATTGCAAAACTACCTGATCAATGTGGAGGTAAAACTGCGGACACAGAGTAGTAGGCTAGGTGGGGAGGACCTGTGGCCAATCCCCTGTAGCACTACCAAGGAGGGAGCTGGGAGGTGGATGTGTTTCTGAGGAGCCCAGGTCCTGAGCACTCCATGGTGAGTAATTCCACCTGTGAATGTCCTTTCCAAAATAATTGTAGAAAAGAGTCTCAAGTCAAATAAAGGTACCCAGGGTAGTAGCGAGTGGGAAGGAGGGTGAATAAAGGCAACTGGGAGACCTTAGTGCCCACAGAGTACAAGCAGGTTCAGGTGCTCTGAGCACCTAAAATTTCTGGGGCCCCTGGGGAAGGAACCGGTTGATTCACCAAATTTCTGCATTAGTACTTCCTGTCCTTTTGGCACTTCCTTGGTCTCCCCGCAAATCTGAACAAGGGCCTACTCTCCGGTGCCCTATCCATTGTCCAGAATTCCAATTCAGGCTCCTTCCTGATTTTACATCCCCCATCAGTGTGCCTCTGCCAAGCCCCCAGTGGTGACAGTGTGACCGGGTTGTGGAGGCCAATACGCAGTACTGGGGAAGGAAAGAGAAATGTGACTCAGAAGGGGCACTTCCTTCCTCAGGACACTGTGAGTCAGAGGGTTCATTTATGTGCACATGTGTGTGCATGCCAAGGAACACTCCACATTCGGAAGAGCACAGGAGAGAACTTGCAATATGGCTAGCTAGGACAGGACATGCGTAAACTGCGCCCCTGTGCCAGCCATGCTGAGGCATTCTGGATGGCCTCCCACTCAGGTTGAAAGGAAGAGGAAGGGATAGCCTGTGGAAGAGTCAGAGTGCAACTGCCATCCACCTTGAGACTGACCTAAGAAAAGTAAAAAACATGCAACCCGTTTTCTTCTATGTGTTGTTTCTATCAAGGGAAATGCAGTAGTGTGTAGTAGATGACCTCTCAATGGGCCACCGGTGAATGGCCAGCTTCTGGAATTTCCACACTGGGGCAGAGAAGCAAGGCTATGCAATTGGAGACAAGGGTCCGGATGCCTTAAATTTTATTCAGTCCTTTAGGGTAATGCCTGGGAGTTGGAGAAATGTACTGAGTGGCTTCTGGTGATAGATCTTGTACAATGGTCACAGAACTGTCACTGTGTACAGTTGTGGAGAGGAGACCCTGACTGTAGTACCTGAGGTGGTCACAGGTGTTTTTTTCCCACACCAGACATGTCATAAGTTCTGGGTGTATGTGCCAGGGCCACTCTACAATACCTGCATCAGTCAGTCATACAAATGTGACAATTCGTCATAGCCTCATCCACTGTGAGCCAAAGGAAACCAATCACCTAATTCACACATAGAGGAATGGTCAAAACAGCAAATTATATATTTTTTTCAAGCAGTGTTGAAAGTGTAGCACAGGACACATGAACTAGAACAGAACTCATCGCATTTCACCTTGGGAGCCTGCCATGACTTTCTTCATACAAGTTTACACACTCTTACATTGCTGCTGTTGAAACCAGCATAGCCTTTAGAAAGAATTCAGGATTTGTCAGGATTCAGAGCAAAAATAAACTTTAGCTGCTTTTCTGCTTATGGTCAGCTGGGATGAAAATAGTGTGTGGGCCCCAACATTAGCACCCAGAGAAGGGACAAAAAAGCCTAATCTTTTCAATAGTATGTTTCGGGGCACAGTCCCATTTCCTGTGTGAACAGCCCCAAATGCCTGCAGATGTATCAGGGGTTGAAAAGCACCTGTTTGAATTCAAACACTGCAGAGTACCCTGAGCTGGTGCTGCCAGAGAGAGCTCTCTCGGTGCTGCTCTCAAAGGGGTCATGGAACCAGGTATTGTGCTGAATCATAGCTTTGGAGGAGACACGGGTGTCTTCTGATGCCTTGGAAAGGATTGTACAAGAGGTAGGACCACAGCGTTTGAGATTCTTTTGGTCACCAGAACGGATGCCCATGGCTGAAGGGACAGCTGTTTCCATTACTGAGCAAGTCTTCCTAATGGAGCTGTCCTGTCCCTGGCCGTGTGGATCAGCTAGTTGGAGAGCAGAGGTTTTACTCTCGCATCGGATTTCTCTCAGTCCTCTGGGTGAGTCTCTCTCAACCCTTCTCCTGGGAAATATCTATGACATAGTAAGAGGACTGGGGCCTATAAGCACGCAGGTCAACTCTTTTCTGCACTGGAGACACTTTCTGGCTGTCGCTGACCCCAGCGCGGCGGGTAGGTGAGGGCCAGGGGTCAAGGGCACCGCAAAGAGCACAGAAACCAAGGGCAGAGCGAACGAGGAAACTAGAGAGGAAGCAGGAGTCTTTTCCCTGTCCGGGACCCTGAGCTTTGCCCTCGGCCAGGACGGAGGATCGGGCCCTCCCGACACAGCCTTCCCCTGCCTGCACCTGGGACCTCAGCTACCCGAGGTGCCGGGAGAGGCTCTCCTGCCCAGGACGCCCGCCCTGTCTGTGCCCAGGGTCCCTGAGGACCAGGGGCAGAGTGAGGCGGGAAACTCCTGGACTGGGAAGCGGCGGGTAGAGGCAGGGTGACCAGCAGACATCGCGGGAATGCCAGCAGGGTGGAGGGAGGATGGTCTTCCCCAGGGACTCTGGGCTCCTGGGGAGAAGGAGGCTGCCTCCCCACAGGGCGGGGCTGTGTGGGGTGCCGCCCACCGAGCGCGCTCTGATTGGAAGAGACATGCAGAGCCTGTTGGGTGGGACGAGCCTGAGGGCGTGGCCAGCAGGACAGCCAATCGATGTGACTTCCGCACAATAGCATTTGCATATACCTTGGGTAGTGTCACTACAGGAAGTCCTGGATCCAGACACTGGCCTCAGCTTAGGCAGCGGACCTGGTGGGCTCTGCAGTCGCCCTGCTCCAAGCACCTACTCCGGGCACCACCAGGTCTTGTCAGGCTATGTTTGGGGTCAGCGGGCCCCTCAGGCCCTCGGGTCTTTTAGTCCCTGTAGGAGGCCCTGAGGTGACTGAGACCCTTCAGTACCGCCTCCACCCTCAGCGCCTGGGCCTCACCACCTTCCTGCATGAACACGGACATGAAAGGACCCTGCTCTGTTCCACTGGGCCCCTCCTCCACGGTGCCAACGCGCCCTAGCGTCCTCGCTGCCCAGGAGGGACATTGCGAGCTCCGCTGGAGGACAGCAGGCAGGAGTTGGCGCTGGAGACAAGGGAAGCGGAGTTGGCAGCCAGCAAGGAGGTTTGTCCTGACCTGGGGCTGGGGAGGCAGGAGGAGGTGTTGTCCGAGGAGGGCTTTGTGCAGGAGGAGGGTGAGGATCAGCAGGGACCTGAGTGTGAGGAGCCCTGGCAAGAGGAGAGGGGCCAGGAGGGGGAGTTGGTGTCCGGGCAGCACTTTGTCCTGGAGCAGCAGGGCCTCAGGCTGGAGATGCAGCTAGTGGCAGAGCACAGCATGCTGAGGGAAGGGGAGGAGGTTTTTCTAGATCTGGAACTGGGGAAGCAGGAAGACGTGGTGCCTGTAGAGCTGTTGCAGTTGGAGAAGGAGGACGAGGTCGTGCTGGGTTCACAAAGTGAGGAGCAGGGGGAGGAGGAGGAGGCCTGTCAGGGGGAATTAATTGCTGGGAAGCAGATTGTCCTGGATGGGGAGAACATCTGGAAGGGTGTGGAGATGCGGGGTGAGGGGCAACCAGAACCAGAGGATGAAGCCAAGCAGCAAGCAGAGAAGTCTGAGGAGCGGGCACAGGCTGAGTCTGGGCAGGGTGGGGAGTGCACCTGGTCCCCGCTGGAGGGGCTCCAGGCCCTTCAGTCAGAGATGGAGCCCGTGAATGCGCACGCCAGCAAGGCCTTTTGTCGGCTCAGGCGCAAGATATAGCAGAGGCGCAGGCCTTACTTAGAACTAAGAACCCATATTGAGCACATCCCTGAATTCTGGGCCAAAGCTGTATCTTTGAGGCTGTAATGGGGTGTTCACGCTGGGGCTTTGTCATTGCAAGAGAAAGGGATCAGCGAGGACAGTTCAGAAGCAAAAGAGACACATTGCAGAGAAACTTGGTTTAGAGAACACAGTTTGGCGCAAACCTTGGAGATGTCCCTCATCTACTTTGGCCCCCAGAAACATAGTGTAGGATCTTGGTTCCAGATCAGACTCATGAAAACAACATATATATCTATATGTTGCCCGGGTCCTACTAGAAGTACTGCTGTAGTGGAAGGGTGTGAATGTACACCTCTTGAGTCAGAGTCAGGAATGCTGGGTGGGCAGAAGGACGTGTACTGGTTTCTGTTCAGCCAGCAGCACACAGGGTCAGGTGGAGATCCGGTGTTTTAGGCAAGAGATTCGTCCTGTGTTGGAGTCAATCCTTGTGGGCATCAAGATCCAATGTTTTCCTTTTGGTCTTGTGTGGAAGAGGGAGTCTGAGGCATAGAGAACTCAGGGAAATCAAGGCCATTCCCTAGTTCTGGCCCATGTTCTAGCTATTTCATGTGCAGAATGCAGTATGCATCTCCTTTACCCAAAGCAGTTTGTCAGCCACCCGGACCTGTCAGCCATGATCTGTGAGCAAGGTGAAAAGATGCTCAGCCATATGATCACTTCGAAGGTCAGCCTGGGGTAACAGAGAAATGGGAAGGGAGACAGAGTGAAAAATTCACTTTATCCTTGCCAAATAGAGAAGGCGGGTGTCCCCAAGACAAATTTCACCCTCCTGATACAATTTTATCTACAGGTGGAGGAAGTCCGGCACACCAGTGATTGGTGCAAGGTATTGCTTTTCTTTCATAAGAACCCTTAGTTCTGCAATAATGTGATTGTGAAGGAGTATCTCATTACCCTCCAAGGTAAGCGGAGGCTGCCTTCATGGGTGGCAGCAGGAGGTGGGTTGAGGTTCAAAATTTGTGCATTTTTTTACACATACATGTCATTCTGCAGGATACAGGGTGTCCCACTGCACTCCCATTCAGTGGTCCCAGCGTTATGAAAGAGAGGTCTACAGCCGCTGGCACCAAACAGCAGCCTGAACTTCTTCAACTGGTTCTCTGACCACAACGTGACATGACCCAGCAGGATTGCGGAAGTGGGGCCTCACCCGCAATACTACAATTGATTTTCCGTGTTCTTTAGCTGCTTGAGTTGATACTCAAAGTCCAGCCTTATTCTGACCAGCTGTGTTCTTTCAACCAGACCATCCTAAAGGACCTGTGGCGCAATCCCCTGAAGGCACCAAGAGAGGGGAGAAGGAGCAGGACAGGTGAGGAGATCCCAACTGGTCTCTCAACCTTGCCATGCCCAGTAGCTGGGACATTTCTTTCCCACAAGGACACATTTAGGCTGGTAGAAATAGAGCCTGTGCCCTCAGGTCATCAGGGTATCACGATGATACAGGAAGTCTGGAGAACTGCATTGACATTCGAATACTTGCTGAAGAAGCTTAAGAAAGATGAGGGTTTGGCCCTGTCAGATATCTCTCAAAATAACAGCTCAGTCATTGTCTGGCTCCTCAGACTCTCATATCAGGCCACAAAACCCCCATTTCTCAGGCCACGTTACCCTGCAGAAGTGGACTCTTGCCTCATGCTGTTTTTACCTCCCTTCTGCTAATAGCCGGCGTCTTTTATAGAAATCTGTACACTGCTCTGACCCAGTTACTTCTCCTGATCATGACAGGTGTTTTCACTTTTTTCAGTTTTTCATTCCTGTAGGGCCCACTGAGAACACTGTTCAGTATAAAGTGGTTGGAATGGAACATGTTGAAAATAGAACTCAGGAAATTTCAGAGAGCCCATTTGCAACTTTGACACCCTTTTCCTTTATGGCACCAAAATCATGACGATGATGAAGATGATGATGATGATGGGGATGATTCTTAAATCCTCACAAAGGATATTTTTTCATTTATCTTTAGACAGAGTGGGAGGGATAGAGAGAGAGACAGAGAGCAAAATCAATGTGTGTGGGTCACATAAATTGAATGCCTCCCACAGGACTTCCCAGAATCTCTACTGAGTTACCTGCCCTACACTGGACTCAAACTCATGACTCTTTGATTTGAGGTGCAAACTCCAACCTCACAGCAAATTGACCAGGGCTTGACTTATTAAATACTTTTTTGCGTGCTCAGAGTAGAGGTTATTCTGAGTGTTGTATTCAGGGGACATCCCATATTTGAGATGAATATGCAGTATCATCCAGTTTGTTTCAAATGTTATTAGTGCACATAAAATTTTTGAAGGAAAATTGTGTTTTTAGCCAACCTTGTTTTCCTGCCAGGAAACAATTGAAGAGAGCCATCATGGCAAGGCATTCAGACACAAACACATAGACAGCTGGCATAATGTGGGAGACCATTTGCATGGTATCCATCTTGTTAAAGTCTGCTCTGCTGTCTCCGGCCCCAGGGCGGGGGTCTCTCTGCGTGCAGTGCCTGCATTCCTCTAGATAATTGTTTACTCCATTCTTTGCTTATTATTTGTTCCACCTGGGGTATTTACTGGAATTTGCTTCAGGTGGGATACTCATTAACTGTTTCACCTGTTTTTCCCCTATAGCTTATGTGAACTCCCCCTGAATAAACGAGACTTGATCAGAATCCTGTCTTGTCTCCATTTCTCGTGTCTCTTGTCCCACCTCATCCTCACTCCCCCTCTAGAGTCCTCATTGATCGACCTGCAGGCAGGGTCAGCATAATATGGAAACAAATAAAAAGCATCATTATGTGTGCCTGCGTGTGGCATGTGCATGGCTTTGGGGAGATATCTTGAACGCTTTTCAATGACCTGCCTGGCAATGACCAGTCCCTCCGATAGCCGGGTCTGTTATGTAGCAGAAGTAGATTCAGTCTTTTGATGCCCCAGGATCTCCAGGGCCCACGCTCTACTGAGAACCCATGGCTCACATTACCTGCTTCCCCTGTGACACACTCTGGCTCCACTGCCCATGTTCCACTGTGACACTGCATGACTTTCACACTCTCCTTTCCAGCATGACACCCCAAGATTCCACAGCCCACCTTCCACTTTAACAACATAGCAATTTCATTGCACATTGTCCCCAATGTATCTCTGGGATCCTGCCATCCACAGTACAACTTATCACCATGAGCTTTCTCCTGACCCCAATCTACTGTGACATAACATGGTTCAGTGTCCAAAATCCACATTCCTGCCCACCTTACACTGTCAGATATTAGCATATCCAATGCCAAAAATCCACTTTGATAACCGATGGCTCCCAACACATACAATCGACCTTGACACCCCAGAGATTTCATTGCACACAAACCTCTATGATCTCTCGGGTTCCCCATGTGGATACTGCTAGTTCATACTACTCAGATCTCATGAAACTCACTGCACTCTCTCTCCTCCATGGCTCCCACTTCAATACCCACTGTGACACTCCAGGAATCCCACTGCACACTTTTTTCTCTGGTACCTCAGGGTCCAGACTCTTCAACTGCGCAGTGACTCCTGAGTATCATGGAAAGAGACATGAATAAGCTTAACATGTCATTGTATCCTTGGGTTGTTTGACCAGAAAAATGCTTTATTTTAGTAGACTGACTGATGAGGTGCTGTTGAATAGGCAGTTGACAGATTCCAGAGGTGTGGCCAAGAAGTAGATCTATGGAGATAGAGAGAAGGTATAGCAGGCATTAAGTTTTAGTTTCTTACTCTGTGGATACTGTCTTGAATGACAAAGGAAGAAAAGACTGACCTCTGATTTACAATCTTGTACCTTGGTCAGGTTAAAGACAATTTTTCTTAAGTATAATCCTTACCTCAGGGTACTTATCCATGTGTCTTCAGATAGAGTGAGAGGAGGATGTGACAGACACAGAGAGAGGAGAAACTATGATGTGAGAGCAACACATCTATTGTTTGTCTTGCACATCACCCCTACCAGAGAACGAGCCACTGGGGGAGCCCTAAACACCTACGCTTTCAAAGGATGGCCCGAGCACTGGCAAGAGGCATGTTCTTCACCAGGATTCTTCCCCGAGTTTCTGAAATGTATTGTTGGTGGCTCGGGCATCTCCTGAGGCCTCTTGCCACTGTTGGCAAAGTCCTCCACTCTCACTCTTTGTCCTTTTACGTGCTTCTAATTCACATGTACTCTGCTCTCTGAAGCCACACCTCCAGCACTTATTGTCCTCAGCACGTATGTACCTGGATGGGAAATTCTGCACATCTGGACCATTGTCCCTCCCCATGACCCGAGATTGATTCTCTAGTTCTTATTTATTCAATTTTTTATCCTCACTCGAGGACATTTTTCCATTTCATGTTGAGGTAGAGTGAGAGAGAGAGAGAGAGAGAGAGAGAAACATCGACATGAAAGAGACACATTGAGTGGTTGCCATGCATACTAACCATCCAGGGCAGGGAACAAACTGCAACCGAGGTACGAGCCCTTAGCGGGAAATGAACCTGGGTCCCTCTGGACTGCAGGCCGTTGCTCTAACCTCTGAGCAAAACCGGCCATGGCACATACAGCACTTAGTGTCTTCAGCACCTATTTACACAGATGGGGATTTCCACACATTGGACCAGTGTCCCTTCACATGACCTGAGATTGATTCTCCACCCTGCTTGGGATCCATCAGAGGAATACTAGGCTGCTGAGTTCTTCCTTTTCTGCTGCTTTTGAACTTGGGGAGCCCACACATGACAGCTGGAGGGACAGGAGTAGTGGTTGTTCTGTGTAGTCACTGTCCCAGCCCTCCTCCTCTCCTGGGCCCTCAGAGCCACGGTGCCTGATGGGCAGCTAGTCACACACATCTGTTTGCCCCTCAGGGTATGTGTAACTGTTCCTCCTCACCCTCAGGCCTTGGGCAGGGAAGGCCTGCCCAGTGCTGCCAGCTCAGTGCTACACCTTCCCCTGCCAGCATCATAGCTGCTCCATCTCTGACTCACTACAGCACAAATGCTGTGTTCTGAGCAGCTCTTTTCTTTCAACCAGATCTACATAAAGGACCTGTGGAGCGATCCCCTGAAGTACTATGTGAAGGTGATGGCAGCAGGAGAGGGGAGAGAGACCAGGACAGGTGAGGAGATCCCAGCTGGTCTCTCAACCTTGCCTTGCCCAGTAGCTGGGACATTTCTTTTCCACATGGACACATTGAGGCTGGCAGAAATAGAACCTGTGCCTTCAGGTTGTCAGGGTATAACCATGATACAGAAAGTCTGGAGAATTACACTGTCATTGAGACACTTGCTGGAGAAACTTACAGAAGATTAAGGAGTGGTCATGTCTGATATCCCTCAAAACAACAGCACACTTATGCCTCGCTGATCGGAGCTCTCTTGCAGGACACCAACCACACCTTCAGACCACCTTCTTCTCCTAAAATAGATTCTTGCATCATGTTCACCCTACCACAAATAGCTCGTCTTTTTATAGAAAGAGGTAGCTCTGCCCCAGTTACTTCTCCTGACCATCACAGCTGTTTTCCACTTTCCTTGGATGTTCTAATCCTATAGGGCCCAGTGAGAACACTGTTTATTATAAAGAGGTTGGGATGAAACATGATGAACAAAGCACTGCAGACATTTTCAGAGGTCCTAGCTGCAGCATGAACCTCCTTTTCCATTTGGGCTTCTATTGATGATGATGATCATTATTAATGTTACTTTATTACTCAGCCGAGGATATTTTTCATTTTATCTTCAATGAAGCAGGGCCTGTGGCACCAGCCCCTGAATACTATGTGAACACCATGGCTCAGGGTGACTGGAGAGAGAGGAGCACATGTGAAGAGCTCCTGGCCATGCACTGAACCTTATGTTTCCCTGTCTCTGGCCACTGGTGTCTCACCTGGACAAACTGAGTGATGAAAGAATAAAGCTGTGTCATCAGGGATTCTGGGCCCAGGATGAGGTTGGAATTTCCAGATCTGGAGTTCAATTGGTTCAGGCTCAGGAATCTTAAGGTCGATGAAGTAGTGTGCAGGTCCAAAGTCTCTGTGGAATGTATGCAGTGGGCAACAAAAAGATCACCGTGGAGAGATGAGAGTGGGAGACTAAAGTTGCAGGTTGTACTGATGTCGTTGTGAGCCCACATCCTGGAATATCCCAGAGCCGTGAAGGCCAAGGTCTTCTAGGGTTTCCAAGTCCTTTGTGGACACTGAGCACACTTTTCCAGTTAGTGTGTGTTCGGTGTGAGTCCTTGGATTCACAATGCAGTGTGGGCAGTGGAGCCCTGGGTATTAGAAAGGGGTGAGCACCATGGGTGCCCTGGAGTTGAGATAAGGCTTTATGGGCAGTAAGAGTCTTTATGGTATCAGAGTGGAGGGTGGGCTATGTGACCCATGTTCAGTAGCATTCCTAGGTTTCAGGGTTGATTGTGGGAATTGCAATTGTGGGGTGTCACATGGGAATGTGCAAGTTAGATTAGAGGTATCACATTGGTGTCTGTGGTACAAGGTACCAAAAGGTGTCACAATGTAGTGTGGGAAGAGGCAGCCTGGGATGTGAAAGTAGAGAGTGGTTGGTGAGAACTGTGGTGTCTAATTAGAGTGGTGGCACTGGGAATCGTCCGGTGTATGGGGAAGTGTGGGTAGAAGTTGCCCAGTAGCTTCCCTCTTGGCCTGTTTTATGGTGTCAGCCACTCTTCGCCAAGCTCCTGTGCACCTACTGCAGCAGAAACTGGGCCCCTAGAAGGTCCTGCAAGCTCAAGATGCTCCAGAGAACCTCGAGCTCCTGGCTAATGTTGTGTCATGTGTAATCATTTCTGTGTCTTTGTGGAAAATCAAGTCCAGTAGAGCAAACCAACAAGCCATCTTTACAAAGAGATGATGGATAGGGGTCATCTCTTTCTTCCTGGAACACAAGTGATGCAAGAAATATGAGATGTGGAGGAGGAGGAGGAAGTAGAGGAGGAATTGGCAGCAGAGGAGCAACAGGGCACCCTTCAGGTGGAGATCACTAAGGCAATCTTCTAAATATGGGGAAGGAAGGAAACGTGACTTGGTGTGGTGAATACATAGCACAGTATCCAAATGAATAAGACAGAATGGTACACCTGAAACCTGTGTAAATGCACTAATAGTGAGACTCCTATAAATTCAATAAAACAGAAAACATACAGGTAAAGTTTGAATCTCTCAAAAAATGTGTAAATAAAACAGAAGATGTGGTGACGGGAAGGAGCAGAGTGTGGGTGATGATGTGAGAGTTTGAGAGAGTGTGAGACAGAGTGTGAGTGAATGTAAGCATGGAAGACCAACCTGGAGCAGTGCAGAGACACAGGGCAGAAGGTTCCTTTACTGTGGATGGAAAGCAGAAGGCTCTGTGGTAATTGGGAAGCCAGTGAACTTTCCCCAGCACAGCTGGGCATTTCCACCATATTGGATGATCCTGGGTCTTTCCATAAAATAGGAAATGGATCAGATTGGGCCCAGCCACCTGAGTGCAGGAGAGCATACTGCACCATCTGTCCAGTGAACTCAGCTGCGTTAGCACAGGCAGCACACAGCAGGTGCCTGCAGCAGTAGCCAAAACCAGCAGGGAGCCAAAGCCCCACCCCTATAGCAACTGAGGCTAATCCAGGCCTGTGGCTGCAGTGGTGCTATGGGCCTCAGGCTCCAGATTCTTGGCCAACAGTGGCAAAAAGGTAGCCCCGGCCCCAAGCCCACGGTGCAAGCTCCTAGCCTAGGATCCAGGGCAGTGGCAGCACACACCCACCTCAGGACTCAGGGCCGCAGTGGCACACACTTAACCCAAAGTCCAGGACCAGGTCGGTGGTGGAATGCACTCAACACTGGACCCAGGGTGACCACTGTGGTAGGGCCAGCTTAGGCATCAGGCCACAAGCCTGCACTGGTGAGCGGCCCAGCCCAGTCACCAGGCTCCAGGCCTACAGCAGCTCATCAGCAAATACTGATCAAGAGCAGTGCCCCAAACCAAGCAGCGGGACTAGGGTAGCTGAGACCTGCCCCTGACCATTGCAGCTGTGGAGCTAGATTGGAGCCCCTTTCTTCAGCAGCTGCAAAATCTCAGGTGGGAAGCCTCCTCACCTCCCACCAGCACTAAAAGAATGGGACCAGGGAGCATCCCCTGGCAGCAGCAGCAGCAGCAGCAGCAGCAGTGCGAACCAGGAGCTGACACTGGCCCCCAGCAGCGACTGATTAGGAGCTGAGCCCCAATGATCAGCATTTTCCCCCAAATGTAGACCAGTAAGACACATGCATTACAGCAGCCTGCCAGAGGAACCCTCAAACCCCAACAGCATACTGACAAAATCCACAAACCCCAGTAGGACAACAGCTGGACACATGTGCCCCAGCAGCATACCAGAGGGACCAGTGAATCCCAGCAGCATGCCACTGAAAATCACACACTCCAACAGTATACTAGGGAACCCCACATACCCGAGCAACATATCAGAAGGACCCCACACCTCAGCAGGGCACCCAACAAACCTGCGCTCCAGCAAGCAGTAGCAATGCGAACCAAGAGCTGACACTCGCTCCCAGCAGTGACAGATGTGAAGCTGAGCCCCAACGGTCAGCATAGTCTCACAAGAGTATACCAATATGATCCGTGCATTTCAATAGAATACTAAAGGAACCCACAAACCCCAGATGCATACCGACAAAATCGACAAAACCCATTAGGACACCAGCTGGATCCACATGCTCCAGCAGCATGCCAGAGGGACCAATGAATTCCAGCAACATGCCACTAGAAATCACACACCCCAACAGTATACTAGTGGAACCCCACATACCCCAGCAACATCTCAGAAGCTCCCCACACCTCAGAAGGGCACACAAAAAACCCGCGCAACCCCAAGCAATAGGAGGACATATGGGCAGTTAATACCCATTCCCAGCAATATCAGCCAAAGCCCATCAAGAGTGGGGCCCCAGCCCAAGCAGCAGCAAATCTCGGGGAGTCAAGACCAGCATGAGAGACCAATTCCAGCTGCCAGGAGTCAACATTCCAGGACCCACAGCAGACAAGAGGACCCATACACTAAAACCATCAGAGGGGCACAGCATCCTTAATTGGTACACACTGACCTGTGCACATATTCCATCATCCCTCAACAAGCTTTAAACTACCAGATTGTTAAAATGGTGAGACAAACAAACAAACACAAAAAGAGGTGTCACCAGAAATGGAACAACAGGAATTAGAAGAAAGCAACTTGTCAGACAAAGAATTCAAAACAATGATTATAAGGGTGCTCAATCTGGTGAGAACTGCAAGCAACTGAATAAGAATTATAAAGAGCTCACTGGGAACTACTTCAGCTATAAAAAAAAAAAAAGAGGTAGAAGCAATGGGTAACAAGATAGTAGTTATACATAAAAATCAAGAGGAAATAAAGAATCGCATTGCTGATATGAAAAATACATTTGAAGTGTTCGATAGACGTTTAGAAGAAGCTGAGGACCGAATTAGCGATTTGCAAGACATGGTAGAGAAAAATCACCCCAAATAGGCTGCAAATGGAAAAAAAAAAAAGTTTAAAAGGCAGGAGGAAAGTTTAAAAGAGCTATGGGATATTACAAAACCTAACAACATTCACATTATAGGTGTACCGGAAAGAAAAGAAACAGAGAAAAGAATAGAGAACCTGTTTGAAGAAATAATGGCAGACACTTTTCTTAAATTGGTGAAGGAAAATATCACACAAGTCCAGGAGACACAGAAATTCCCAAGGGAGATGAACCCCAGAAGACCCACAGCTAGACACATCAGAGAAAGAAGAACACAGGCATACATTTAAACTGGCAACTAAGTACTATCTAGCAAGAAGAACCTTAAGTGTAAATAATGTAAATGCTCCAAACAAAAGACATAGAGTCTTCGATTGTATAAGAAAACATGACCCATATATATGCTGTTTACAAGAAACTCACCTGACAACAAAAGGCTCAGACAAGATGAAAGTGAAGGGATGGGAAAAGCTTTACCAAACAAACAGAAAGAAAAAAAAGCTTGTGTAGCGATTCTCTTATCCCAGAAGACAGACTTCAAAACAAGTCCATAAGAAGACACAAAGAAGATCACTACATAATATTAAAAGGATCATTCTAACAAGAGGATATAACACATGTAAACATATATGCACCAAATATGGAAGCTCCAAAATATGATAAATAATTTCTGGAGGACTTAATGGAGAAGATCAATAGCAATATGATCTTAGTTGTTGGCTTTAATACTCCACTTACACCACTGCATAGATCTTTCAGACAAAAACTTAACAAGGACATAAGGTTCTTAAATGATGACCTATATCAATTGGACTTAATTGATATTTACAGAACATTTTACCCCAAAGCTGCAGAATATACATTCTTCTGCAGTGCACACGGGACATTCTCAAAGATAGACCACATGTTAGGACACGAAGTAAGTCTCTACAAATTCAAAAAGATTGAAATCATATCAAGCATCTTCTCAGACCACAATGGCATGAAACTAGAAACAATTATAACAAAACATTCAAAGACTTGGAGGCTAAACAGAATGTCATTAAACGATGAATAGGTTACTAATCAGATCCAGGAAGCAATTAAAAACTTCCTGGAAACCAATGAAAATGAACACACCACAACACAAATTTATGACATGAAAAGCAGTCCTGACAGGGAAGTTCACAGCACTCCAGACCTACCTCAAGAAACAAGAAACAGTTTTAGTTGATTCTCTAAACCTACAACTTAAAGATCTAGAGAGAAAATAAAAGGAAAAAACCAAAGTACAAGGAAAGAAGTAGTAAAAGTCAGAGCAGAATTAAATGACAGAAAGGTAAAAAACAAAAACAAAAAACACCAACATTTCAAAAGATCAATGAAAGAAAAAGCTGGTTCTTTAAAAAGATAAACATGATCAATTGACCTTTAGCCAGACTCACCAAGAAACAAAAGAGAGGACACAAATAAACACAATCAGAAACCAAAGAGAAGTATTAACAACTGGCACCATAGAAATACAAAAGATCATCAAAATATACAATGAACAATTATATGCCAACAAACTGGACAATCTAGAAAAAATAAAATAATCTCTGGAAACACAGACCCCCAAAACTAAACTGCGAAGAGAAAGAAAAGTTGAACACACCAATAACAACAAAGGAAATTGAAGATGTAATCAAGACTCTCCTAGCAAACAAAAGCTCAGGCCTGGACGGCTTCACAGGAGAATTTTCCTGAATATTCAAAGAAGAACTAATACCCATTCTCCTCAAACTATTTCAAAAAATTCAAGAAGAAGGAAGACTTCCAATTTCAATTTATGAGGCCAGCATACTTCTAATTCCAAAACCAGAAAAAGACACAAGAAAGAAAACTACAGGCCAATATCCCTGATGAACATAGATGCCAAAATTCTGAACAAAATAATAGCAAATCGAATCCAGCAATACATCAAAAAAATTGTTCACCATGACCAAGTGGGATTCATCCCAGGGATGCAAGGCTGGTACAATATTCACAAATCAATAAATGTGATACACCACTTGAACAAAATGAAGAATAAAATCATAGGATCATATCAATAGACACTGAAAAAGCATTCAACAAAATACAGCTCCCATTTCTGATAAAATCACTCGGCAATCTGGGAATAGAGGGATCATATCTTGACATGATAAAGGCCATATATGAAAGATCAACAGCTAACATCATACTCAAAGAGCAAAACCACAGCTTTTTTATCCACTCATCTACTGATAGACACTTAGGCTATTTCCAGATCTTAGCTATTGTAAATAGTGCTGCTTTAAAAATGGGGGTACATGTTAAAAATATGTATTGCAAGTGAACGGTTACATAACATCGGGTATATTTGATGTATTATGCTACCCCCACATATAGAAAGTATAAAATCTTCCAGGGCTGGTTTGGCTCAGTGGTTAGAGTGTTGGTTTTCAATCCAGAGAGACCTGGGTTCGGTTCCATCTAAGGGCAGGTACCTCGGCTGCAGTTTGTCTCCGGCCCTGTTTGGGTCATGTGGGTGGCAAGCACTTGATGTGTCCATTTTATGGCGATGTTTTTTTTCTCTCTCGTTCCCTCCCACTCTATCTGAACAAAAATGGAAAAATGTTCTTGGGTGAGGATGATAAAAAAATACAAAAAAAAAAAAAAAACAATCGTGTAAAATCTTATTTAGCTCCCGTAAACACAATGCTCTGCATCATAAGGTGTCAATATCATTTCTCAACTGACCCACCAACCAAACATCAAACTGTATTCTGTGTGGACTGATGCTACTGTTCCCCATAGATCATAAACATGGAGTGAAACCAGACCTGACGATAGCATGTGACTGCTTTCTGTTAGCATGGATGTCTTCAAGAATCATCCACATAGCATAGAGCAGGCAATGCCACCTTTTATAGATGAACTGTAGCTGCAGTTACCACACTTCATCCCCCAGTTCATCTGCTTGAGCTCTTTCCTCATAGAACAGTTTTGAGCCACCACCTATAGGCATTTTCTCCCTGTTTCCAATTATGTGGGTTTGTAATAAGAGTGGGTTTTCTGAAGCTTATTTTAATTCAGGGTTTAATGTCTTATAAAGAATCCCCAGTGTAATGCACAGCAGCTGTACCATTTTACATGTCCTCCACAACACATGGTATTTTTATTCAAACATTACATCCTAATTAGGAGTAAACTTGAATGTCACCTTAGTTTTGATTTACATTGCTGTGATGAGCAGTAATATTCATCGTCTTTTTATGAGCTTGCTTCACTGGCTCTATGTTTATTGTATTTGGAGAAATGTCTCTTAAAGCCTTCAGTCCATTTAATGTTTGTCATTTTGTTTTCTGAGTGTAAACATATTATGGACTTTATAAGGTACATTTTAAAATATTTGTGGCTCATTTACTTAAGGTACTGAAGCAGAGATAATCCAAGATCCCAACACAAGCAGCATGATGGCACTCCACCCACAGACTGTGGGTACCCTGATTGTGGCCTTTCATGTTCTTGGGATAAGAATTTCTGCAGAAGACTCAGGTATTATCAAATATTTGACTTTTTATGAAATTGCTCACTGCTGTGTTATCTCAGACATAGTGTATATTGTGTGTTTTATTTCCATATATATTATTATTTAATTAATTAATATTTGTTATAGATGTGTCTCCATTTCCCCTCCTTGACTCCTTTTTCCCAGTCCTGCCCCAACCTCAGCATTGTTGTCTGTGTCCACTCGTGATGCATCTATGCATGTAAGGTCTTTGATTTATCTCCTTTCTTCCCCCACACCATTGTCCTCATACTCTGAATTTTGTCATCTGAACCCTACTACTTTCTGTGTCTCTGCATCATTTTTGTTCATTAGCTTATTTTGTTCACAACATTTCCCAAATAAGTGAGATCATGTGGTATTTGTTTTCCTCTGATTGGCTTATTTTCTCTTAGCATGATATTCTTTCCATTCCTCCTTGCTGTCTCAGAGGATACAAGATATGTCTTTTTTACAACTGCATACTGTTCCAGTGTGTATATGTACCAAAACTTTAGTTCCACTCATCTATTGATGGACACTTGGGCTGTTTCCAGTTCTTATCAATTGTAAACAGTTCCACTAAGAACATAGGATTACATATATTCTATCTGATGGGTAATTCAGACTTCTCAGGATATATTCTAGAAGTGGAAACACTGGGTCAAATGGCAGTTTCATTTTTAATTTTGGAGAAAACTCCATATCATTTTCTATAGAATTTGCACCAGTCTGCATTTCCAGCAGAAGTGAATGAGAGTCACCTTTTCTCCACACCCTCACCAGCAATTGTTGTTCGGTGATTTGTCGATGGCATTTGTTCTGGCAGGGGTGAGGTGTTACCTCATAGCTGTTTTAAATTTCATCTCACTGTTGATTGGTGATGATGGTCATTTTTTCATTTTTCTCTTGTCCATTTGTATATCCTGTTTGGAGAGGTGTTTATAGGTACTTTGTCATTTTCAAATTGGAATCTTTGTCTTTCTGTTTTTGAGTTATATGAGTAGTCTACCTATTTTTTTGAATTAATGCCTAATCTGAGGCAGTTATACTCTTCCATATCATGGGTTCCTTTTGCATTTTGTTGCTTGTTTCTTTTACTGTGCAGAAGCTTTTTAGTTTGATGTAGTCCTGTGTGGTCATTTTTCCCCTTTGTTTCTCTTTCCTTAGGCATTGTATCAGTGAAAATTCTGCTGCATGTGATGTCTGAAATTGTGTTGCCTACATTTTGTTCCATGATGTTCAAGGAGTTTTATTAATTCATGAGTTACATTAAGTCTCTTATTCTGTTATTCATTTTGAGTTTATTCCTGAGTATAGTGTAATTTGGTGTTCTATCTTCATTATTATTTTTTTTTTTTTTTGCTTGTAGCAGACCAATTCTTTCAACACTATTTATTAAAGAGGCTGTCTTTTGTCAACTGTATGCTCTTGGCACCTTTTTCTAATATTAATAGATCATGATGGCTTTGTTCCATTTCTGGGTTCCCTGTTTTTTTCATTGATCTTGTGCCTGTTCCTGTACCTGTACCGGGCTGTTTTGATTACCATGGGTTTGTAGTGTAACCTCATTTTTATTATTGCAATTCCTCTTACTGTGTTCTCTTTTTTCAAGATTGCTGAAGCTCTTTGGGATTTTGTTGTTGTTGCTTGTGTATTTGTTTATTTCTTCTCCATATAAACTATTGGAGAATTTGTTCTAGTTCTGTGAACTATGTCATTGGGATTGTGATTGAGATTGCATTGAATCTACAGATTGCTTTGTGTGGCATGGACATTTTAATGATAATTCTTCCAATGCATGAACAAGGTATATGCTTCCACTTTTTAATATCTTTCTGTATTTTTTTTCGGTGACCTGTAGTTTTCTGCAAATTGATCCTTTAATTCTTTGGTTAAGTTTATTCCTGGGTTTTTACTTTTTTTTGCCGCAATGGTAAATGGGATTGCTTTTTTAGTTTCTCTTTCAGTGAATTCGTTGTTAGTGTACAAGAATGCCCTAGAATTTTTCAAGTTAATTTTGTATCTGGCAACTTTGCCAAATTCATTTATAAAGCTTAGTAGAATTTTGATGGAGTTTTTATGTGTTTTTTTTTAATGGACATAATCATGTCACCTCTAAATAATGACAGTTTCACTTCCACCTTTTCTGGATTCCTTTTATGTTTTCTTCATGTCTAATAGCTGTGGCTATGATTTCCAGTACAATGTTAGATAAGAGTGATGAGCCCTGGCCGGTTTTGCTCAGCTGTTGGAACATCAGCCTGCACACCGTATAGTCCTGGGTTGGGTTCCCGCTAATGGCACTTACCTCGGTTGCATTTTATCCTTGGCTCTAGTTGGGGTCCTGTGGGTGGTGACCACTCACTGTTCCTCTCTCTCTCTTATTCCCTCTCTTCCTTTGGGTCCACTGAAGAAAAATGCAAAAATATCTTTGCGTGAGGATAAAAAAAAAGTGGCAAGAGTGGGTATCCCTCTTGGTTTCCTGATCTTAAGTGACATTCTTGTAGTGTTTGCTGATTGAGTGTAATGTTGCTGTGAGCTTTTCCTCTATAGCCTTTATTATGTCCAGATGAGATCCCTCTATTTCCATATTGCTGGGTGTTTATACCAGAAATGCGTGCGGTTTTTCATCTAGTGTTTTCAAGCATCGATTGATATAATCATGTGGTTTTTCTCTTTCATTTAGTTTATGTGGTGTATCATTTTTATTCCTTTGTGGATATTGTACCATCCTTGCATCCCTGGGGTGAATCCCATTTGAGCATGAAGAATAATTGTTTTGATGTATTGCTGGATTTAATTTGTGAGTATTTTGTTAAGGATTTTGGCATCTGTATTCATCCAAGAAATTATCCTGTAGATTTTTTTTTTTTAATTCTTTGTAGTGTTGTTGGAATTAAAATTATGTTGGCCTCACAAAATAAGCTTGGAAGTTTTTCATCTCCTTGGACTTTTTGGAATAATTTTTAAAGAATGGGTGTTAGAATTTCTTTGAATATTCAGTAAAACTTCCCCATTAATCAGTCCTGATCTGGGCTTGGGTTTGCTGGCAGTTTCTTGATTACATTTTCAATTTTCTCAATTGTTATTTGTCTATTCAAATTTTATTTCTCTTTCCAGTTCAATTTTTTTAGACTGTGTGTATCCAGAAATTTGTCCATTTTGCATAGATTGTCCAATTAGTCTAGGTATAACTGTTTGTAAATGTTTTGATGATCCCTTGTATTTCTTTGCTGTTAGGTTTTGCTTCTTTTTTATTTCTGATTTTGTTTATTTGGGTTTTCTTTTTTTATTTCTTGGTGAGTCTGGCTAAGGGTCCACCAATCTTGTTTGTCTTTTCAAAGAACAAGCTCTTTGTTTCCTTTACCTTTTGAACAACTCTTTTTGTTTCCATATCTTTATTTCCACTATGACCTTTTTTATTTCTTTTTATCTATTTGTTGTCGGTGTTTCTTTTTATTTACTTTCTAGTTCTTTGAGTTGTAGTGTTAGAACATCAATTAGGATTTTTTCTTGTTTCTTCAGTTAGGTCTGTAGTGCTATGAACTTCTCTCAGGACTGCCATTGATTTCCCCTTTGAAATTCTCCAGAAGTTTGGAAATATCTTTTGGAGCTCCTATATTTGGTGCATATATGTTTACCAAGGTTATATGCTTGTGTTGGTTTGATCCTTTTTATATTTTGTATCACCTTCTTTGCAAGTTATTATGGCCTTTATTTTTAATCTGTGTTGTCCAATATGAGTTCTGTTAGAAGCGTTTTTTTAAATATTTTTATTTTCATTTACCTGGATATTTTTTTCCCATCAGTTTAGTTTCATACTGTGTGACTCTTTGTTGTGAGGTGGGTTTCATGTAGAGAGAATATATATGGTTCATGTTTTCTTATCAATCACCTACCTGATGGTCCCGCAGGTCCAGCAACTAGGACTCTAGAGGGGGAGTGAGGATGAGGAGGGACAAGAGACACAGAAATGGAGACAAGACAGGGCTCTGATCAAGTCTCCTTTATTCAGGGGTAATTCACACAATATATAGGGGAAGCACCTTTTGTCAAGCACCATGCTTGCCCAAAGCAATTCCAGGAAATACCACAAAAGGAACAAAAGGTCAGCAAAGACTGGCTTCTTGAGTAAATGGTTACTTAAAGAAATGCAGATTGCAGAGATATCCTGCCTTGGGCAGGAGATGGCAGAGCAGATTTTAACAAAATGGATGCCATGCAAAAAGTCTCCCACACCTACCCTATTTCTTTTGTTTGGGGTATTTAAGCCCCTTACATTTAAAGTTATTATAGATAGAAACTTCTTAGATTTCATTATTATTTTATGCCTCTGTTTCTCTCTCCCCACCTATTTCTTAGCAGTCTCCTTACTATTTCTTGTTGTGCTGGTTTGGTGGGGATAAAGTTCTTTTTGGGTTTTTCTTTTTATTTTCTGTGAAGCTCTTTATTTCACCTTCAATTTACAATGCTTCCCTCACTGGATAGGGTAGGTTTGGATTCAGATCCTTGACTTTTATCACTCTATACATTTGATGCCACTCCTCCAGGCCTGCAGTGTTTCTCTGTTGAAATCAGCTGACAGCCTAAAATAACTCGAAGGTAGGTTACTTTCTGTCTCTCTCCTGCTTCCTCGAAGATGTTCTTTTTTCATCTTTAATGCTTTCCCTTATATTTATGATGTGTTTACCTATGGGTGTTTAGGGGTTCATCATGCTTGGAGGGCTCTGCATTGCCTACACTTGTGTGATATTAGCCTCTGCCAAATTCTGTAATGTTTCTGACATGGTTTCTTCAAAGAGCTTCTCTAAAGTTTCTCTGATTTCTCTTTGTCTGGAAACCCTATTATGCAATTGTTGTTATGTTCTATATAGTCTAAAAGCTCCCCAAAATTCTCCTATTGCTTTTAATTTTTTCCAACTCATTTAATTCACTGTTTGGGTAATTTTTATACTTAGCCTTCTATCTCACTGATTCCAACTTCAGCTTCTATTATTGAATTCTTCTAAGATATTTTTTATATCGGGTATCTCAACATTGGGCACCATGAAGTGGTGTCTGATTTTCCCCCTCTCCAATTCCGTGCCCCCTCCTCTGCTGCACACTTCTGTGACAAGTTGAGTCTGTTGGCCTTGTTCTCAAGATAAGGCCCTGCTACACACGTCCCACAGAGCTCTTTGGCTTTGTTTAACTTCCCTGCCTCGGTTTCTCCATTCCTCTTCTCCCAGAATTATCCTCGCATTTCGGTGTCCAACTTCAAATCAAGGAAATACCCTTGGGTAAGGATTAACTGAAGAACCAGCAGCAGCAGCAGCAGCAGCAGCAGCAGCACCAGCACCAGCACCAGCAACAACAAAGAATGACTCAAAAAACTCATCAGACTCAAAGATTACACCTCAGGTCCTGGGGTGAATTCTGTGGAAGGCCAGGAGACAAATAGGGGACCCTCTCTGACACATGCAGGAACTCCCGGACTTTCAAAGAGAGGGATTTTTGATGTCCTGACTTGTTTCTAGGTTCTCATTGCAGGGTAGTAAATATAAACATCACCTACGACCTCAGATCTGAACCCTTTTAAGAACACACAGTTCACTGGCATCTAGGACATATGTTCACATCCCCCTCCTGGGCTCCACTCCTTTGGGGTGATGTTTCAAACAACCCCTGGATCACGACTTAGGAGTCAGGGCTCTCCGGAGGTGAGTACCGTGTGTGTGCGCGCATGTGCACGTAACAGGGGCCACATACACATAGGAACACACGCGAGCTCAGGGGAGGCCTGTGTAGTGGCCCCACAGACCCAGAGACCTACACTAAACTCACTGATGGTCCAAACTACAAAGGTGTTAACTAAATTCACTTGATGGGGGTTGCCCATGTCCTAGGCCCGGACCTACCCTTGGAAATCGGTGGGCGGAGGGAGGATCAGTGTGTCCTGTCTGTCCAGTTCAGTGCTCACCATCCATCAACCCACCCACCCACCCACCCACCCACCCAACCATCTCTCCATCCATCCATGTGAAGGGTACCTAAAGGTGAGTTACCAAAATCGTCAGCTGGAGCACAGTGTTTCAGTACGAGTGTGCTTGTTGTTCCCGAGACACAGGGTTACTGAGTCCATTCATCCCTTACCAGGCCTCCCTGGACCCTCATCACTCCACACCGGCGTTTGGCCTGGGGAATCTAAGACGCCGAGATGGACTCTTTAACTTCTCCTTGGATGCCCTGCACTTGCACCCCTAAACCGCCACCGCTCACCACCACCACCACCACCACCCAACCGCCACCTCACCCCTGCCCTTTCACAGAGGGTGGAGGGCAGTTTTCGGCTTTGGCACATGGAGGCGAACTCCTTCAGCCCCAGACTGCCCCTGCTCCCTTCCTGCAGCTTGGAATCAGTGGCCTAAGTGTGGGGGAGTTGTAGAAGCCTCAGGCAAAGTCCTAGGCTCTCTGCATTGGAATCAAGCCATTGCTGTTCCCTTGGAATAAGTGGCCCTGGCCTTCCCTTCCCACCTCCTAACCCCACCTCCACCCCCCAGGCCCAGGCCCAGGCCAGGACACCTTGCTTAGGCCCATGCCTGTCTTTCTGGAAAAGAGAAGGGTAGGGGTTTCATCCTAAGTTCTGCAGCAGGCCTCTCTGGGCCTCAGAAAATTCACGCATTGGGTGCCTGCGTGCCTGCCCGTGTGTGACTTGGGGAAGAAAGAGCAGGGACTACAGTGGGCATGTGGGAGCTCTCTGTACAACTTCCTCAGTCTTGCCCTGAGCCCCAAAGTGCTCTAGCCAGAGAAGGAGGGAGGGAGGGAGGGAGGAAAGAGAGAAGCAAGAAAAAGAATACATACGTACAGCCTATTGAGAAAGAAGCACAAAGACCCACCTCCAGGTACTGTACTGAGGATGCCATTGTAATATTCGTAAGGGAAAAGGAGCAAAGGAAAGGCCAACTCTTCTAGGCTGGCTCCGGGGCGAGGTCAGCCACTGCCCCTGTGTGTTCTCCCCGGGGCCACCAGACATAAGCTACAAAGCGATCTACACATGGCTGCCTTCTGTGCTGGTCTTGGAGGTGCCTAGGCAATGTCAAACTGGGGCCCAAGGCAGGCTGCTACTACTGCCAGGCCTGGGGCCAGTGACCCAGAGGAGGTATGGGGCTCTCTGAGGCTAGGTGTTGTTGGCTTCAGAGAATTTAGGACCACGTGAAGCAAACGGGAGCCAAGACAGGCCAATCCTAGGAAAAAAAATCAATGGACACCGCTTGGGTGGGCCTGAATGTGCCGTGGGGCGGGGCCTCAGGCAATCACCAGGGTGGCCCAGACAGTGGGTGCCAGGTCACCAGAGTCCCAGGGACGGTGCGCGCCCGCCCACCGGGCTGCCTGCCCCGCGAGGGAAGGGCTCACCCATGGAACAGCAGCCTCCACCAGCACGTGTGCCCGGGACAAAGCTGCCCCTCCAGCTCTCACCCCAATGCCAAAGGACTCAGTTCTTCCCAGGGATGTCTCTGGTGCCTTTCAAGCTGCCGCTGTCCCTCCCTGCCACCCACCCCCACTCTGCAGCCCGCAGAAAGAGGGTCCCCGGAGCTCCGTGCGTGGGCAGGCCCTTTCAAAGGAACTGCCTGGGACCCCGGCAGCCTCAGCCTGGACCTCGATCCCCGGTGGTTTGCACAGCCACAAGGGATGGGGACGTCTCTTCCTGGTACTGGGATCCTGAGCTGGGTGGGGGCCCGGGGTGGGAAGGGAACCCCTTGCTCCTCAGGGAGGATGTTCCCAGTCGAGGTATCCCTCCTGATGTCTCACTACACTCTTAGGTCTCCCACCAGATCGTCTCCCTCCTCACGGGCCCGGAAGCCTTCCGTGAGAAACAAACCGCGCGGGCCGGCTGGGCGGCTGGCAGCCGCTCTTCCCTCGCCAGCCCACTGAACATCCTCCAGGTCGAAAGGGAGGGGGAGATCTCCTCTGCCCTCTCAGGGTCTCTGCCCGGGCCGAGGCCGCAGACTGACGCAAAGCCCGTGAACAGGACGAGAGCGCCGCGATATTGAAATGTTTTATTGACTGATTCTGTATTTGTATTTGGCCAGAGGCCAAGGGGGGGAGGGGGGAGGGAGCGAGGGAGGTGTGGAGGCCCGTGTGTGTCTGTGTGCGAGGGAGGGAGGGAGTGTCTGTGCGTGTGTGCCTCTCTCCGGCCCGCTTCCGGGTCTGCCTGCAGAACCGCGGTCACGCGATCGAGGCACCGAACGAGCGAGGACGACTTGCGGGGGACGCGTGACCGCGCCGGTTGCCTGGGCGACCGGAGAGACAGGTTGCCCGGCACCGGACTTGGCCGCTGCAACGGACAGCGACCGGGTCCACCAGTGGACCGGATCTCTAACGGGCCGTGACTGGGCGCTGCTGTGTCAGTGTGTGTGGGTGGGGGCGGGGCGCTGTGCGTGACCGTGGGGGTGCGTGTGTGTGTGTGTGTCAGGGTTGGGGGGCGAGGCCGGCTGGGGTTGGCCTGGTGTGCTGGGGGCTGGGCGGGCGCGGGCGGATCAGGCAATAACTATGAACACGTTGATTTGATGGACTTATGTTTCAAAAGTACTTATTTGACCTAAGACACGACAGTCCCTACCTCTCTGAAAACAGTTGCAGTGTGCACCAGGACCGTTTCCACTCCTGTGGATGGTTGACGTACCGGCGGCGCCGGCGAAAACCCCAGGCCACCGGGGTCCGGCTTCGCTGCCGGCAGCAGGTGTTCAATTCTATATTGAACTATTTGCAGAGGACATTTCATATCCTTTACCTTGACTTTTCTGATGCCCATCATTTTGATAACCTTTGAGTGTTGATTAAAATACCTTATATTTCTGTGAATTAAAATGTAATATGAAACATTTTTAGGACCTTATTTGAATTTCCAATTTCTTCACTCCTTTCCTGTAAGGAATCTGAATGAACAGATTACCCTTCCCACCTTGACTTTACAACTGGGGACTGAGCATTTCAGCCACTAACAAGTGTGTTTGTGAGAGGAGCACACCGTGTACATGATATAAGGAATCAGGGGCGCTGCCGAAAAACAGAGAAGAGACTGGAGGACCAAACAGCCAAATAACGTGAGATAAGGCTTTATTGGGTACACTCCGGGCGGGTTCACAGACTCCGGGTGTCGAGTACTAGAAGTCCGCCCGATGCTGGGGTTTGTGCTTTTCATGTCCGCCCGATGCAGCTGGAATTTGTCTGTTAGGGTTTGACCTTGGGGGGACATGCATGGGAGCCTCTGGAATGTGAGTCGATAAGCCCAGGACACCCGGAGCAGGTTGGGAGTTAGTCTACAAGCCCAGGGCAGGCGGTTCCTGGAACACGGTGGGAGTCTCGGCTGAGCAAGGGAGACAATGGTCGCACTTTGCCTGGCCCCAGTCCCGAGGCTATTGGACACATGCTGTCATCTTACTTTGCATAACTCTTGGGCACGCAAAACATTCTACATGATGTTCTCATTAAACAGTGTTCCCACAGAGCCGGATACTGTCGTGCAGGGGGCTCATTTCATCTTCAGCCTCCAGTATTTCTGATTGTTTATGATGTACATGATTAATTTAGAGCTAGTCTTAGATCTCTCTTTATCCTGTCCCCTATCTCAGTTATGGATTTTGAATTTCAAAAACTGTGAGATTATCACACATCAATAGGTAAAGATGTGTAGAAGAAAAGGGGTGGTAGATAAGATGATTTCCTAGTCAGGAATGGCTTTTAGAACCAACAACCTACTCGGGCTTTATGAGTTGAGAAGATTAAGTGTGATATCTGAACCCATATTAAGCACCGAGTGTCAGACTATTAGCCAAATGCATGCAATGTTACTACCTGTGTTTTGGGTTATTTTAGTGTTTCTGAGCATAAATGCAAACACAGCTCTAGCTACCACAGTTCTGTATTTGAGTAAATCTCATGATGGATACACAGGTTAGTGCAAGAATTGGTAAAGTTTTACAGTTGCTTTTGGGGCATAAATAGCTGTTTGGTGGCCTATCTGATTAATCATTTTGACACATTAATAAACAGTTCAGATTATTGCTCCTTAGAACTAATTTATCTGTGAAAATGGCCATTAGTGAGATTGAAATAACAGAATTCATGACTATTCAGGATCATTTGTGACAAAATAATTTAGGCTATGAAATCCAAAAGATTGGAGTAGCAAGTCTTTGTTATGCGTCCACTCCATGCTTGGGGCTATGCTGAGCACCTGGACACAGGGTGCAGAGTCATAGGTCACAGACTAACTGTTGAGGGGTCCTAATCTCATGGGATACAGTTAAAGCGCCAGAATCCATTTCATTCTGCAACCGAACTCAGGGAGTCCTGTCTTAACCTAGGTAAGTCAAGTCAGTACAAATTTCAAATTTAAACTCTAGATATTTTCTTATCATTTAAAAATAGATAAATAAGTTAAAACAAAGTAAAACAACCCTAATCAGCTTTATGCCTTTTGTCCCTTTGAACTTTAGTTTAGTTTTCTACTGGTCTTTAAAATTGATCATATGCAATTTTCTAGATTATCTCATAAACTGAACTCAATTATCTAGAATTTTTGTAAACAATTTTTTTTTTTCAGTTAAACAATGTGTGTGTTTGTTTTGTTCTGCATACCAACCACCTGTACTTATTTGAAACCATTTTTCCAGAGGAAGAAAATGGGGTTGAGGGAAGCAAAATACCCAAAGAAAGAAATAATAATTAATCAATGTACACATTCAGTTTCCAAGTTGCCCTATTACATTGGTCCCCTGATAAAGAAATGCCTCTTCATACTAAAGCAGACAGGACCATGTCCTGCTTGCTGTCTCCTTGGCTTTGACTCACACTGTTCCCAGAACAATGTCATAGACAGTGGCAGACTTTATTATGGATCAGAAACATAGTGTAAATAAATCTGAAGTCTGTGCAAGAAAAATTTAAGGCGAAGTGGAAATTTATTTCCTAGTAACTCTGGGTGGTTAGAAAGCAAGGGCACTATGGTGTGGACACTGCTTCTAAGAAACAAGCTTCGGAAATATGTCCTCTCACTGAGCAGGATGGCTGCTCCATACGCACTGCAGTGTAAGCAATACACTTTGTTTCTGGTTATTAATTTGCATTTAAGATGCATCAAAGTCATTAATTTACTGAACCAACATGGCAAATATAGAACAGTTATGTTTATAAATGACACCATCATGCTTCAAGATATTTGTCCTTAATGACATTATATCACATGAAAGATTCTAATTTCCTTGTATTTGATGGGACTGGTGACATTAGAGTGCTAGGACTGCGGTAGTATTTGTTGCTTTAATTGTACTGAACTGACTAGATATATCCTCATTGTCCTGGCTGTGAACTACATGACTATTTTTTTTCCTTTTGAAGGAATTAGACTTTCTCAATATTATGACAATTGCACTGGTATTGAAGTATTTAATAAGAGAATAAATATGCTAATAACATTCTGAAGTAACATTCTGGAAAGGACTAGCTGTAAGCCAAAGTGAGCAGTGCTGCACAAAAAAATAGATGTATAATTTCCCCCCTGATGTTTCCATTTATTAGAAGATAGGAAAAGAACTACTCTTACCAAATACTCCAAAGAATTCACAACTTGCTTCATCCTTAGTTTAAAAGCCTTCCTGTTTTAAGGTTAAGCAAACATTAAGTTGGTGCACAACTATCAGAACACTGTTTTAAATATCTATGTTTAGATAAATCACTAGATTTATGTGTTAATCTCTGAATATTTTCCATATCCAACACAATTTGAACCGCCATTTTGCTGTATTAATAAGATTTTTAGTTCTCATCCAATATGACCTAATTACATGAACTACTTTTCTTCCAAGTTTTGGGAAATAGTTCAATACTTTTGGATAAACTAATAAGATACATGTTCATCAGGCTAACAGACCAACAGTGTTTGTGATGAAATTGATAGAAGTGTTTTTAGCAGAAGTTTTAATTTTTAATAGATAACTCTTATTTTTGTTAAGATTCACACTCCTGAGTTAACTTCATACTTCTCAGTTCACTCATTTTATGGATTAGCCCCTCATTTTAGATCTATAGCAATTCTTCCTCTTTACCTGTTTTTTAAACTCAATATGTATTTTTCTTAGTAACCAGAGAATCCACTAAGCATTTCTGGGGCAGAGCTTCCATTCGACAGTGTCCTCTGAATCCATAATTATATGCATGAAGCAAAGTACACTAAAGAGTTTACTGCTTAAACTGTCAATTTATTGAAACTTGAACAGATGATCTTTATTTTATTTTAAAATTTTTTTCTTTATTGATTTTAAAGAGAGGAAAGGAGAGGGAGAGAGAGATAGAAACATCAATGAGAGAGAACATTGACTGACATCCTCCTGCATGCCACCACTTGGGGATTTGGCCCACAATCTGGGCATGTGCCCTGACCGGGAATCAAACTGGCAACCTGTTGGTGCATGGGTCAATGCTCAACCACTGAGCTGCACTGGCTGGGCTGAACAGATGATCTTTAAATTCACTAATGCAATTTTGCTCGACAGTGGCATTTTATTTATTCATTTATTCATTTATTTTATTATTTTCCAAAAATTAAGAAACAAGAATAATTAGTGACTTCTAGTCTCTGAAGAAATAAAACAATTTCTGTCTGTCGGCACTAGTCTTCACATTTTCATGAAATCGGTACCATTTTATACTGGTAATATTTCTGCAAGAATAGTTTTAAGGTAGACTTCCGGTCAAGATGGCGGCGTAGGTAAACGCGGTATCGCGTCCTCCCACAACCACATCAAAGTTACAACTAAACTACATAACAACCATCATTCAAAACCGCCTGAAATCAAGCTGAATTGGAGACGTACAACTACGGAACTAAGAAAAAAAAAAAGCAGCTACATCCAGACCGGTAGGACAGGCGGCGGCGTGAGGGGGGACGGCTGCCCGGTGGTGAGACGGGCTGGTCCCACACCCAAGCTTGGTGGATAAAAATCAGGAGGCTCCCGTGGCTGGGAAGGTCCTTCCTGAGGACTGAGGGGTCCCTGTCCCACACCAGGTGCCCCTTCAGAGTTCCAGTGCCAGGAAGAGAAGTCCCCATAACTTCTGGCTGGAAAAACCAGCGGAAACTGAGGCTCAGGGAGGCTGAGGCGGCTGGAGCCCCAGGCAGCTCCCTAAAGGGCCGGTGCACGAACTTATCGGACTCTCTCCCTCTAAGCTCAAAGGGGAGGCAGCTCGAGGGGCGCCAGAGACATACAGGGAAAAACTGAGCTGTTTGGCACTGGAGCGAGGGCTGGAGAAGGGGCTTCCTTGGGGACAAACATGTTGTAAGAGGCCTTTGTTCCTTTGGTGAGCCCTTTTTGGGGGAGGCAGACAGAAGCCATATCTGGGACTCCAGCAACCTGGTTCACACTGGTAGCCCTGCCCCACTGACTCCCTGAGGCCCCACCCCGCCCCACACAACTTTCAAGCCCACCCAAGCTGTTGCCACTTGCTTAACCACAGGATTGGCCAGACTTGGATCCTGCTTCAGGTTTTTCCTAAATTCTTTCAAACAAGCAGCATCGGGTCTCAGTGAGCCCCATATCTCTAATTAAGTAATACACAAAAAGAAACACAGGGAAGCAACCAAAATGAGGATACAAAGAAAGAGGTCCCAAATGAAAGAACAGAACAAAACCCCAATAAAAGAACTAAGCGAAAGGGAGATAAGCAACCTAACAGATACTGAGTTCAAAATACTGCTTATAAGAATGCTCAATAAACTTAGTGAGAACCTCAGTGAACTTAGGGATGGCCTCAAGAGCATAAAAAAGGACCAGTTAGAAATCATTGATACACAGTTAGACTTGAAGGAGGCATTAACTGAAATAAAGAATAATTTACACAGCTTCAATAATAGAGTATGTAAATCCAAGGAGCAATACATCGATTTGGAATACAAGGAAGCGAAAAATCCCCAATCAGAACAGCAAAAAGAAAAAAGAATCCAAAAAAATGAGGATAGTGTAAGGAGCCTCTGGGATAACTTCAAGCGTGCCAACATTCGCATCTTGGGGGTGCCAGAAGGAGAAGAGAGAGAACAAGTAATCAAAAACCTGTTTGAAACAATAATGGCAGAAAACTTTCCTAACTTGGTGAAGGAAACAGACATACAAGTCCAGGAAGCACAGAGAGTCCCAAACAAGATGAACCCCAAGAGGCCCACACCAAGACACATCATCATCAAAATGCAAAAGGTTCAAGACAAAGAGAGAATCCTAAAAGCAGCAAGAGAAAGGCAGCTAGTTACCTACAAGGGAGTTCCCATTAGGCTGTCAGCTGATTTCTCAAAAAAAAACTTTGCAGGCCAGAAGGGAGTAGCAAGAAATATTCAGAGTGATGAAAACCATGAACCTACAACCAAAATTACTCTATCCTGCAAAGCTGTCATTTAGAATCAATGGACATATAAAAATTTTTCCAGACAAGAAAAAGTTAAAGGAGTTCATCACTACCAAACCGTTATTATATTAAATGATGAAGGGTCTTTTTGAAGAAAAAGATAAAATGTATGAACAAACAAAATGGCAATGAATACATATCTATCAACAATGGAATCTACAAACAAAATGAACAGGAAGAACAGAAACATTCTCATAGATACAGAGAACATTTTGTTGGTTGCCAGTTGGGAAGGGGGTTGGGGGAATGGGTGAAAAAGGTGAAGGGATTAAGAAGCACAAATTCATTGCTAGACTGACAAACCTCAAAGGGAAAGGGGTTGGGGGGTGGGAAGAAATAAACCAAAGAACTTATATGCATAACCAGTGGACACAGACAATAGTGTGGGAAAAGGTGGGAGGGGTGCGGGAGTGGGGAGGAGGGGGTCAATGGGGGAAAAATGTGGAACATCTGTAACACATTTTACACCCAACAATAAAGATTTAAAAAAATAAAAGAAAAGAAAAGAAAAAAGAAAAAAAATAGAAAGACCTACAGCCAACATCATACTTAATGGGCAAAAACTAAAAACATTTCCCTTAAGAACAGGAACAAGGCCAGAATGCCCACTTTCGCCACTCCTATTTAACATAGTAGTGTAAGTCTTAGCCACAGCAATCAGACAGGAAAAAAAAATAAAAGGGATCCAAATTGGAAAGGAGGAAGTGAAATTGTCATTATTCGCAGATGACATGATACTATACATAGAAAGCCCCAAACACTCCATGAAAAGTTTACTAAACTTAATAAATGAATTTGGCAAAGTAGCAGGATACAAAATTAACGTCCAGAAATAGATGGCATTCTTGTACACCAATGATGAACTCACAGAAAGAGAAACTAAGAAAACAATCCCATTTACCATTGCAGCAAAAAAATTAAGATACCTAGGAATAAACTTAACCAAAGACATAAAGGACCTATTCTCAGAAAACTACAGGTCTTTGAAAAACGTAATAGAAGAAGATATAAAAAAGTGGAAGCACATACCCTTTTCATGGATTGGGAGAATTAACATCATTAAAATGCCAATATTATCCAAAGCAATGTATAGATTCAATGCAATCCCCATCAAAATACCAACGGCATACTTCTCAGAATTAGAACAATTATTTCAAAAGATCATATAAAACCAAAAAAGGCCTCGAATAGCCACAGCAATCTTGAAAAGGGAGAAAATATTTGGAGGGATCACAATACCAGATTTCAGGTTATACTACAAAGCCACTGTAATCAAAACAGCCGGGTACTGGCACAAGAATAAGCATATAGACCAGTGGAACAGAACAGAGAACCCAGAAATGGACCCAAGGCTATATGCTCAATTAATATTTGACAAAGGTGGCAAGAGCATACAGTGGAGTAAGGACAGCATCTTTAATAAATTGTGCTGAGAAAACTGGACAGCTACTTGCCAAAAAATGAAACTAGACCATCTATCTACATTAGAATAAGCTCAAAATGGATAAAAGACTTAAATGTAACTCATGAATCCATAAAAATCCTTGAAGAGTCTGTAGGCAACAAAATTTCAGACATCATACGCAGCAGAATATTTACTGACACATCACCTAAGACAATAGAAACAAAGGAGAAAATGAACATATGGGACTATATCTAACTCAAAAGCTTCTGCACAGTGAAAGATACAATCATCAAAATGGAAAGGCTACCCACTGTATGGGAGAGCATAATTGCCAATGATATATCAGATAAGGGGTTAATTTCCAATACATATAGAGTGCTCATACAACTCCACAAAAGGAAGTCAAAGAATCCAATTAAAAAATGGGCAGAGGAACTAAATAGACACCTCTCCAAACACGACATACAAATAGCCAAGAAACATATGAAGAAATGCTCATCATCACTATTCATCAGAGAGATGCAAATTAAAACAACAATGAGGTATTACCTCACACTTGTCAGAATGGCAACCATTAACAAATCATCAAACAACAAGTGTTGGCGAGGGTGTTGAGAAAAGGGGACTTGAGTGCACTGCTAGTGGGAATACAGACTGGTCCAGCCACTATGGAAAACAATATGGTGTTACCTCAAAAAATTAAAAATTGAACTTCCATTTGACCCAGTGTTCCTATTTCTAGGAATACACCCTAAGAAGCCTGAAACACCAATAAGAAAGAATATATGTACCCCCTTGTTTGTAGCAGCACTATTTACAATAACTAAGATCTGGAAACAGCCCAACTGTCCATCAGTAGACGAATGGATAAAAAAGCAGTGGTACATATACCCAGTGGAGTACTACGCAGCTGTAAGAAAGAAAGATCTCTTATTCTTTGAGACTACATAGAGGGACCTGGAAAGTATCATCCCAAGTGAAACAAGCCAAACAGGAAAAGACAAGTTTCATATGATCTCATTTATGTGTGGAATATAGAACATAACAGTCTAAGGAATGGGGTTTTCCCAGAGACCTGGAAGTGGGGCACAGACTGACAATCCCCTAAAGAGGCGGGTGGTAGGGAGGAGATGAACCACAGATCTTATATGCATGTATGCATGAACAGTGGACATGGACAACAAACTGGGGAAAGGGCAGGGAGGGAGGGTGAGGGGGGAGTCAGTGCGGGGAAAAGGAGAAACATCTGTAACAAAAATTAATTAATAAAAATAAAAAATAAAATAAAATTAATAAAAAGAAAGAAGTGGTTTTGCCTACATTTTTATCTAAGATATTTATGGACTCACAAGTCACATTTAAGTCTTCTATCCGCTTAGAGTTTATTCTTGTGTATCATGTGGGTTAGTGGTCTAGTTTAAGTTTTTTGCAGGTAGTTGTTCTATTTTGCCAGCACCTTTAATTAAACAGACTGTTTACTCCGTTGTATGCTCTTGACTTCTCTGTCAAATATTAATTGCACATAATGTCTTGGGTGTATTTCTTGGTTCTCTGTCCTGTTTCATTGCTCTATATGCCTGTTTTTGTTCCAGTACCAGGCTATTTTGATTACAATGGCTTTATAGTATAACCTGATATTCGGTATTCTGATCCCTTCTACTTAGTTCTTTTTTCTTTCTTTTTTTTTTCAAGATTACTGTGGATATTTCAGGGTCTTTTGGGTCTTCATATAATCTTTTGAAGTTTTTTTCTAATTCTATGAAATATGTTGTTGGCATTTTAATGGAAAATGCATTGAGTCTAAAGATTGCTTTGGGTAGTATGGACATTTTAACAATGTTTATTTTTCTGATTTATGAACAAGGTATATACTTCCCTTTTTTATATCTTCCTCTATTGTTTTTTTCAATGTCCTGTAGTTTTCTGAAAGTAGGTCCTTTACTTCTTTGATTAAGTTTATTTCTAGGTATTTTATTTATTTTTTGTTGCAATGGTAAATGGGATTATTTTAGTTTCTATTTCTGTGAGTTCATTATTGTTGAATAAGAATGCTGTTGATTTTTTGATGTTAATTTTGTATCCTGCTACTTTGCCAAATTTGTTTATTAAATCTAGTAGATTTTTGATGGGGTCTTCAGGGTTCTTTATGTACAGTATTATGTCACTGGCAAACAATGACATTTTCCCTTTCTTCTTTCCAATTTAGATCCCTTATATTTTGTCTTTTTTTTTTTTTTTTAGTTGCTGTGGCTAAGACTTTCAGTACTATGTTAAATAAGAGTGGTGAAAGTGAGCATCCCTCAGCTATCTTGTCCTCATCCCTCCCCAACATAGGTAAAACCTAGCCCCCATGCACTCTATTCCCATTTGCCCCACCCCAAGACCACCTTGTCCTTTCTACAGGCAGCATCCAGTAGAACTTGGGCAAATGTTGTATACCCACAATAGGGATCAAGTGTCCAAACTGAAGGGTCAGGTCATGTGAGCAGGGACTTCCCCCAGTGCACCAAGGTGCCTTCTGTATGTGGAAGATACTCTGGCATGCCTTTTTCCCTGGACACAAAGCTTGCAGGCAGAGGGCTAAGAAAGCTCTGGGTTGAAGGCACCACTTAGCCCCTGCAGTGGGTTCAGAGGGTTAATACCAGCAGTGCCAGGGATGCAATCAGGACACCCTCCAGGTGAGCTGGGTTCAGAGCATGCCTTTTGCATCCCTGAGGATTGGATGCCTTGTCTGGGGGTTTCCTTGAAAGAGAGGGTCAGCTAGCAGTGGGCTTAGGTTGGTGCTGGACTTGGAGGAGAGGCTACCCAAGGGAAGGGGAGCCCAGTCCTTACCACCTTCATGAACACTGAGCAGTATAGGAATATGGTAGCGGGCCACCTGGGAATAACTTTGAAGAGACCTCATGTCTAAACAAACATGTAGGTTCACAGGGAGGGCAAATGCTTCTCAGGACCATCCCCTGGAGAACTGTGAGGAATCCACAGAGCCCTAACCAAGAAAGGGACAAATGACAGAGCTCTAGGCTTACAGGGTTCCAGACAGGATGGCACAGGGCTGCAGGGTTCTGCAGTGCTGGCCAGGAGGATGCCCTTCTTGGTTGGGAGAAGGCCAGGGAGGTGCAGGCTAATGTGTGAAGGTTGCCTGCAGAAATGCCTTTTCCTTCACCATTGAGAAATTCAGGGCTCAACGTTGGCTCTGGGCTCAGGTGTCTTGGAAGCTCTAAAGACTATTCATGTTGCACGTGGGTCCCTGGGGCATGGAGAAGAGAGCATGCTGGAAGTGCCAGAGGGCACTGCTGTCCAGGGCCATTTGGTGCCCCATGTGATGTCTGAGGCTATGGTCCTGGAGAAGGTTCTGTCCCACAGAACCACCCCAGTGCAGATTCTGGGTTTCTGTAGAGGCAGTGAGGAGGACCCTGGCAGCCACCTCTTCTAAGAAGTTGAGGTCTTTGGGCACATCTGGCACCTGGAGCTATAGTCCAACCCCTTCATTGTGGCACCGGGGGCCACGGTAGAGTGACATAGTAAGTGTGGCACCACCAATGTGGGTAGACCCTTGCTTGAAATCTGTCTCTGCTTTGGAAACATGGCAGCCTGAGGGCAGCTTACTCCTTGGTGCTCAGCAATGGGACTGGCTGGTGAGTAGGTACTTCTCCACCTCCTTTCTGTTCACAGTCCTTGCCTGGGATTCAGAAGCTAACTCAGTGAGCATCCACTGGAGGGCAAGGCCTGTCCTTAGGACCTTCTTGGTTTAGGGACCTGGGGCCATGGACAGAAAATGTTGGCTAAGAGGCAGGTTGTTGTGCTGGGAAGGAGAGATGTTTACTTGGGGGGAGGGTCATGGTCTGTAAAGCACTGGTGTCTTTCTTAGGCCTGCCTGCACAAGTTTTGGACTGGTGTCCTGGTGTATGTATCTCTGTGACTGGGTGAACATGTGTTTGGAATGTTCCTCCATACTTGTGTCTGGATACCTGTGCACCTATGGGAACACTCGACTGTTCCCTTGTGTTTCTTTTGTATTTGTGTACCTGTACATTTCTGTTCATTTGTGTGTCAGGTGAGTGTGTGACCCTGTGTATTGTAGTATGTGTAAGGTGCGTACAGGGACACACATGTGTTGGTAGTTGGTCTCCTTGTTTTTGTGTGGGAAGCTGGTGTCAGCCCAGGGGCCAGCAGTGATACTGAAATGCCCATTTATCCCTCTGACCCCGTATGAACAGGAGCCAATCACTTAACTAATTGATTGGATTTTTGAGAGAAAGAGAGAAAAAAAAACAGATGTTTTTTTTCTTTATTTATTTATTGCTTAGTGGCTTCTTGTATGTGCCCTCATTGGGAATTGAACCCCAAACCTTGGTTTATCAAAACGACACTCTCACCAGCTGACCTACCAGTCAGGAAATGGAGGCTATGATTTTATGCTGTGGTTTCCTGTTGAACTTCAGTTGGTTATTTGAATAATTTGTTTTCTCTTTCTCTTCTGAGCCAAGGGGGGCATTTGGAAATGCAGACTCTGAGGTCAATAGGTGTCCCTGAAAAATAAAAATGAGGCTGGAGGGTCCCTTCCTGGGACTGCCTGGGCCAAACAGTGCAAGTGGCACCTGAGTAACTTCTATTTTGTTGGGACTGTGGCTTGGCATACAGGCCCTCAGAGGAGGCTTGGATCAGTGCTCAGGGAGGAGGCTGATATTAGTGGTGCTCTGTTCATCCCTCAAAGGCTGATACGTGGCAGAAACCACTGAACTTTCTGTTCTGGACTGGCTGTGCTGAGGTCTGGATGGCAGTGCTGGCCAGATACCTAAGCCGCCCAATGTGGGCTCCATGATAACTGCTACTCAGGGGACTCCTGCGGGAAGTGGCATCTGTCTCAACCCTGCCCCCTAGGCATCCTGTCCTCAGGCTTCTCAGTGGCAGAGCCAGCAATTGAAGTAACTCCATTCTGACCCTCAATTTCTACACATACATACCCTGGTTGTTTCTTGTGAACACGAGTGCCTTGAGAAATCCAGAGAAAACTATGAAGATAAGGGGGTTATTGATAGCCTTGAGAAACTTTGAGAAATTAATGAGAGAAAGAGCTTAATGGTTGCCCTGAACCCTGTAACAGCTCCTCTTGCCTTTTTGGTATCAGATCCCCCCTTAACACTGCCAAAAGTGACCCCAAGAATGTAGTATTTTTGTAGTTTGTGCCTTTAAAAGTGGGCAACAAAGAAGGCTTGGGACTGTTGATTTGGGGAGGCTATGCCCCTCACAGCCTGCCAGTGAATAAAGTGCTCCTTTACAACTTGGCTGTGTGTCTCTGGTTATCTCACTGATACATTACAACATTTGGAGGTTGAAGAAAGATTTCTGGTGCTTTGTGACACCAGGGGTTAGATGCCTAGGGCAAGCAACCTTTCCAGGTCTGGCTGCTGGATACCTGGAGGTTTCTAGGGGCGTTAACATCTGAGACGTTCCAGGGCCCCAAAGATCCTACTTAGGTTTCCAAGGAGCGCCCAGAGGTGTCACAATGTCCCCAAAAGTTTTAAGGTGACCTGGTAAAAAGTCTCTGAAGGTAAGTTCTGGGTGACCGATTTTTCTGGGTGAGAGGGCCAGATGCAGCACAGCTTCTCCTCTCCTGGGAATCCCCCTAAGACCTTCGTTGGGGTTCAAATTGTTCTCTCAGGATAAAGAATTTTTTTTTGTCCCCTGCTGGGATACAAGGGGAGTTGGATTACTTCCCAAACAGCATAGACACTGCTCAGGATAGAACATTTTTTGGCCTGCCACTGGGGTGGAAGGGGAGTCTTATCACCTTGAAGAATAGATAACTTCTGCAGTTTGATTGTGTGTGAGTGTATTTGTGTTAGTGACTGTGCTCCAGGCACTTGTTATGGAGCCTGTGTGAGTCCTTACCTGTGGTTCCATAATGACCTCATAAGGCTAAGGGCAGTAACAGATTCTTGGAGATTTCTGGTCTTTACCTGTGAACATGATATATGCTGGGGGTTTATACCAGCCTGCCAAGTGCCAAGAGGCATCTAAATATCCATGATGGGAGTGACCAGGCAGACAAAGCAAAAGTTTCTGTCTTGTGTGTCTTCTCTTGTATTTGTCTTCAGCTGCCTCCTTACTGTGTCTCCCTCAGCTTTGTTATGGTTAGTCTAATCATGGATAACAGCCATAGTGCTCAGAAAACCTCATTGGGTAGTATATTGAAATATTTTTAGAGGAGAAGCTGAGGAAAGTTCTGATTAGGACACAAAAATATTTAGAGGAAAGTTAAGGATCTTCTGTGAATTAAATTGACCCACATTTGGGGTGGGCTGGCCTGACATAGGATCCTTTAACCCTTAGTTAGTGCAGGCAGTTTGGAAACAGGTCACAGTGGAGTCAGGACATCCAGACCAATTTCCTTATATTGATCAATGGCTTATATTAATGAGTCATTTACCCCCATGATTAAAGAGCCATGTGCCCTAGACCAGGGCACAAATGCTGGTAATAAACCCCAAAATGCCCCCCCCCCAAATAAAACCACAGGAAAATATGGAAAAATGCATGCAAGGCAGAGATACAGCAACAGGCCTGGAATGAGCTCCCAACAAAAAGGGAGAAATCACTAGATCTTACATTCATCAGACAAGGACCTGAAAAGACATATTAAGATTTTGTAGGTTGGTTGCTACAGGCAGTTTATAGAGTAATAAGTGATTCAGGGGACAGCACATTAATATTTAAACAGCTTGCCAATGAGAATACTAATAAGCCCTGCAGGGAGGTGCTGAGCCCTTACCATAAAGAAGCTAATATATCTGAATTCATCCACATTTGTTCAAATATTGGGTCTTCCCAAATACCGGGGGCCAAGATAGCTGAGGCTTTGAAAGAAGTCCTCTTTGCCAGTAAGGCAGGAGTAAGTGGTAAAGAAGTTACTTGAGGAAAGCCAGGCCATTTTGCTAAGGAGTGTAAGCAGTGTGCCAGCACTGACAACCAGTCAGAAAACTTTGCCAAGCAGCCAGGACTATGTTTTTGTTGCCACAGGAGATATCATTGGGCTAAATATTGCCATTCTTGAACTCATGTCAATGGACAACCACTTGAACCTCAGCAGAAAAAAGGTAAGCAGAGCCAGCCCCAGCCTTGTCAATCAATAGGGCAATGTCTGTCATCCCTGCTCAGGTGTTCCAACCAAGGTGGAATCTAAGACTACAATCCAGGATCTCTACAGTGCCACCTCTGGAACCCCTCAATGCAAGACTACACCTCTGTTCTTCCACCCCCTCAGAGGAGGTGAATCTCTCCTGTGTGTCCAGGCCCCAATACATAAGGAGCTGTGGCAAATGCACCAAGAAGGGGAAACAACCTGAAAAGAACCATACCTGCCAGTGGGCCTTTTTGCACATTCCACATGGTATGGCATGCCCCACTGCACATTGGGACCGTGTCCTTTGTGGAGAGCCCCTTGTCTTGGGAAACAGAGGCAGCAAGCAATAGGCTGGCACACAGGCACTCACCCTGGGGCCACAAGTGCTCCAGAGTTCCCTGAGGAGGGCAGTCTGGCCACAGAAGGAGCACATTTTATCCTTGCCAGCCCAGGCAGCTGGTGTGCCATCCTAGCACAAGCATGAAATGCTCTTGGAGACAGTTTAAAAACACTCTGCCCCACATAAACACACACACTAGGACAACACTTCCTTTTCCTGCATCTTTTTGAAAACCCGGGGTCAAATTTTTTTTATTTCTCCACCCAAGGTAGGACCCAAATTCTGCCAGGGGAGGGCTTCCTTGGACATTATTCACCATGTTCTCCTGTTAGGCCTACAGACCCAATTGGTTGAAAAACTCAAAAGGTACATAATAATAGGGACACTCCTGGGAAAAATAAGAAAAAGAATACCAAAAATAATAGCAGCCCTGATGGAAATAGGGCCCATGGAAAAGGATCATTTTAAAAAGGAAAACATGAGGAAGAGTCAGGACAGCAGGCCTAGGTTCCAATTAGGAGTAGAAGAGACAAGGGCAAAGTCAGGTATAGAGGAGCAAAGTAAAAGCCATCCTTGACTTAGAAAAATGATGGGGTCAAGGTTCCTTCCAACTGAGCCTCCCAACGAGCCCATAATAATACAATAAACACAGGGGACAAACTAGTGAGTTTTCTTGTAGATACTGGTGCAGCAGACTCAGTCCTGACCAAGCCAATGAGGTCCTAACCTACCTCTGGACTTCAAAGAGAACCATAGACCTTGGGAAAAATACTGTGACTCATTCATTTTTGATTATGACAAAATGCTCATATCCCCTTCTTGAATGTGATCTTCTCTAGTGTTCAGTTGCTGGACACTGTCACTCCAGGCCAGCCCCACATCAAGTTCCATAAGACAATGGCCATTATTAATTCTGCCAGCCTGCCTCCAGATGATGACCCACAGAAACCTCTACAGAATTGCCTGGAGGCAATCAATATAGTGCAGACAGCCTTCCCAGATGTCAAGGATGTCCCACTGCCATCATCAGATGAGGTATTTCTTACGGATGGGAGCAGCTGTGTCCAGAATAAAATCAGGTATGCAGGGGCGGCAGTAGTAACTCTGGACCATGCCATTTAGTCACAGTTCTTGAATAGAGAAACTTCAGCCTGAAAAGCTGAACTCATCATCCTAAAACCAGTGGGGCTCTTCAGATACACTAGGTCATAAAATGACTTAAACAAGCAGAAACAGGCCCTGGAAACTCTGTAGCCGGCTAAACTCTCCGCTGGAGCCACACAGACTCGCGGGCCCCAGGGAACTTGGCGGGACCAGGGAACTCGGCGGGAAGTTAATCCTACCATCTCCCTTGCAACCCTGCATGGGCCCTGGGAACCCTGTAGCCGGCTAAACTCTCCGCTGGAGCCACACAGACTCGCGGAGACCAGGGAACTCGACGGGACCAGGGAACTTGGCGGGGCCAGGGAACTCGGCGGGAAGTTAATCCTACCATCTCCCTTGCCACCCTGCATGGCCCCAGGAACTCTATAGCGTGCTAAGCTCTCGGCTGAAGCCGAACAGTCTCCCAAAGACCAGGGGACTCGGCGTGGCCAGGGAAGTCGGCTGGAAGTTAATCCTACCGCCTCCCTTGCCACCCTGCATGGGCCCTGGGAACTCTGTAGCCTGCTGAACTCTCGGCTGAGGCCCACCGACTCTCAGGCACCAGGAGACTCGGCCGTATAGGGAACTCAGTGGAAAACTACTCCCACCGCCTCCCTTTCCACCCTGCATGGGCCCTGGGAACGCTGTAGCCTGCTAAGCTCTCGGCTAGAGCCACACAGACTCCCAGAGAACAGGGGACTTGGCGGGATTAAAGTGGGTCCTCCCTGGTGCATCCAAACCCAGGAGAGGGAGCCACAAACAGCAGAACACCAACACCCACTGGGAAAACTTGGCAGACTCCAAAGCCCACATTGATAACCAAAATGGTGAGAAACAGAAACAAAAGGCAAATGAAAGATCAAGAGACCTCTACAGAAGATGAAATAAATGAGGTGCAGTTAAACAAGTTAACAGAACTAGAATTTAGAGCCCTGATGTTGCGGAAGCTCAACAGCATGGGTAAGGACATGAGCAACATGAGTAAAGACATAGAAATGTTGAAAATAAACAAGCTGGAAATGAAAAACCAGCAGGAAGAAATGAAGAATGACATATCAGAAATGAAAAACACACTGGAAAGTCTAAAAAGCAGAGTAGGGAAAGCTGAGGACGGGATCTGTGAATTAGAAGACAGGCTAGAAGAAATCAACCAATCAGAAAACCAAAAGGAAACAACGATTAAAAAACAGGAAGAGAGCTTAAGAGAATTGTTGGACAACTGGAAACAGAATAATATTCATATCATAGGAGTCCCTGAAGAAGAAGAAAGTAAGCGAGGGCTAGAGAATATATTCAAAGAAATAGTGACAGAAAACTTCCCTAATTTGGTGAAGGAAGAAGGCATTCAAGTTCAAGAAGCTCAGAGAGCCCCAAGTAAGAAGAACCCAAACAGGCCCACACCAAGACACATAGTAATCAAACTGCCAAAAATTAAAGACAAAGAGAGAATCCTAAAAGCAGCAAGAGATAAGGAACAGGTTACCTACAAAGGAACCACCATAAGGCTCTCAGCTGACTTTTCACAAGAAACACTACAGGTTAGAAGGGAATGGCATGAAGTAATCAAGGTCATGAAAAACAAGGATCTGAATCCAAGATTACTCTACCCAGCAAGGCTATCATTCAAAATAGAAGGTCAAATAAAGAAAGAGCTTCCCAGATGAAAAAAGGCTAAGGGAATACATTAGCACCAAACCTGCACTGCAAGAAATGTTAAAAGGACTGCTGTAATTACCAGGAGAAATGGAAAAGAAAATAGAACCACACTAAACAAAAATGTCAATAAATAAGTACATATCAATAACCACCTTAAATGTAAATGGACTGAATGCTCCCATAAAAAGACACAGAGTAGCTGATTGGATAAGAAAGCATGACTCATCTCTATGCTGTTTACAAGAGACCCACCTCACAACAATAGACTTCAGAATGAAGGCCATAACTAGAGACAAAGAAAGCCACTACATAATATTGAAAGAATCTATCCAACAGGAAGATATAACCTTGATAAACATATATGCACCCAATATAGGTGCACCAAAATATATTAAAAAAACTATTGGCGGACTTCAAAGGAGAAATCGATAGCAATACAATCATAGCAGGGGACTTCAACACCCCGATCACAACACTGGATAGATCCTCTAGACAAAAAATTAGCAAGGAAACAGATACTCTAAATGAAGCACTAGACCAAATGGATTTAATAGATATCTACAGAGAACTACACCACAAAACTACAGAATTCACATTCTTCTCAAGTGCACATGGAACATTCTCAAAGATAGACCACATGTTAGGACACAAACTAACTCTCTACAAGTTCAAGAAGATTGAAATTATAACAAGCATCTTCTCCAGACCACAATGGTATGAAACTAGAAATCAATTGCAAGAAGAACATACAAAGACATGTTAACACATGGAAGCTAAATAGAATGGTATTAAACAATGAATGGGTCTCCGAGGAGATCAAGGAAGAAATCAAAACTTCCTGGAAACCAATGAAAATGAGGACACAACAATACAAAATCTATGGGATGCAGCAAAAGCAGTTCTGAGAGGGAAGTTCATAGCACTACAGGCCTACCTCAAAAAAGAAGAAAAATCTCTAATAGATTACCTAACCTCACAACTTAAAGAACTACAAAGTAAACAAAAAGAAAACCCCAGAGCAAGTAGAAGAAAGGAAATAGTAAGGATCAGAGCAGAAAGAAACGACATAGAGACCAAAAAACAATTCAGAGTATCAATAAAACAAACAGCTGGTTTTTCAAAAAGATAAACAAGATTGATGGACCCTTAGCTAGATTGACCAAGAAACAAAGAGAGAGAACCCAAATACATAAAATCAGAAATGAAAGAGGAGAGATAACAACTGACACCACAGAAATACAAATGATCATTAACAAATACTATGAACAATTCTACGGCAACAAATTCTAAAATCTAAGCAAAATGGACAAATTTCTAGAAACACATAGTCTCCCAAAACTGGATCAGGAAGAGATTGAAAACTTGAACAGAAAAATAACAACGGAATAAATTGAAGATGTAATCAAGACTATTCCAGCAAACAAATGCCCAGGCCCAGATGGCTTCACGGGGGAGTTTTACTGAATATTCAAAGAAGAACTAATACCCATTCTCCTCAAACTATTTCAAAAAATTCAAGAAGAAGAAAGACTTCCAAACTCGTTTTATGAAGCCAGCATAATTCTAATTCCAAAACCAGAAAATGACACAACAAAGAAAGAAAACTATAGGCCAATATCCCTGATGAACATAGATGCCAAAATCGTGAACAAAATACTAGCAAATCGAATCCAGCAATACACCAGAAAAATTATCCACCATGACCAAGTGGGATTCATCCCAGGGATGCAAGGCTGGTACAATATTCGCAAATCTATTAATGTGATACACCACATAAATAAATTGAAGAATAAAAACCACATGATCATATCAATAGATGCTGAAAAAGCATTCGACAAAATCCAGCATCCATTTCTGATAAAAACGCTCAGCAATGTAGGAATAGAGGGATCATATCTAGACATAATAAAAGCCATATAAGAAAGACCTACAGCCAACATCATACTCAATGGACAGAAACTAAAAGCATTTCCCTTACGAACAGGAACAAGACAGGGAGGTCCACTTTCGCCACTCTTATTTAACATTGTACTGGAAGTCTTAGCCACAGAAATCGGAAAGGAAGAAAAAATAAAAGGGATCCAAATTGGAAAGGAGGAAGTGAAACTGTCATTATTTGCAGATGACATAATATTATACGTAGAAAACCCTAAAGACTCCATCAAAAATCTATTAGACTTAATAAATGAATTTGGCAAAGTAGCTGGATACAAAATTAACGTCAAGAAATCCACGGCATTCTTGTGCACCAATGATGAACTCACAGAAAGAGAAACTGAAAAAACAATCCCATTTACCATCACGCCAAAAAAATTAAGATACCTAAGAATAAACTTAATCCAAAGAAGTAAAGGACCTATTTGCAGAAAACTACAGGTCATTGAAACAAGTAATAGAGGAAGATATAAAAAAGTAGAAGTACATACCCTGTTCATGGATTGGGAGAATTAACATCATTAAAATGTCCATACTACCCAAAGCAATCTATAGATTCAATGCAATCCCCATCAAAATACCAAAGACATATTTCATAGAACTAGAACAAATACTTCAAAAGTTCATATGGAACCAAAAAAGACCCCGAATAGCCACAGCAATCTTGAAAAAAAGAACAAAGTAGGTCGGATCACAATACCAGGTATCAGGTTATACTACAAAGCGACTGTAACCAAAACAGCCTGGTACTGGCACAAGAACAGGCATATAGACCAGTGGAACAGAACTGAAAACCCAGAAATGGACCCAAGGAAATACGCTCAATTAATATTTGACAAAGGTGGCAAGAGCATACAGTGGAGTAAAGACAGCCTGTTTAATAAATGGTGTTGGGAAAATTGGACAGCTACATGCAAAAAAATGAAACTACACCATCAACTTACACCATACACAAAAATAAACTCGAAATGGATAAAAGACTTAAATGTGACCCGTGAATCCATAAAAATTCTAGAAGAAAATGTAGGCAACAAAATTTCGGACATCATACGGAGCAGAATTTTCACTGATACATCACCTAAGGCAACAGAAATAAAGGAGAAAATGAACACATGGGACTACATCAAACTAAAAAGCTTCTGCACAGCAAAAGAAACAATCAACAAAATGGAAAGGCAACCCACTGTATGGGAGAACATCATTGCCAATGATTTATCAGATAAGGGGTTAATTTCCAATATATACAGAGTGCTCATACAACTCCACAAAAGGAAGACAAAGAACCCAATTAAAAAATGGGCAGAGGAGCTGAATAGACACCTCTCCAAACAGGACATACAAATGGCCAAGAGACATATGAAGAAATGCTCAACATCACTAATCATCAGAGAGATGCAAATTAAAACAACTATAAGGTATCACATCACACCTGTCAGAATGGCCGCCATCAACAAATCATCAAACAACAAGTGTTGGCGAGGGTGTGGAGAAAAGGGGACTCTAGTACACTGCTGGTGGGAATGCAGACTGGTGCAGCCGCTATGGAAAACAATATGGTGCTACCTCAAAAAATTAAAAATTGAACTTCCATTCAACCCAGTGATCCCACTGCTGGGAATATACCCTAAGAAGCCTGAAACACCAATCAGGAAGAATATATGTAACCCCATGTTCATAGAAGCACTATTTACAATAGCTAAGATCTGGAAACAGCCCAAGTGTCCACCAGTAGACGAATGGATCAAAAAGCTGTGGTACATATACACAATGGAATACTATGCAGCAGTAAGAAAGAAAGATCTCTTATCCTTTGAGACGACATGGAGGGACCTGGAAAGTATTATCCTAAGTGAAAGAAGCCAAGCAGAAAAAGACAAATACCACATGATCTCACTCATATACGGAATATAATGAACATAACAGTCTGAGGAATACAGTAGACCCAGACACATGGAAGTAGGGCACAGACTGACATCCCTCAGAAGAGGGGATGGGGGGTGGGGGGGTGGGAAGAGATAAACCACAGAACTTATATGCATGTATGCATGACCAATGGACATGGACAACTAAGCCGGAGACAGGGTGGAGGGGGGGTTGGGTGGGGGGTGCCAATGGGGTAAAAAGGTAAAATATCTGTAACAAAAAAATAAATAAATAAATAAAATTAAAAAAAAAAAAATGGGCAGAGGAGCTGAATAGACACCTCTCCAAACAGGACATACAAATGGCCAAGAGACATGAAGAAATGCTCAACATCACTAATCATCAGAGAGATGCAAATTAAAACAACAATGAGGTATCACCTCACACCTGTCAGAATGGCCACCATCAACAAATCATCAAACAAGTGTTGGCGAGGGTGTGGAGAAAAGGGGACTCTAATACACTGCTGGTGGGAATGCAGACTGGTGCAGCCGCTGTGGAAAACAATATGGTGTTACTCAAAAAATTAAAAATTGAACTTCCATTTGACCTAGTGATCCCACTGCTAGGAATATACCCTAAGAAGCCTGAAACACCAATCAGGAAGAATATATATACCCCCATGTTCATAGAAGCACTATTTACAATAGCTAAGATCTGCAAATAGCCCAAGTGTTTTTCAGTAGATGAATGGATCAAAAAGCTGTGGTACATATACACAATGGAGTACTATGCAGCGGTAAGAAAGAAAGATCTCTTATCCTTTGAGACGACATGGAGGGACCTGGAAAGTATTATCCTAAGTGAAATAAGCCAAGCAGAAAAAGGCAAATACCACATGATCTCACTTATATACGGAATATAATGAACATAACAGTCTGAGGAATACAGTAGACCCAGAAACATGGATGTAGGGCACAGACTGCCATCCCTCAGAAGAGGGGGTGGGAAGAGATAAACCACAGAACTTATATGCATGTATGCATGACCAATGGACATGGACAACTAAGCCGGGGACGGGGTGGAGGTGGAGTGTTGTGGCGGGTGCCTATGGGGTAAAAAAGGTAAAATATCTGTAACAAAAAATAAATAAAAAATTTTTAAAGAAACTCCATAGTGTTGCATAGAAGAATCTAGCTAGTGTTCATTGGAAGAAACTAGGTAGGGTTCTTTGAAAGTAAGTACTTAGTGTTCCATGGAAGGAACTACTTAGTGTTCCATGGAAGGAACTAGCTACTGTTCCATGGAAGGAAGTACTTAGTGTTCCATTTAAGAAACTACTTAGTGTTTCATGGAAGGAAGCACTTAGTGTTCCATAGAAGGAACTACTTAGTGTTCCATGGAAGGAACTAGCTACTGTTCCATGAAAGGAAGTACTTAGTGTTCCATTTAAGAAACCACTTAGTGTTCCATGGAAGGAACTACTTAGTTGTCCATGGAAGGAACTACCTACTGTTCCATGGAAGGAAGTACTTAATGTTCCATTTAAGAAACTACTTAGTGTTTCATGGAAGGAAGTACTTAGTGTTCTATGGTTGGTTCAAGCTAGTGTTTCATGTAAGGGTTTACTTAGTGTTTTATGGAAGGAACTACTTAGTTTTCCATGGAAGGAACTCGCTAGTGTTCCATGGAAGAAACTACTTAGTGTTCCATGGAAGGAATTACTTAGAGTTTCTTGGAAACAATAAGGTAGTGTGCCATGGAAAGAACTAGCTAGTATTACATGGAAAAAACTAGCTAGTGTTCCATGGTAGGGACTACTTAGTTTTTCATGGGAACAACTACTTAGTTTTCCATGAAAGGAACTAGCTAGTGTAAAATGGAAGGAACATGTTAGTGTTCCATAGAAGGAACAAGTTACTGTTTCATGGAAAAAAAGTACTTAGTGTTCCATGGAAGGACCTACTTAGTGTTGCATGGAAGAAACTAGTAGTGTTCCAAGAACCGAAATAGCTAGTGTTCCATCGAAGAAAGTAGTTAGTGTTCCATGGAAGGAACAATTTAGTGTTCCATGGAAAAAACTAACTAACTAGTGTTTCATAAGAGGAACAAGCTACTCTTTTATGGAAGGAATTTTCTAGTGTTCCATAGAAGGAACTAATTAGTGTTTTATTGAAGGAACTACTTAGTTTTCCATGGATGGAACTACTTACTGATGCATGGATAAAACTAGATAGTGTTTCATAGAAGAAATTACTTTGTGTTCCATGGAAGGAACTACTTGGTGTTCCATGGAAGCAACTCGCTAGTGTTCCATGGAAAAAACTACTTAGTGATCCATGGAAATAATTGCTTAACGTTCCATGGAAAAAATTATCTAGTGTTCCATGGAATGTACCAGCTATTTTTCCATGGATGGAAGTAGTTAGTGTCCTTGGAAGGGGCTAATTAGGGTCCTTGAAAGAACTATATAATTTTCCATTGATGGAACTGGCTAGAGATCCACGGAAGTAACTAGCTAGTGTTCGATGGAAGGAACTATCTAGAACTAGCTTGTGTTCCATGGAAGGAACCACTCAGTGCTCCATGGAAGGAACTACTTAATATTCCATGAAAGGAGCTACTTAGTGTTCTGTGGAAAAAAATAGCTAGTTTTCCATGGAAGTAACTACTTAATGTTCCATAGGAGGAACTAGTTGTGTTCCAGGAAAGGTAATAGTTAGTGTTCCAGGGAAGAAACTTCTTAGTGTTCCAGAGAAAGAAGTTGTTATTGTTCAAGGGAAAAAACTAGCTCGTGTTCCAGAGAAGGAACTAGCTAGTGTTCCAGAAAAAAGAAATACTTAGTGTTCCATGGAAGGAACTACTTAGTGTTCCATGGTAGGAACAATAAGTGTTCCATGGAAGAAACAAGTTACTGTTTTATAAAAAAAAAAGTACGTAGTGTTCCATGGAAGGAACTACTTAGTATTCCATTGAAGGAACTACTATTGTTCCATGGAAGGAACTAGTAGCGTTCCATGGAAGGAACTCTTTAGTGTTCCATGGAAGAAAGTACTTAGTGTTCCATGGAAGAAACTAGCTAGTGTTCCGTGAAAAAATTTAGATAGTGATTCATGGAGGAACTACTTAGTGTTACAAGCAACAAACATTTACTGCTCCATGGAAGGAACTAGTTCGTGTTCAGTGAAGGAACTAGCTACTGTATCATGGAAGAAACTATTTAGTGTTCCATGGAGGGAACTACTAATTGTTCCATGGAAAGAACTACTATGTGTTCCATGGAAGGAACTAGCTAGTGTTCCATGGAAGGTACTACTTAGTGTTTTATAGAAGACACTAGCTAGTGTTCTCTGGAAGCCACTAGCTAGTGTACTATGCAAGGAATTAGCTAGTGTTCCATGGAAGGTACTACTAAGTTTTGAATTAAGAAACTAATTAGTGTTCCATGGAGGGACCTTGCAATTTTTCCATGGAAGTAAATACTTAGTGTTCCATTGAAGGAAATAATTAGTGTACGATGGAAGAAACTAGCTAGTGTTCCATGGAAGTAACTAGCACGTGTTCCATAGAAAATACAACTTAGTGTTCCATGGAAGGAACTACTTAGTGATCAGGGAAGGAACTTTTTTGTGTTTCATGGAAGGAACTTCTTAGGGTTCCAAGGAAGGAACTAGCTAGTAGTGTACCATGGAAGAAAATACTTATTGTTCCATGGAAGGAACTACTTAGTGTTCCATAGAAGGAACTAGCTTGTGTTTCATGGAAGAAACTACTTAGTGTTTCATAAAAGAAACTACTAAGTGTTCCATGGAAGGAAATAGATAGTGTTCCATGGATGGAACAACTTAGTGTTCCATTGAAGGACTACTTAATGATCCATGAAAGGATCCAATTGTGTTCCATGGGAGGAACTATCTAGTGTCCATGGAAGGAACTAGGTAGTGTTCCATAAAAGGAACTAGCTAGTGTTCCATGGAAAAACTACTACTGTTTAATGGAAGAAAATACTTAGTGTCCCATGGAGGACCTAGCTATTGTTCTGTGTACCTAGCGAGTGTTCCATGGAAGGAAATAGCTAGTGTTTCTGGAAGAAACTAGATAGTGTTCCATGGAAAGAACTAGATTGTGTTCCATGGAAGGAACTTGTTAATGTTCCACTGAAAGAACTACTTCGTGTTCTATGGAAGGAACTACTTAGTGTTTCATGGTAAAAACACTTAGTGTCCCGTGGAAGGAACCCTCTAGTGTTCCATGGAATAAAAAGCTAGTGTTCCATTGAAAAAAATAGCTAGTGTTCCATGAAAAGAACTACTTAGTGTTCCATGGAAGGATCAAGTAAGTGTTCCATTGAAGTAACTAGATAGTGTTCCATGGAGTAAATTACCTAGTGTTCCATGGAAATACCTAGCTAGTGTTCCATGGAAATACTAGTTAGTGTTCTATGGAAGAATCTAGCCAGTGTTTTCTGGAAGGCACTAGCTAGTGTTCCATATAAGGAATTGGTTAGTGTTACATAGAAGGAAATACTTAGTGTTCCATGGAAAGAAATATTGAGTGTACGATGGAAGGACCTAGCTAGTGTTCTCTGGAAAACACTAGATAGTGTTCCTTAGAAGGAGTTAGTGTTCCGTGGAAGTAACTACTTAGAGTTCCATGGAGGAAAGTACTTAATAATGCATGGAAGGAACTACTTGGTATTCCATTGACGGAACTAGCTACAGTTCCATGGAAGGGACAAGCTAGTGTTCCATGGAAGGAAATACTTAGTGTTCCATAAAAGGAACTAGCTATGGTTTCATGGAAGGAACTAGCTAGTGTTTTATGGAAGGAATTAGCTAGTGTTTCATGGAATGATCTAGATATTGTTCCATGGAAGGAAGTGGTTTATGTTCCATGGATGTATCTATTGAGTGTTCCATGAAAGGTACAAGGTTGTGTTCCATGGAAGGACCTAGCTAGTGTTCCATGGAAGGAACTAGTTAGTGTCCCATGGAAGGAAATACTTAGTATTCCATGAGAGAAACTAGCTAGAGTTCCATGGAAGAACTACTTAGTCTTGAATGGAAGGGACTACATTGTGTTCCACGGAAAAACTAGCTAGTGTTCCAGGAAATTAAATACTTAGTGTTCTATGGAAGGGACTAGCTAGGATTCCTTGGAAGGAGGTAGCTAGTGTTCAAAGGAAGGAACTACATAGTGTTCCACAGAAGGACCTAGCTAGTGTTCCATTTAAGTAACTAGCTAGTGTTCCATGAAAAGAGGTGGCTAGTGTTCCATGGAAAAAAATACTTCATGTTCCATGGAAGGAAGTACTTAGTATTCTAAAAAAAAAAAAAAACTACTTAGTGTTCCACAGAAAGAAGTATTTGTTTTTCCATTGAAGAAACTAGCTAGAGTTCCACGGCAATAACTAGCTGGTGTTCCATGGAAGGAACCAGCTAGAGCTAGCTAGTGTTCCATGGAAGAAACTACTTAATGTTCCATAAAAAGTACTACTTAGTGTTCCATGGAATGATCTAGCTAGTGTTCCATTGAAGGAACTAGCAAGTGTTCCTTGGAAAAAGCTAGTTAGGGTTCCATACAAAGTACTACTTAGTGTTCCATGGTAGGAACTAGCTACTGTTCCATGGAAGGGACTACTTAGTGTTCAATGGAGGGAACAACTTAATGTTCTATGAAAGGAACAAGCTAGTGTCCCATGGAAGAAACTAGCTAGTGTTCCATGGAAGGAACTATTTTGTGTTCCATGGAAAGAAAGAGCTAGTTCTTCATGGAAGAAGCTATCTAGTGTTCCATGGAAGAAACTACTTAGTGTTCCATGGAAGGAACTACTTAGAGTACCATGGAAGGAACTAGCTAGTATTTCATGGAAGGAAGTAGGAATGTTTTATGAAAGGGAATACTTAGTATTCCATGGAAAAAACTAGCTCGTATTCCATAGAAGGAAATACTTTGTATTCCATGGAAACACATACTTATTGTTCCGGGAGGGAACTAGCCAGTGTTGCAGGGATGGAACTAGCAAGTTTGTTTTGGAAGGAACTCATTAGTGTTCCATGGAAAGAACTCGCTAGTGTTCCATGGATGGAACTACTTAATGTTCCTTGGAAGGAACTACTTAGTGTTCCATGGAAGATACTTCCCAGTGTTCCATTGAAGGAACTAGCTAATGTTACATGGAATAAACTAGCTAGTGTTCCAAAGAAAGAACTACTCAGTGTTCCATGGAAATAAAAAGCTAGGGTTCCATGGAAGGAAATAGCTAGTATTCCATGGAAGGAACTACTTAGTGTTCCATGGAAGGAATTAGCAAGCGTTCCATGGAAGGAACTAGCTAGTGTTCCATGGAAGGAATTAGCTAGTGTACCATGGAAGGAACAGGATAATGTTCCATGAAAGAAACTACTTAGTGTCCCATGAAGGACTTAACTACTGTCTTTGGAAAAACCTAGCTAGTGTTCCGTGGAAGGAACTACTTAGCGTTTCATGGAGGAAACTATCTAGTGTTCCATGGAAGAAACTTCTTAGTGTTATATGTAAGGAACTACTTAGTGTTCCATGGAAGGAATTAGCTTGCGTTCCATGGAAGGAATTAGATAGGTTTCTATGGAACAAATTTAATTAGTGGTGCATGGAAGGAACTATTTAGTGTTCCATGGAAAGAAGTAGTTAGTGTTCGATAAAATGAAATACTTGTTTTCCCAAGGAAGAAACAAGCTACTGTTTTAGCAAAAAACTACTTAGTGTTCCATGGAAGGAATACTAAGTAATTCATTCCATTGAACACTGACTAGTTCCTTCCATGGAACTCTAAGTAGTTCTTTTCATGAACCATTAAGTAGTTCTTTCCAAAAGACATTAGCTAGTTCCTTTCTTGAAACAGTAGCTGTGTTCTTCCATAGAACACCAGTTAGTTCCTTCCATGGAATACTAAGTTGCTCCTTCCATGGAATGCTAGTTACTTCCATCTATTCAACATTAAGTAGTTCCTTCCATGAACACTAAGTAGATCCTTCCACGGAACACTAGCTAGTTCCTTCCATGGAACACTAGCTACTTCCTTCCATGGAATACTAAGAAGTCCCATCAATGGTACACTAGCTAGTTCCATCCATGGGACACCAGCTAGTTTCTTCCATGGAATACTAACCAGTTCCTTCAAATGAACACTAGTAGCCTCTTTAATGGAACAATACCTAGTTTTTTTCATGGAACACTATGTAGATTTTTCCATGGAAAACTAGCTGTTTGCTTCCATGGAACACTAAGTAGTTCCTTTAATCTAACACTAGCTAGATCCTTTTATAAATCTCTAACTAGTTCCTTCAATGAAAACTAACTAGTTCCTTCCATTGAACGCTAGGTAATTCCTTCCATAACACTCTATCTAATTCCTCCTATGAAACACTAAGTAGTTCCTTACATGGAGCACAGCAAGTTTCTTCAGTTTTACACTAGCTAGTATCTTCTATGGAACACTACTTACTTTCTTCCATGGAACACTAGCTATGCCTTCCATGGAACACTAAGTAGTTTTTTTCATGGAACAAATATCTAGTTCCTTCCACGGAACACTAGCAAGTTTCTTCCATGGAACACTAGCTATTTCCTTCCATGGAACACTAGCAAGTTCCTTCCAAGAAAAACTAAATAGTTTCTACCATGGAACACTAGCTAATTCTGTCCATGAAAAACTAGCTAATTCCTTTCATGGAATACTATCTAGTTCCTTCAATGAAACACTAGCTAGTTCCTTTTATGAAACACCAGCAAGTTCCTTCCATGGAACACTAAGTAGTTATTCCCATGGAACAGTAAGTAGTTCCTTCCTTGGAACACTAATTGGTTCCTTCCATGGAACACTAATTAGTTCCTTCCATGAAACACTAAGTAGTTTTTTCAATGGAACATTACCCATTTCCTTCCTTGGGACAGTGGCTGTTTATTTCCATGGAAAACTAAGTATATTCCTCCATGGAACACTAAGTATTTTATTTTTATAGAACACTAGCTTGTTCCTTCCATGGTACACAAAGTAGTTCATTCTATGAAACAATAAGAAGTGTTTTCTATGGAATATTAACTTCTTTCTTCATGGAACACTAGCTAGTTCCTTCCCTGGAATACTAAGTAGTTCCATACAAGGAACACTAGCTAGTTCCTTCCATGGAACACTAGTAGTTTATTCCATGACACTAACTACTTCCTTGCATGAAACAGTAACCTATTCCTTCCACGGAACTCTAACTTGTTCCTTCCATTAAACACTAGCTACTTCCTTCCATGGAACACTAAGTAGTTTCTAACAAGAAACTCTAAATAGTTCCTTCCATGAAAAACTAAGTAGTTTCTTCCCTGGGACTCTAGCAAGTTTCATCCATGGAACAAGAGCTATTTCATTCCATTAGACACGAGCTAATATTTTACATAGAACACTATGTAGTTCCTTCCGTGGAATACTATGTAATTTCTTCCATGAAACACTAGCTAGTTTTATCCATGGACTACTATGTAGTTCCTTTCATGGAACACTAGGTAGTTCCTTCTATGGAACATTACTTGTTCCTTCCATGGAACATTAAGTAGTTTCAACCATGGAACACTAGCTTGTTGTTTCCATGGAACATTAAGTCGTTCCTTTCATGGAACACTAGCTAGTTTATTCCATGCAACATGAGGTAGTTTCTTCCATGAAACTGTAAGTAGCTTGTTCCATGGAACACTAGCTAGTCACTTTCATGCAACACTTGCTAGTTCTTTGCATTGAATATTACCGTGTTCATTCCATGGAATAGTATGTAATTCCTTCTATGAAACACTAGCTAGATATTTCCATGGAACACTAAGTAGTTCTTTCCATAGAACACTAGCTAGTTCCTTCCATGGACCACTAAGTAGTTCCTTCCATGAAAAACTAGCTAGTTCTTACTATATCCTTCCATGGAACACTAGCTAGTTCCTTCAATGGGACACTAGATTATATTTTCCATGAAACTATAAGTAATTCCTCCATGGAACTTAAGTAGTTCCTTCCATGAAAAACTAACAAGTTTTGTCCATGGAACACTAAGAAGTTCCTTCCATGGAACATTAAGTAATTCTTTCCATGATACACTATCTAGTTCCTTCCATGGGTCACTAGCTAAGACTTTCCATAAAACACTAGCTAGTTCCTTCCTTGGAACACATCTAGTTCCTTCCATGGAACACTAGCTTGTTCTTTCCATGGAACAATAAGTAATTCCTTCCATGGAACACTACGTAGTTCCTTCCATGAAACACTAGGTAGATCCTTTCATGGAACTCTTGCTAGATACTTCCATGGAACACTAGCTAGTTCCTTCAATGGAACACTATTTAATTCCTTTCATGAAACACTAAGTAGTTTTTTCCATGGAACACCTGCTAGTACCTTTCTTGGAACACTGAGTAGTTCTTTCCATGAAACACTAAGTACTTCCCTTATGGAACACTAACTTGTTCCTTCTATGGAACACTATCTAGTTCCTTCCATGGAACACTAGCTAGTTCCTTCCATGGAACACTAAGTAGTTTCTTCCATGGAACACTAGCTAGTTCCTTCCATGATACACTAAGTAGTTACTTCCATGGAAAACTAAGTTGTTTTATCCATGAAACACTAACTTGTATTTTCAATGGAACACTAGCCAGTTCCTTCCATGAAACACAACTTGTTTTTTCCATGGAACACCAGCTAGTTCCTTCCATGGAACACTAATTAGTTTCTTTCATGGAACACGAAGTAGTTCCTTCCATTGAACACTGAGAAGTTTCATCCATGGAACACTAGCTAGTTCCTTCCATGAAACACTGGCTAGTTCCTTTCATGGAAGACTTGCTAATTCCATCCATGGAACAATAGCTAGGTCAATACATGGATCACTAGCTAGTTCCTTCAATGAAACACTAGCTATTTTTTTCAATAGATCTCTAACAAGTTCCTTCCATGGAACTCTAATAAGTTTTTTCCATGGAACACTACGTAATTCATTCCATGAAACACTAGTCAGTTCCACGCATGGAACACTAAGTAGTACCTTCCATGGAAAACTATGTAGTTCCTTCCATGAAACACTAGCTAGTTCCTTTCATGGAACACTAACAAGTTTTTTCTTTGGAACACCAACAAGTTTGTTTTATGCAAGACTCAGTAGTTTCTTCAATGGAAAACTAACTGGTTTCTTCCATGGTACACAAAGTTGTTCCTTCCATGGAACACTAGATAATTCCTTCCATGGAACACTAGCTACTTTCTTCCATAGAACACAAGCTAGCTCCTTCCATGGAACACTAGCTAGACCCTTCCATGGAACACATAGTAATTTCTCCCATGGAACATTAAGTAGTTCCTTTCATGGAAAACTAATTAGTTTCTCCAAGGAACACTAGTGTTTTTTTTTTTTTAATGGCACATTAGTTCCTTCCATGGAATCTTAGCTAGTTCTTTCCATGGAATACTAAGTAGTTCTTTCCATAGAACGCCAGTTCCTTCTATGGAACACTACTACCTACTTCCATAGAATACTAAGTAGTTCTTTCCATGGAACACTAAGTAGTCTCTTCCATTGAACACAAGCTAGTTTCTTCACTGGAAGACTAGCTAGTTCCCTCCATGGAACACTAGCTTATTTTTTCCATGGAACTCTCAGTAATTCCTTTCATGGAACACTAAGTATTTCCTTCCATGAAACACTAGCCTGATCTTTCCATGGGACACTAAGTTGATCCTTCCATTGAACACTAAGTAGTCCCATCCATGGAACACCCGCTAGTTCCTTATATGAAACATCAGCTAGGTCCTTCCATAAAACAGTAAATAGTTTCTTCCATGGAACACTATCTGAATGCTTCCATGGAACACTAAGTAGTTCTTTCCAAGGAACATTACGTAGTTCCTTCCATGGAACACTATTTAGGTCTTTCCATGGAAAACTATTTAATTCCTTCCTTGGAACACTAGCTAGTTCTAGATATTTCCATCAATGGAACACTAGCTAGTTACTTGTGTGGAATTCTAGGTAGTTTCTTCAAGGGAAATATAAGTAGTTCTTTCCATGGAACAATTATTAGCCCCTTCCATGGTATAAGAGCTAGTTCCATCCATGAAACACTAGCCTGTTAATTCCATGGAACACTAGCTACATTTTCCATGAAACTCTAAGTAGTTTCTTCCATGGAACCCTATTTAGTTTCTTCCATGGAACACTAGCGAGTTCTTTCTATGGAACACTAGTGAGTTCTTTCTATGGAACACTAAGTAGTTCCTTACATGGAACACTACGTAGTTTCTTTCATGGAACACTAAGTAGTTCCTTCTATGGAACACTAGCCAGTTCCTTCCATGGAACAGTAGTTTTTCTTTCCATGGAAAACTAAGTATTTCCTTCCATGGAAATCTAGCTAGTTCCTTCCATGGTACACTAAGTAGTTCATTCCATAGAACACTAAGTAGTTTTTTCTGTGGAACACTAACTTGTTCCTTTCATAAAACCCTAGCTAGAAACTTCCATGGAACACTAGCTAGTTCCTTCCATGGAACACTATCTAATTACTACCATGGAATGCTAACTAGCTCCTTCTTTGCAACACTATCTATTTCCTTTCATGGAACACTAGCTAGTTCCTTCCATGGAACTTTAAGTAATCCCTTCCATGGAACACTAAGTACTTTGTTCAATAAAACACTAACTAGTTCCTTTCATAGAACACTAGCTAATTCCTCCCATGGAACACTAATTACTTCCTTCCATGGCACACAAAGTAGTTTCTTTCATGGAACACTAAGTAATTTCTTCCTTGAAACACTATCTCGTTTCTTCCAAGGAACTCTATCTAGTTCCTTCCATGAAACACTAGATAGTTCCTTTCACGGAACACTAGCTAGTTCTTTCCATAAAACACTCACTAGTTCCTTCCACGGAACAATAGCTAAATTTTGCCATGGAACACTAACTAGCTCGTTCCATGGAAAACTAGATAGTTCATTCAATGGATCACTAGCTATTTCTTCCATAGAATACTACCTAGTTCCTTCCCTAAAACACTAGCTAGTTGTTTTCCTGAAACATTAACTAGTTTCTTCTCCGGAACACTAAACATTTTCTTCCCTAAAACAGTAACAAGTTTCTTTTCTGGAACACTAGCTAGTTCTTTCCATGGAACACAAGCTAGTTAATTACATGGAACAGTAGCTATTTCCTTCCATGGAAGATTAAGTAGTTCCATCCATGGAACACTAAGTTGTTCCTCCATGGAACACTAAGTTGTTTTTCCAAGGAACACTAGCTTGGGTTTTCCATGGAACACTAAGTAGTTTCTTCCATGGAACACTAGCTACTTCCTTCCATGGATAACTAGCTAGTTCCTTTTAAGGAAAACTACCTAGTTAATTCCATGGAACACGAGCTAAATACTTTTATGAAATACTAAGTAGTTCCTTTCATGGAACGCGAAATAGTTCCTTCCATGAAACACTAAGAAGTTTCTTTCATGAAACACTAATTAGTTCGTTCCATTGAACACTAAGTACTTCCTTCTATTGAACACTAGCTAGTTTCTGCCAAGGAACACTAAGTACTTCCTTGCATAGAACATTAAGTAGTTACTTCCATGAAACCCTAAGTAGTTTCTTCCATGGAAAACATGCTAGTTCCTTACATGGTACATTGTACAGTTACTTGCATGAAACACTAACTAGTTTCTTCCACGTAACACTAGCTAGTTCCTTCCATGGTACACTAAGTAGTTCATTCCATGGGACACTAAGTAGTTTATTCCATGGAACACTAACTTGTTCCTTCCATGGAACACTAACTAGTTTCTTCCATGTAACACTAGCTAGTTCCTTCCATGGTACACTAAGTAGTTCATTCTATGGGACACTAAGTAGTTTATTCCATGGAACACTAACTTGTTTCTTCCATGGAACACTAGCCAGTTCCTTCCATAAAATACCAAGTAGTTCCTTCCATGGGACACCAGCTTGTTCCTTCCATGGAACACTACTAGTTCCATCCATTGAACACAAAGAAATTTCTTCCATGGAACACTAAGTACTTCCTTCCATGGAACACTAGTACTTCCTTCCACAGAACTGTAACTTGTTCCTTCCACGGAACACTAACTTGTTTCTTCCATTGAACACTAGCTAGTTCCTTCCTTGGAACACTAAGTAGTTCCTACCATGGTCACTATGTAGTTCCTTCCATGAAAACTAAGTAGATTCTTCCCTGGAACACAAGCTAGTTCTATTCATGGGACACTAAGTAGTTCCTTCCATTAAACACTAAGTAGTTTCTTCCATGGAACGCGATCTAGTTCCTCCATTGAACATTAGCTAGTTTCTTCAATGAAACTGTAAGTAGTTCCTTCCATGGAACACGAGCTAGAATCTTCCATGGAACACTAGGAAGTTCCTTCAATAGAACACTATATAGTTCTCTCCATGGAACACTAAGTAGTTTCTTCCATGAAACACTAGCAAGTTACTTCCGTGGAAATCTAGCTAATTCATTACATGGAAAACTAAGTAGTTTTTTCCATGGAACACTAAGTAGCCCCTTCCATAAAACACTAGCTAGTTCCATCCATGAAACACTAGCTACTTCATTCCATGGGACTAGTTAATTCTTTCCATGAAACTCTAAGTAGTTCCTTCCATGGAACAATAATTAATTTCTTCCATGGAACACTAGCGGGTTCCTTCCAAGGACCAATAAGTAGTTCCTTCCATGGAACACTAAGTAGTTTTTTTTTTTTTCATGAAAAACTAACTTGTTCCTTTCATGAAAAAGTAGCTAGTTACTTCCATGAAACACCAAGTAGTTCTTTTTTTGGAACACTTGCTAGTTCCTTCCACGGAACACTACTAGTGACTTCCATGGAATACTAAGTAGTTCCTACCATGGAACCCTAAAGATTACTTTCATAAAACACTAAATAGTTCCTTCCCTTGAACAGTAGCTAGTTCTTTCCATGAAACATTAAGTAGTTACTTCCATGAAACCCTAAGTAGTTTCTTCCCATGGAAAACGAGCTAGTTCCTTCCATGGAACACTATATAGTTTCGTGCATGAAACACTAACTAGATCTTTTATGGAACACTACGTAGTTTCTTCCATTGAACACTAAGTAGTCCCTTCCATGGAACACTAGCTAGATTTTTCCATGGAACACTAAGTAGTTCCTTCCATGGAACACTAAGTAGATATTTTCACGGAATCCTATATAGTTTCTTCGCTGGCACACTAGCTAGTTCCTGCCATGGTACACTAGTTGGTTCATTCCATGGAACACTAGCTCGTTTTTTTTTCATGGAACTCTAGGTAGTTGCTTCCATTGGACATTATTTAGTTCCTTCCATGGATCACTAGATACTTCCTTCCATGAATCACTAGCTAGTTTCTTCCATGGAATACTAGCTAGTACCTTCCCTGAAACACTAGCTATTTTTTCTTTGCAGCACTAAGTAGTTCCTTCCAATGAACACTAAGTACTTCCTTGCATAAAACACTAACTTTTTCCTTCCATGAAACACTAGCTAGTTTCTTACATGGACCACTAAGTAGTTTCTTCTATGGAACCCTAAGTAGTTCCTACCAGGGATATTAAGTAGTTTCTTTTCTGGAACACCAGTTAGTTCCTTCCATGGAATGTTTGCTAGTTCTTTCAATGGAACACTAGATAGTTCCGTCCATGGAACACTATCTATTTCCTTCCATGGAACATTAGCTAAATCTTTCCAGGGAACACTACATTGTTACTTCCATGGATCACAAGGTTGTTTCTTCCATGGAATATTAGCTAGATCCTTCCCTGAAACAATAGCTCAGTCTTTCCCTGGGACACTAACTAGTTCCTTCTATGAAACACTAAGTATTTACTTTCCTGAAACACTAACTACTTCCTTTCTTGCAACACTAGCTATTTACTTACATGGAACCTTAAGTAGTTACTTCCATGAAAAACTAAGTAGTTTATTCCATGGAAATCTAGGTAGTTACTTCCATTAAAAACTATTTAGTTCCTTGCATGGAACACTTACGAGTCTCTTCCATGTAACACTAGCTTGTTATTTCCATGGAACAGTAAGTAGATTATTCCATGGAACATTAAGTAGTTTCTTTCATGGAACACTAAGTAGTTCCTTCCATAAAACACTAACTAGTTTTAGCTAGTTTCTTCCATGAAACAATAGCTAGTTACTTCCATGAAACTCTAGCTATTTCCTTCTATGGAAAACTAAGTAGCTCTTTCCATGGATCACTAAGTAGCCCCTTCCATGGAACACTAGCTAGTTCCATCCATGGAACTCTAGCTACTTCCTTCCATCGACACTAGCTACTCCACTCATGGAAGTCTAGCTAATTCCTTCCATGGAACACTAGCTAATTTTTTCCATGGAACTCTAATTAGATCCTTTAATATAACACTATGTAGTTTCTTCCATGGAACACTAGCGAGTAATTCCCATAGAACACTAAGTACTTCCTTCCATGGAACACTAACTAATTCCTTTCATGATAAACTAGGTAGTTTCATACATGGAACATTAAGTAGTTCCTTCCATAAAACACTAAGTAGTTCCTTCCATGAACAATAGGTAGTTTCTTCAAAAGAACAGTTGGTAGTTCCTTCCATGGAATACTAAGTAGTTTCTTCCATGGAACACTATATAATTTTTATGATGGAACACTAGCTAGATCCTTCCATGGAACACCAGATAGTTTATTCCATGAAACACTAGCTAGTTCCTTTCATGGAACACTAGCTAGACACTTCCATGGAACACTAGCTAGTTGCTTTTATAGAACACTAGTTAGTTCCTTCCATAGAATACTAGCTATTTACATCTCTGGAACACTAGCAAGTTCCTTCTTTGGAACACTAAGTTGTTTATTCCCTGGAACCCTAGCTAGTTCCTTCCATGGAACATTAACTAGTGCCGTCCATGGAATACTAACTAGTTTTATTTATGGAACACTAGCTAGATCCTTCCATGGAACACTAAGTAGTTTCTTCCTGGAACACTAAGTTGTTCCTATCACGGAACACTGAGTAGTTTCTTTCCTGAAACACCGGCTACTTCCTTCCATGGCACAGTAGTTTGTTCCTTCCATGGAACTCTAGATATTTCCTTCCATACATCACTAGCTACTTTCTTCCATGGAATACTAGCTAGTTCCTTCCCAGAAAAAATAGATAGTTCTTCCTTTGGAGCACTAACTAGTTCTTTGCATGGAACACTAAGTACTTCCTTCCACGAAACAATAACTTTTTCCTTCCATGGAACACTAGATAGATCCTTCAGTGGATCACTAGCTTGTCCCTTCCATGGAACACTAAGTTGATTCTTCCCTGGAACACTAGGTTGTTTCTTCCATGGAACACTAGCTAGTTCCTTCCATGGAACACTAAGTAGTTCTATCCATAGAACATTAACTAGTTCCTTCCATAAAACACTAAGTAGTTTTTTTCATGTAACACTACCTTATTCTAGCTAGTTCCTTCGATGTAACACTAGCTAATTACTTCCATGTTATACTTGCTAGTTCCTTCATGGAACACTAACTAGTTCCTTCCATGGAGCAGTATGTAGTTCCTTCCATGTAACACTATGTAGTTCCTCTCATGGAACACTATCTAGTTTCTTCCATGGAACACTAAGTAGTACTTTCCATGGCACAGTAACTAGTTCTTTACAAGGAATACTCTCTAGTTCCTTTCATGGAACACTAGCTAGTTCTTTCCATGGAATAGTAAGTAGTTCATTCCATAGAACATTAGCTAGATCCTTCCATGGAACACTAAGTAGCCCCTTCCATTAAACTCTAGCTAGTTGCCTCCATGAAACAATAGTTATTTCATTGCATCGAACACTAGCTAATTTTTTCTATAAAATTCTAAGCAGTTTTTTCCATGGAACTCTAAGTAGTTTCTTCCATTGACTACTAAGTAATTCCTTCCATGATACACTAGGTAGTTCCAATCATGGACCACTGAGGAGTTCATCCATGGAACACTAAATAGTTCTTTCCATGGACCACTATAAGTCACTTTCATGGAACACTAGTCCCTTCCATGAACCACTATGTATTTCCATCCATGGTACACTAAGTAGTTTCTTCCATTGAACACTAAGTGTTTCCTTCCCTGGAACACAAGCCTTTTCCTTTTTTGTAACACTAACTACTCATTTCTCTGTAACACTAAGTAGTTTCTTCCTTGGAACACTAACTATTACCATTCCTGGAACACAAGATAGTTCCTTCCATGATCATAAAGTAGTTACTTCCATGAAACCCTAAGTAGTTTCTTAAATGGATCACTAGCTAGCTCCTTTCATGGGAAACTAAATAGATTCTTCAATGGAACGCTACGTAATCCCTTCCATGGAACACTAGCTAGTTCTATCCATGGAACACTAGTTAGGCCCTTCCATGGAACAGTAAGTAGTTCCTTCCATGGAACAATAGCTAGATCCTTCCATGAAACACCTAGTAGTTCCTTCCATTGAACATTAAGTAATTCCTTCCATGGAACACTAACTAGTTTTTTTTATGGAACACTAGCTAATTATTTACATGGACCACTAGCTAATTCCTTCCAAGAAACAGTACCTCTTTCCTTCCATGAAACACTAATTAGTTCCTTCCATGCAACACTAAGTCGTTTTTTATTTAACAGAACTCTAGATAGAACCTTCCATGAAACACTAGCTAGTTATTTCCATGAAACACTAAGTAGTTCCTTCCATGAAACACTAAGTAGTTCCTTCCATGGAACACTAAGTAGTTTCTTTCAAGGACACTAGCTAGTTCCTTCCATGGAACACTAGGTAATTATTTCTGAGGAACTCTAGCTAGTTCCTTCATTGAAACACTAAGTAGATTATTCCATGCAACACTAAGTAGTTTTTTTTTTTTTTTGTATTGTTTTGTTTTTTTACAGAACATTAGATAGACCCTTCCATAAAACACTAGCTAGTTTTGTCCATGAAACACTAAGTAGTTCCTTCCATGGAACACTAAGTAGTTTCTTCCATGGAACACAAGCTAAATATTTCCGTGAAACTCTAGCTAATTCCTTACATGGAACACTAGCTGGTATCTTCCATGGAACACTAGGTAGTTTTTTCCGAGGAACACTAGCTAGTTACTTCCATGGAACACTAGCTAATACCTTCCATGAAACATTAGCTATATTTTTTTTCCTGGAACACTAAATAATTTCTTCCATGGAACACTAGCTAGTTCCTGCCATGGAACACTAAGTAGTTTAGTCCATGGAACATTAAGTAGTTACGTGCATGAAACCCTAAGTAGTTTCTTCCATGGAAAACTTGCTAGTTTTTTTCATAAAACGTGTATAGTTCTTCAATGAAATACTAACCAGTATCTTCCATGGAACACTAAGTAGTTCCTTCCATGGAACACTAGGTAGTTTTCTCCATTGAACAGTAGCTAGTTCTTTCCGTAAAACACTAAGTAGTTTCTTCCATGCCACAATAAGAAGTTTTCTTATAGAACTCTAGGTAGAACCTTCCATAAAACACTAGCTAGATTTTCCATGAAACTGTAGGTAGTACTTTGCATGGAACACTAAGTAGTTCCTTCCATGGAACACTAGCTACTTCCTTCCATGGAACACTAGCTACTTTATGCATGAAACCCTAACTAGATTGTTTCATGGAACAATAACTAGTTCATTAAATGCTAGATTTTTCATGAAACTCTAAGTAGTACTTTGCATGGAACACTAAGTAATTTCTTCCATGGAACATGAGCTAGTTACTTCCATGGAACATGTAGTAGTTCCTTCTATGAAACACTAAGTAATTCCTCCCATTTAACACTAACTCTTTCCTTCCATGGAACACTAAGTAGTTCCTTACATGAAACACTAGCTAGTTTTTTTTGTTTGTTTGTTTTTTTCTTTGTTTTTTTTATGGAATACTTGCTAGTTCCTTCCATGAAAAAATATTTTGTTCATTCCATGGAACACTAATTAATTCCTTTCATGAAACACTAGCTAGAACTTTCCATGAAACATTAAGTAGTTTCTCCCATTGAACACTAGCTAGTTCTAGCTAGTTCCTTCCATGGAACACTATCTAGTTCATTCCATGAAAAACTAAGTTGTTTTTTACATGGAACAATAAGTGGTCACTTCCATGGAACACTATATAGTTTCATTTATGGAATACTAGCTTGTTCCTTCCATGGAACACTAGCTTATTTTTTCCATGTAACTCTAAGTAATTCCTTCCATGGAATGATAAGTAGTTCCTCCCATGGAACATTAGCATATTCCTTTCATGTAATATACTGCTACCTACACCCTTGCCACACTGCATGGGCCCTGGGAACGCTGTAGCCTGCTAAGCTCTCTGCTGGAGCCGCACGGACTCGTGGGCACCAGGGGACTCAGTGTGATTCTGCTACCAAGGCTGAGTCCCGCAAACTCTGTGTGCTAAGCCCTCGGCGGGTGCCACGCAGACTCACGGGGACCAAGGGACTGTGCTGGATGCTACTGCCACCTCTGCAGTGTCCCACTACCGCGGCTCAGTCCTGGGGTTTCTGCTGAGCGCAACCCCCTCAGCTGGTGCCATAGCCGTGGCCGCCCTTGGTTGGAAGCAGCGCCCTTGGGTTAAAAGTCCCAGGCGGCTACAGGACTCAGAGTCTGGACAGAGGCTAAATTGGCAGCAGCCACTCACCTTGGGCTCCGGCAGAGGGAAGGCAGACTGGACTGGAACTGTGTAGGGACACTCGGGTTTTGGAGGATGCTAAGAGCTTTTGCTGAGTGCAGTGACGCAGGACTGTGGTCATTTTACTTCTTCTCAGGGCCCTGGGAAGATGTGGCTGCCCTTCCCTCAAAGATTTAACCCCACCTGGTGGCCATTGAAATGCTAATTGAGGCCCATTAACAAGGAAAACCTGCCTCACTCTCAGGAAATCTTCTAACACTGAGCACCTGAGGGAGTTTTTCAGGCAACTCAGAAACAAAGGGTCTGCAGGTGACCTCTACTAATAGCCTCCAGGCAAAAAAAGAAAAAAAGCTAGAGGATAACTACCATTCCCTGGGCGTGCAACACTACCAGAAAGGCTAAGACTTGACGGTAGTGTTTAAAGAGGGTCCTCCCTGGCGCATCCAAACCCAGGAGTGGGAGCCACAAACAGCAGAACACCAACACCCACTGGGAAAACTTGGAAGACTCCAAAGCCCACTGTGATAGCCAAATTGGTGAGAAACAGAAACAAAAGCCAAATGAAAGAACAAGAGACTTCTACAAAAGATGAAATAAATGATGTGCAGTTAAGCAAGTTAACAGAACGAGAATTTAGAGCCATGATGTTGCGGAAGCTCAACAGCATGAGTAAGGACATGAGCACCATGAGTAAAGACATAAAAAAGTTGAACATAAACCAGTTGGAAACGAAAAACCAACAGAAAAAAATAATGACATATCAGAAATAAAAAACACATCAGAAGGTCTAAAAAGCAGAATAGGAGAAGCAGAGGACCGGATCAGTGAATTAGAAGACAGGCTAGAAGAAATCAACCAATCAGAAAAAAAAAAAGGAAAAAAAACGATTAAAAAACAGGAAGAGAGCTTAAGAGAACTGTGGGACAACTGGAAACGGAATAATATTCGCATCATAGGAGTCCCTGAAGAAGAAGAAAGTAAGCAAGAGCTAGAGAATATATTCAAAGAAATAGTGACTGAAAACTTCCCTAATTTGGTGAAGGAAGAAGGCATTCAAGTTCAAGAAGCTCAGAGAGCCCCAAGTAAGAAGAACCCAAACAGGCCCACACCAAGACACATAGTAATCAAACTGCCAAAAATTAAACACAAAGAGAGAATCCAAAAAGCAGCAAGAGTTAAGCAACAGGTTACCTACAAAGGAAACCCCATAAGGCTCTTAGCTGACTTTTCACAAGAATCACTACAGGCTAGAAGGGAAAGGCATGAAGTAATCAAGGTCATGAAAAACAAGGATCTGAATCCAAGACTACTCTACCCAGCAAGGCTATCATTCAAAATAGAAGGTCAAATAAAGAACTTTCCAGACAAAAAAAGGCTAAGGGAATACATTAGCACCAAACCAACACTGCAAGAAATGTTAAAAGGACTGCTGTAATTACCAGGAGAAATGAGAAGGAAAATAGAACCACACTAAACATAAATGGCAATAAATAAGTAAATATCAGTAATCACCTTAAATGTAAATAGACTAAATGCTCCCATATAAAGACAAAGAGTAGCTGATTGGATAAGAAAGCAAGACTCATCTATGTGTTGTTTATAAGAGACCCACCTCACAACAAAAGAGCCACATAGATTGAAAGTGAAGTGATGAAAAAAATCTTTCAAGCAAACGAAAAGAAAAAACAGCTGGGGTAGCAATATTATATCTGATAAAATGGACTTCAGAATGAATGCCATAAATAAAGACAAAGAAGGCCACTACGTAATATTGAAAGGATCTATTCAACAGGAAGATATAACCTTGATAAACATATATGCACCAAATATAGGAGCACCAAAATATATTTCAAAAACATTAGAGGACTTCAAAGGAGAAATCGTTAGCAATACAATCATACCAGGGGACTTCAACTCCCGGCTCACATCACTGGATAGATCCTGGACAAAAAATTAGCAAGGAAAGTAAGACTCTAAATGAAGCACTAGACCAAATGGATTTAATAGATATTTACAGAGAATTACAACCCAAAACTACAGAATTCACATTCCTCTCAAGTGCACATGGAACATTCTCAAACATAGACCACATGTTAGGGCACAAACTAAGTCTCTACAAGTTCAAGAAGATTAAAATTATATCAAGCATCTTCTCAGACCACAATGGCATGAAACTACAAATCAATTGCAAGAAGAACATACAAAGACATTTGAACACATGGAAGCTAAATAGAACGTTATTAAACAATGAATGGGTCTCCGAGGAGATCAAGGAAGAAATCAAACACTTCCTGGAAACCAATGAAAATGAACACACAGCAACACAAAATCTATGGGATGCAGCAAAAGCAGTTCTGAGAGGGAAGTTCATAGCACTACAGGCCTACCTCAAAAAAGAAGAAAAATATCTAATAGACTATTTAACCTCACAACTTAAAGAACTAGAGGGCAAACAAAAATAAAACCCCAGAGCAAGTAGAAGGAAAAAAATAGTAAGGATCAGAGCAGAAATAAATGACATAGAGACCAAAAAAAAAAAAAAAAACAATTCAGAGGATCAATAAACAAAGAGCTGGTTTTTCAAAAAGATAAACAAGATTGATGGACCCTTAGCTAGATTCACCAAGAAACAAAGAGAGAGAACCCAAATACATAAAATCAGAAATGAAAGAGGAGAGATAACAACTGACACCACAGAAATGCAAAAGATTGTTAACAACTACTATGAACAATTATACGGCTACAAATTCGAAAATCTAAGCAAAATGGACAAATTTCTAGAAACACATAGTCTCCCAAAACTGGATCAGGAGGAGATAGAAAACTTGAACAGACCAATAACAACAGAAGAAATTGAAGATGTAATCAAGACTCTCCCAGCAACAAAAGCCCAGGACCAGATGATTTCATGGGGGAGTTTTACCGAATTTTTGAAGAAGAACTAATACCCATTCTCCTCAAACTATTTCAAAAAATTCAGGAAGAAGGAAAACTTTTAAACTCGTTTTATGAAGCCAGCATAATTGTAATTCCAAAACCAGAAAAAGACACAACAAAGAAAGAAAACTACAGGCCAATATCCCTGATGAACATAGATGCCAAAATCGTGAACAAAATACTAGCAAATCGAATCCAGCAATACACCAGAAAAATTATCCACCATGACCAATTGGGATTCATCCCAGGGATGCAAGGATGGTACAATATTCGCAAATCAATAAATGTGATACACCACCTAAATAAAATGAAGAATAAAAACCACATGATCATATCAATAGATGCTGAAAAAGCCTTTGACAAAATCCAGCATCCATTTCTGATAAAAACGCTCAGAACTGTGGGAATAGAGGGATCATATCTACACATAATAAAAGTCATATATGAAAGACCTACAGCCAACATCATACTCAATAGGCAAAAAATAAAAGCATTTCCCTTAAGATCAGGAACAAGGCAACGATGCCCACTTTCGCCACTCCTATTTAACATAGTACTGGAAGTCTTAGCCACAGCAATCAGACAGGAAGAAAAACTAAAAGGGATCCAAATTGGAAAGGAGGAAATGAAATTGTCATTATTTGCAGGGAGGGAGGGGGAGGGGGGAATCTGTGGGGGAAAAGGAGAAACATCTGTAACAAAAATTAATCAATCAATCAATAAATAAAGAAAGAAAAGAAAAGAAAACTATATAGTTCCTTACATGAAACACTAGCTAATTGCTTCCAAGGAACACTACCTAGTTTTTCCCATGGAATACTAGATAGTTTCTTCTATTGGTTAACTAGCTAATACCTTCCATAAAATACTGGCTACTTCCTTCTTTGGGAAACTAGCTAGTCCTTTCCCTGGAACACTGTTTTTTCTCTGTAACACTAAGTAGTTCCTTCCGTTGAACACTAACTAGTACCATACTTAGAACTATAGCTAGTTCCTTCCATGGAACAATAAGTAGTTACTTCCATTAAACCCAAAGTAGTTTCTTCTATGGAAAACTAACTAATTCCTTCCATGGAACACTAGCTAGATTCTTCCATGGAACATTAAGTAGTTATATTTATGGAACACTAACTAGTTTATTAAAAGGAACACAAGCTAGTTCCTCCATGGAACATTATGTAACTCCTTCCATAGAAAATTAATTAGTTCCTTCCATGGAAAACTAAGTAGTTTCTTCCATGGAACACTAGCTAGTACTAGCTTGTTCCTTCCTTGGAACACTAGCTAGTTCCTTCCATGGAATGCTAGTTAGTGACTTCATTGGAACTCTAGCTAGTTCCTTTAATGGCAAACTAAGTACTTCTTTCCAAGGAACACTAAGTAGCCCCTACAATAAAACACTAGCTAGTTACCTTCATGGAACACTAGCTAGTACTGTCAATAAAACAATAATTTTTCTCATGCAACTTAAAGTTTTCCTTCAATAGAACACTAAGTACTTCCTTCCATGGAACACTAAGTAGTTCCATCCATGGAAAAGTAAGTAATTCTATCCATGAAAAACATGCTAACTCCAGTCATGGAACATTAAGTAGTTCCTTCCATGGAACACAAAATATTTCCTTCCATGGAACACTAATAATTTCTTCCATTAAACACCACTAGTTTCTTCCATGGAACATTAAGTATTTCCTTTTATGGTACAAAAAGAAGTTCCTGTATGGAACACTACCTAGTTTCTTCCATGGAACAGTAGTTTGTTCCTTTCATGGAACACAAAGCAGTTTCTTTCCTGGAACACTAGTATTTTTTTTTTTTTTTATATAGAACACAACCAGATCTTTCCATGGAACACTAGTTAGTTCCATCCACGTAACATATGTAGTTTACTCCATGGAACACTACCTAGATACATCCATGGAAAACTAGCTAATTCCTTCCAAGGGACACTAGCTAGTTCCTACCATGGAACACTAACTAACTCTTTCCTTGGAACACTAGCTAGTTCGTTTCATAAAACAGTAGCAAGTTCCTTTCATGGAACACTAAGTAGTTCCTTCCATGGAACACTAGCAAGTTCCTTCCATGGAACACTAGCAAGTTCCTTCCATGGAACACTAGCAATTTTTTTCCATGGAACAGAAGCTAGTTCCTTTCATGTTACACTACCTAGTTTCTTCATGAAACACTAACTAGTTTCTTCCATGGAGCAGTAAGTTGTTCCTTTGTGGAACACTAATACTTTCTTCCATGTAACACTAGGTAGTTCCTCCATGGAACACTAGCTTGTTTTCTTCGTATAACACTAAGTATTTTTTTTTTCCCATGGAATACGACCTAGTTCCTTCCATGGAACCATAGCTATTTTCTTCCATGGGACTCTAAGTAGTATCTTACATTAAACACTAGCTAGTTGTTTTTTTTTTTATGGAAAACTTGCTAGTTCCTTCCATGAAACAATATTTCATTCATTCCATGGAACACAAATTAATTCCTTTCATGAAACACTAGCGAGACCTTTCCATGAAACACTAAGTAGTTCCTTCCATGGAACACTAAGTAGTTCCTTCCATGGAACACTAGCTAGTTCTAGCTAGTTCCTTCCATGGAACACGAGCTAGTTCCTTCCATGGAAAACTAAGTAGTTCTTTACATGGAACACTACGTAGTCCCTTCCATGGAACACTATATAGTTCCATTTATGAAATACTAGCTAGTTCTTTCCATGGAACACTAGCTATTTTTTTCCATGTAACTCTAAGTAATTCCTTCCATGGAACACTAAGTAGTTCCTTCCTTAGAACACTAATTCCTTCCATTAAACACTACATAGTTACATCCATGGAACATTAAGTAGTTACTTCCAGGAAACCCTACGTAGTTTCTTTTATGCAAAACTAGCTAGTTCCTTCCATGGAACACTATTTAGTTCCTTGCATAGAACACTAATTAGTATCTTAGATGGAACTCTCACTAGTTTCTTCCATGGAACATGAGCTAGTTTCTTTCGTGCAACACTATGTAGTTCTTTTCATGGAAAACTAACAAGTTTCTTAAAAGTAACACATGCTAATTTCTCCATGGAACACTATGTAGTTCCTTCCATATAACATTAACAAGTTCCTTCCATGGAACACTAGCTATTTCTAGCTAGTTCCTTCCAGGGAACACTAGCTAGTTACTTCCGTGGAACTTTAGCTATTTCCCGCCATGGAGAACTAAGTAGTTCTTTCCAAGCTACATTAAGTAGCCCCTTCAATAATACACTAGTTAGTTCCATTCACACAATACTAGCTAGTTTTTTCCATGGAACAGTAAGTAGTTCCTTCCATGGAACAGTAGCGATTTTCTTCAATGGAACACTAAGTAGTTTCATTTATATAAAATTAAGTAATTCCATCCATGAAACCCTAGCTAACTCCATTCATGGAACACTAAGTAGCTCCTTCCATGAAACACAAAGTATTTTCTTCCATGGAACACTAGCTAATTCCTTCCATTAAACACTACTAGTTCCTTCCTTAAAATACTAAGTAGTTCCTTCAATGGTTCACTAGCTAGCTCCTTCCGTGGAACAGAAGCTCGTATCCTCCATGGAACAATAAGTAGTTTCCTCCATGGAACACTAGCTAGATACTTCCATGGAACAGTAGATAGTTTTTTTTCCATGGAACACTAACTAGTACTTACCATGGAACACTACTAGCTCCTTCCATGAAGTAGCAGCTAGATCCTTCCTTTGAACACTAGTTAGTTCCTTCCATTGAACACTAAATAGTTTCTGCCATGGAATACGAACTAATTCCTTCCCTGGAACACTAGCTAGTCCCCTCCATGGAACACTATGTTGTTCCCTCCATGGAACACAAAGTAGTTTCTTCAATCGTATACTATTCACTTTTTTCCATTGAACACTGGAAGGTTTATTCTAGTGAACAGCATGTAGTGCCTTCCATGGAATATAAACTAAATCCTTCCATGGAACACTAAGTAGTGCCTTCCATGGAACACTAAGTAGTTTATTCCATGGAACACTAGATAGTTTTAGTTAGTTCTTTCCATGGAACACTAAGTAGTTCCTTCCATTGAACACTTGCTAGTTTTCTCCATGAAACACTACCTACTTCTTTCCGTGAAACACTAAGTAGTTCCTTCCATGCCACACTAAGAAGTATTTTTTATAGAACACTAGGTAGAACCTTCCATAAAACACTAGCCAGCTTTTTCCATGGAACACTAAGTAGTTTTTTCCATGGAGCACTAAGTAGTTCCTTCCATGAAACACTAGCTAGTTCTAGCTAGTTCCTTCCATGTAACACTAGCAAGTTACTTCCACTAAAAACTTAGTAGTTCTTTGCATGGAACACGAAGGATTCCCTTCCATGGAACACGATATAGTTCCTTCCATGGAATACTAGCTATTTCCTTCCATGGAACACTAATTTATTTTTCCCATGTAACTCTATGTAATTTCTTTCATTGAACACTAAGTAGATACTTCCATGGAACACGAGAGTATACCTTCCATTGAACACTAAGTAGTTCCTTCCATGGAACACTAGCTAGTTCTAGCTAGTTCCTTCCATGTAACAATAGCAAGATCCTTCCATGGAAAATTAAGTAGTTCTTTACATGGAACACGTAGTATTCCCTTCCATGGAACATTATATAGTTCCTTCCATGAAATATTAGCTATTTCCTTCCATGGAACACTAGTTTCTTTTTTCCATGTAACTCTAAGTAATCCTTCCATGGAACACTAAGTAGTTCCTTCCATGGAACACTAAAGTATTCCTTCCATGGAACACTAAGTAGTTCCTTCCTTGGAACACTAAGTACTTTCTTTCATGGAACACTAGATAATTTCTCCATGGACCACTAGCCAGTTCTTTCCATGTAAAAATAATATTTCCTTTCATGGAACACTAAGTAGTTCCAGTTTTGGAGCACTTGCTAGTTCCTTCCATCAAACAGTAGCTAGTTCCTTCCATGGAAAAATAAGTAGTTCCTTCCATGGAACACTAAGTATTTTTTTTTTAAATCATTAGCTAAATCCTTCCATGAAACACTACCTAGTTCTTTCCATAAAACACTAGGTAGTTCCTTCCATGGAACACTAGCTAGACACATAAATGGAACACTAGCTAGTTTCTTCAATGGAATTCTAGCTAATTCTTTTCATGAAACACTAAGTAGTCCTTCCATGAAACACTAAGTAGTTTCTTCTATGGAAAACTATGTAGTTCCTTACATGGAACACTAAGTACTTCCTTAATGGAACACCTACTTGTTCCTTCCATGGAACACAATCTAGTTCCTTCCATGGAACACTAAGTAGTTTCTCCATAGAACACTAAGTAGTTCTTTCCATGGAACAATGAGTAGTTTCTTCCCTGGAACTCTAGCTGGTTTCTTCCATGGAATACTAGCTATTTCCCTCCATTAAACACTAGATAGAATTTTCCTTGGAACACTAGCTAGTACCTTTCTTGGAACACTAGCTAGTTCCTTCTATAGAACCCTTAGTAGTTGTTTACATGGAACACTAGCAATTTCTAACTAGTTTATCTCATGGAACACTAGCTAGTTACTTCCGTGGAAGTCTTGCTAGTTCCTTCCATCGGAAAAATATGTAGTTTCTTCCATGGAATACTAAGTAATTTTATCCATAACACACTAACTTGTTCCCTCCAAGCTACACTAGCTAGTACCTTCTATGGAAGACTAAGTAGTTCCTTCTATAAAACACGAAACAGTACCTTCCATGAATCAATAAGTAGATCCTTCCACGCAACACTAAGTAGTTTATACCCTGGAGCAGTAGCTAGAACCTTCCATTGAACACCAGCTAGTTCTTTCCATGAAACACTAGACAGTTTCTTCCTTGGAACATTATCTAATGTTATCCATGGAACATTAGCTAGTTTAAGCCATGAAACACTAGCTACTTTCTACTATGGAACACTAAGTAGTTCCTTCCATGGAACACTAAGTAGTTCCTCCATGGAACACTAAGTACTTTCTTCTCTGGACCACGAACTCGTTCCTTCCATTGAACAATAGCTAGTTCCTTTCCTGGAACACTACCTTGTTCCTTTCTTGGAACACTAACTACTTCCTTCTCTGGAACACTAAGTACTTCCTCCCCTGGAACACTAGTTACTTCCTACCATGGAACACTAGCTACTTCATTCCATGGAACACTACGTAGTTCTATCCATGGAACACTAAGTAGTTCCATCCATGGAAAACTAGCTATAACATTCCATGGAACACTAAGTAGTTTATTTTATGGAACACTAGCTAGTTCTATCTAGTTCCTTCCATGGAACACTAAGTAGTTCGTTCCATGGAAGTATCTATCTAGATACTTCCAATTGAACACTAGCTAGTTCCTTCCACGGAAAATTAAGTAGTTACTTCCATGAAACCCTAAGTAGTTTTTTTCATGGAAAACTAGTTAGTTCCTTCCATGGAACACTATTTAGTTTATTACATGGTTCAGTAACTAGTTTCATCCATGGAACGCTAACTAGTTCCTTCCATGTAACACCAGTCAGTTCCTTCCATGGAACACTAGCTACTTTTTTCCATGTAACACTAAGTAGTTCTTTCTATGGAACACTAACTAACCCCTCCCAAGGAGCATTAGCTAGTTCCTTCCGTGTAACACTAGCTAGTTTCCTCCATGGAACAGTAAGTAGTTACTTGTATGGAATACTTGCTAGATCCTTTCATGGAACACTAAGTAATTCCTTCCACGGAACATTAAATAGTTTCATCCATGGAAGACTAACTAGTTCCTTCAAATCGACACTATGTAGTTCCTTCCATGGAACACTAGTTATTTTCTTCTATAGAACAATAAGTAGTTCCTTCCATGGAACACTAAGTAGTTCCTTGCATGGAACATTTAATAGTTTCTTCGATGGAACATTAACTAGTTTTTTCCATGGGAAACTAGCTAGTACCGTCCATGGAATACTAGCTAATTCTTTCCATAGAACACTAAGTAGTTCCTTCCATGGAACACTAATAATTTCTCCATTGGAACACGAAGTAGTTCCTTTCATGGAACAGTAGCTTGTTCCTTCCATGGAACACTAAGCAGCTTCTTCCATGGAAATAACTACTTAATGTTCCATGGAAAATCTAGCTAGTATTCCTATAAAGGTAATAGTTACTGTTCCAGAGAAGAAACTACTTAGTGTTCAAGTGTAAGAACTAGTTAGTGTTCCAGAGAAGGAAGTAGCTATTGTTGCAAGGAAGGAACTAACTAGTTTTACAGGGAAAAAATGACATAGTGTTCCATAGAAGAAACTACTTAGTGTTCCATGGAAGGAACAAGTTAGTGTTCCATGGAAGAAACAAGTTACTGTTACATGAAAAAAAGTACATAGTGTTCCTAGGAAGGAACTAGTAGTGTTCTATGGAAGGAACTAGCTAGTGTTCCAGGTAAGGCACTACTTAGTGTTCCATGGAAGGAACTGCTTAACGTTCCATGGAAGGAACTACTTAATGTTTCATGGCAGAAACTAGCAGTATTCCTTGGAAGGATCTAGATTGTGTTCCATGGAATGAACTACTTAGTGTTCCATGGAAGGAAAGTAGCTATTGTTCCATGGAGGAATTATCTAGGGTTCCATTGAAGAAACTAGTTTGTGTTCCACGAAGGGAGTAACTTGTGTAACATGGAAGAAACTACCTTGTGTTCCATGGATTGAAGTAGCTAGTGTTCCATGGATGTAACTAGCTACAATTCCACGGAAGCAACTAGTTAGTGTTCCATGAAAAGGAACTAGCTAGAACTAGCTAGTGTTTTATGAAAGGAACTACTTAGTCTTTTATGGAAGAATCTAGCTGGTGTTCCATGTAAGGAACTACTTACTGTTTTGTGGAAGGAACTATCTAGTGTTCCATGGAAGAGACTACTTAGTGTTCAATGGAAGGAACTACTTAGTGTTCTGTGAGACGAACTAGCTAGTGTTGCATTGAATGAACTATTTAGTGTTCCATGGAAGAAAGTAGTTAGTGTTCCATGGAAGAAACTAGATGGTGTTCTATGCAAGGAACCAATAGTGTTCCATGGAAAAAACTAGCTTGTTTTTCATGGAAGAAACTACTTTTGGTTTTATGGAAGTAACTACATAATGTTCCATGGAAGGAATTAGCTAGTGTTCCAGGAAAGGAACTAGTTGGTGTTCCAGGGATAGAAATACTTAGTGTTCCAGAGAAGGAACTAGTTAGTTTTCCAGGGAAGGAACGAGCTAGTGTTCCATGGGAGGAATTAACTCGTGATACATGGAAGGAACTAGCTAGAGTTCCATGGAAGGAATTATCTAGTGTTCAATGGAAGGAAGTACCCAGTATTCCATTGAAGGAACTCGCTACTGTTCCAGGGAACAAACTACTTAGTATTCCATGGAAGGAACTACTTAGTGGTCCATTTAAAGAAATACTAAGTGTTTCATGAAAAAAATAAGCTAGCATTCTATAAAAAGAACAAGCTAGTGGTTCATGGAAGGAACTAACTTGTGTTCCATGGATGGAACTCGCTAGTGTTTAATAGAAAGAACTACTTAGTGTTCCATGGAAGGAACTACTTAGTGTTCCATGGAAAGAACTAGCTAGTGTTTCATGGATGGAACTAACTTGTGTTCCATGGACGAATCTTGCTAGTTTTCCACGGAAAAAACTACTTAGTGTTCCATGGAAGGAAGTACATAGCGTTCCATGGAAGTAACCAGCTGGTGCTTGATGGAAAGAACTACTTAGTGTTCCATAGAAGGATTACTTAGTGTTCTATGGAAAAAAATACTTAGTGTTCCACGGAAAATGCTAGTGTTCCACGGAAGAAATAATTACTGTTCCATGGAATAAACTTGCTAATGTTTTATGGAAGAAACTAGCTAGGGTTCCATGGAAGACTATTCAGTGTTCAATGGAAAGAATACTTAGTTTTCCAGATAAAAAAATAGTTAGTGTTCCATTACAGGAAATAACTAGTGTTCCATGGAAAAAAATAGCTATTGTTCCATGGAACAAACTACTTAGTGTTCCATGGAAGAAACTAGCTAGTGTTCTATGGAAGGAACTAACTAGTGTTACATGGAAGGAACTAGGTAGTATTCCATGGAAAGAACTAACTAGTGTTCCATGGAAGGAACTAGCTAGGGTTCCATGGAAGGAACTACTTAGTGTTCCAAGGAAAGAATTACTTAGTGTCACATAGGAGGAACTAGCTAGTGTTCCATGGAAGGAACTTCTTAGTGTTTCATGAAAGGACCTAGCTAGTGTTCCATGGAAGGAACTACTTAGTGTTCCATGTGTGAAACTAGCTTGTGTTCTATAGAAGAATCTCGCTAGTGTTCCATGCAAGGAACTAGCTTGTGTTCCATGAAAGAAACTAGCTACTGTTCCATTAAAGGAACTACTTAGTGTTCCATGGAAAGAATTACTTAGTGTTCCATGGAAGGAACTAGCCACTGTTCCATGTATGAAAATAGCTTATGTTCCATAGTAGAAACTAGCTAGTGTTTCATGCAAGAAACTACTTCGTATTCCATGGAAAAAACTACCTAGTTTTCCATGGAACGACCTAACTTGTGTTCCATGGAAGGATCGAGCTTGTGTTCCATGCAAGTAACTACTTAGTGTTCCATGTAAGGAACTAGTTGTTTTCCATGGAAGAAACTAGCTACTGTTCAACGCAAGAAACTACTTCGTGTTCCATGGAAAAAACTACCTAGTGTTCCATGCAAGGAATTACTTAGTCTTTTATGGAAGGATCTAGTTAGTGTTCCATTGAAGAAACAAACTAGAGTTCCATGGATGAAACTACTTAATGTTCCATAGGAGTAAGTACTTAGATTTTCGTGGAAGAATCCAGCTACTGAGACATGGAAGGAACCTGCTAGTGTACATAGAAAGAACTACTAAGTGTTCAAAGGAGAAAACTACAGTGTTACATGGAAAGATGTACTTAGTGCTCCATGGAAGAAACTAGCTAGTGTTTTATGAAATAAAAATATAGCTGGTGTTTAAAGGAGGGACCTACTTAGTTTTCCATGGAGGGAACTACTTTGTGTTCCATGGTAGAAACTACTTACTGTTTTATGGAAGGAACTAGCTAATGTTCCATGGAAGGAACTCTGTAATGTTCCATGGATGGAACTGGCTATTGTTCCAAGAAAGAAGTAGGTAGTGATCCATGGAAGGAACTAGCTTGTGTTCCATGCAAGGAACTCGCTAGTGTCTCATGGAAAGTACCGCTTAGTGTAAAATGAAAGTAACTACTTAATGTTTTCTGGAAAGAACTCGCTAGTGTTCCATGGAAGAAACCAGCTAGTGTTTCATGGAAAGAACTACTTAGTGTCCCATAGATGTAAGTAACTAGTGTTCCATGGGAAGAAATACATAGAGTTCCATGGATGGAACTCCTTAGTGTCCCATGGAAGGAACTATCTAGGGTTCCATAGAAGGAACTAGCTAGTGTTACATGGAAGGAAATACATAGTGTTCCAAGGAAGGAACTACTTGGTGTTCCATAAAAGAAATTAGCTAGTGTTCCATGGAAAGAACTCGCTAGTGTTTCATGGAAGGTACAACTTAGTGTTCCATGGAAGGAACCATCTAGTGTACCATGGAATAAACTAGCTAGTGTTCCATGGAGAGAACTACTTAGAGTTCCATGCAGAATACTACATAGTGTTCCATAAAGGGAATTATTTAATGTTCCATGGAAGGAACTAGCTAGTGTTCCATGTAAAAAATTAATTTGTGTTCTATAGAAGGAAGTATTAGTGTTTATGACAGAAACAACATGGTGTTCTATGTGAGGAACGAGCTAGTGTTCCAAGGTAAAAACTAATTAATGTTCCATGGATGGAACTAGTTAGTGTTCCATGGAAGGAACTAACTATTGTTCCATTGAATGATCTAGTTAATGTTCCATGGAAGGAACTACTTAGAGTTCCATAGAAGGAACTAGCTAGTGTTCTATGTAAAAAAATAGTTTGTGTTCCATGAAAGGAAGTACTTAGTGTTTCTTCGCAGAAACTACTTAGTGTTTTATGGGAGGAACTAGCTAGTGTTCCATGGTAAAAACTACTTAATGTTCAATGGAGGGAACTAGTTATTGTTCCATGGAAGGAACTAGCTAGTGTTCCATGGAAGGAATTACTTAGAGTTCAATGGAAGGAACTAGCTACTGTTCTATTGAAGAAACTTCTTAGTCTTCCGTGGAAGGTAATTGCTTTGTTCCATAAAAGAAACTACCTAGTGTTCCCTGCAAGGATCTAACTTGTGATTTATGAAGAAACTAGCTACTGTTCCATGCAAGAAACAACTTGGTGTTCTATGGAACGAATTACTTAGTGTTTCATGGAAGGAACTTGCTAGTGTTCCATGGAAGGACCAACTTAGTGTTCAATGGAGGACCTATCTAGAGTTCCATGGAAGGAAGTAGCTAGTGTTCCATGGAAGGAACTATTTTTTGTTCCTTGGAAGGAATAGCTAGTGTTCCATCGAAGGAAATAGCTGGTGTTCAATTAAAGAATCTACCTTGTTTTCCACAGATAAAACTACTTATATTCCATGAAAGGAAGTAGCTAGTGTTCCATGGAAGGAACTAGCTAGTGTTCCATGGAAGAAAAGACTTAGTTTTCTATGGAAGGAAATAGCTTGTGTTCCATGAAAGGAACTAGCGAGTGTTCCTTGGAAGGAACTAGCTAGGGTTCCATGGAAGGAACTACTTAGTGTTCCAAGGAAAGAATTACTTAGTGTTCCATGGAAGAAACTAGCTAGTGTTTCATGGAAGGGACTTCTTATTCTTTCATGGAAGGACCTAGCTAGTGTTCCATGGAAGGTACTAAATAGAGATCCATGGCAGCAATTGCTAGTGTTCCATGTATGACACTAGCTTGTGTTCCATAGAAGAATCTAACATGTGTTCCATGTAAGGAACTAGTTTGTGTTCCATGGAAGTAACTAGCTACTGTTCCATGGAAGGAACTACTTCGTGTTCCATGGAAGGAACTACCAAGTGTCCCATGCAAGGAATTACTTAGTGTTTCATGGAAGGTAATTGCTATTGTTCCATGGAAGTAACTAGGTATTGTTCCATGGAAGGAACTACTTAGTGTTCCATAAAAGGAACTACTTAGTGTTCCATGGAAGGAACTAACTAGTGTACCATGGAAGGAACTATCTAGTGTACCATGGAATAAACTAGCTAGTATTCCATGGAGGGAACTACTTAGAGTTCCATGCAGAAAACTACATAGTGTTCCATAAAGGGAATTATTTAATGTTCCATGAAGGAACTAGCTAGTGTTCCATGTAAAAAATTAGTTTGTGTTCCATGGAAGGAAGTACTTAGTGTTTTTGGACAGAAAATACTTAGTGTTCTATGGGAGAAACTAGCTAATGTTCCAACGTAAAAACTAATTAATATTTCATGGAGAGAACTAGTTAGTGTTCCATGGAAGGAACTAACGATTGTTCCATTGAATGATCTAGCTAGTGTTCCATGGAAGGAACTACTTAGAGTTACACGGAAGGAACTAACTAGCGTTCTATGAAAGGAACTAGCTGGTGTTCCATGGAAGAAACTAGATTGTTTTCCATAGAAGAAACAACTTAGTGTTCCATAGAAGCAACTAGCTATTGTTTCATTGAAGAAACTACTTATTGTTCCATGGAAGTAACTAGCTAGTGTTCCATTCAAAGAACTAGCTAGTGTTCCATGAATGGAAGTACTTAGTTTTACATGGAAGAAATTACTAGGTGTTACATAGAAGGACCTACATAGTGTTCCATGAAGGAACTCGCTAGGGTTCCATGAGAAGGACTACTTAGTGATCCATGGATGGAATTACATAGAGTTCCATGGAAAAAATAACCTAGTGTTCCATGGAAGGTACTAGGTAATGATCCATGGAAGGAACTAGATAGTGTTCCATGGTAGAGACTACTTAGTTCTGTATGGAAAATACTACTTATTGTTCTATGGAAGGAACTTCCTAGTATTCAATGGTAGGAGCTAGTGTTCCATGGCAGAAAGTAGATAGTGTTCCATGGAAGGAACTAGCTAGTGTTTCATGGAAGTATCTAGCTAGTGTTTCATAGAAGGAACAACTTAGTGTTCCATGGAAGGAACTAACTAGTGTTGCATGGAAGGATCTGGCTAGTGATCCTTAAAAAATATATTTAGTGTTCAAAGAAAGAAACTAGCAGTGTTCCATGGAAGGAACTGGCTAGTGTTTCATGGAAGGAACTACTTAGTGTTCTATGGAATTAAGTACTTAGTGTTATATGGAAGGAAATACTTAGTGCAACATAGATCGAACAAGCTAGTGTTTCATAGAAGGTATTACTTAGTGTTCCATGGAAAGAAGTAATTAATGTTCCATGGAAGGAACTACTTAATGTTTTTTTTTTTTTTTTTTTTTTTTTATTGATTAATTTTTGTTACAAATGATTCTCCTTTTCCCCCCACTGATTCCCCCCTCCCCCTTCCCTCCCTGCCCCTTCCCCTGATTGTTGTCCATGTCCACTGTTCATGCCTCCATGCATTTAAGTTCTGTTGTTCATCCCTCTCTCAGCTCCCCACTCCTTAGGGGATTGTCCTCAAACTGTTATGTTCATTATATTCCAGAAATCAGTGAGATCATATGAAATTTGTCTTTCACTGCTTGGCTTGTTTCACTTAGGATGATACTTTCCAGGTCCCTCCATGTAGTCTCAAAGGATAAGAGATCTTTCTTTCTTACCGCTGCGTAGTACTCCATTGTGTATATGTACCACAGCTTTTTAATCCATTCGTCTACTGATGGGCACTTGGGCTGTTTCCAGATCTTAGCGATTGTAAATAGTGCTGCTACAAAGATGGGGGTACATATATTCTTTCTGATTGGTGTTTCAGGCTTCTTAGGGTATATTCCTAGAAGTGGGATCACTGGGTCAAATGGGAGTTCAATTTTTAATTTTTTGAGGTGACACCATATTGTTTTCCATAGTGGCTGCACCAGTCTGCATTCCCACCAACAGTGTGCTAGAGTCCCCTTTTCTCCACACCCTCGCCAACACTTGTTGTTTGATGATTTGTTGATGGCGGCCATTCTGACAGGTGTGAGGTGATACCTCATTGCTGTTTTGATTTGCATCTCTCTGATGATTAGTGATGATGAACATTTCTTCATATGTCTCTTAGCCATTTGTATGTCCTGTTTGGAGAGGTGTCTATTTAGTTCCTCTGCCCATTTTTTAATTGGATTCTTTGTCTTCCTTTTGTGGAGTTGTATGAGCTCTCTATATGTATTGGAAATTAACCCCTTATCTGATATATCATTGGCAATTATGCTCTCCCATACAGTGGGTAGCCTTTCCGTTTTGATGATTGTATCTTTCGCTGTGCAGAAGCTTTTGAGTTTGATGTAGTCCCATGTGTTCATTTTCTCCTTTGTTTCTATTGCCTTAGGTGATGTGTCAGTAAAAATTCTGCTGCGTATGATGTCTGATATTTTGTTGCCCACAGTCTCCTCTAGGATTTTTATGGATTCATGAGTTACATTTAAGTCTTTTATCCATTTTGAGTTTATTTTGGTGTAGGGTGTAAGTTGATGATCTAGTTTCATTTTTCGGCAAGTAGCTGTCCAATTTTCCCAGCACCATTTATTAAAGAGGCTGTCCTTACTCCACTGAATGCTCTTGCCACCTTTGTCAAATATTAATTGAGCATATTGCCTAGGGTCCATTTCTGGGTTCTCTATTCTGTTCCACTGGTCTATATACCTGTTCTTGTGCCAGTACCAGGCTGTTTTGATTATGGTGGCTTTGTAGTATAACCTGAAATCTGGTATTGTGATCCCTCCAACTTTGTTCTTCCTTTTCAAGATTGCTGTGGCTATTCGAGGCCTTTTTTGGTTCCATATGAACTTTTGAAGTAATTGTTCTAATTCTTTGAAGTATGCCGTTGGTATTTTGATGGGGATTGCGTTGAATCTATAGATTGCTTTGGGTAATATGGACATTTTAATGATGTTAATTCTCCCAATCCATGAACAGGGTATGTTCTTCCACTTTTTTACATCTTGCTCTATTTCTTTTTTCAAAGACCTGTAGTTTTCTGCGAATAGGTCCTTTATCTCTTTGGTTAAGTTTATTCCTAGGTATCTTAATTTTTTTGCCGCAATGGTAAATGGGATTGTTTGCTTAGTTTCTCTTTCTGTGAGTTCATCATTGGTGTATAAGAATGCCATCGATTTCTTGACGTTAATTTTGTATCCTGCTACTTTGCCAAATTCATTTATTAAGTCTAGTAAGCTTTTGGTGGAGTCTTTGGGATTTTCTATGTACAGTATCATGTCATCTGCAAATAATGACAATTTCACTTCCTCCTTTCCAATTTGGATCCCTTTTATTTTTTCTTCCTGTCTGATTGCTGTGGCTAAGACTTCCAGTACTATGTTAAATAGGAGTGGCGAAAGTGGGCATCCTTGCCTTGTTCCTGTTCTTAAGGGAAATGCTTTTAGTTTTTGCCCATTGAGTATGATGTTGGCTGTAGGTCTTTCATATATGGCCTTTATTATGTCGAGATATGATCCCTCTATTCCCACACTGCTGAGCGTTTTTATCAGAAATGGATGCTGGATTTTGTCAAAGGTTTTTCGGCATCTATTGATATGATCATGTGGTTTTTATTCTTCAATTTATTTATGTGGTGTATCACATTTATGGATTTGCGAATATTGTACCAGCCTTGCATCCCTGGGATGAATCACACCTGGTCATGGTGGATAATTTTTCTGGTGTATTGCTGGATTCGATTTGCTAGTATTTTGTTCAGGATTTTGGCATCTATGTTCATCAGGGATATTGGCCTGTAGTTTTCTTTCTTTGTTGTGTCTTTTTCTGGTTTTGGAATTAGAGTTATGCTGGCTTCATAAAACGAGTTTGGAAGTCTTCCTTCTTCTTGAATTTTTTGAAATAGTTTGAGGAGAATGGGTATTAGTTCTTCTTTGAATGTTCGGTAAAACTCCCCTGTGAAGCCATCCGGGCCTGGGCTTTTGTTTGCTGGAAGAGTCTTGATTACATCTTCAATTTCTTCTGTTGTTATTGGTCTGTTCAAGTTTTCAATCTCTATCTGATCCAATTTTGGGAGACTATGTGTTTCTAGAAATTTGTCCATTTCGCCTAGATTTTCGAATTTGTTGCCGTATAATTTTTCATAGTAGTTGTTAACGATCTTTTGTATTTCTGTAGGGTCAGTTGTTATCTCTCCTGTTTCATTTCTGATTTTATGTATTTGGGTTCTCTCTCTTTGTTTCTTGGTGAGTCTAGCTAAGGGTCCATCAATCTTGTTTATCTTTTCGAAAAACCAGCTCTTTGTTTTATTGATCCTCTGGATTGTTTTTTTGGTCTCTATGTCGTTTATTTCTGTTCTGATCCTTACTATTTCTTTTCTTCTACTTGCTCTGGGGTTTTCTTTTTGTTTACTCTCTAGTTCTTTAAGTTGTGAGGTTAGGTAGTCTATTAGAGATTTTTCTTCTTTTTTGAGGTAGGCCTGTAGTGCTATAAACTTCCCTCTCAGAACTGCTTTTGCTGCATCCCATAGATTTTGTATTGTTGTGTCCTCATTTTCATTGGTTTCCAGGAAGTTTTTGATTTCTTCCTTGATTTCCTCGGTGACCCATTCATTGTTTAATAACATTCTATTTAGCTTCCATGTGTTAAAATGTCTTTGCATGTTCTTCTTGCAATTGATTTCTAGTTTCATACCATTGTGGTCTGAGAAGATGCTTGTTATAATTTCAATCTTCTTGAACTTGTAGAGACTTAGTTTGTGCCCTAATATGTGGTCTATCTTTGAGAATGTCCCATGTGCACTTGAGAAGAATGTGAATTCTGTAGTTTTGGGGTGTAGTTCTCTGTAGATATCTATTAAATCCATTTGGTCTAGTGCTTCATTTAGAGTCTCTGTTTCCTTGCTAATTTTTTGTCTAGAGGATCTATCCAGTGATGTGAGCGGGGTGTTGAAGTCCCCTGTTATGATTGTATTACTATCGATTTCTCCTTGGAAGTCCTCCAGAAGATTTTTAATATATTTTGGTGCTCCTATATTGGGTGCATATATGTTTATCAAGGTTATATCTTCCTGTTGGATAGATCCTTTCAATATTATGTAGTGGGCTTCTTTGTCTCTAGTTATGGCCTTCAATCTGAAGTCTATTTTATCAGATATCAGTATTGCTACCCCAGCTTTTTTTTCTTTTCCATTTGCTTGAAAGATTTTTTTCCATCCCTTCACTTTCAATCTATGTGAGTCTTTTGTTGTGAGGTGGGTTTCTTGTAAACAGCATATAGATGAGTCTTGCTTTCTTATCCAGTCAGCTACTCTGTGTCTTTTTATGGGAGCATTCAGTCCATTTACATTTAAGGTGGTTATTGATATGTACTTATTTATTGCCATTTTTGTTTAGTGTGGTTCTGTTTTTCTTCCCATTTCTCCTGGTAATTACAGCAGTCCTTTTAACATTTCTTGCAGTGCTGGTTTGGTGCTAATGTACTCCCTTAGCCTTATTTTGTCTGGGAAGCTCTTTATTTGGCCTTCTATTTTGAACGATAGCCTTGCTGGATAGAGTAGTCTTGGATTCATATCCTTGTTTTTCATGACCTTGATTACTTCATGCCATTCCCTTCGAGCCTGTAATGTTTCTTGTGAGAAGTCAGCTGAGAGCCTTATGGGGGTTCCTTTGTAGGTAACCTGTTGCTTATCTCTTGCTGCTTTTAGGATTCTCTCTTTGTCTTGAATTTTTGGCAGTTTGATTACTATGTGTCTTGGTGTGGGCCTGTTTGGGTTCTTCTTACTTGGGGCTCTCTGAGCTTCTTGAACTTGAATGCCTTCTTCCTTCACCAAATTAGGGAAGTTTTCTGTCACTATTTCTTTGAATATATTCTCTAGCCCTCGCTTACTTTCTTCTTCTTCAGGGACTCCTATGATACGAATATTATTACGTTTCCAGTTGTCCCACAATTCTCTTAAGCTCTCTTCTTGTTTTTTAATCTTTTTTTCCTTTTGGTTTTCTGATTGGTTGATTTCTTCTAGCCTGTCTTCTAATTCACTGATCCGGTCCTCAGCTTCCCCTACTCTGCTTTTTAGACCTTCCAGTGTGTTTTTCATTTCCGATATGTCATTCTTCATTTCTTCCTGTTGGTTTTTCATTTCCAGATGGTTTATTTTCAACATTTCTATGTCTTTACTCATGTTGCTCATGTCCTTACACATGCTGTTGAGCTTCCGCAACATCATGGCTCTAAATTCTAGTTCTGTTAACTTGCTTAACTGCACCTCATTTATTTCATCTTCTGTAGAGGTCTCTTGATCTTTCATTTGGCTTTTGTTTCTGTTTCTCACCATTTTCTTTATCACAGTGGGCTTTGGAGTCTGCCAAGTTTTCCCAGTGGGTGTTGGTGTTTTGCTATTTGTGGCTCCCTCTCCTGGGTTTGGATGCACCAGGGAGGACCCACTTTAATCCCGCCAAGTCACCTGTTCTCCGGGAGTCTGTGTGGCTCCAGCGGGGAGTTTAGCAGGCTATAGCATTAGGAGGACCCATGCAGGGTGGCAAGGGAGGCGGTGGGAATAATTTCCCGCCGAGTTCCCTGGTCCTGCCCAGTTCCCTGGGGGCCTGGAGTCTGTGCAGCTTCAGCGGAGAGTTTAGCCCGCTACAGAGTTTCCAGGGCCCTGCAGGCGGGAAGGGAGACAGTAGAGTTCACTTTCCACCGCGTTCCCCTGTCCCACCCAGTTGCCTGGGGTCTGCGAGTCTGTGAGGCTTCAGGGGCAACAGGGTTTCCAGACCGTGCACGGCGGGGAGAGAGGCGGTAGAATTAACTTTCCACCGCGTTCCCCGGTCCCACCGAGTTGCCTGGGGACAGCGAGTCTGTGCGGCTTCAGGGGCAACAGGGTTTCCAGGCCGTGCAAGGCGGGGAGGGAGGCGGTAGAATTAACTTTCCACCGCGTTCCCAGGTCCCACCGAGTTGCCTGGGGACAGCGAGTCTGTGTGGCTTCAGGGGCAACAGGGTTTCCAGGCCGTGCAAGGCGGGGAGGGAGGCGGTAGAATTAACTTTCCACCGCGTTCCCAGGTCCCACTGAGTTGCCTGGGGTCTGCGAGTCTGTGCGGCTTCAGGGGCAACAGGGCCTTGCACGTCGGGAGGGGAGGCAGTAGAATTAACTTTCCGCCTAGTTCCCCGGTTCCTCCGAGTTCCCTGGTCCCGCCCAGTTCCCTGGGGGCCAGGAGTCTGTGCGGCTTCAGCGAGAGCCTAGCCTAGCCGGCTACAGAGTTTCCAGGGCCGTGCACGGTGGGAAGAAGGGTGGTGGAATTAACTTCCCCTCTAGTTCCCTGGCCCCTGCCCAGGCCGCTGCGGACCCTGGGCTCTCGGTCCCCTCTCCCGTCCTCGCAAGCCTACCAGGACTGAGTGGGTGTTTCTGGTTAAGTGGTCCTCCAAGGTGTCCTTCCGCTGCCCTTTCCTGAAGGTTTGCCTTTGTTTTCCTTGTAAATCCAGTTTGGTCTTGGGAGACGGTCTGGTTCCCTCCATTCACTTCGCCGCCATTTCTCCTCACAGGAACTACTTAATGTTTTATGGAGGGAACTACTTAGAGTTTCATGGAGAAAATTAGCTAATGTTCCTTGGAATAAACTCGCTAGTGTTCCTTGGATGAAACTAGCGAGTGTTCCATGGAAGGGGCTAATTAGTGTTCCATGGAAAGAACTACTAATTTTTTCATGGAAGGAACCACTTAGTGTTCCATGGAAGAAACTAGCTAGTGTTCCATGGAATGAACTACATAGTGTTCCATGGAAGGAACTAGCGAGTGTTCCATGGAAGGAATTAGCTAGTGATTCATGGAAAGAACTCATTAGTTTTCCATGGAAGGAACTACTTAGTGATCCATGGAGGAATTACTCAGAGTTCCATGGAAAATATAAGCTAGTGTTCCATTGAAGGAACTAGCTAGTGTTCCATGAAAGGAACTAGCTAGAGTCCTTGGATGAGACTACTTAGTGTTCCATGGAAACAACTACTTAGTTTTCCATGGTAGGAACTAGCTAGTGTTCCATGGAAGGATCTAGCTAGAACTAGCTAGTGTTCCATGGAATGAACTAGTTCGTGTTCCATGTAAGAGACTACTTAGTGTTCAATGAATAGAACTACTTAGTTTCCCATGGAAGGAACTATCTAGTGTTCCATGGAAAGAACCAGCTAGTGTTCCATGGAAGAAACTTCTTAGTGAGCCATGGAAAGAACTCGTTGGTTTTCCATGTAAGGAACTACTTAGTGTTACATGGAAGAAACTACTAGTGTTCCATGTAAGGAACTAGCTAGTGTTCCATGAAAGGAACTAAATAGTGTTCCATGGGAGGAACTACTTAGTGTTCCTTGGAAATATTTACTTAGTTTTTCATGGAAGAAACTAGTTAGTGTTCCATGGAAGGAACTACTTAGTGTTTCATGGAAGGAACTAGCTAGTGTTCTACGGAAGAAACTACTTCGTGTTCCATGGAAAAAACAAGTAGTGTTCCATGGAGAAACTATTTAGTATTCCATGGAAGGACTACTTAGTGTACCATGGAAGGGACTAGCTGCTGTTTTATGAAATAAACTAACTAGTGTTCCTTGGAAGGAGCTAGCTAATGATGCATGTAAGGAACTAGCTAGCGTTCCAAAGAAGAAACTATTTAGTGTCCCATGGAAACAACTACTTAGTGTTCCATGGAAGAAACTACTTAGTGTTCCACGAAAGGACCTAGCTAGTGTTCCATGGAAGGTACACGCTACTTTTACATGGAAAAAACTACGTAGTGTTCCATGGAAGGGAATATTTAGTGTACCATGGAAGTAACTATATATAATGTTCCATGGTAGAGACTACTTAGTTCTACTTGGAAAAAACTACTTATTGTTCCATTGAAGGAACTTCCTAGTGTTCAATGGTAGGAGCTAGTGTTCCATGGTAGGAACTACTTAGTGTTCCATGAAAGAACATCTTGGTGTTCTATGTAAAGATCTCCGTAGTGTTCTATGGAAGAAACTAGCTAGTGTTCCATGGAAAAACCGATTTAGTGTTCTGTGGACGGAAATAGCTATTCTTCCATGGAAGGAACTACTTAGTGTTCCATGGAAAGAACTATGTAGTTTTTCATGGAAGGAACTACTTGGTGTTCCATGGAAGGAATTACTTAGTGTTCCCTGGAAGGATCTACCCCTTGTTCCATGTAAGGAAGTACTTAGAGTTCCATGTAAAATCTACATATTTTCTATGGAAGTAACTACTTATTGTTCCACGGTAGAAACTAGGTTGTGTTGCATGGAAAGAACTACTTAGTGTCCCATGGAAGGAACAACTTAATGTTTCATGAAAGAAACCACTTAGTGTTCCATGGAAGAAACTAGCTAGTGTTCCATGGAGGAACTAGCTAATGTTCCATGGAAGGAACTAGCTAGTGTTCAATGGAAGAAACTAGGTAGTGTTCCATGTAAAAAAAAAAACAAAAAAAAAACAACCAAAGTTCCATGGAAGATAGTACTTAATGTTCCATGGAAGGAACTATTTAGTGTTCCATGGAAGGAATGAGCTAGTGTCCAATCGATGGAATTAGTTAGTGTTCCATTGAAGAAACTACTAACTGTTTCATGGGAGGCCCTAGCTAATATTCCATGGATCGAACTACTTAGTGTTCCCTGGGAAAAACTAGCTCATGTTCCATTGAAAAAACTAAGTGTTCCATGGAAGGAAGTACTTTGTGTTCCATTTATGGAAATACTTAATTTTATATTAAAGGAACTACTGAGGGTTCCATGGTTGGAACTACTTAGTGTTCCATGGAAGGAAGTAACTAGTGTTCCTCAGAAAAAACTAGCTAGTGTTTCAGGAAGGAACTACTTAGTGTTCCATGCAAGGAACTACTTAGTGTTTCATGGAAGGAACTAGCTAATGTTTTATAAAAGGAACTACTTAGGGTTCCATGGAATAAACTACTTACTGTTCTATAAAAAACTAGCTTTTGTTCCTCACAAAAACTAGCAAGTGTTCCATGGATGGAACTACTTAGAGTTTCATGGAAGGATCTAGCTAGTGTTCCATAGAAAGAATTAGCTAGTGTTCAATGGAAGGAACTAGCTAGTGTTCCATGGAAGGAACTACTTAGTGTACCATGGATGGAAGTACTTTGTGTTCCATTTAAGGAAATATTGAGTTTTCCATTAAAGAAACCACTTAGGGTTACATGGAAGGAACTACTTAGTGTTCTATGAAAGTAACTAGCTCGTGTTACATGGAGGAAACTACTTAATGTTCCATAGAGGGAACTACCTAGTGTTCCATGGAAGGAACTAGCTAGTGTTCCATGGAATGTACTATCTGGTGTTCCATTGAAGGAACTACTTACTGTTCTATTGCAGGTAATACTTAGTGTTCCATGGAAGAAACTAGCTAGTGTTCCATGGAAAAACTAGGTAGTGTTCCATGGAAGTAACTTCTTAGTGTTCTATGGAATAAACTAGCTAGTGTACTGTGGAAGGAACTACTTAATATTCCATGGATGGAACTATATAGTATTTCATGGAAAAGACTAAATAGTGTTCCTTAGAAAAAATTACTTAGTGTTCAATGGAAAGGACTACATAGTGTTCCAGGAAGGAACTAGTGAAAGTTCCATGGAAGGGACTAGTCAGTGTTCAAAGGAATGAATTACGTAGTATTCCTTCCATGGAACACTAAGTAGTTTTTTGCTGAAACACTAGCTTGTTCCTTCCTTGGAACAACAAGTATTTCATTTTATGGAACACTAGCTACTTCTTTCCATGGAACACTAAGTAGTTCCTTCCATGCAACACTAAGTAGTTTTTTCCATAGAAACCGAGCTAATTCCTTCCATGGAATACAAGCTAATTCCTTCCATGGAACACTAAGTAGTTCCTTACATATGACACTAAGAAGTTTCATCCATGGAACACTAGATAGTTCCTTCCATGAAACGCTAAGTAGTTCCTTTCATGGAACACTAGCTAGGTTTTCCAAAGACAGTAGCTAAGTCCTTCATGGGACACTAAGTAGTTTCTTTCATGGAACATTAACCTGTTCCTTCTATGGTACACTAGCTAATTCCTTCCATGGAACACTAGCTATTTCCTTCCATGGAACCCTAGCTTTTTATTTCCATGGAACACTAAGTAGTTCCTTCCAAGGAACATTAAGTATTTCCACCATGGAACACTAGCTAGTTCTTTCTATGGAACACTAATGAGTTCCTTCCAAAACAAACTTGCTAGTTCCATCCCTGCAACACTGGCTAGTTCCCGCCGCAGAACAATAAGTAAGTGCTTCCATGGAATACAAAGTATTTTCTTCCATGAAACACTAGCTAATTTTTTCCATGGTATACTAAGTATTTCTTTTCATAAAACACTACTACTTCCTTCCATAAAACACTAGCTAGTTTCTTCCATCGTACCCTAAGTAGTTCCATCCATAGACCACTAAGTAGTTTCTTCCATGGAACACTAGATATTTCCTTCCATGTAGAACTAGCTTTTTACTTCCATGAAACACTAAGTAGTTCCTTCCATGGAACACTAGCTAGTTCCTTCTTTGGTACACTAGCTAGTTTCTTCCATGGAACAATAAGGAATTCTTCCATGGAACACTAAGTAGTTCCTACCATGGAACACTAGGTAGTTCGTTCCAAGGAATACTAGCCCGTTCCTTTCATGGGACACTAGCAATTTCCTTCCAAAAAACACAAGCCAGTTTTTTCCAAAAGACACTAGGTAGTTCTTCCATGTGACTTTAGCTGGTTTCTTCCATGAAATACTAGTTAGTTCCTTCCATAAAACACTAGCTAGTTCCTTCCATTGGACACTAGTGAGTTTCTTCCATAAAACACAAGCTAGTTCCTTCCATAGTACACTAGGTAGTTCCTTCCATGGGACACTACCTAGTTCCTTCCATGGAACTCTATGTAGTTCCTTCCATGGACCACTAAGTAGTTCCTTCCATGGAACACTAAGTAGTCCTGTCCATGTAACACTAAGCAGTTCTTTCCATGGAACACTAGCTACTTACTTCCATGGAATACTAGCTATTACCTTCCATGGAACACAAGCTACTTTCTTCCATGGAACACTAAGTAGTTTTTTCCATGGAAAACTTTGGAATTTATTTCATGGAACACTATCTAGTTCCTTCCATGGACCACTAAGTAATTTCTTTCAAAGAGCACTAGCTGGTTCCTTCCATGAAACACTAGCTAGTTCTTTCCTTGAAACACTAGCTAGTTCCTTCCATGAAACACTAAGTAGTTCCTTCCATGAAACATTAGCTAATTCCTTCTGTGAAACTCTAACTAGTGTTTTCCATGAAACACTATCTAGATTATTCCATGAAACACTATGTATTTCCTTCCATAAAATAATAAGTAGTTTCTTCCATGGAACACTATCTAGTTCCTTTCACAGAACACTACCTATTTACTTCCATGGAACACCAGCATGTTCCTCCTACAGAACACTAGCTAGTTCTGTACATTGAATACTCGCAAGTTCCTTCAATGAAACACTAAGTAGTTCCTTTTATTGAACACTAAGTAGTTCCTTCCATGGAACACTAGCTAGTCCTTCCATGGATTACTAGCTAGTTCCTTCCATGAAACACTATATATATATATATATCCTTCTATGGAACACTAAGTCGTTTTTTCCATGGGATACTAAGTAGTTCATTCCATGGAACACTAAGTAGTATCTTCCATGGAATACTAATAGTTCCTTCCATGGAACAATAAGTAGTTCCTTCCATAGAATTTTACAAGTTCCATCCATGGAACAGTACGTAGTTTCTTCCATGAAACAATAACTAGTTCCATTTATTGAACTCTAAGTAGTTTCCTCAATGTAACACTAGGTTGTTCTTTCCATAGAACACTAGCTTGTTTCTTCCATGGACCACTAAGTAGTTCCCTCCATGGAACACTTGCTAGTTCCTTAAACGGAATACTAGCTAGTTCCATCCATGGAACACTAAGTATTTCCTTCCATGAAACACTAGCCAATTCCTTCCATTGAACTCTAGGTAGATTCTTTTATGGAACAGTGCGAAGTCCCTTCATGAAACACTAAGTACTTTTTATAGAACACTAAGGAGTTCTTTCCATGGAACACATAGTAGTTTAATCTATGGAACACTAGCTAGTTTCATCCATGGAACATTAGCTAGTGCCTTCTATGAAACTCTAATTAGTTTTTTCCATTAAACACTATCTAGTTGATTCCATGGAACACTATGTATTTCCTTCCATTAAACACTAAGTAATTCCTTCCATGTAAGACTATCTAGTTCCCTTCACGGAACACTACCTAGTTACTTCCATAAAACACTAGCTTGTTCCTTGTATAGAACACTAGCTAGTTCCTTCCATGGAAAACTGAGGAGGTCCTTCCATAAAATACTAGGTTGTTGCTAACATAGAACACTAGCTCTTTCCTTCCCTAAACCACTAAGTAGTTCTTTCCATGGAACACTAGCTTGTTCCATCCACAAAATACTAGGTAGTTTTTCCATGGAACATTATGTAGTTATTTTCATGGAACACTAACTAGCTCCATCCATGGAACAGTAGCTACTTCCTTCCATGGGACACTACTAGTTCCTTTAATGGAACACTAGCTAGATTCTTCATGGAACACTAGCTAGTCTAACCCATGGAACACAAGCTAGTTTTTTCCATGAAACAGTAAATACTTTTATCCATGGAACACTAAGTAATTTTTTCTATGAAACATTAGATAGTTATTTCCATGGAACACTAGCTAGTTTCTTCCATGGAACACTAAGTAGTTCCTTCCATGGAACACTAGCTAGTTCTTGCCATGGAACACTAATTAGTTTCTTCCATGGAACACTAAGTAGTTCCTTCCATGGAACACTAAGTAGTTATTTCCATGGATGCATGGAACACAAGCTAGATACTTTCAGAGAACACTAACTACATCTTTCCATGAAACACAGCTAGTTACTTCCATGGAACACTAAGTAGTTTCTTCCATGGAACACTAATGAGATCTTACCATGGAACACTAGCTACTACCTTATATTGTACACTAAGTAGTTCCTTCCATGGACCACTAAGTAGTTCTTTCCATGGAACACTAGCTAGATCTTTCCATACAACACTGGCTAGTTCCTTCCATAAAACACTAAGTAGTTTTTTCCAGGGAGCACTCAGGAGTTCCTTCCATGTAACACTAGCTAGTACATTCCAAGGAACAGTAGCTAATTACATCCATGGAACACTAACTATTTCCTTCCATGGAACACTAAGTAGTTTCATCTATGGAACACAAGCTAGTTCCTTACATGGAACACTATGTAGTTTGTTCCATGGAACACTAAGTAGTTCCTTCCATGGAACACTATATAGATCTTTCCATGGAACACTAGCTAGATCTTTCCATACAACAATAGCTAGTTCCTTCCATAAAAAACTAAGTAGTTTTTTTCCAGGAAACACTATGGAGCTCTTTCCATGTAACCCTTGATAGTTCCTTCGATGGAACACTAGCTGGTATATTCCATGGACCAAGCTAGTTCATACCATGCAACACTAGCAAGTTCATTCCATGGAACATTGGCATGTTCCTCCAATGAAACACTAAGTACTTCCTTCCAAGGAACACTAAATAGTTTCTTCCAGGGGACACTAGTTAGTTCTTTCCATGGAACACTAGCTAGTTCCTTCCATGGAAGACTGGCAAGTTCCTTCCATGAAACACTAAGTAGTTCCTTCCAGGAACACTAGCTTGTTCCGACCATGGAACACTAGCTGTTTTTTTTCCATGAAACACCATCTGGTTCCTTCCTAGGAACACTAAGTAGTTCCTCCCATGGAACACTAGGTAGGTCCTTCCATCAAGCACTAGTTGGTTCCGTCCATGGAACACAAGCAGGTTCCTTCCATGGAACACTAGCTAGTTCCTTCCATGGAACACTAGCTAGTTCATTTCATGGAACAACAGCTACTTCCTTCAATGGAACACTAGTTAGTTCTTACCATGGAACACTAAATAGTTTCTTCCATGGAAAACTAGCCATTACCTTTTATAGAACACTAGCTAGTTCTTTCCATGAAATACTAAGGAGTTCCTTCCATGCAACATTAGTTACTTCCTTCCATGAAATATTAGCTAGTTACTTCATTAAACACTAGCTACTTCCTTCAATTGGACACCAGCTTGTTTCTTCCATTGGAAAAAAGCGAGTTCCTGGCATTGGACACTAGCTAGTTACTTTCATGGGACACTAGCTAGTTCCTTCCTTGGAACACTAGCTTGTTCCTTCCGTGAAACACTAGTAAGTTTCTTCCATGGATCACGAGCTAGGATCTTCCATGTAATACTAGATGTATCCTTTCCTGGAACACTAGCTATTTCTTTCCGTAGAAGACTAAGAAATTCCTTCTCTGGAACACAAAGTAGTTCATTCCATGGAACACTAAGTAGTTCCTTCCAAGCTAGTTGTAGCTAGTTCCTTTCATGGAACTCAAGCTAGTTACTTCCATGAAAAAAAAAAGTAATTCTTTCCATGGAACACTAAGTATTCCCTTCAGTGAAACACTAGCTAGTTCTTTGCATGGAACACAAGATACTTCTTTCATGGAATACTAGATTATTATTTTCATGCAATTCTTAGTAGTTCCCTCAATGGAACACAAAGTAGTTACTTCAAAGGAACACTAAGTAGTTCTTTCTATGGAACCATAAAAAATTTCTTCCCTGGAACACAAAATTTTTCCTTCCATGAAACACTAGCTACTTCCTAGCATGGATCACTAAGTAGTTTCTTCCATGGAACAATAAGTAGTTTCTTCCATGGAATATAAGTGGTTTGTTCCATGGAAAAGTAGCTAGTTCCTTCCTGATACATTAACTAGTTCCTTGAATGGAACACTAGCTATTTCCTATCTGGAACACTAAGTATTCTTTTCATTGAACACTGAGTAGTCTCTTCCATGGAACACTAGCTAGTTCCTTCCATGGAACACTAGCTCGTTTCTTCCAAAAAACACTAGCTAGTTTCTTACTTGGACACTAGCTAGTTCATTCCATGGAACAGTAAGTATTCCTTCCATGGAACACAAGCTAGATCCTTCCATAGAACACTAAGTAGTTTTTTCCATAGAACATGAACTAGTTCCATCTATGGAAAACTAAGTCGTTCATTCCATGAAGCACTAGCTGGTTCCTTCCATGGAATGATAATAGTTCCTTCCATGGAACACTAAGTAGTTCTTTTCATGGAACACTAGCTATTTCCCTCCATTGAACACAAGTTTTTTCTTTCCATGGAACACTAGCTTATTTTTTCATGAAACATTGAGCACTTCCTTAAATGGAACACAAAATAGTTCCTTCCATGGAACACTAAGTAGTTTGTTTCATTGAACAGTAGCTATTTCCTTCCATGGAACACTAGCTAGTTCCTTCCATTGAACACTAGATAATTCCTTCAATGGAACACTAGCTAGTTCCTTCCATGGAACAGTAGTTAGTTCCTTCCATGCAACACTAGCTAGTTCCTCCATGGAACACTAGCTGGTTCCTACCATGGAACACTAGATAGAACCTACATGAATCACTAGCTAGTTTCTTCCATAAAATACTGGCTAGTTCCTTCCCTGCAACACTAGCTAGTTCTTTCCCCAGAACACTAAATAGTTCCTTCTCTGGAACACTAAGTATTTCGTTCCCAGGTACACAAACAATTTCCTTTCCTGGAACACTAGCTACTTCCTTCCATGGAACATTATGTCGTTACTTCCATGAAACCAAATGTAGTTTCTTCCATGGAAAACAAGCCAGTTTTTTTCCCCATGGAACACTATTTAGTTTCTTGCATGGAACACGTACTAGTATCTTCCATGGAGCACTAACTACTTTCTTCCATGGAACACTAATAGTTCCTGCCATGGAACAGTAAGTAGTTCCTTCCATGGAACACTAGCTACATTCTTCCATAAAACACTAAGTAGTTCTTTCCATAGTACAATAGCTAGTTCTAGCTAGTTCCTTTTCATGGAACACTAGCTGGTTACTTCCTTGGAACTCTAGCCAGTTTTATACATGAAACACTAGCTACTTCAATCAATGGAACACAAGCTAGTTCCTTCCATGTTACACAAGCTAGTTCCTTCATGGAACACTAACTAGTTTCTTCAATGAAACCCTAGCGAATTCCTTCCATGGAACAATAGCTACTTCCTTCCATGGAACACTAAGTAGTTCATTTCATGAAACACTAGCTAGTTCCTTCCATGGAATACTACTAGTTTCTTCCATGGAACACTAAGTAGTTCCTTTCATGGACCATTAAGTAGTTCCTTCCATGGAACACTACTAGTTCCTTCCATGGAACATTAATTAATTCCTTCGATGGAACACTAAGCCATTCCTTTCAAGAAGCACTATGTTCTTCCATGTAACAGTATCAAGTTTCTTTTATGGAACACTAACTTATTTTTCCAGGAAACACTAAGTTGTTCCTTCCATGGAACACTATGTAGATTTTCCCTGGAACACTAGCTAGTTCCTTCCCTGGAACAATAGCTACTTCCTTCCCTGGAACACTAACTAGTTCTTACACTGGAACACTAAGTTGTTTCTTCTCTGGAACAGTAACTATTACCTTTCCTGGAACACTAGCTAGTTTTTTCATGAAACATTAAGTAGTTACTTCGATGAAACTCTAAGTAGTTTCTTCCATAAAAACTAGTTAGTTTATTCCATGGAACACCAAGTAGTTCCTTCCATGGAAAACTAGCTAATTCTAGCTAGATTCTTTCTTGAAACACTAGCTAGTGACCTCCGTGGAACTCTAGCTAGTTCCTTCCATGGAACACTAAGTAGTTTTTTTTTTTTTTTTTTTATGGAACACTAGCTAAATCCTTCTATGGAACACTAGTTAGTTCCTTCAATGGAAGAATAAGTTGTTCCTTGATGGAATACTAACTAGATACTTCCAGGGAACACTAGCAATATCCTTCCATGGAACACTATCTAGTTCCTACCATGGAACACTAATTAGCTTCTTCCATGTAACACTACTTAGTTCCTTCTGTTGAACACTAGCTAGTTCCTTTCATGGAACTCTAAGTAGTTTTCCGATGCAGAACTAAGTAGTTCCTTTCATGGAAAACTAGCTATTTCTAGCTAGTTTCTTTAATGGAACACTAGCTAGTTATTTTCGTGGAACTCTAGCTAGTTCCTTCAATGGAAAACTAAGTAGTTCTTTCCATAGAACACAAAGTAGCCCCTTCCATGGAACACTAGCGAGTTCCATCCATGAAACACTAGCTAGTTCTTTCCATGGAACAATAGCTTATTTCTTCATCCGAACAGTAGCTAGTTCCTGCCATGGAACTCAAAATAGTTCTTCCATTGAACACTAAGTAATTTCTTCCATGAAATACTAGCTAGTTCCATCCATGTTCCACTAAGTTCCTTCCATGGAACACTAAGTAGATTCCTCCATGGAACACTAAGTAGTTCCTTCCATGGAACACTAAGTAGTTTCTTCTATGGAACTCTCGCCAGTTTTTTCGTTGGAACAGTAGCTTGTTCCTTCCATTGATCACTAAGAAGTTTATTCCATGGAACACTAAGTTGATGTTTTTTTTTTTATAGAACACTAGGTAGATCCTTCCATGGAACACTAGTTAGTTCCTTCCATGGAACAATAAGTTGTTCCTTCCATGGAACACTAGCTATAAACTTCCCTGGAACACTAAAAAGATCCTTCCATGGAACACTATGTAGTTCCTACCATGGAACATTAATTAGCTTTTTCCATGGAACAGTATCAAGTTCCTTCCATTGAACTCTAGCTAGTTCCTTTCATGGAACACTAAGTAGTTTTTTCCATGCAGAACTAAGTATTTTCTTCCATGGAACACTAGCTTGTTCCTTCCATGGTACCCTAAGTATTTTCTTCCATGGAACAATAAGTAGTTTATACCATGGAACACTAACTTGTTCCTTCCATGAAACACTAGCTAGTTCCTTCCATGGAACACTAAATAGTTTCTTCCATGGATCACTACCTAGATCCATCCATGGAATACTAGCTTGTTTCTGCCATGGAACACTAGCTAGTTTTTTCCATGGAACTCTAAGTAGTTCCTTGCATGCAACACTAGGTAAGTCCTTCAATGGAACACTAACTAGTTTTTTCCATGCAACATTAGCTATTTTCTTCAATGGAACACTAAGTATTTTTTTGCTGGAACACTATGTAGTTTCTTCCATGGAACTCTAGCTAGTTACTTTCATGGAACACTAGCTAGTTCCTTCCTTGCAACACTAAGTAGTTTCTTACATGGAACAGTAGATGGTTCCTTTCATAAGGCACTACCTGGTTCCATCCATGAAACACTAGCTAGTTCCTACCATGAAACACTAAGTATTTTGTTCCATGGAACAGTAGCTAGTTCCTTCCATGGAACACTAGTTAGTTCCTTCCATAGAACACTGTCTATTTCCTTTTATGAAACACTAGATAGTTTTTTGTGTTTTTTTTTCATAAACCACTACCTAGGGTCTTCCGTGGAATACTAGCTAGTTCTTTCCCTGGAACACTATCAAGATCCTTCTCTGGAACACGAAGTAGTTCATTCCATGGAACACTTAGTTGTTTCTTCCATGGAACACTAGCTAGTTGTAGCTAGTTCCTTTCATGGATGCCCAGCTAATTCCTTCCATGGAAAAATAAGTAGTTCTTTCCATAAAACATTACATAGTCTCTTCCATGGAGCACCAGCTAGTTCCTTCCGTGGACCACTAGCTAGTTCTCTCTATGGAGAACTGGTTTATTTTTTCCATGCAACTCTTCGTAGTTCCTTCCATGGAACACAAAGTAGTTCCTTCACAGAAATACTAAGTAGCTCTTTCTATGGAACCTTAAGAACTTTCTGCAATGGAACACTAACTTGTTCCTTCCATGAAAGACATACTAGTTCCTACCATGGAACATTCAGTAATTCAAACTTCCATGGAAAAATAAGTAGTTCCTTCCATGGAATATATGTGGTTTGTTCCATAGAAAAGTAGTTAGTTCCTTTCGGGGAACAATAGCTAGTTCCTTGAATGGAACACTAGCTATTTTCTATGTGGAACACTAAGTATCCGTTCCATTGAACACTGAGTAGTCTCTTCCATGGAACACTAGCAAGTTCCTTCCATGGACCACTAGCTAGTTTCTTCCAAAAATCACTACCTCGTTCCTTTCTTGGACACTAGCTAGTTCATTCCATGGAAGAGTAAGTATTCCTTCCATGGAACACTAGCTAGATTCTTCCATAGAACACTAAGTAGTTTTTTCCATAGAAAATTAACTAGTTCCTTCAATGGAACACTAGCTAGTTCCTTCAAAGTAATACTAATAGTTTCTTTCATGGAAAACTAAGTAGTTCCTTCCATGGACCATTAAGTACTTCCTTACATGGAACACTAAGTAGTGCCTTCCCTAAACACTAGGTGGTTCCTTCCACGGAACACTACTAGTTCCTTCCCTGGAACACTAACTAGTTCTTACAATGGAACACTAAGTAGTTTCTTCTCTGGAACAGTAACTATTACCTTTCCTGGAACACTAGCTAGCTTTTCCATGGAACATTAAGTAGTTCCTTCCATGGAACACTAGCTTATTCCTTCATTGGGACAGAAGCTAGTTACTTCTATGGAACACTAAGCACTTCCTTGCATGCAACACTAGCTAATTTCTGCGATAGAAAACTAAATAGTCCTTCCATTGAACACTAAGTAATTCCTCCCATGAAACACTAGCTAGTTCCAACCATGTTCCACTAAGTAGTTCCTTCCATGGAACACTAGCTTGTTTTTTCCATGAAACACGATGTAGTTTCATCCATGAAACACTAAGTAGTTTCTTTGATAGAACACTACCAAGTTCCGTTTATGTAAAACAAGATAGTTCCTTCCATGGAACACTAGCTTCTTCCATAAATGGAACACAAGATACTTTCTTCCATGGAACACTAGATAGTTTCTTCTATGGATCACTACTTAGATCCATCTATGGAATACTAGCTAGTTTCTGCCTGTGAACACAAAGTAGTTTTTTCAATGGAGTAGTAAGTATTTCCTACCATGGAACATTAAGTAGTTCCTCTCATGGTCATTATCTACTTCCTTCGATGCAACACTGGCTAGTTTCGTCCATGGAACACTAAGCAGATTCTTCCAATGAACAATAAGTAGTTCCTTCCATGAAACACTTAGTAGTTCCTCCATGGAACACTAGCTTGTTTTTATCATGGAACACTAAGTAGTTCCTTCCATGGAACACTAATTATTTCCTGCCATGAAACACTAAGTAGTTCTTTCCATGGAACACTAGCTAGTTCCTTTCATGTAAAACAAAGAGTTTCTTTCCATGGAACACTAAGTAGTCCCTTCCATGGAACACTAGTTAGTTCCTTGCATGGAACACTAGCTAGTTCCTTCCATGGAACACTCCATGGAACTGTAACTAATTCCTTCCATGACACACTAAGTAGTTACTTCCTCAGAAACTAGCGAGTTCTTTCCATGGAACACTAAGGAGTTTCTTCCATGGAACACGAAGTAGTTTTTTTTTATGGAACACTAGCTAGATTTTTCCATGGAACACTAGCTATTTCCTTCCATGGAACACTAGATAGTTCCTTCCTTAGAACACTAAGTAGTTCTTTCCATGGTACACTAAGTAGTTGCTTCTATGGAACACAAGCTAGTTCCATCCATGAAACACTAAGTAGTTCCTTCCATGGAATACTATCTAGTTCTTTCCATGGAACACCATGTTTATCCTTCCATGGAATACAACCTAATTTCTTCCAAGGAACTCTGGATAGTTCTTATCATGGTACACTAACAAGTTACTTCCATGGAACACTACGGAGTTCCCTCCTTGGAACAATAATTAGTTCCTTCCATGGACCACTATGTACTTCCTTCCATGAAACACTAGCGAGTTCTTTCCATGGAACACTAGCTAGTTCATTTTATGGAACACAAAGTTTTTCCTTTCATGGAACAATAAGTAGTTCCTTCCATGGAGCAGCAGGTATTTCCATCCATGGAACACTAGCTAATTCCTTCCATGGAACACTAAGTAGTTACTTCCATGGAATACAAAGTAGTTCCTTCAATGGAGCACTAGCTAGTTTATTCCAACGAACACTAAGTATTTCTTTCCTTGAAACACTAAGTAGTTCCTTCCATGGACACTAGTGAGTTCTTTTCATAGAACACCACCTAGTTTCTTCCAAGGAACAATAGCTAGTTTGTTTCACGGAATATAATTAGTTCTTTCCATGGTACACTAAGTAGATTCTTCAATGGAATACTAGCTAGTTCCGTCCATAGAACACTAGCTATTTCTTGCCATGGAACACTAAGTAGTTCTTTCTTGAAAAACTAGTTAGTTCTTTCCATGGAACACTAAGTATTTCCTTCCATTGGATACAACGTAGTTCCTTCCATGAAACACTAGACAGTTCCTATCATGGTACACTAGGAAGTTCCTTCCATGGAACACTAAGGAGTATCTTCCATGGAACACTAAGTGTTTCTTTCCATGGAACACTAGCTAGTTCCTTCCGTGTAACACTAAGTATTTTCTTCCGTGGAACACTTGGTAGTTTCTTTCATGGCACACTATGTAGTTTATTCCATGGAACACTAGCTAGTTCCTTCCATGGAACACTAGCTAGTTCATTCCATAGAACACTAAGTATTTTCTTCCAAGAAACACTAAATAGTTTCTTCCATATAACACCAGCTCAGTACTTCCATGGAACACTAGCTATGGAACAATAGCTAGTTCCTACCATGGAACACATACTAGCTCCTTTCATGAAACACTAGCGAGTTTCTTACATCGATCAGAAGCTAGTTCCTTCCATGGAACACTTAGTAGTTTTTACCATGGAACACTAGCTAGTTCCTTCCATAAAACACTAAGTATTGTTTTCCATGGAACACTAATTAGTTTCTTCCATAGAACACTAAGTAGTTTATTCCATAAAACACTAAGTACTTCCTTCCATGGAACACAAACTAGTTTTTTACATGTAACACTAGCTAGTTCCTTCCATGAAACATTAAATAGATCCCTTTATGGAACAGTATGTAATTTTCTGCATGAAACTCTAAGTAGTATCCTCCATGAAACACTAGCTAGTTTATTCCATGGCACACTAGACAGTTCCTTCCATGGAACATTAAGTTGTTACTTCCATGAAATTCTTGCGAGTTATTTCCATGGAACACTAGCTAGTATTTTTTATGGAACACCAAGTATTCCCTTCCATGGAATACTAAGTATTGCATTCCGTGTTACACAAGCTCGTTCTTTGGATAGAACACTAGATAGTTTCTTCCATGTGACACTAAGTAGTTCCATCCATGGAACTCTATGTAGCTCCTTTCATGGAACACTAACTAGTTCCATCCATGGAACACTAAGACGTTCGTTCCATGGAAGAGTAGCTAGTGCCTTCCTTAAAACAGTAAGTAGTTTCTTCCATGGAACACTAAGTTGTTACTTCCATGGAACACTTAGTAGGTCCTTCCATGGAACACTAAGTTGTACCTTCCATAAAACACTAGCGAGTTCTTTCTATGGAACACTAGCTAGTTAATTTATGGAACACCAAGTAGTTCCATCCATTAGACATTAAGTAATTCCTTCCATAGAACACTAGCTAGTTCCTTAAATGGAACACTAAGTAGTTCATTTCATGCAACACAAGCTATTTCCTTCCATGGAACACTAGCTAGTTCCTTCCAAAGGGCACTAGCTGGTTTATTCTATGGGACAGTAAGTAGTTCCTTCATTGAAACACTAAAAACTTCCTTCCATGGAAAACTATCTTGTTCCTTTCATGGAACACTAAGTTGTTCTTTCCATGGAACACTAGCTAGTTCCTTCCATTGAACGCTAGCTACAGCCTTCTATGAAACACTATGTAGTTCCTTCTATGCAACACTTAGTAGTTCCTTCCATTTACACTAGTTAGTACCTTTCATGGATTACTAGGTATTTTCTTTCCTGGATCAATAAGTAGTTTCTTCCATATAACACTAAGTATTTTTTTCCATGGAACACTAGCTAGTTCCTTCCAAGGAACACTAGCTAGTTCCTTCCATGGAACACAAAGTAGTTCCTTCCATAGAAATCTAAGTATTTTCTTCTATGGAACACTAGCTATATCCTTTTATGCGACACTAAGTAGTTCCTCTAATGAACACTAAGGAGTTCCATCCATGGAATACTAGTTAGTTCCTTCCATGTAACCCTAGCTAGATCCTTCTATGTAATACTAAGTAGTTTCTTCCATGAAAAATTAGGAGTTCCTATCATGGAACACTAAATAGTTACTTCCATGGAAAAGTAGTTATTTCCTTCCATGGAATACTAAGTAGACCCTTCCTCGGAACACTAAGTGATTCCTTCCAGGAACACTAGCTAGTTCTTTCCATGGAATATTAATTATTTTTATCCTTGGAACACTAGCTAGATTCTTCCATGGTGTTCTAGGTAGGTCCTTCCCTGGAACACTAAGTGGTTCCCTTTATGAAACGCTAGTTCTTTCATGGAACAGTAGATAGTTTCATCCATGGAACACTAAGTAGTTTCTTCAATGGAACACTAACTAGTTCCTTTCATGGAACACTGAGTAGTTCCATCAATGTAACACTAAGTAGTTCCTTTTATGTACACTAGCTAGTTCCTTCCATGGATCAGTAGTTAGTTTCTTTCATGGAACAATCAGTAGTTCCTTCCATGGAACACAATGTATTTCTCTCCATGGAACACTAGCTAGTTGCTTCCAGAAATCATTTAAGGAATTTCTTCCATAAACACTAAGTAGTTCCTTCCAAAGAACACTAGCTACTTCTTATGGAACACTAAGTTGTTCCTTCCATGGAACACTAAGTAGTAACTGCCATGAAACACTAGCTAGTTCATTCCATGGGACACTAGCTATTTACTTCCATGGAACAAAAAGTGGTTCCTTCCATGGAACCCTACGTTTTTCTTCCATGGAACAGTAGCTACATCCTTCCGTGAGACACTAAGTAGTTTTTTCCATGAACACTAAGTAGTTCTTTCCATGGAATACTAGCTAATTCCTTCCATGTAACACTAGCTAGTTCCGTGCCAGGAACACTATGTAGTTCCTTTTATGAAACTCTTTGTATTTGCTTTCATGGGACACTAGCTAGTTCCTTCCATGGGACACTGGCTAGTTTCTTCCATGAAACACTATGTAATTCCCTCCATGGAATGCTAAGTATATCCTTCCATGGAAAACTAAGTAGTTCCTTCCTAGAATTACCAGCTAGTCCTTTCTATGGAACACTAAGTAGTCCCATGCATGGAACACTAGTTAGTATCTTCCATGGAAATCTATGTAGGTCATTCCATAAAACACTTAGTGGTTTCTTCCATATAACATTGCCTAATTACTTCCATAAAAAACTAGCTATGTCTTTCCTTGTAACACTAGCTAGTTTTTTCCATGGAATACTAGCTAGTTCCACACATGGAACATTTAGTAGTTCCTTCCATGGAACACTAGCAAGTTCCTTTCATGGAACACTAAGGAATCCCTTCCATGGAACACAAGCTAGTTTTTTCAATGGAACACTGGCTAGTTCCTTCCATGTAACACTAAGTAGATTCTTCCAGGAAACACTAGCGCATTCTTTCCATGGAACAATAGCTATTTCCTTTTATGGAACAAGTGTTCCTTCCATGGAACACTAAGTATTTCCATCCATGTAACACTAGCTAGGTTTTGCCATGGAACACTAAGTAATTCCTTCCATTACACACTAGCTAGGTCTATCCATGGAACACTAAGAATTTTTTTCATGAAACACTAAGTGGTTTTTTCCATGGAACACTAAGTACTTCCTTCCATGGAAGAGTAGCTAGTTCCTTCCATTGAACACTAGCTAGTTCAATGCAAGGAACACTAAATAGTACCTTTCACTGAACACTAAATAGTTTTTTCCATGCATCACTAGCTGGTTCCTTCCATAAAATACTAGCTAGTTCCTTCCGTGGAACACTAGCTAGTTCATTCTCTGGAACACTAACTAGTATCTTTTCTAGAACACTAAGTACTTTCTACCCGGGAACACTAACAAGTTTTTTTCCTGGAACACTAGCTAGTTCCTTCCATGGAACATTAAGTAGTTACTTCCATGAAATTCTAAGTAGTATCTTCAAAGAAAAACTAGCTTGTTCCTTCCATGGACCACTATATAGGTCCTTGCATGGAACACTAACTCGTTTCTCCCATGGAACACTAGTTAGTTCCTTGCATGCAATAGTATGTAGTTCCTTCCATGGAACACTAGCTAGATTCTTCCATGGAACCCTAAGTAGTCCCTTCCGTGTAACATTAAGTAGTTTTTTCGATCGAACACTTAGTATTTTCTTCCATGGAACACTCGCTAGTTCGAGCTAGTAATTTCCATGGAACACTTTCTAGTTAATTCCGTGGAACTCCGGCTTGTTTCAACCATGGAAAACTAAGCAGTTCTTTCCATGAGACACTAAGAAGCTTCTTCCATAGAACACTAGGTAGTTCCATCCATGGAACACTAGCTAGTTTTTTCCATAAAACAATGCCAAATATTTTCGATAAAATTTATGTAGTTCCTTCCATGGAACACTAGCTACTTTCTTCCATGGAACACTAGCCAGTTCATTCCCTAAAACATTAAATATTTTATCCATGCAACACTAAGTAGTTTCTTCCATAAAACACTAAGATGTTATTTTTATAAAACACTAAACTGTTCCTTCCATGGAACACTAGCTAGTTCCTACCATGGAACAATAAGTAGTTCCGTCAATGAAAGACTAGATATTTCCTTCCATGGAACCCTAGTTAGCTCTTTCCATGGAACACAAGATCGTTATTTTTATGGAACACTAGCTACTTCCTTTAATGGAACACTAACTAGTTCCTTCCATTGAAAAGTAAGTAGTTCCCTCCATGCAACACTTGCTAGTTCCTTCCATAAAACACTAAGTAGTTCCTTCCATGGAACACTAAGCAGTTCCTCCCATGGAACACGAGCTGCTGTTTTCCATGGATCACTAGCTAGTTAGTTCCATGGAACATGATGTCGTTTCTTCCATGTAACACTAAGTATTTCCTTCCTTGGAACATTAGCTGGTTTCTTCCATGGAACACTAACTAGTTCCTTCCATAGAACAATAAGTAGTGCCTTTCAAAGGAATACTAGCTAGTTCCTTCCATGGACCACTAGCTAGTAGCTCCATGGAACACTAAGTAGTTCCTTCCATGGAACACAAACGAGTTCCTTTCATGTAACACTAGCTACTTCCTTCAATGGAACACTAGCTAGTTTTTTCAATGGAACTCTAGCTAGGTCCTTCCATTGAACACTAAGGAGTTCCTTCCATGGAACACTAGCTAGTTCATTCCTTAAAAAAGTAAGTAGTTTCTTCCATGGAACACTAAGTAGTTCCCTACATGCAACACAATGTAGGTCCTTCCATGGAACACTCGTTGTTTTTATCCATGGAACACTACCTAGTTCCTTCCATGGAACACTAAGTAGTTACTTCCATGTAACACAGTAGTTCCCTTTTTGGAACTACTTGTTGTTCCTTCTATGTACACTAGGATGTTCCTTCCATGGATCACTAGCTGATTTCTTCCACGGAAAACTAAGTACTTCCTTCCATGAAACATTAAGTGGTTTCATTCATAGGACACTAACTTGTTCCTTCAATGGAACACTAACTAGTTCCTTCCATGAAACACTAAGAAGTTCCTTGTATGGAACACTAGCTTGATTCTTCCATGGAACACAAGGAGGTTCCTTCCATGGAACACTAGGTAGTTCCTTCCATGGAACAGTAAGTAGTTCCTTGCATGAAACACTAATTAGCTCCTTGCATGGAACACTATCTAGTTTTTTGTATGGAACAAAAGGTAGTTTCATACATGGAACAGTAGCTAGTTGCTTCCATAAAACACTAAGTAGTTCCTTCCATGGATCACTAGCTAGGTGCTTCTATGAAACACTAAGTAATTTTTATTATGGAACACTAGCTAGTTCCTTCCATGGACACTAGCTAGTTTCTTCCATGGAACACTAGCCAGTTCATTCCCTAAAAAACTAAATATTTTATCCATGCAACACTAAGTAGTTTCTTCCATGGAACACAAAGAAGTTATTTTTATGAAACACTAACCTGTTCCTTCCATGGAACACTAGCAAGTTCCTACCATGGAACAATAAGTAGTTCCTTCCATTGAACGCTAAGTAGTTCCTTCCATGGAACACTAGGTAGTTCCATCCATGGAACACTAGCTAGTTTTTTCCATGAAACAATGCCGAATATTTTCGATAAACTTTATGTAGTTTCTTCCCTGGAATAATACGTAGTTCCTTCCATGGAACACTAGCTAGTTTCTTCCATGGAACACCAGCCAGTTCATTCCCTAAAACATTAAATATTTTATCCATGCAACACTAAGTAGTTTCTTCCATAAAACACTAAGATGTTATTTTTATAAAACACTAACCTGTTCCTTCCATGGAACACTAGCTAGTTTCTTCCATGGAACACTAAGTATTTCTTTCCATGGAACACTAAGTAGTTCCTTCTACAGAACACTAGCCAGTTCCTTCCATGGAACAGTATCTTGTTCCTTCCGTGGAACACTAAGTAGTTTCTTGCATCGACCTAAATAGTTTTTTTAAGGAACACTAACCAGATCCTTCCATGGAACACTAGTTAGTTCCTTCTATGGAACACTAAATTTTTTCTTCCGTTAAACACTAGGAAGATACTTCATTGGAACACTAGCTAATTCCTTCTTTGGAACACTAGTTCCTACCATGGACCACAAGCTCCTACCATTGAACACTAGAAAGTTCCTTCCATGGAACAACAAGTAGTTTTTCCATTCAGAATTAAGTAGTCTCTACCATGAAACATTATCTAGTTCCTTCTATGGTACACTAAATATACACTTCCATGGAACACTAAGTAGTTTTTTCCATGGAAACGTAACGTCTTCCTTTCAAGGAACACTAGCAATTTTTTTTTCATGGAACACTAAGTAGTTTCTTTCATGGAACACTAAGTAGTTCTTTCCATGGAATACTAAGTAATTTCTACCTTGGTTCGGAAGCCAGTCCCTTTCATGCATCACTAGCTAGCTCCTTCCATGGAACACAAGCTAGTCCCTTTCATAAAACAGTAGCTAGTACCTTCCATGGAACACTAAGTTGTTCTTTCCATGGAATACTATGTAGTTCGTCCATGGAACACTAACTTGTTTTTTCCATGGAACACTAAGTAGTTCCTTCCATGGACCACTAAGTAATTTCTTCCAAAGAATACTAGCTGGTTCCTTCCATGAAGCACTAGCTAGTTCTTTCCATGAAACACTAGCTAGTTCCTTTCATGAAACACTAAGTAGTTACTTCCATGGAACATTAGCTAGTTCCTTCTATGAAACTCTAACTAGTGTTTTCCATGAAACACTATCTAGATTATTCCATGGAACACTATGTATTTCCTTCCATGAAACACTAAGTAGTTTCTTCCATGGAACACTATCGAGTTCCTTTCATGGAACACTACCGAGTTACTTCCATGGAACACTAGCATGTTTCTACTATAGAACACTAGCTAGTTCTGTCTATGGAATACTTGCTAGTTTACTCAATGAAACATTAAGTAGTTCCTTTTTCGGAACACTAAGTAGTTCCTTCCATGGAACACTAGCTAGTCCTTCCATGGACCACTAGCTGGTTCCTTCCATGAAACACTAGATGGATCCTTCTATGGAACACTAAGTAGTTATTTCCATGGGATACTAAGTAGTTTCATCCATGGAACACTAAGTAGTATCTTCCATGGAACAATAACTAGTTCCTTCCCTGGAACAGTAAGTAGTTCCTCCATAGAACCTTACTAGTTCCATCCATGGAACACTACGTAGTTTCCTCCATGGAACAATAGCTAGTTTCTTTTATTGAACTCTAAATAGTTTCCTCAATGGAACACTAGGTTGTTCTTTTCATATAACAGTAGCTCGTTTCTTCCATGGACCACTAAGTAGTTCCTTCCATGGAACACTTGCTAGAGTTTTCAACGGAACACTAGCTAGTTCCATCCATGGAACACTAAGCATTTCCTTCCATGGAAGACTAGCCAGTTTCTTCCATGGAACTCTAGGTAGATTTTTTTTATGGAACAGTGTGTAGTCCCTCCATGAAACACTAAATACTTCTTTTTATAGAACACTAAGGAGTTTGTTCCATGGAACACATAGTAGTATAATCTATGGAACACTAGTTACTTTCATCCATGGAACACTAAGTAGTTTTCTCTATGGAATATAAGCTACCTCCTTTAATGGAACACTAAGTAGTTTCTTCCATATAACACTAGCTAGTTCCATCCATGGACCAATACATCCTTCAATGGAACACTAGCTAGTTTCTTCCATGGATCACTAGGTAGTTTCTTCCATAGAATACTATCTTGTTCCTTCCTGATACACTAACTAGATCCTTCTATGGTACACTAAGTATTTCCTTCCCTGGCACACCAGCTAGTTACCTCCATGGAACACTAAGTATTTCCTTCCATTGAAAACTAAGTAGTAACTTCCATTGAACACTAGATAGGTTCTTCCTTGGAACACTAACTAGTTTTTTCCATGGAACACTAGCTATTTCCTTCCATGGAACACTAAGTAGTTCCATTCTTAGAATAAAGTAGTTCCGGCCATGAAACACTAGCTAGTTCGTTTCATGGGACAAAATGTAGTTTTTCTCATGGAACACTAAATAGATCCTTCCATGGAACACCAGCTAGTTCCTTCCATGAAACACTGAATACTTTCATCCATGGAACACTAAGTAGTTCCATCCATAAAAAATAAAGAAGTTCCTGCCATGAAACACTAGCTAGTTCCTTTCATGGGACAAAATGTAGTGTTTTTCATGGAACATTAGATAGTTATTTCCATGGAACACTAGCTAGTTTCTTCCATGGAACACTAAGTGGTTCCTTCCATGGAGCACTAGCTAGTTGTTTTTGTGAACAGCAAGCTAGTTCCTTTCATGGAACAGTAAGTATTTCCTTCCATGTAACACTAGATATTTCCTTCCATGACTCTAGCTAGTTCTTGCCATGGAACTTTAAGTAGTTTCTTCCATGGAACACTAGCTAGATCTTTCCATACAACAATAGCTAGTTCGTTAAATAAAAAACTAAGTAGTTTTTTCCAGGTAGCATTATGGAGCTCTTTCCATGTAACCCTAGATAGTTCCTTCGATGGAACACTAGCTGGTTCCTTCCATGGACCAAGCTAGTTCATACCATGGAACACTAGCACGGTTCTTCCATGGAATACTAGCAAGTTCCTCCAATGAAACACTAAGTAGTTCCTTCCAAGGACCACTAAATATATCCTTCCAGGTGACACTAGCCAGTTCTTTCCAAGCAACAGTAGCTAGTTCCTTCCATGGAACACAGCTAGATCCTTCCATGGAACACTGGCAAGTTTCTTCCATGAAAAATTAAGTAGTTCCTTCCAGGAACACTAGCTTGTTCCGACCATGGAACACTAGCTGTTATTTTTTCCATGAAACTCTATGCTAGTTCCTCTCATGGAACACTATGTAGTTGCTTCTATTGAACAGTAGCTAGTTCCATCCCTGGAACATTAGCTACTTCTTTATATAGAACACTACCTTGTTTATTTCATGGAACAGTAAGTAATTCCTTCCATGAAACATTAGCTAGATCTTTCCATGGAACACTAAGTAGTTCCTTCCATGGAACACTAGCTAGTTCTAGCTAGTTTCTTCATGGAACACAAACTAGTTACTTCCATGAAGTAGTAAGTAGTTGTTTCCTTTGAACTCTAAGTAGTTCCTTTTATGGAACACTAGATAGTTTATTCCATGAAATAGTAAGTAGTTATTTCCATTGAACATTAAGTAGTCTCTTCAATGAAACACTAGCTATTTACTTCCCTGGAACACTAGCTAGTTCCTTCCATGGAACACTAGCTTATTTTTCCCATGGAACTCTAAGCAATTCCTTCCATGGAACACTAAGTAGTTTCTTTCATGGAATCGTAGCGAGTACCTTCCATTGAACACTATGTATTTCCTTCCATGGAACACTAAGTGTTCCTTCCATGGAACACTAAGTATTTTTTTCCATGGGACACTGAGTACTTCCTTCCATGGAACATTAGCTAGTTTTCTCCATGGAACACTAGGTAGTTCCTTCCAAGGAACATTAAGTAGTTCTTTCCATGAAACACTAAGTACTGCCTTATATAGAACACTAAGTAGTTTTTTCATCGAACATTAAGTAGTTACTTCCATAAAACCATAGGTAATTTCTTTCATGGAAAACTTGCTAGTTCCTTCAATGATACATTGTATAGTTACTTGCATAGTACACTAACTACTTCCTTCCATGGGACACTAATTTGTTCTTCCATAGAGAAATAGCTAGTTCCTTCCAATGAACACTAGCTGGATTTATCCATGGAACACTATGGAGTTCTTCCATGGAACACTAAATGGTTCCTTCCATGGAACACCAGCTGTTTTTTTTCCATGGAACACTACGTAGTTCTTCCAAGGAACACTAAGTGGTTCCTTCCATGGGACACTAAGTATTTTCTTCCCTGGTGACTCGGTACTATCTTTCAAGGAACACTAGCTAATTCCTTTCTTGAAAAACTAAATAGGACCTTCCATGGAACACCAGCTAGTTCCTTCCATGGAACACAGCCAGTTTCTTACATGGAACTCTAGCAAGTTCCATCGATGAAACACTAAGTAGTTTTTTTCATGGAACACTAGTTAGTTTCATCTTTGGAACACTAGCTGATTTCTTCTATGACACACAAGCTGGTTCCTTCCTTGGAACACTAAGAAGTTCCTTCCATGGAATACTAAGTAGTTCCATCCATCGAACACTACCTAGTTTCATCCATGGAATACAAGATAGTTTCTTTCATAGAACACTAGCTGGTATCTTCCATGCAACATTAGCTAGTTCCTTCCTTGGAACACTATCTAGTTACTTCCATAAAACACTAGCTAGTTTCTTCCTTGGAACATTAGATAGTTTCTTCCATGGATCACTAACTAGTTCCTTGCATGAAATAGTAGCTAGTTCTTTCCCTGGAAGCCTAACTAGTTCCTTCTCTGGAACAATAAGTATTTCCTTCCCTTGAACACTAGCTAGCTCCTTTCCTGAACACTAGATAGTTCCTTCCATTGACCATTAAGTAGTTACTTTCATGAAACACTAGCTAGTTTATTCCATGAAGCACTAGCTAGTTCCTTCCATGGAACACTAACTTGTTCCTTTTAAGGATCTCTAGCCTGTTTCTTCCGTGGAATACCAGATAGTAACTTCCCTGAAACACAAGCTAGTTTTGTCCCTGGAACACTAGCTAGTTTCTTACATGGAACACTAAGTAGTTCTTTCAATGGAACAGTAAGTAGTTTCTTCCATGGAACACTAGCTAGTTCCTACCATGGAACAGTAAGTAGTTCCTTCGATGGAACACTAGCTAGATCCTTCCAGTGAACACTCAGCAGTTCCTCCCATATAACATTAAGTAGTTCCTTCCATGTAACACTTAGTAGTTCATTCAATAGAACATTAAGTTGTTCCTTCCATGGTACACTAGGAAGTTCCATCCATGGACACTAATCAGGTTTATCCATGGAATTCTAGCTAGTTCCTTCCATCAAACACTAGCTAGTTCCTTCCATGGAACAATGGCTAGTTCCTCCATGGAAAACTACCTCGTTCATTCCATGGAACACTAAGTAATTTGTTCCATGAAACACTACCTAGATCTTTCCATGGATCACTAAGGTGCTCCTTCCATGGAATACCAAGTAGTTTCTTCCATGGAACACTAAGTAGTTCTGTCTATAGAACACTAAGTTGTTCCTTCCATGGAACACTAGCTAGTCCCTTTCATAAATCAGTAGCTAGTTCCTTTCATGGAACACTACGTAGTTCCTTCCATGGAATACTAAGTAGTTCCTCCATAAAACACTAACTTGTTTTTTCCATGGAACACTAAGTAGTTTTTTCCAAAGAACACCAGCTAGTTCTTTCCATGTAACAGTAGCTAGTTCTAGCTAGTTCCTTCCATAAAACCCTAGCGAGTTCTTTCCATGAAAAACTAAGTAGTTCATTCCATATAACACTTAGTATTTCCTTTCATGGAACCCTAAGTACTTCCCTCCATGGAACACTAGCTAGTTCTTTCAGTGGAACACTAGCTAGTTTCTTCCATGGACACTAAATAGTTCCTTCCATGAAACACTAAGTAGTGCCCTCCATGGAACCGTAAGTACTTCCTTCTATTGAACACTAGCAAATTTCTGCCATGGAACACTAAGTCGTTACTTTCAAGAAACCCAAGTTGATTTTTCCCTGGAAAACTTGTTAATTCCTTCCATGGTATATTGTATAATTACTTACATGTTACACTAACTAGTTTATTCCAGGAAACACTAACTAGTTTTTTAGATGGAACACTAGCTAGTTTCTTCCATGGAACACTAGCTAGTTCCTTTCATGGAACATTAAGTTGTTCCTTCCATTGAACACTAAGTAGTCCCTTCCATGGAACACTAGCTAGTTCCTTCCATGGAACACTAAGTAGTACTTTCTATGGAACACTCACTAGTTCCTTCCAAGGAACACTTGCTAGTTTCTTCCATGGAACACTAGCTAATTCCTTCCATGGAACACTAGCTTGTTCCTTCCATCATACACTAAATATTTCTTTCCATGGAACACTAAGTATTTCCTTCCATGGAACACTAGCTCATTCTTTCTATGTAACACTAGCTAGTGCCTTCCTGAAAACTCTAGCTAGATTTTCCCATTGAACATTAACTAGTTTTTCCATGGAACACTAGCTAGGTCTTTCCATGGAACACTAGGTAGTTTCTTCCATGGAACACTAGCTATTTCCTTCCATGGAACACTATCTAGTTTCTTCAATGGAACATTTGCTAGTGCCTTCCATGGAAAACTAAGTAGTCCTTTTCATGGAACACTAGCTAGTTTTTTCAATGGAACACTATCTTTTTATTCCATGGAACACTAGAGGGTTCCTTCCATGGGACACTAATTTTTTTTCCATGAAACACTAAGGAGTTCCTTCCATGGAACACGAAGTAGTTATTTGAATGGAACATTAACTAGTCCCTTCCATGGAACCCAATCTAGTTCTTTCCATAGAACACTAGGTAGTTACTTCCAGGAACACTAGCTATTTCCTTCCATGGAACACTCGCTAGGTACACAGAACAATAGCTATGTTCTTCCATGGGACACTAAGTATTTTCTTCCATTAAACAGTAGTAGTTCTTCCATAAAACACAAGCTAGCTCCTTTCATGAAACACTACCTAGTTCCTTTTATAGACACTAGATAGTTCCTCCCATGGAACACAACTAGTTGCTTTCATGGAACATTAAGTAGTTTTTAAATGGAACACTAAGTTGTTTCATCCATGGAACACTATCTATTTTCTTCCATGGAACACTTAGTAGTTTCTTATGAAACACTAAGTAGTTTCTTCCATGATACACAAGCTAGTTCCTTCCATGGAACAGTAAGTATTTTCTTCCATGGTACACTAGCTAGTTCCTTCCTTGGAACCCTAAGTAGTTCCTTCCATGAAACAATGAAGAATTATTTTTATGAAACACTTAGTAGTATGTTTCATGGAACACAAAGTAGTTTCTTCCAAGGAACACTAGCTAGTTCCTTCCATGGAACACTAAGTAATTTTTTTCATAGAACACTAGCTAGTTCCTTCCATGGAACACTAGCTAGTTCCTTCCATAAAACGCAAAGAAGTTTTTTCCATGATCAATAAGTAGTTTCTTCCATGGAACACTAGGTAGTTCCTTCCATGGAACACAAGCTGGTTCCTTCCATGGAACACTAAGTAGTCCCTTGCCTGACACACCTAGGTCTTTTCATGAAAAACTTGGTAGTTCCTTCCAAGGAACACGAAGTAATTTCTTCCAAAAAACACAAGCTGGTACCTTCCATGCAACACTAGTAGTTACTTCCATGGAACACTAGCTGATTCCTTTCATGGAATATTATGTGGTTCCTTCCATAAAAAGATAAGTAGTTTTTCCATGAAACACTAGCTAGTTACTTCCATGGATCACTAGCTAGTTCTTTCCATGGAACAATAGCTAGTTACATACAGAGAACACTAGCTAGGTCCTTCCATGGATCACTAAATAGTTCCATCCATGGAACATAAACTAGTTCCTTCCATTGAACATAAAACAGTTCCTTCCATGGAACACAAACTAGTTCCTTCCATGAAACACTGGCTAGTGCCTTCAGGAGAACACTAGCTAGTTCCTTCCATGGAACAATATGTAGTTCCTTCCACGGAACAGTAGGTAGTTTTTTCCAGGGAACACAATGTAGTTCCTTCCATGGAACACTAGCTAGATCCTTCCATGGGACACTAGTTAGTTCCTTCCATGGGACACTAGCTGCATGAAAAAAACTAATTAGTGTTCCATGAAGAAACTAGCTAGTGTAACTTGGAAGGAACTACCTTGTGTTCCATGGAAGAAAGTAGCTAGATTTCCATGGAAAAATAGCTAGTTTTGCATGGAAGGAACTAGCTAGTGTTCCATGGAAGGAACTAATCTAGAAATATTTAGTGTTCCATGGAAGGAACTACTTAGTTCTCCATGGAAAGATCTGGCTAGTGTTTCATGGAAGAAATTACTTAGTGTTCCATGGAATGAACAAGGTAGTGTTCCATGGAAGAAACTAGGTAGTGTTCCATGGAATGAACTACTTCGTGTTCCATGAAAGGAACTAGCTAGTGTTTCATTGAAGAACTAGCTAGGGTTTCATGGAAAAAAGTACTTAGTGTTCCTTGAAAAAAAAACAAGGAACTGTTCCATGGAGAAACTACTTAGTTTTGCATGCAAGGAACTACTTATTGTTCCATCAAGAAACTGCTTAGTGTTCCATGGAAGGAACTATATAGTGTTCCATGAAAGGAAGTAGATAGTGTACAATGGGAGGAAATACATTGTGTTCCAGAGAAGAAACTAGCTACTGTTCCATGGAAGAAAGTAGCTAGTGTACCATGGAAGGAACAAGCTAGTGTTCAATGGAAGGAACTAGCTCCCGTTTCATGGACGGAACTAACTAGTGTTCAATGAATGTAACTACTTAGTGTTCCATGAAAGGAACTACTTATTGTTCAACGGAAGAAACCAGCTAGTGTTTCAAGGAAAAAACAAGCTAGTGTTCCATGGACGGAACTACCTAGTGTTCCATAGAAGGAACTATCTAGTGTTTCATGGATGGATCTAGCTAGTTTTTTACGGAAGGACCTAGCGAGTGTCCAGGGAAGAAACTACTAAGTGTTCCATGGAATGAACTACGTAGTGTTACATAGAAGGATCTAGCTAGTGTTCCATAAAATAAATCCTTACAGTTTTATGGAAGAAACTAGCTAGGATACCATGGAAGAAACTACTTAGTGTTCGATGAAAAAAACAAGCTAGTGTTGCATGGAGAAACTACTTACTGTTCCACGGAAGCAACTAGCTATTGCTCCATGAAAGAAACTAGATAGTGTTCCATGGTAGAAACTATTAGTATTCCATGGATGGAACAACTTAGTTTTCCATGGAAGGAGATAGTTAATGTTCCATGGAAGGAACAAGATAGTGTTCCTTGGAAGGAACTAGTTAGTGTTCCATGAAGAGAACTACTTAGTGTTCCATGGAAGGAACTAGCTTGTGTTCCATGGAAATAACTAGCTTGTGTTTTATGGAAGGGACTTTTAGTGTTCAATGGAAGAATCAACATATTGTTTCATGAAACGAACTTGCTAGTGTTCCATGGAAGAAACTACTTAGTGTTCCATGGAAGTTACTATACAGTGTTCCATGGAAGGAACTAGCAAGTTTTCCATGGAAGGAACTATCAAGTTTTCCATGGAGGAAACTACATTGGATTTCATGTAAGTAACTATTTAATGGTCCATGGAATAAACTACTAAGCTAGTGTTTAATGGAAGGAAGTACTTAGTGTTCCATGGAAGGAACTATTTAGTGCTCCATGAAAGGAACTAGCTAGTGTTCCATGGAAGAAATTACCTAATTTGCATGGTAGAAACTACTTAGTGTTCCATGGAAGGAACTAGCTACTGTTTCATGGAAAGTACTAGCTAGTGTTCCATGGAAGGAAATGTTTAGTGTTACATGGAAGAAACTACTTAATATTTTATAGATGGAAATTGCTAGGGGTTCATGAATAGAAATACTTAGTGTTCCATGGGTGTAATTACTTAGATTTTCATGAAAAAAGAAATAAGCTAGTATTTTATGAAAGGAACTACTTAGTGTTCCATGGAAAAAAACTACTTAGTGTTCCATGGAAGGAACGAGGTAGTGTTCTATGGAAGTAACTAGCTAGTGTTCCATGGAAGGAACTACTTAGTTTTCCATGGAAGTAACTACTTACTGCTCCATGGAAGGAACTAGTTAGTGTTCCATGAAGGAACTAGCTACTGTTTCATAGAAAGTACTAGCTGTTGTTCCATGGAAGGAAGAACTTAGTGTTCCATTTAAGGAAATGTTTAGTGTTCCATGGAAGAAACTACTTACTGCTCCATGGAAGGAACTAGTTTGTGTTCCATGAAGGAACTAGTAACACATGGACGTAACTAGCTAGTGTTACATGGAAGGAACTATTTAGTGTTCCATGGAAGAAATTACTTACTGCTCCGTGGAAAGGACTAGTTAGTGTTCCATGGACGGAAGTAACTAGGGTTTCATGGAAGGAACTACTTAGTATTCAATGAAAAAAACAAGCTTGTGTTCCATGTATGGAATTAGCTAGTGCCCCATGGAAACAAGATAGTGTTCCGTGGGAGGAACTAGTTTGTGTTCTATGGAAGAAACTACCCAGTGTTCCATGGATGAATGTAGCTAATGTACCATGGAAGAAAGCAGGTAGTGTGACATGGAAGGAAATAGCAATTGTTCAATGGACGGAACTAGCTAGTGTTCGATGGATGGAACTGAAGTGTTCCATGGAAGGAACTACTTAATGTTCCACGGAAGGAATCAGCTAGTGTTTTATGATAGAAACCAATTAGTGTTCCATGGACGGAACTAGCAAGTGTTCCATAGAAGGAACTAGCTGTGTTCCATGGTAGGAACTAGCTAGGGTTCTGTAGAAAGAACTAGGTAGTGTCCCATTGAAGGAACTAGCTAGTGTTCCATGGAAAAAATTATATAGTGTTACAAGAAAGGATCTAGCTAGTGTTCCATGGAAGAAACTAGTGAGTGTCCAAGAAAGAAACTACTTAGTTTTCATGGAAGAAACTACGTAGTGTACCATGGAAGGAATTATCTAGGGTTCCATAGAAGGAAATAGTTAGTGTTCCATGATAGGAACTTGACTGTGTTCCATGGAAGGATCTAGCTAGTGTACCTTGGAAATGTCTAGCTAGTGTTTCATGGAAGGAACAAGCTAGTTTTCCATGATAGAAACTACTTAGGGTTTTATGGAAGTAACTACTTAATGTTTCTTGGAAAAAAACTAGCTAGTGTTCCAGAAATAGAACTACTTAGTGTCCCAGGGAAGGAACTAATTAGTGTTCCAAAGAAGGAACTAGTTAGTGTTCCAGGGAATGAACTAGCTAGTGTTCCATAGAAGGAACTAGCTTGTATTCCATGAAAGGAACAAGCTAGTGATACTTTGAAAGATCTATCTAGTGTTCCATGGAAGAAATGAGCTAGTGTTCCATGGAAAAAACTACCTAGTGTTCCGTGGAAGGAACTAGGTATTGTTCTATGGAAGGAACTAAATAGTGTTCCATGAGAGAAATTATCTAGATTATCATGGGAGGAACTAGCTAATGTTCGGTGGAAGGAATGAGCTAGGGTATCAGGGAAGAAATTACTCAGTTTGCATGGAAGGAACTACTTTGTGTTTCATGGAAGAAAGTATTTAATTTTCCATGGAAAAAAACAGTTACTGTTTCATTGAAGGTAGAACTTAGTGTTCAATGGAAGGAGCTACTTAATGTTCCATTGGAAAAACTAGGTAGTGTTCCATGAAAGAAACTATCTAGTTTTCGAAGAAAGGAGCTAGTTAGTTTTCCATGGTAGGAAATATCTAGTGTTCCACAAAAGGAACTAGGTAGGGTTCCATAGAAGTATCTAACTTGGGTTCCATGAAAGGAAAAAGTTAGTGTTCCATAAAAAAAAAACTACTTAGTGTTTTATGGAATGAAGTACTTAGTGTTCTATGGAAGAAACTACTTAGTGTTCCATGGAAGGAAAAGCTAGTGTTCCATGGAAGGAACTGGCTAATGTTCCATAAAAGGAACTACTTAGTGTTCCATGGAAGATAATAGTAGTGTTTCATGTAATGAACTAGATAGTGTTCAATGGAAGGAAATACATAGTGTTCCATGGAAGGAACTACTTAGTGTTACATGGAAGGAACTAGTTACTGGTCCATGGAAGGAACTAGGTAGTTTTTTATGGAAGAACCTAGTTAGCATTCTGTGAAAGGAACTAGCTAGTGTTCCATGGAAGAGACTACTTAGTGTTTCATGGAAGAAACTTCTTAGTGTTCAATGAAAGAAACTAGCTTGTGTTCCATGGAAAGATATAGCTTTTGTTCCATGGAAGGAGCTAGCTAGTGTTTATGGATGGAACTACTACATGTACCATTGAAAGAACTACTTAGTGTTCCATAGAAAAAACTTCCATTCCATGGAAGAAACTATATAGTGTTTCATGGAAGGTTTTTCTTAGTGTTTGAATGAAGATACTAGCTTGTGTTCCATGGAAATATCTAGTTTTTGTTCCATGGAAGGTACTAGCTAGAGTTCCATGGAAGGAACTAGCTAGTGTTCCATGGAAGCATATACTTAGTATTCCATGGAAGATACTACTTAGTGTTTTATGGAAGGAAATAATTAGTGGTCCATGGATGGAATTACCTAGTGTTTTAAAGAGGAATTTCTTAGTGTTGCATGGAAGGAACTACTAGTGTTCCATGGTAGCAATTCATTAGTGTTACATGGAAAAAACTACTTAGAGTTTTATGAAAATATTTACCTAGTGTTACATGGAATAAACAAACTAGTGTTCCATGCATGGAACTAGATTGTTTTCCGTGGAAAGAAATACTTTGTTTTCCATTGAAGGAACTACCTATATTTCCAGGGAAATAAGTAGCTAATGTTCTATGGAAGGAAGTAGCTAAAACTAGCTAGTGTTCCATGGAAAAACTTGTTAGTGTTCCATGGAAGGAAACACTTAATGTTCCGTGGATGGAACTACAAGGTGTTTCATGGAAGGATGTAGCTATTGTTCCATTGAAGGAACTACCTACTGTTCCATGAAAGAAACTAGGTAGTGTTCCATGGACGGACCTAGCTAGTGTCTCATGGAAGGGACTACCTAGTGTTCCATGGAAGAATCGACTTAGTGTCCCATGAAAGAAACTAGCTAGTGTTACATGGAAGAATCTATTTGTATTTCATGGAAGTAACTACTTTATGGTCCATGGAAGGAACTATTTAGTGTTCCATGGATGGAACCACCAAGTGTTTCATGGAAGGAACTACTTAGTGTTCCATGAAAAAAATAAACTATTGTTCCATGGAGGAACTACTTAGTTTCCATGCAAGTAACTACCTAGTGTGTCATGGAAGAAATTAATTAGTGTTCCATGAAAGGAACCAGATACTGTTCCATGAGAGGATCTACTTAGTGTTCCATTGAAAAATCTACTTTCTTTTCCATGGGAGAAACTAGCTAGTGTTCCATGGAAGGAACTAGCTAGAACTAGCTAGTGTTCCATGGAAGGAACTAGCTAATGTTCTATGGAAGGAACTACTTAGTGTTCCATGGAAAAAACAAGTTAGTGATCAATGGAGGAACTACATAGTATTCCATAGAAGGAACTAGTTAGTGTTCCATGAAAAGAACTACTTAGTGTTCCATGAAAGAAACTACTTAGTGTTCCATAAAAAAAACTAGCTGGTGTTCCTTGTAAGGAACACCTTACTTTTCCATGGAAAAAAAAATACTTAGTGTTCCATGGAAGGGAATATTTAGTGTACCATGGAAGGTACTAGATATTGTTCCATGGTAGAGACTACTTAGTTCTGTATGGAAAAAAAAACTACTTAGCGTTCCATGGAAGGAAATTCCTAGTGTTCAATGGCAGGAGCTAGTGGACCATGGTAGGAACTACAAAGTGTTCCATGGAAGGAACTAGCTTGTGTTTCATGAAAGTATCTAGCTAGTGTTTCATGGAAGGATCTGGCTAGTGTCCCTTAAAAAATCTATTTAGGAGTCCATGGAAGAATCTACTTAGTGTTCCATGGAGTAGCAAGCTACTGTTTTATGGAAGGAACAGGCTAGTGTTCTATAGAAGGTACTGCTTAGTGTTCCATGGAAAGAAATACTTAGTGTTCTACGGAAGAATCTAATTGTGTTCCATTGAAGCAACTAGCTAGTGTTCCATGGAATGAACTACTTATTGTTCTATGAAAGAAACTACTTAGTGTTCCATGGAAGGAAATACTTAGTGCAACATGGATGGAACGAGCTAGTGTTTCTTGGATGGAATAACTTAGTGTTCCATGGAAGAAAGTAATTAATGTTTCATGGAAGGAACTCACTAGTGTTCCAGGGTAAGGAACTACTTAGTGTTTTATGGAAGGAACTACTTAGAGTTCCATGGAGAAAATTAGCTAGTGTTCCTTGGAATAAACTAGGTAGTGTTCCTTGGATGAAACTAGCGAGTGTTTCATGGAAGAAGCTAATCAGTGTTCCATGGAAAAAAACTACTTAGTTTTCCATGGAAGGAACCACTTAGTGTTCCTTGAAGAAACTAGCTAGTGTTGCATGAAACAAACTACCTAGTGTTCCATGGAAGGAATTAGCGAGTTTTCCATGGAAGGAACAAGCTATTGTTCCATGGAAGGGACTACTTAGTGTTCAATTTAAGAAACTACTTAGTGTCCCATGAAGGAAACTAGCTAGTGTTCCATGAAAGGTACTAGCTAGTGTTCCATGGAAAGTACTACCTACTGTTCTACAAAAAAAACTACTTATTGTTCCATGGATGGAACTACTTAGTATTCCATGGAATGATCAGGCTAGTGTTTCATGGAAGGAATTACTTTGTGTTTCATCGAATGAACAAGGTAGTGTTCCAAGGAAGAAATTTGATAGTGTTCCATGGAAGGAGCTACTTAGAGTTCCATGGAAGGAACTAGCTGGTGTTCCATGGAAGGCACTAGCTAGGGTTTCATGGAAGGAACTACTTGGTGTTCCATGAAAAAAACAATCTAGTGTTCCATGGAGGAACTACTTAGTTTCCATGTAAGGAACTACTTAGTGTCACATGGAAGAAACTACTTAGTGTTCCATGGAAGGAACTAACTAGTGTTGCATGAAAGGTACTAGATAGTGTTCCATGAGAGGAACTACTTAGTGTTCCATTGAAAAATCTACTTAGTTTTCCATGGAAGAATCTAGCTAGTGTTCCATGGAAGGAACTAGCTAGAGCTAGCTACTGTTCCATGGAAGGAAGTATTTAGTGTTCCATTAATATAACTATCTAGTGTTCCATGGAAAAAAACTACATAGTGTTTTATGGAAGGAACTACCTAGTGTTGCATGAAAAGAACTTCTTAGTGTTCCATGGAAGAAACTAGTTAGTGTTTTATGGAAAGAACTAGCTAGTGTTTCATGGAAGGAACTATTTATTGTATCTTGGAAGAAAGTAGTTAGTGTTCCTTAAAAGGAACTAGCTAGTGTTTTTTGGAAGAAATTAGGTAGTGTTCCACCGAAGAACCTAGATAGTGTCCCATGGAAGTAACTAGGTGGTGTTCCCTGAAAGAACTTGCTAGTATTCCCTGGAATAAAGTAGGTAGTGTTCCATTGAAGGATTTACTTAGTGTTCCATGGATGGACCTACCTAGTGTCCCATGGAAGCAACTCACCGGTGTCACATGAAAGGAACTGGCTAGTGTCCCTTGGAAGGAACTAGGTAGTGTCCCATGGAAGAAACTAGCTATTATCACATGGAAAAACTAGCTAGTATTACAAGGAAGAAACTAGCTAGTATTTCATGAAAGGAACCAGTCAGTGTTCTATGGATGGAACTAGCTGGTGTTCCATGGAAGAAACTACTTAGTGTTGCATGGAAGAACCTAGCTAGTGGTTCTTGGAAGGAACTACTTAGTGTCCATGGAAGAAAGTATTTAGAGTTCCATAAAAAAAAAAAAACTGGCTTGTGTACCCTGGAAGGAAATAGTGTTCCCTAGAAGTAACTAGCTAGTGTTCCATGGAAGAAAATAATTAGTGTTCCATAGACCAAACTATTTAGTGTCTTTTGGAAGGAACTACTTAGTGTAACATGGAAAAAATTAGCCAGTGTTGCATGGAAGGAACTACTTATTGTTCCATGGAAGGTACCAGCTAGTGTCCAGTTGAAGGAACTACTTATTGTCCCATGGAAAAAACTTCTTAGTATTTCATGGAAATTACTAGCTAGTGTTCAATGGAAGGAACTACTTAGTGTTTCATGGAAGGAAATACTTTGTGTTTCATGAAATTAATCAGCTAGTGTTCCATAGAAATACTAGTTAGTGTTCCATAGAAAAAACAAGTTAGTGTTTCATGGAAGGAACTACTTATTGTTCGATGGAAGGAACTAGCTAGTGTTCCATGGAAGGAACAATCTAGTGTACTATGGAAGGAAGTAGTTAATGTTCAGTGGAAGGAACTATTTTGTGTCTCATGGAAGGACCAACCTAGTGTTACGAGTAAGGAATTAGCTAGTGTTCTGTGGAAAGAACTACACAGTGCTCCATGAAAGGAACTACATAGTGTTCCATGGAAGGACCTATCTAGTGTTTCATGGAAGGAAATTCTTAGTGTTCCCTGAAAGAAAATACTTAGTGTCTCATGAAATTAACTAGATAGTGTTCCATGAAAAAAAACAAAAAAAACTAGCTTGTGTTCCATAGAAAAAACTATTTTGTGTTCCATGGAAGTAACTACATGGTGTTCCATGAATGGAACTATCAAGTATTCCATGGAAAGAACTAGCTAGTGTTCCATGCAAGGAACTACTTAGTGTTTTCTGAAAGCAACTAGCTTCTGTTCCATGTATGTAAATAGCTTTTGTTCCATAGAAGAAACTAGCTAGTGTTCCAAGCAAGAAACTACTTAGTGTTTCATGGAAGGAACTATCTTGGGTTCCATGGAAGGAACTAATTAGTGTTCCATGCAAGGAACTACTTACTGTTCAATGAAAAAAACTACCTAGTGTTCCTTGGTTGGAACGTGCTTGTGTTCCATGGAAGAAACAAGCTAGTGTTCCATACAAGGAACTTCTTAGTGTTTCATGGAAGGAACTAGTTAGTGTTCCATTGAAGGAACAAGTTAGTGTTCTATGAATGGTACTACTTAATGTTCCATGGAAGGAAGTACTTAGTTTTCCTTGGAAGAAACAAGGTATTGTCCATGGAAGGAACATGCTAGTGTATATAGAAGGAACAACAAAGAGTTCCATAAAGGGAACTACTGTGTTACATGGAAGTAACTACTTAGGGTTACATGGAAGGAACTTGCTAGTGTCCCATGGATAAACATAACTAGTGTTCCATGGAGGGACCTACTTAGTGTTTCATGTAGGGAACTACTTAGTGTTCCATGGAAGAAACTACTTACTTTTTTAAGGAATGAACTAGCTAGTGTTCCATGGAAGGAACTCCTTAGTGTTCAATGGAAGGACCTAGCTACAGTTCCATGGAAAAAAACTAACTAGTGTTCCATGGAAGGAAGTAGCTAGTGTTCCATGGATGGAATTAGTTTGTGTTCCATGGAAGGAACTAGTTAGTGATCCATGGAAGGAACTAAGTAGTATTTCATGGAAGAAACTACATAAAGTTCTATGGAAAATATTAGGTATTGTTTCATAAAAGAAACTAGCTAGTGTTCCATGGATGGAACTACCTAATGTTCCATGGAAGAAGCTTCTTAGTGTCCCATGGAAAGAACTATTAGTTATTCATGGAAGAAACTAGCTAGCGTTCCACGGAAGTAACTAGCTCGTGTTCCATGGAAGTTACTGGCTCGAACTATCGAGTGTTCCATATAAGGAAATACTAAGTGTTCGATGGAAAAAAAACTACTTAATGTTCCATGGAAGGGACTACTTAGTGTTCCATGGAAGGATCTAGCTAGTGTTCCATGGAAGAAATGAGTTAGTGTTCCATCCAAGGACCTATATAGTGATCCATGGAAGGAACAAGCTAGTTTTTCTTTGTAGATACTACTTAGTATTTCATGGAAGTAACTACTTAATGTTCCATCGAAGGAACTAGCTAGTGTTCCATGACAAAACTTGTTATTTTTCCTGGGAAGAAACTACTTAGTATTCTAGAAAAGCAACTAGTTAGTGTTCCAGAGAAGGAACTAGCTAGGATTCCATGGAAGGAACCAGCTAGTGATGCATGGAAAAATCTATTTAGTGTTCCATGAAAGGAACTAGTTAGTTTTCCATAGAATGAACTAGCTAGTGTTCAATTGAAGTAACTAGCTAGTGTTCAATGGAAGGAACTATCTAGTCTTTCATTGACGGAACTACTTAGTGTTGCATGGAAGGAACTAGCTAGTGTTCCATGGAAGAAACAGGTTAGTGTTTCATAAAAAAAAAATTCTTAGTGTTCCATGGAAGAAACTCCTTAGTGTTGCATGGATGAAATACACAGTGTTTCAGGGAATGAACTTGCTAGTTTTCCATGGAAGAAACTAGCTAGTGTTCCATGGAAGGAACTATATAGTATTCCATGGAAGAAACTACATAAAGTTTTATGGAAAATATTAGGTATTGTTTCATGGAATAAACTAGCTAGTGTTCCATGTATGGAACTACCTAGTGTTCCATGGAAGAAGCTTCTTAGTGTCCCATGGAAAGAACTACTTAGTTTTCCGTGGAAGAAACTAGCTAGAGTTCCACGGAAGTAACTAGCTAGTGTTCCATGAAAGTTACTAGCTCGAACTAGCGAGTCTTCCATGGAAGGAAATACTAAATGTTCGATGGAAAAATCTACTTAATGTTCCATGGAAGGGACTACTTAGTGTTCCATGTAAGGAATTAATTAGAGTTCCATGAAAAAATAAGCTAGTGTTCCATGGAAGGAACCTGCTAGTTTTTAATGGAAGGAACTAGCTACTGTTCCATGGAAGGAATTAGATAAAATTAGCTAGTGTACCATGGAAGGAACTACGTAGTGTTCCATGGAAGGGACTACTTAGTGTTTCTTAAAAAAACAAAAAATTATGTACAGTTTTATGGAAAGAACTACTTAGGGTTCCATGGAGAAAACTACTTAATGTTTTATGGAAGGAACTAGCTAGTGTTGCAGTGAAAGATCCAGATAATATTCCATGTGAAGAACTACTTAGTGTTCCATGGGAGCAACTGGGTACTGTTCTATGTATAAAATAAGTTTGTGTTTCATAGAAGAAACTAGCTAGTGTTCCATGCAAGGAACTAATTAGTGTTTCATGGAAGTAAATAGTTTTTGTTCCTTGGAAGGAACTAGCTAGTGTTCCATGCAAAGAAAAACTTAATTTTCCATGGAAGGAACTACCTAGTGTTCCAAGGAAAAAACTATCTTGTATTCCATGGAAGGAACAATCTAGTGTTCCATGAAAGAAACTACTTAGTGTTTCATGGAAGAAACTTGCTTGTTAACAACGAATATACTAGCTAGTGTTCCAAGTATGGAACTTATTAATGTTCCATGGAAATAAGTTCTTAGTTTTAGTGGAAGAAACCAGCTAGTGATCCATGGAAGAAACCTGCTAGTGTACATAGAAGAAACTACTAAGTTTTCCATGGAGGAAACTACATTGTTACATGGCAGGAACTACTTAGTGTTCCATAGAAAAAAACTACTTACTGTTTTAATGTATGAACTAGCTATTGTTCCATGGAAGGAACTCCTTAGTGTTCGATGAAAGGAATTTACTAGTGTTCGATGGAAGGACCTACTTAGTGTTCCATGGAAAAAATTAGCTAGTGTGTGATGGAATAAAGTAGCTAGTGTTCCACGGAAGGATCTAGCTAGTCTTTTATGGAAATAACCAGCTAGTGTTCCTTGAAGGAACTACTTAGTGTACCTTAGAAGGAACTACTTAATGTTCTATGGAAAGAACAACTTAGTGTTCCATGGTAGGAACTACTTAGTTTCATGAAAAAAACTAGCTAGTGTTTTATGGAAGGTTCTAGCCGGTGTCCTGTAAAAAAAAACTACTTAGTGTTGAATGGAAGGAATACTTAATGTAACATGCAAGTATCTGGCTAGTGTTCCATGGAAGGATAACTTAGAGTTCCATTGCAGAATCTAATTAGTGTTTAATGGAAAAAAATAGCCAGTGTTTTATCGAAAGTTCTACCTAGTGTTCTATAAAAAAAAATTTCTTCATGTGGGATGAAATGAACTACTTAGGGTTTCAAGCAGGAAATACTTAGTGTTCCTTGGAAGGAATTAGCTAGTGTTACATGGAAAGAACACGTTATTGTTCCATGGAAGAAAGTACTTAGTGTTCCATGGAAGGAACTAGTTAGTGCACCAAAGAAAGAGCTAGCTAGTGTTCCAGGGAATGAACTAGCTAGTGTCCCATGGAAGAAACTAGCTAGTGATTCATGGAAGAAACTATCTAGTCTTCCAAGGACGGAACTAGCAAGTGTTTCATGGAAGAAATTACTTACTGTTCTATAGAAGGAACTACTTAATGTTCCATAGAAGGAATTACATAGAGTTCATTTGAAAATATAAGCTAGTCTTTCATGGAAGAAACTAGCTAGTGTTCCATGGAAAAAACTAGCTAGTGTTACATTGAAGAGACTACTCAGTGTTCCATGAAAAGAACTACTTAGTTTTCCATGGAAGAAACTACTTAGTGTTCCATGGAAGGAACTAGCTATTATTCCCTGAAAAGAACTAGATAGGGTTTCATGGCAGGCACTAGGTCGTGTTCCAGTGAAGTAACTAGCTAGTATTTCATGGCAGAAAGTAGCTAGAGTACCATGAAAGGAACTAGCTAGTTTTCAATGGATGGAACTAGCTTGTGTTCCATGGATGGAACTAGCTAATTTTCAATGGATGGAACTACTTAGTGGTCCATGGAAGAAACTATTTATTGTTCCACTCAAGGAACAGCTAGTGTTTCATGGAAGAAAACAACTAGTGATCCATGGGCTGAACTAGCTCTTATTTATGGAAGGAAGTTTTAGTTTTTCATTGATGGAACTAGCTGATGTTCCATGGAAGGAATTACCTAGTGTTTTATGGAAAGAACTAGCTAGTGTTCCATGGAAGAAACTAGTTAGTGTTTCATGGTAGGAACTTGACAGTGTTTTATGGAAGGAACGAGCTAGTGTTCTATGGAAGTATCTAGCTACAGTTTCATGGAAGGAATAACTTATTGTTCCATGGAAGGAACTAACTAGTGTTCCATGGAAGGATCTAGCTAGTGTTCCATCAGGAAATTACTTAGTGTTCCATGGAAGGAACTGGATAGTGTTCCACAAGAGGAACTACTTAGTGTTCCATGGAAGGAACTACTTAGTGTTTCTTGGAAGGAACTACTTAGTGGTCCATGGATGGAACTCCCTAGTGTTTCATGGAAGGAATTACTTAGTGTTCCTTCGAAGAAACTACTAGTGTTCTGTGGAAGCAATTAGGTACTGTTCCATTGAAGGAACTACTTAGTGTTCCATAGAAAGAATTACATAAAAAAATGGCGGCGAAGTGAATGGAGCGACACAGACCATCTCCCAAGACCAAACTGGATTTACAATGAAAATAAAGGCAAATCATCAGGAAAGGGCAACCAAAAGACATCTTGGAGGACCACTTAACCAGAAACACCCACTCAATCCTGGTAGGCTTGCGAGGACGTGAGAGGGGACAGAGAGCCCAGGGTCCGCAGCGGCCTCGGCAGGGGCCAGGGAACTCAGCGGGAAGTTAATCCTACCGCCTCCCTTCCCACCCTGCATGGGCCCTGGGAACTCTGCAGCCTGCTAAACTCTCCACTGGACCCGCACAGACTCGCGGAGACAAGAGAACTCGGCGGGACCAAGGAACTCCGCAGGAAATCACTGCAACGGCCTCCCTTGCCACCCTGCATGTGCCCTGGGAACACTGTAGCCTGCTAAGCTCTCGGCTGGAGCCACACAGACTCCCGGAGAACAGGGGACTTGGCAGGATTAAAGTGGGTCCTCCCTGGTGCATCCAAACCCAGGAGAGGAAGCCACAAACAGCAAAACACCAACACCCACTGGGAAAACTTGGCAGACTCCAAAGCCCACTGTGATAGCCAAAATGATGAGAAACAGAAACAATAGCCAAATGAAAGAAGACGAGACCTCTACAGAGGATGAAATAAATAAGGTGCAGTTAAGCAAGTTAACAGAACTAAAATTTAGAGCCATGATGTTGCGGAAGCTCAACAGCATGTGTAAGAACATGAGCAACATGAGTAAAGACAAAGAAATGTTGAAAATAAACCAGCTGGAAATTAAAAACCAACAGGAAGAAATGAAGAATGACATATCAGAAATGAAAAACACACTGGAAGGTCTAAAAAGCAGAGTAGGGGAAGCTGAGGACAGGATCAGTGAATTAGAACACAGGCTAGAAGATATCAATCAATCAGAAAACCAAAAGGAAAAATGATTAAAAAACAGGAAGAGAACTTAAGAGAACTGTGGGACAACGGAAAATGGAAAAATATTCGTATCATAGGAGTCCCTGAAGAAGAAGAAAGTAAGTGAGTGCTAGAGAATATATTCAAAGAAATAGTGACAGAAAACTTCCCTAATTTGGTGAAGGAAGAAGGCATTCAAGTTCAAGAAGCTCAGAGAGTCCCAAGTAAGAAGAACCCAAACAGGCCCACACCAAGACACATAGTAATCAAACTGCCAAAAATTAAAGACAAAGAGAGAATCCTAAAAGCAGCAAGAGATAAGCAACAGGTCACCTACAATGGAAACCCCATAAGGCTCTCAGCTGACTTTTCACAAGAAACACAACAGGACAGAAGGGAATGGCATGAAGTAATCAAGGTAATGAAAAACAAGGATCTGAATCCAAGACTACTCTACCCAGCAAGGATATCATTCAAAATAGAAGGTCAAATAAAGAGCTTTTCAGACAAAAAAAAAGGCTAAGGGAATACATTAGCACCAAACCAGCTCTGCAAGAAATGTTAAAAGGACTGCTGTAATTACCAGGAGAAATGGGAAGGAAAATAGAACCACACTAAACAAAAATGGCAATAAATAAGTACATATCAATAACCACCTTAAATGTAAATGGACTGAATGCTCCCATAAAAAGACACAGAGCAGCTGATTGTATAAGAAAGCATGACTTCAATTTATTTATGTGGTGTATCACATTTATGGATTTGCGAATATTGTACCAGCCTTGCATCCCTGGGATGAATCCCACCTGGTCATGGTGGATAATTTTTCTGGTGTATTGCTGGATTCGATTTGCTAGTATTTTGTTCAGGATTTTGGCATCTATGTTCATCAGGGATATTGGCCTGTAGTTTTCTTTCTTTGTTGTGTCTTTTTCTGGTTTTGGAATTAGAGTTATGCTGGCTTCATAAAACGAGTTTGGAAGTCTTCCTTCTTCTTGAATTTTTTGAAATAGTTTGAGGAGAATGGGTATTAGTTCTTCTTTGAATGTTCGGTAAAACTCCCCTGTGAAGCCATCCGGGCCTGGGCTTTTGTTTGCTGGAAGAGTCTTGATTACATCTTCAATTTCTTCTGTTGTTATTGGTCTGTTCAAGTTTTCAATCTCTATCTGATCCAATTTTGGGAGACTATGTGTTTCTAGAAATTTGTCCATTTCGCCTAGATTTTCGAATTTGTTGCCGTATAATTTTTCATAGTAGTTGTTAACGATCTTTTGTATTTCTGTAGGGTCAGTTGTTATCTCTCCTGTTTCATTTCTGATTTTATGTATTTGGGTTCTCTCTCTTTGTTTCTTGGTGAGTCTAGCTAAGGGTCCATCAATCTTGTTTATCTTTTCGAAAAACCAGCTCTTTGTATAAATAAATTGAAGAATAAAAACCACATGATCATATCAATAGATGCCGAAAAACCTTTGACAAAATCCAGCATCCATTTCTGATAAAAACGCTCAGCAGTGTGGGAATAGAGGGATCATATCTCGACATAATAAAGGCCATATATGAAAGACCTACAGCCAACATCATACTCAATGGGCAAAAACTAAAAGCATTTCCCTTAAGAACAGGAACAAGACAAGGATGCCCACTTTCGCCACTCCTATTTAACATAGTACTGGAAGTCTTAGCCACAGCAATCAGACAGGAAGAAAAAATAAAAGGGATCCAAATTGGAAAGGAGGAAGTGAAATTGTCATTATTTGCAGATGACATGATACTGTACATAGAAAATCCCAAAGACTCCACCAAAAGCTTACTAGACTTAATAAATGAATTTGGCAAAGTAGCAGGATACAAAATTAACGTCAAGAAATCGATGGCATTCTTATACACCAATGATGAACTCACAGAAAGAGAAACTAAGCAAACAATCCCATTTACCATTGCGGCAAAAAAATTAAGATACTTAGGAATAAACTTAACCAAAGAGATAAAGGACCTATTCGCAGAAAACTACAGGTCTTTGAAAAAAGAAATAGAGCAAGATGTAAAAAAGTGGAAGAACATACCCTGTTCATGGATTGGGAGAATTAACATCATTAAAATGTCCATATTACCCAAAGCAATCTATAGATTCAACGCAATCCCCATCAAAATACCAACGGCATACTTCAAAGAATTAGAACAATTACTTCAAAAGTTCATATGGAACCAAAAAAGGCCTCGAATAGCCACAGCAATCTTGAAAAGGAAGAACAAAGTTGGAGGGATCACAATACCAGATTTCAGGTTATACTACAAAGCCACCATAATCAAAACAGCCTGGTACTGGCACAAGAACAGGTATATAGACCAGTGGAACAGAATAGAGAACCCAGAAATGGACCCTAGGCAATATGCTCAATTAATATTTGACAAAGGTGGCAAGAGCATCCAGTGGAGTAAGGACAGCCTCTTTAATAAATGGTGCTGGGAAAATTGGACAGCTACTTGCCGAAAAATGAAACTAGATCATCAACTTACACCCTACACCAAAATAAACTCAAAATGGATAAAAGACTTAAATGTAACTCATCAATCCATAAAAATCCTAGAGGAGACTGTGGGCAACAAAATATCAGACATCATACGCAGCAGAATTTTTACTGACACATCACCTAAGGCAATAGAAACAAAGGAGAAAATGAACACATGGGACTACATCAAACTCAAAAGCTTCTGCACAGCGAAAGATACAATCATCAAAACGGAAAGGCTACCCACTGTATGGGAGAGCATAATTGCCAATGATATATCAGATAAGGGGTTAATTTCCAATACATATAGAGAGCTCATACAACTCCACAAAAGGAAGACAAAGAATCCAATTAAAAAATGGGCAGAGGAACTAAATAGACACCTCTCCAAACAGGACATACAAATGGCTAAGAGACATATGAAGAAATGTTCATCATCACTAATCATCAGAGAGATGCAAATCAAAACAACAATGAGGTATCACCTCACACCTGTCAGAATGGCCGCCATCAACAAATCATCAAACAACAAGTGTTGGCGAGGGTGTGGAGAAAAGGGGACTCTAGCACACTGTTGGTGGGAATGCAGACTGGTGCAGCCACTATGGAAAACAATATGGTGTCACCTCAAAAAATTAAAAATTGAACTCCCATTTGACCCAGTGATCCCACTTCTAGGAATATACCCTAAGAAGCCTGAAACACCAATCAGAAAGAATATATGTACCCCCATCTTTGTAGCAGCACTATTTACAATCGCTAAGATCTGGAAACAGCCCAAGTGCCCATCAGTAGACGAATGGATTAAAAAGCTGTGGTACATATACACAATGGAGTACTACGCAGCGGTAAGAAAGAAAGATCTCTTATCCTTTGAGACTACATGGAGGGACCTGGAAAGTATCATCCTAAGTGAAACAAGCCAAGCAGTGAAAGACAAATTTCATATGATCTCACTGATTTCTGGAATATAATGAACATAACAGTTTGAGGACAATCCCCTAAGGAGTGGGGAGCTGAGAGAGGGATGAACAACAGAACTTAAATGCATGGAGGCATGAACAGTGGACATGGACAACAATCAGGGGAAGGGGCAGGGAGGGAAGGGGGAGGGGGGAATCAGTGGGGGGAAAAGGAGAATCATTTGTAACAAAAATTAATCAATAAAAAAAAAAAAAAAAGAAAGCATGACTCATTTATATGCTGTTTACAAGAGACCCACCTCACAACAAAAGACTCACATAGATTGAAAGTGAAGAGATAGAAAAAAATCTTTCAAGCAAACGGAAAAGAAAAAAAAGCTGGGGTAGCAATACTTATATCTGATAAAATAGACTTCAGATTGAAGGCCATAACTAGAGACAAAGAAGGCCACTACATAATATTGAAAGGATCTATCCAACAGGAAGATATAACCTTGATAAACATATATGCACCCAATATAGGAGCACCAAAATATATTAAAAATCTATTGCCGGACTTCAAAGGAGAAATCGATAGCAAAACAATTATAGCAGGGGACATCAACACCCCGCTAACATCACTGGATAGATCCTCTAGACAAAAAAGTAGCAAAGAAACCAGAGACTCTAAATGAAGCACTAGACCAAATGGATTTAATAGATATCTACAGAGAACTACACCACAAAACTACAGAATTCATTTTCTTCTCAAGTCGACATGAAACATTCTCAAAGATAGACCACATGTTAGAGCACAAACTAAGTCTCTACAAGTTCAAGAAGATTGAAATCATATTAAGCATCTTCTAAGATCACAATGGCATAAAACTAAAAATCAAATGAAAGAAGAACATATAAAGACATTTGAACACATGGAAGCTAAATAGAATGTTATTAAACAATGAATGGGTCACCGAGGAGATCAAGGAAGAAATAAAAAAATTCCTGGAAACCAATGAAAATGAGGACACAACAATACAAAATCTATGGGATGCAGCAAAAGCAGTTCTGAGAGGGAAGTTCATAGCACTAGAGGCCTACCTCAAAACAGAAGAAAAATCTCTAATAGACTACCTAACCTCACAACTTAAAGAACTAGAGAGTAAACAAAAAGAAAACCCCAGAGCAAGTAGAAGGAAGGAAATAGTAAGGATCAGAGCAGAAATAAACGACATAGAGACCAAAAAAAAAAAAAACAATTCAGAGGATCAATAAAACAAAGAGCTGGTTTTTCGAAAAGATAAACAAGATTGATGGACCCTTAGCTAGACTCATCAAGAAACAAAGAGAGAGAACCCAAATACATAAAATCAGAAATGAAAGAGGAGAGATAACAACTGACACCACAGAAATACAAAAGATTGTTAACAAATACTATGAACAATTATACGGCAACAAATTCGAAAATCTAAGCGAAATGGACATATTTCTAGAAACCCATAGTCTCCCAAAACTGGATCAGGAAGAGATTGAAAACTTGAACAGAACAATAACAACAGAAGAAATTGAAGATGTAATCAAGACTCTTCCAGCAAACAAAAGTCCAGGCCCAGATGGCTTCACGGGGGAGTTTTATCGAACATTCAAAAAGAACTAATACCCATTCTCCTCAAACTATTTCAAAAAAGTTAAGAATATGGAAGACTTCCCAACTCGTTTTATGAAGCCAGCATAATTCTAATTCCAAAACCAGAAAAAGACACAACAAAGAAAGAAAACTACAGGCCAATATCCCTGATGAACATAGATGCCAAAATCCTGAACAAAATACTAGCAAATCAAATCCAGCAATACACCAGAAAAATTATCCACCATGACCAAGTGGAATTTATCCCAGGGATGCAAGGCTGGTACAATATTCGCAAATCCATAAATGTGTTACACCACATAAATAAAATGAAGAATAAACACCACATGATAATATCAATAGATGCTGAAAAAGTCTTCGACAAAATCCAGCATCCATTTCTGATAAAAACGCTCAGCAGTGTGGGAATATAGGGATCATATTTAGATATAATAAAGGCCATATATGAAAGACCTACAGCCAACATCATACTCAATGGACAGAAACTAAAAACATTTCCATTAAGAACAGGAACAAGACAGGGATGTCCACTTTCGCCACTCTTATTTAACATTGTACTGGAAGTCTTAGCCACAGCAATCAGACATGAAGAAAAAATAAAAGGGATCCAAATTGGAAAGGAGGAAGTGAAACTGTCATTATTTGCAGATGACATGATATTATACATAGAAAACCCTGAAGACTCCATCAAAAATCTACTAGACTTAACAAATGAATTTGGCAAAGTAGCAGGATACAAAATTAACGTCAAGAAATCGATGGCATTCTTGTACACCAATGATGAACTCACAGAAAGAGAAACTGAAAAAACAATCCCATTTACCATCGCGCCAAAAACATTACGATACCTAGGAATTAACTTAACCAAAGAAGTAAAGGACATATTTGCAGAAAACTACAGGTCATTGAAAAAAGAAATAGAGGAAGATATAAAAAAGTGGAAGCACATACCCTGTTCATGGATTGGAAGAATTAACATCATTAAAATGTCCATACTACCCAAAGCAATCTATAGATTCAATGCAATCCCCATCAAAATACCAACGACATATTTCATAGAACTAGAACAAATACTTCAAAAGTTCATATGGAACCAAAAAAGGCCTCGAATAGCCACAGCAATCTTGAAAAAAAGGAACAAAGTAGGTGGGATCACAATACCAGATATCAGGTTATACTACAAAGCGACTGTAACCAAAACAGCCGGGTACTGGCACAAGAACAGGCATATAGACCAGTGGAACAGAACTGAAAACCCAGAAATGGACCCAAGGCAATACGCTCAATTAATATTTGACAAAGGTGGCAAGAGCATACAGTGGAATAAAGATAGCCTCTTTAATAAATGGTGTTGGGAAAATTGGACAGCTACATGCAAAAAAATGAAACTAGACCATCAACTTACACCATACACAAAAATAAACTCGAAATGGATAAAAGACTTAAATGTGACCCGTGTATCCATAAAAATTCTGGACGAAAACGTAGGCAACAAAATTTCGGACATCATACGGAGCAGAATCTTCACTGATACATCACCTCAGGCAACAGAAATAAAGGAGAAAATGAACACATGGGACTACATCAAACTAAAAAGCTTCTGCACAGCAAAAGAAACAATCATCAAAATGGAAAGGCAACCCACTGTAAGGGAGAACATCATTGCCAATGATGTATCAGATAAGGGGTTAATTTCCAATATATATAGAGTGCTCATACAACTCAGCAAAAGGAAGACAAAGAACCCAATTAGAAAATGGGCAGAGGAGCTGAATAGACACCACTCCAAACAGGACATACAAATGGCCAAAAGACATATGGAGAAATGCTCAATATCACTAATCATCAGAGAGATGCAAATTAAAACAACAATGAGGTATCACCTCACACCTGTCAGAATGGCCGCCATCAACAAATCAGCAAAGAACAAGTGTTGGCGAGGGTGTGGAGAAAAGGGGACTCTAATACACTTCTCATGGAAATGCAGACTGCTGCAGCCGCTATGGAAAACAATATAGTGCTACCTCAAAAAATTAAAAATTGAACTCCCATTTGACCCAGTGATTCCATTGCTGGGAATATACCCTAAGAAACCTGAAACACCAATCAGGAAGAATATATGTACCCCCATGTTCATAGCAGCACTATTTACAATAGCTAAGATCTGGAAACAGCCCAAGTGTCCACCAGTACACGAATGGATAAAAATGCTGTGGTACATATACACAATGGAGCACTATGCAGCAGTAGGAAAGAAAGATCTCTTATCCTTTGAGACGACATGGAGGGACCTGGAAAGTATTATCCTAAGTGAAATAAGCCAAGCAGAAAAAGACAAATACCACATGATCTCACTTATATATGGAATATAATGAACATAACAGTCTGAGGAATACAGTAGACCCAGAAACATGGAAGTAGGGCACAGACTGACATCCCTCAGAAGAGGAGGTGAGGGGAGTGGGTGGGGGTGGGAAGAGATAAACCACAGCACTTATATGCATGTATGCACTACCAATGGACATGGACAACTAAGCCGGGGACGGGTGGAGGTGGGGTGGGGTGCGGGGTGCCAATGGGGTAAAAAGATAAAATATCTATAAAAAAAATAAAAATAAAAATTTATAAAAAAAAAGAAAGAAAGAAAAAAGCTGTGGTACATATACACAATGGAGTACTACCAAGCGGTAAGGAAGAAAGATCTCTTATTTTTTGAGACTATATGGAGGGACCTGGAAAGTATCATCCTAAGTGAAACAAGCCAAACAGAGAAAGACAAATTTTATATGATCTCAATTATTTGTAGAATATAATGAACATAACAGTTTGAGGAATGTTGTAGTCCCAGAGACGCGGAAGCGGGGTACAGACTGACAATCTCCTAAGGAGTGGGGAGGTGGCGGAGGGATGAACCACAGAACTTATACGCATGTATGCATGAACAGTGGACATGGACAACAATCTGGGGAAGGGGAATCAGTGGGGGGGGGGAGAATCATCTGTAACAAAAATTAACCAATAAAAAAAAAGAATTACATAGAGTTTATTGCAAAATATAAGCTAGGCTTTCGTGGAAGAAACTAGCTAGTGTTCCATGGAAAAAAATAGCTAGTGTTACATCAAAGAGACTACTCAGTGTTCCATGAAAAGAACTACTTCGTCTTTCATGGAAGGAACTACTTAGTGTTCCATGAAATAAACAACCTACTGTTCTATATAAGGAGCTACTTAGTGTTCCATGGAAGAAACTAATTAGTGTTTCTTGTAAGGAACTACTTAGTGGTCCATGGATGGATCTACCTAGTGATTCATGGAAGGAATTACTTAGTGTTCCAAGGAAGAAACTACTAGTGTTCATGGAAGCAATTTGTTAGTGTTCCATGGAAGGAACTACTTAGTGTTTCATGGAAATAATTAGCTAGTGTTACATAGAATAAACTAGCTAGTTTTCCAATGATCAAACTAGCTAGTGTTCCATGGAAAGAACAACTTCGTTTTCCATTGACGGAACTACCTAGAATTAAACGGAAGTAACTAGCTAGTGTCCATGAAAGGAACTAGTTAGTGTTTCATGGAAGGAATTACTTAATGTTTCATGGAGGAAAATACTAGGTGTTTTATGGAAGGATCTAGCTATTGTTCCATGGAATGTACTACTTACTGGTCCATGAAAGGAACTAGGTAGTGTTCCATGGAAAGAAATAGCTAGTGTTTCTTGGAAGGAACTAGTTATTGTTACATGAAAAATACTACTTATTGTTCCATTGGAGGAAATAGCTAGTGTTCCAGGGAAGGAACTAGCTAGTATTCCATGAAAGAAACTATCTATTGATACATGGAAGGAACTATCTAGTGTTCCATGGAAGGAACTAACAATTGTGCCATGGATTGAAATAGTTAGTGTTCAACTCAAGGAACTAGCTAGTGTTCCATGGAAGGAACAACTTGGTGTTCAAAGGATGGAATTACATAGTGTTCCATGGAAGGAACTACTTAGTGTTCCATGGAGGAAAGTTGCTAGTATTCCATGGAAAAAATTACTTAGTGTTGATTGGAAGAAAGTACTTTTTGTTCCATAGAAAAAAACTTGCTAGTGTTCAATGGAAGGAAATAGCTAGTGTTGCAAGGAAGATGCTAGTTAGAGTTCCATGTAAGGATCTACTTAGTGTTCCATCGAGGAATCTACTTAGTGTTTCATGGAAAAAAGTAGCTACTGTTTTATGGAAGGTTCTAGTTGTGTTTTGTAAAAAAACCTACTTAGTGTTCAATGGAAATTACTACTTAGTGTTTCATGGAAGGAAATAGCTACTATTCCATGGAAGGAACTAGTTAGTGTTCCATGGAAGGAACTACATAGTGTTCCATAGAATAACTACTTAGTGTTTCATGGAAGGAACTATCTAGTGATCCTTGGAAGGAACTACTTAATGTTTTATGGAAGGATATACCTAGTGTTCCATTGAATGAACTACTTACTGTTCACTGGAAAAAAACTGCAACTGTTCAATGGAAAAAACTAGATAGTTTAGGATTGAAGAAACTACCTTGTGTTTTATGGAGGGAACAGCGTAGTGTTCCATGGAAGGAATTATGTAATGTTCAATAGAAGAATAAACTCAGTGTTCAATGGAAGGAACTAAATAGTGTTCAATGGATAAAACTACTTAGTGTTCCATGGATGACACTACTTAATGTTCCATGGAAGGAACTACTTAGTGTTCCATGGAAGAGACTAGCTAGTGTTCCATAGAAGGAACTCATTAGTTTTCCATGGAAGAAACTAGTTAGTGATCCATTAAGGAGCTAGCTAGTGTTCCCTGGAAGGAACTAGCTAGTGATCCATGGAAAAACTACTTAGTGTTCCATGGTGGAGACTAGCTAGTGTTTCATAGAAGGAACTCATTAGTGTTCCATGGAAGAAATTAGTTTGTGTTCCGTGGAAGGAACTAGCTAGTGTTCAATGGAAGGAACTAGCTAATGTTTCATGAAAGGAACTATTTAGTGTTCCATTTAAGGAACTATACAGTGTTTCATGAAAAATATACTTAATGTTTTATGGAAGGACCTACTTACTGTTCCATGGAACTAGCTAGTGTTCCATGGAAGGACCGAGCTAGTGTACCATTGAAGGAATTATCTAGTATTCAATGGAAGGAACTAGCTAGTGTTCCTTGGAAGGAACTAGCTACTGTTAAAGGGAACAAACTACTTAGTATTCCATGGAAGGAACTATTTAGTGTTCCATAAGGAACTATACAGTGTTTCATGAAAAATAAGCTACTGTTCCATGGAAAGAACTACTTAGTGTTCCATGGAAGAAACTACTTAGCGTTCCATGGAAGGAACCAGCTAGAGCTTCATGGAATGAAATACTTAGTTTTCCATGGAAGGAACTAATTCATGTTTTATGGAACAAACTACTTAGTGTTCTATAGAAGTATCTAGTTAGTGTTCCATGGAAGGAATACTTACTGTTCCATGGAATGAACTGGCTAGTGTCCAAGTCAGGAACTAGCTAGTGCTTTTTGGAAGAAATTAGCTAGCGTTCCATGGAAGAAACTAGCTAGTGTTCCATGGAAGAGACTACTCAGTGTTCAATCAAAAGAATACTTAGTGTTCCAGATAGAAAATAGCTAGTGTTCAATGGAAGGAACTAGCTAATGCTTCATGGAAGCAACTAGCTGCTTTTCCATGGAACAAACAACTTATATTCCATGGAAGGGACTACTTATTGTTCCATGGAAGGAACTATTTAGTGTTCCATGGTAGGAACTAGCTAGTGTTTCATGGAAGAAACAAGTTCCTGTTCCATGGAAGAAAGTTTTTATGGTTCCATGGAAAGAACAACTTAGTGTTCCTTTGAAGGAACTACTTTGTGTTCCATGCAAGGAACTAGCTAGCGTTCCATGGAAGGGGCTACTTAGTGTTCCATGGAAAGAACTACTTATTTTTTCATGGAAGGAACTAGTTGGAGTTCCATGAAAAGAACTAGCTACAGGTAGCTAGTGTTCTATGGAAGGAAGTACTTAGTGTTCCATGGAATGAATTATTTCGTGTTCCGCAGAAGGAACCTCTTAGTCTTCCACCGAAAGAACTAGCTAGTGTTCCAGGAATGGAACCAGCTAGTATTCCATGTAAGACCCTAGCTCGTGATTTATGGAAGAAACTATCTAGTGTTCTATGGAAGGAAGTAGCGAGTGTCCCATGAAAGTAACTAGCTAGAGTCCCATGCCAGAAACTCGCTTGTCTCCAATGGAAGAAACAAGCTGGTGTCCAATTGAAGGAATTAGCTAATGTTTTAATGAAGTAACTAGCTAGTATATCATGGAAGGAACTAGCTAATGTTGCATGGAAGGAACTCCATAGTGTTCCATGGAAAAAACTAGCTAGTGATTCATGGTTGGTACCGGCTAGTGTTCTATGGAAGAAAATATTTAGTGTTTCATGGTAGGAACTAGCTAGTGTCCATGGAAGAAAGTAGCTGGTGTTCCATGGAGAAATATAGCTAGTATTCTATGAAAGGGGCTAGTTGGTTTTCCATGAAAGGATGTAGCTAGTGTTCCATGGAAGGATGTAGCTAGTGTTCCATGGAAGGAACTACTTAGTGTTTAATGGAAGGAAATACTGTGTTCCATGGAATGAAATAGCTAGCGTTCCATAGAAGGAACTAGCTAGTGTTCCATGGGAGGAACTAGCTAGTGTTCCATGGAAGAAACTCGCTAGTGTTCTATGAAAGGAAATACATTGTGTTTCGTGGAAGGAACTACCTAGTGTGCCATAAAAGGAAGTACCAAGTGTTCCATGGAAAAGAATACTTAGTGTTTCACGAAAGAAACTAGCTAGTGTTCCATGGAAAGAAATAGAAAGTGTTTCATAGAAAAAACTATTTAGTGTACTATGTAGTTACTAGCTATTGTTCCATGGAAGGTACTAGCTAGTGTTCCATGGAAGGAACACTTTAGTGTTCCATGGTAGAAACTACTAGGTGTTTCATGGAAAAAAATTCTTAGAGTTCCATGGAGTAACAAGCTAGTGGTCCATGAAAGGTACCAGGTAGTATTCCATGGAAGGAACCATATAGTGCTCCATGAAAAGAAATAGCTAGTGTTCAGTGGAAGGAAGGAGCTATTGTTCCATCGAAAAAACTACTTAGTGTTATATGGAAGTAAATTGATAGTGTTCCATATAAGGAACTAGAAAGTGTTCCATGGAAAAAAATAGGTAGTGTTCCATGGAAGGAACTTGCCAGTGATTCATGGAAGGAGCTAGTTTGTTTCCATTGTAGGAACTAGCTATTTTTCCATGGAAGAATATAGGTAGAGTTCCATGCAAGTATCTAGCTGGTGTTATATGGAAGGAACTACTTATAGTTTCATGGATGGAACTACCTGGTGTTCCAAGGAAGGAACTACATAGTGTGCCATGAAAGGAACTTCTTGGAGTTCTATAATCGGAACTAGCTAGTGTTCCATGAAAAATACTCTCCAGTGTTCCATGGAAGAAACTATTTAGTGTTCCATAGAAGGAGCTACTTTGTGTTCCAAGGAAGGAACAACTTAGTGTTTCAAGAATGGAAGGAGCTATTATTCCATGTAAGAAATTATCAGGTGTTCCATGAAAGGAACTATCTAGTGTTCCAAGGAAGGAACTAGCTAGTGTTTCAGGGAAGGAAACATTTAGTGTTCCATGAAAGAAACTACATGGTGTCCCATAAAAAGAACTAGTTATTGTTCCATTAAAAAAATTAATTAGTGTTCCACGGAAGGACCTAGGTATAGTTCCATGGAAGGAAATAGCTTCTGTTGCATGGAGGGAACTACTTCGTTTTTCATGACAAACACTAGTTAGTTTTCCATGGAAGAACCTAGTTATGGTTTCATGGAAAAAAAGTAGCCAGTGTTCCTTGGAAATAACTAGCTATATTTTCATGGAAGGAAGTAGCTAGTGTTCCATGGAAACAAGTAGGTATAATTCCATGGAAGAAACTACTTATTGTCCCATGAAAGGTACTATCCAGTTTTCCATGGAAGGAACTACTTTGTATTCCATGGAAGAAACTACTTCGTATTTTAAAAAAGAAACTAGCTAGTGTTCCATGAAAAAAACTTGCTAGTGTTCCATGGAAGGCAATACTTAGTATTCCATGAAGGAACTGCTTGGTGTTCCATAAAATGAACTACATAGTGTTCCATGGAGAGAACTCGCTGGTGTTTTATGGAGGGAACTACGTAGTATTCCATGGAGGAAATACTTAGTGTTCCATGGAAGGACCTAGCTAGTATTTAATGGAAGGAACTACTTAGTGTTCCATGGAGGGAACTAGCTAATATTCCATGCAAAAATCTAGTTAGTGTTCCATGGGAGGAACTACTTACAATTTTATGGAAAGAACTACTTAGTGTTCCATGGAAGGAACTAGCTGGTGTTCAATGGAAGAAACCTGCTTGTGTTCCATACATGAAACTACTTATGTTCCATGGAAGGAACTAGATGGTGTTTCATGGAAGGAACCACCTAGTGTTCCATGGAAGGAAAGACTTAGTTTTTTATGGAAGGAAATAGCTTGTGTTCCATGGAAGGAACTAGCTAGTGTTCCATGACAGGAACTACTTAGTGTTCCATGGAAGGAACTAGATGGGGTTCCATGGAAGAAATTACTTAGTGTTCCGTGGAAAAACTTGGGTACTATTCCATGGAATGAACAAGCTATGTGTTCCATGGAAGGAACTACTTTGTCTTCCATGGAAAGAAATACTTAGTGTTCCATGGAAGGACCTAGCTAGTATTTAATGGAAGGAACTACTTAGGGTTCCATGGAGAGAACTACTGTGTTACATGGAAGGAACTACTTAGTGTTCCATAGGAGGAAGTACCTAGTGTTGTATGAAAAAAAGTAGCTAGTGTTCCATGGAGGGACCTACTTAGTATTCCATGGAGGGAACTACTTAGTGTTCCATGGAAGAAACTACTTACTGTTTTAAAGAAGGTACTAGCTACTGTTCCATGGAACAAACTCCTTAGTGTTCCATGGATGGAACTATCTAGTGTTCCAAGAAAGAAGTAGGTAGTGTTCCATGGAAGGAACTAGTATGTGTTCCATGTAAGGAACTAGCTAGTGTCCCCTGGAAAGTACTACTTAGTGTCCAATGGAAGTAGTTACTTAATGTTACCTGGATGGTACTAGCTAGTGTTCGATGGAAGATACCAGCTAGTGTTTCATGGAAAGAACAACTTAGTGTTTCACGGAAGTAACTAACTAGTGTTCCATGGAAGGAACTACATAGAGTTCCATGGACGAAACTACTTAGTGTCCCATGGAAGAAACTATCTAGTGTTCCACCTAAGGAACTAGCTAGTGCAACAGGGAAGGAACTACTTAGTGTTCCATGGAAGCTACTAGCTAGTGTTCCATGTATGAAACTAGCTACTGTTCCATGCAAGGAACTACTTAGTGTTCAAGGAAAGAAACTAGTTAGTGTTTCATTGAAGGAACAATTTAATGTTCCATGGATGGAACTACTTTATGTTCCATGGAAGGAAGTACTTAGTTTTCCGTAGAAGATACCAGCTAGTGTTTTATGGAAGCATCCTGCTGTGTAAATAGAAAGAACTATTAAGTGTTCCATGGAGAGAACCACTGTGTTACATGGAAGGAACTACTTAGTGTTCCATGGAAGGAACTAGCTAGTGTTGTATGAAAAAAAATAGCTAGTATTCCATGGAAGGTACAACTTAGTGTTCCATGGAAGGACCTACTAAATGTTCCATGGAAGTAACAAAAGTGTTCCATAAAAGAAACAATCTAGTGTTACATGGAAGAAACTACTTAGTGTTACCTGGAAGGAACTACTTAGTGTTCCATGGAAAGAACTAGCTAGTGTTGTATGGAAAGATCTAGCTAGTGTTCTAAGAAATGATCTACTTAGTGTTTCGTGGAAGGAACTACTTAGTGTTTCATGGAAGGAACTAGTTAGTGTTCCATTCAAGGAACAAGCTAGAGATCCATGGATGGAACTACTTAATGTTCCATGGGAGGAAGTTCTTAGTTTTCCGTGGCAGAAAGCAGCTAGTGATTCATGGAAGGATCCTGCTAGTGTACATAGAAATACCTACTAAGTGTTCCATGGGAAAAAATTCAGTATTACATGGAAGGAACTACTTACTGTTTCATGGAAGGAACTATCCAGTTGTCCTTGGTAGGAACTACTTTTTGTTCCATGGAAGGAACTACTTAGTATTTTAAAAAAGGAACTAGCTAGTGTTCCATGAAAAAAAACTTGCTAGTGTTTCATGGAAGGAACTACTTAGTATTCCATGGAAGGAACTGCTTGGTGTTCCATAACAGGAACTAGATAGTGTTCCATGGAGAGAACTTGCTAGTGTCCATGGAAGGAACTACGTGGTGTTCCATGGAGAAAATACTTAGGGTTCCTTGGAAGGAACTATTTAGTTTTCAATGGAGGGAACTACTTAGTGTTCCATGGAGGGAACTAGCTAATATTCCATGCAAAAATCTAGTTAGTGTTCCATGGGAGGAACTACTTACAATTTTATGGAAAGAACTACCTAGTGTTCCATGGAAGGAACTAACTGGTGTTCAATGGAAGAAACATGCTTGTGTTCCATAGATGCAACTACTTATGTTCCATGGAAGGATGTAGATGGTGTTCCATGGAAGGAACTAGCTAGTGTTCCATGGAAGGAAAGACTTAATTTTTCATGGAAGGAAATAGCTTGTGTTCCATGGAAGGAACTAGCTAGTGTTCCATGAAAGGAACTACTTAGTGTTCCATGGAAGTAACTAGATAGGGTTCCATGGAAGAAATTACTTAGTGTTCCATGGAAAAAATTACGTAGTGTTCCATGGAATGAACTAGCTATGTGTTCCATGGAAGGAACTACATTGTGTTACATGGAAATAATTACTTAGTGTTCCATGGAAGGACGTACGTATAGTACCATGGAAGAAACTAACTGGTGTTCCGTGGATGGAACTACTTAGTGTTCTATAGAAGTAACTAGGTAGTAATTCTTGGAAGGAACTAATTAGTGTTCCATGGAAGTAATTACTTAGTGTTACATGAAAGGAAATAACTAGTGTTCCATAGAAGGTATTTGCTAGTGTTCCATGGAGGAACTGCCTATTGTCCCATGGAAAGAAATACTTAGTGTTTCATGGAAGGAACGACTTGATGTTCCATGGAAGGAACTAGCTAATGTTCCATGGAAGAAACTAGCTACTGTTCAAAAGAAAAAAACTAACTAGTGTTCCATGGAAGGAACGACGTAGTATTTTATGGAAGCAACCACTTATTGTTTTATGGAAGTACCTACCTAGAATCCATGAAACAATCTAACCAGTGTTCCAATGATGGAACTACTCACTGTTCCATACAAGAAACTAGTTAGTAATTCTTGGAAGAAACTATTTAGTGTTCCATGGAAGGGACTACTTAGTGTTCCATTTAAAGAACTAGCTGGTGTTACATGGAAGGAACTACTTAGTGTTCAATACAAAAAACAAAACAGTGTTCCCTTAAAGTACTTGCTGGTGTTCTATTGAAGGGACTACCTAGGTTCCATTAAAGAAACTTGTTATGTCCCATGGAAAGAACTGGCTAGTGTCCCATGAGAGAAAATATTTATTGTTTTATTGAAGAAAATACTTAGTGTTTCATGGACGGAACTAGCTAGTGTTCCATGGAAGAAAGCATTTTGATTCCAATGAAGGAACTACTTTTATTTCCATGGAAGAAACCAGGTAGTGTTCCATGGAAGGAACTAGCTAGTGTTCAATGTAAGAAACTGTCTAGTGCTCCAAGAAAAAATCTAGCTGGTGTTCCCTTGAAGGAACAAGCTAGTGCTCAATGGAAGGGACCACTTACTGTTCCATGGATGGACCTACCTAGAGTTACATGGAAGAAACTAGCTAATGTTCCAAGAATGGAACGACTTATTGTTCATGGAAGGTACTAGATAGTGTTTCTTGGAAGGAAGTACTTAGTGTTCCATGGAGGAACTATTTAGTGTTCAATGAAAGGAAATACTTAGTGTTCCATGGAAGGAACTTGCTAGTGTTCTATGGAAGGAAATAACTAATGATTCATGGAAGGAAGTAGCTAGTGTACATAGAAGAAAATACTTAGTGTTCCATGGAAGAATACACGTAGTGTTCCATGGAAGGAATTTTTCAGTGCTCCATGGAAGAAACTATATAGGGTTCCATGGAAGGAACTATCTAGTGTTCCACGGTAGGAAGTTTTTAGTGTTCCAATGAAGGAACTACTTTGTGTCCCATGGAAGAAAAGAGCTAGTGTTCCATGGAAGGTTCTTCTTAATGTTCCATGGAAGGTACTAGCTAGTGTTCCTTGAACGAAACTAGCTGGTGTTCCATGGAAAGAACTATCTTGTTTTTCATAGAAGGAATTAGCTAATGTTCCATGGAAGGAACAACTTAGTGTTCAAGGAAGGTACTACTCAGTGTCTCATGGAAGGATATAGCTAGTGTTCCATGGAACGAAATACTTAGGGTTTTATGGAAGGAACTACTAAGTGTTACATGGAAGGAACTAAATACTGTTCCATGGAAGTAACTACTTAGTGTTCAAGGAAGGTACTACTCAGTGTCTCATGGAAGGATATAGCTAGTGTTCCATGGAAAGAAATACTTAGGGTTTTATGGAAGGAACTACTTAGTGTTTCATGGAAGGAACTAGTTAGTGTTCCATGGAAGTAAATACGTAGTGTTTATGGAAGAAACTACTTAGTGTTCCGTAGAAGGAACTACTTTGTGTTCCATGGAAAGAAAGCTAGTGTTCCATGGAAAGAACTAGCTAGTGTTCCATAGAAGGAACTACTTAGTGTTCCATGGAAGGACCTAGGTAGCGTTCCATTGAAGGAAATACTTAGCGTCCCTTGGAAAGAACTGGCTTGTGTTCCATGTAAGGAAATATTTAGTGTTCCAATTAAGGAATTAGCTGTTGTTCCATAGATGAAACTAGCTAGTGTTCAATGGAAGGTACTGGCTAAGGTTCTTTAGAGGAACTACTAAGTGTTCCATGGAAGGAACTAGTTAGAATATTATAGTATGAACTAGCTAGTGTTCCATGGAAAGAACTACTTAGTTTTCAATGAAAGAAACTACTTAGTGTTCCATTAAAGGAACTTGCTATTTGTCCATTGAAAGAACTAGCTGGTATTCCATGGAATGAATTAAATAGTGTCCCATGTAAGGATCTAGCTAGTGTCTCATGGAAGGAACTACCTAGTGTTTCATGGAAAAAAATACTTGGTGTGTCATGGTAGGAACTAGCTAGTGTTCCATGGAAGGAACTACTTAGTGTTCCATGGAAGGAACTACTTAGTGATCATGGAAGGAACTTATGAGTGTTCCATGGAAGGAAATAGATAGTGTTCCATGGATAGAACAACTTGGTGTTCCATTGAAGGACTACTTAATGTTTCATAAAAAGAACTAGTTGTGTTCCATGGGAGGAACTATCTAGTGCCTATGGAAGGAACTAGGTAGTGTTCCAGGAAAGGAACTAGCTCGTGTTCCATGGAAGATCTACTACTGTTTAATGGAAGAAAATACTTAGTGTCCCATGGAAGGACTTAGCTATTGTTCTGTGTACCTATCGAATGTTCCATGGAAGGAAATAGCTAGTGTTCCATGGAAGAAACTATTTTGTGTTCCATGAAAAATACTACTTAGTGTTTCATAAAAAGAACTCGTTATTGTTTCATGGAAGGAACTACTTATTGTTCCAAGAGAGGACTAGCTAGTGTTCTATGGAAGAAAATACTTAGTGTACCATGGAAAGAACTAGCAAATGTCCCATTGAAGTAACTAGATAGTGTTCCTAGGAAGGAAATAGCTAGTGTTTCGTGGAATGAACAACCAAGTGTTCCATGGCAGAAACTACTTAGTGTTGCATCGAAGAAACTATCTAATGTTTCATGGAAAGAACTACTTAGTGTTCCATGAAGGAACTACAAAGTGTTGCATGGAAGGAACTAGCTAGTGTTCCATGGAAGGAACCACTTAGTGTACCATGGAAGAAACTACTTAGTGTTCCAGGGAATAAATAGCTAGTGTTCCATGAAAGTAATTACTTAATGTTACATGTAATGAACTAGCTAATGTTCCATGGTAAGAACTAGCTAGTGTTCCAAGGAAGGACCCACTTAGTGTTCCATGGAAGGAACTATCTAGTGTTCCATGGAAGGAACTATCTAGTATCCCATGAAATTAACTATCTAGAATCCCATGGAAGGAACTAGCTAGTGTCCCATGGTAGAAACTAGATAGTGTCCCATGGAAGAAACCAGCTAGTGTCCCATGGATGGAATCAGCCAGGGTCCCATAGAAGGAACTAGCTAGTGTCCTATGGTAAGAACCTAGCTAGTGTCCCATGAAAAAAACTAGCTAGTGTACCATGTTAGAAACTAACTAGTGTCCCATGGTAGGAACTCGCTAGTGTCCTATGGATGGAACCAGCTAGGGTTATATGGAAGGAACTAGCTAATGTCTCAGGGTAGGAACTAGCTAGTGTCCTATGGAAGGAACTAGCTAGGGTCACATGGAAGGATCTAGCTAGTGTCCCTTGGAATAAACTAACTAATGTCCCATAGAAGGAAATAACTAGTGTTTCATGGAAGGAACAATTTGTGTTCCATGGAAAAAACTACCTAGTATTCCTGGAAGGAACTACATAGTGTTCCATGGAAGGAACAAACTAGTGTTCTCCTGAAGGCAATAGGCAGTGTTCCATGAATGAAACTAGCTAGTGTTTCATGGAAGAAACTAATTAGTGTTCCATGGAAGGAACTAGTTTATTTTACATGGATGGAAGTATCTAGAGATCCATGGAAGGACCTAGCTAGTGTTGCTTGGAAGGTACCAGCTAGTGTTCCATGGAAGAAATTACTTAGTGTTCCTTGGAAGGAACTACCTAGTGTTTCAAGAAAAGACCTAGGTGTGTTAGGGAAGGAACTACTTAGTGTTCCGTGCAAGAAAATAGCTTGTGTTTTATGGAAGGAACTACTTAGTGGTCTATGGTAGGAACTACATAGTGTTCCATGGAACGAACTAGATAATATTCCATGGAAGGAACTAGATAGAGTACAATGGAAGAAACTACTTATTGTTCCCTGGAAGGGACTACTTAGTTTTCCATGGAAAGTATTCGCTGTGTTCCATGGAAGGAACAATTTAGTGTTCCATGGAAGGAAAAAGCTAGTGTTTCATGGAAAGAACTAGCTAGTGTTTCATGGAAGAAAGTAACAGTGTTTTGTGGAAGGAACTACTTAGGTTACCATGGAAGAAAGTAGCTAGTGTTCTATGGAAGTAAATACTTTGTATTCCAGGGAAAAACATATTTAGTGTTCCATGGATGTTACTAGCTAGATTTCCATGGAAAGTACTACTTAGTGTCCCATGAAAGGAACTAGCTAATGTTCTCTGGAAGGCAATAGCTAGTGTTCCATGGAAGGAATTAGCTAGTGTTTCATGGAAGGAACTACTAAGTGTTCCATGGAAGAAACTACTTAGTGTTCCATGGAAGGAACTACTTAGTTTTTCATGGAAGGAACTAACTAGTATTCCGTGGAAGTTAATGCTTAGTGTTCCATGCAAAGAACTAGCTAGTGTTCCATTTGAGGAACTAGCTAATGTTCAATGGAAGGAACTAGGTAATGTTCCATGAAGGACTTAGCTAGTGTTCTGTGGAAGGAGCTAGCTAATATTCAGTGGAAGGAATTACTTAGTGTTCCATGGAAGGAACTACTCTATGTTAAACGGATGGAACTAGCCAGTGTTCCATGGATGAAACTAGCAAGTTTTTCATAAAAGGAACTCATTAGTGTTCCATGGAAAGTAGTATGTAGTGTTCCGTGCAAGGAACTACTTAGTGTTCAATGGAAGGATCTTGCTAGTGTTTTAGGAAATGAACTATTTAGTATTCCATGAAAGAAACTACCCAGTTTTCCATGGAAAGAACTAGCTAGTGTTACATAGAATATAAGCTAGCGTTCCAAAAAAGGAAAAAGCTAGGGTTCCCTGAAAAGAAAAAGCTAGGGTTCATGGAAGGTGATAGCTAGTGTTCCATGTAGGGAACTACTTAGTGTTCCATGGTAGGAATTAGCAAGTGTTCCATGGAATAAACTCCAAAGTTTTCCATGGAAAAAATCTAGCTAGTGTTCCATGGAAAAGTGTTCCATGGAAGAAAGTATCTTGTGTTCCATGGAAGAAACTAGCTAGTGTTCCATGGAAGGAAGTAGCTAGTGTCCCATGGAAGGAGCTACGTAGTGTCCTATGGAAGGAACTTGCTCGTGTTTTATGGAAGGAATTCGCTAGTGTCCAATGGAAGGAACTAGCTAGTGTTTCATGGAAGGAACTAACTAGTATTTCATGGAAGAAACCAGCTAAATTCACATGGAAGAACTACCTGTGTCATTTGGAAGAAACAAGCTTGTGTTTTTTGGAAGGAAATCGCTAGTGTCTCATAAAAGGAACTAGCTAGTGTTCCTTGGAACGAACTACCTAGTGTTTCATGGTACGGACTACTTAGAGTTCCATGGAAGAACTACTTATTGTTCTATGGAATAAACTAGCTAGTGTACAAAAGAAGGAACTAGCTAGTGTTCCATTGAAGGAACTACTTAGTGTTCCATGGAAGGAAACAGCTTGTTCTTCATGGAAGTAACTTTCTAGTGTTCCATGGAAGAAACTACTTAATGGTCCATGGAAGGAACTACTTAGGGTACCATGGAAGGAACTAGCTGTTGTTTCATGGGAGAAAGTAGTAGTGTTTTACGAAAGGAAATACTTAGTATACCATGGAAAAAATTAGCTAGTGTTCCATGGAAGGAAATACTTTGTATTCCATGGCAACACATACTTATTGTTCCATGGAGGGAACTAGTAAGTGTTGCAGGGATAGAACTATCAAGATTTTCATGGAGGGAACTCATTAGTGTTCCATGGAAAGAACTAGCTAGTGTTCCATGGATGGAACTACTTAATGTTCCTTGGAAGGAACTACTTAGTGTTCCATGGAAGATACTACCCAGTGTTCCATGTAAGGAACTAGCTAGTGTTACTTGGAATAAACTAGCTAGTGTTCCAAAGAAAGAACTGCTCAGTGTTCCATGGAAATAAAATCTAGGGTTCCATGGAAGGAAATAGTTAGTGTTCCATGGATGGAACTACTTCGTGTTCCATGGAAAGTATTAGCAAGCATTCCATTGAAGGAAGTAGCTAGTGTTCCATGGAAGGAATTAGTTAGTGTACCATGGAAGGAACAGGTTAATGTTCCATGAAAGAAACTACTTAGTGTCCCATGAAGGACTTAGGTACTGTCTTTGGAAAAACCTAGCTAGTGGTCCGTGGAAGGAACTTCTTAGCGTTTCATGGAGGGAACTATCTAGTGTTCCATGGAAGAAACTTTTTAGTGTTATATGTAAGCAACTACTTAGTGTTCTATGGAAGGAATTAGCTAGGTTTCTAGGGAAAAAACTACTTAGTGTTGCATGGAAGGAACTACTTACTGTTCCATGGAAAGAAGTAGCTAGTGTTCAATAAAATGAAATACTTGTTGTTCCAAGGATGGAACAATCTAGTGTTTCAGCAAAAAACTACTTAGTAGTCCAAGGAAGGAATACTAAGTAACTCATTCCATTGAACACTGACTAGTCCCTTCCATGGAACTCTCACTAGTTCCTTCCTGAAACACTAAGTGGTCCATTCCATTGAACACAAAGTAGTTTTTTCCAAGGAACACTATGTAGTCTTTTCCATGGAACACTATATAGTTCCATCCATTGAATATTAAGTAGTTCCTTCCATGGTACACTAGCTAGTTTCTTCCATAGAACACTAAGAACTTACTTCCATAGAACACTACCTAGTTCTTTCCATGGAACACTAGCTAGTTTCTTCCATGGAACACTAAGTAGTACCTACCATGGAACAGTAAGTAGTTACTTCCATGGAACACCAGCAAGTACCTTCCATGGAACACTAGCTAGTTTCTTTCATAGAACACTAAGTAGTTCCTTCCATGGAACCCTAAGTGGTTCCTTTAATGGAAAACTAAGTATTTCCTTAAATGGAACACAAAGTACTTCCTTCCATGAAAAACTAAGTAGTTCCTTCCATGGAACACTAGCTTGTTCTTCATCTAACACTATGTAGTTTCTTCCATAGAACACTAGCTGGTTTCTTCCATGGAACACTAGATAGTTCCTTTTATGGAACACGTAGTATTTTTTCCATGGAACATTAAGTAGTTTCTTCCATGGAAAACTTAGTAGTTCCTTTTATGGAACAGAAGCAAGTTTCTTCCGTTGAACACTAAGTAGTTCCTTCCATGGAACACTAAGTAGTTCCATTCATGGAACACTAAGTAGTTCCTTCTAGGGAACACTAGCTAGTTCCTTCCATAAACACTAAGTAATTCCTTTTATGTAAAACTAAGTATTTCCTTCCATGGAACACTAATTATGCCTTCCATGGAACACTTATATTTGTTCCTTCCATGAACACTATGTAGTTATTTTCATGGAACACTAGCTAGTTCCTTTTAAGGAACACTAGCGACTTTTTCCCAAAAACAATACTTAGTTCCTTCCATGGAACACCATGTAGTTCCTTGCATCAAACAGGAAGTAGTTATTTCCATGGAAAACTTGCTAGATCCTTTCATGGAACACTAGTTGGTTCCTTCCAAAGAAAATGAACGTGTTCTTTCCATGGATCACTAAATAGTTCCTTCCATGGAACACTAGGTAGATTCTTCCTTGGAACACTAATTAGTTCCTTCCATGGAACACTGGCTAGTTCCTTCCATGGAACATTCGCTATTCCTTCAATGGAACCCTATGCCATTTGTTCCATGAAACACTAGCTACTTTCTTCCATAGAACACTAAGTGGTTCCTTCCATGAAAAAATAAGTAGTTCTTTCCATGGAACACTAATTAGCCCCTTCTATTGAACACTCACTAGGTTCATCCAAGGAACACTTGCTGGTTTATTCCAAGGAACACTAGCTAATTTTCTCCATGGAACTCTAAGTAGTTCCTTCTATAAAACACTAAGTAGATTTTTCCATGGATCACTAGTGAGTTCCTTCCATAAAACATTTGTTACTTCCTTCCATGGGACACTAAGTAATTCCTCCCATGAAACACCAGCTAGTTCCATCCATGTTGCACTAAGTATTACCTTCTATGGAACAATAAGTAGTTCCTTCCATAGAACACTAAGTAGTTCCTTCCATGGAACACTAGCTAGTTCCTTCCATTCAACACTACTAGTTTCTTCCATGGAACACTAAATAGATTTCTAGGGAACACTAGTCAGATCCTTCCATGGAACACTAGTTAGTTCCTTCCATGGAACACTAAGTTGTTCCTTCCATGAAACACTAGCTAGATACTTCTATGAAACACTAGCTAGTTCCTTCCATGGAACATTATCTAGTTTCTTCCATAAAACACTAGCTGCTACCATTGAACACTAGGAAGTTCCCTCCATGGAACAATAAGTAGTATTTTTCATGCAGAACTAAGTAGTCTCTACCATGGAACAATAGCTACTTCCTTCCATGGTACACTAACTATTCCCTTCAATGGAACACTAAGTAGTTTTTCCATGGAAAAGTAACGTGTTCCTTCCATGGAACACTACCTAGTTCCTTCCATGGAACACTAGGTTATTTTTTCCACGGAAATCTAAGTAATTCCATCCATGCATCACTAAGTAGTCCTTTTCATGGAACCCTGGCTATTTCCTTCCATGAAACACTATGTAGTTCCTTGCATGTAACCCCTAGTATTTCCTTCCATGGAACACTAAGTACTTCCCTCCAAAGAACATTAGCTAGTTCTTTCAATGGAACACTAGCTAATTTCTCCCATGGAACAGTAAGTAGTTACTTTCTTGAAACCCTAAGTTGTTTCTTCCCTAGAAAACTTGCTAGTTCCTTCCATGGTACATTGTACACTAAATAGTTTCTTAAAGGAGACATTAACTAGTTTCTTCCATGGAATAGTACCTAGCTCCTTCAATGGAACACTAGCTTGTTCCTTTCATGGATCATTAAGTTGTTCCTTCCATTGAACACTAAGTAGTCCCTTCCATGTAAAACTAGCTACTTACTTCCATGGAACACTAGCTAGTTTCTTTCATGGAACACTAAGTAGTACTTTCTATGGAACACTAAGTAGCTCCTTCCAAGGAACACTTGCTAGTTCCTTCCATGGAAAACTAGCTAGTTCCTTCCATAAAACAGTAAGTAGTTCCATCCATGGAACACTAGCTAGATCCTTCCATGGAACACTAAGTAGTTCCTTCCATGGAACATTAAGTAGTTCTTTCCATGGAACACTAGCTAGTTCTAGCTGGTTCCTTCCATGGAACACCAGATAGTTAGAGCCGTATAACTCTAGCTAGTTTCTTCAATGGAAAACTAAGTACTTTTTTCCATGGAACACTAAGTAGCAACTTGCATGGAACACAAGCTAGTTCCACCCATGGAATACTAGCTGGTTCATTACATGGAACACTAGCTAATATTTTCCCTGAAACTCTAAGTCTTTCTTCCCTTGAACACTAATTACTTCCTTCCATGGAACACTAAGTAGTTCCTTCCATGGAACACTAAGTAATTCATTCCATGAAACACTAGCTAGTTCCATCCATGGACCACGAAGTAGTTCCTTCCATGGAAAACTAAGTAGTTCCTTCCTTGGAACACTAAGTACTTTCTTCCATGGAACAGTACCTTGTTCCTTCCACGGAAAACTAACTTGTTCCTTCCAAAGAACACTAGTTAGTTCCATCCCATGGAACACTAAGTAGTTCCTACCATAGAACACTAAGTAGTTCCTTAATTGAAAAACTAAGTATCTTCTTCCCTGGAACACTAGCTAGTTCCTTTACTAGTACACAAGCTATTTGCTTCAATGGAACATTAAGTAGTTACTTCCACGAAATCCTAAGTAGATTCTTCCATGCAAAACTTGCTAGTTCTTTCTATGGAACACTAGCTAGCGCATTCCCTGGAACACTAGCTAGTCCTATTCATGGGACACTACGTAGTTCCTTCCATTGAACACTAGGTAGTCCCTTACAACGAAAGCTAGCTAGTTCCTCCATGGAATGTTAGCTAGTTCCTTCCATGGAACACTAGCTAGTTCTTTCCATAAAACTTGAGTAGTGCCTTACATGGAACACGATCTAGATCAGTCCATGGGACACTAAGCAGTTCCTTCCATGGAACACTTGCTAGTTCCTTCCATGGAACACAAAGTGGTTCCTTCCATGAAAAAATAAGTAGTTCTTTCCATGAAACACTAATTAGCCCCTTCCATGGAACACTCGCTAGGTTCATTCAAAAAACACTAGCTAGTTTATTCCAAGGAATACTAGCTAATTTTCTCCATGGAGCTCTAAGTAGTTTCTTCCATAAACATTAAGTAGTTCCTTCCATGGAACACTAGTTAGTTCCTTCCATGGAACATTAATTACTTCCGTCCATGGAATACTAAGTAATTCCTTCCATAAAACACTAGCTAGTTCCTTCCATGGAACACCAGTTAGTTCCCTCCATGGAACACTAAACTGTTCCTTCTATAGAACTCTAGCTAGTTTCTTCCATGGAACAGTAGATTGTTACTTCCATGGAACACTAAGTAGTTTTTTCCATGGAACACTAAGTAGTTTTTATAAGGAACACTAGCCAGATCCTTTCAGGGAACACTAGTTAGTTCCTTCCATGGAACACTAAGTTGTTTCTTCCATGTAACACTAGCTAGATACTTCCATGAAACACTAGCCAGGTCCATCCATAAAACACAATCTAGTTCCTGCCATGGAACAATAGCTCCTACCATTGAATTCTAGGAAGTTCCTTCCATGGAATAATAAGTAGTATTTTCCATGCAGAACTTAGTAGTCTTCACCATGGAACAATAGCTAGTTCCTTCCATGGTACACTAAATATTCCCTTCCATGGAACATTCAGTAGTTTTTTTCATGGAAAAGTAACGTGTTCCTTCCATGGAACACTACGTAGTCCCTTCCATGTAACACCTAGTATTTCCTTCCATGGAACACTAAATACTTTCCTCCATGGAACACTAGCTAGTTCTTTCAATGGAACACTAGCTAGTTTCTTCCATGGACACTAAGTAGTTACTTCCGTGAAACACTAAGAAGTTTCTTCCATGGAAAACATGCTAGTTCCTTCCATCATACATTGTATAGTTACTTGCATGGTACACTAACTAGTTTCTTTTAGTGGACACTAAGTAGTTTCTTCAATGGAACACTAGGTAGTTCCTTTCATGGAACATTTGATAGTTCCTTATGAAACATTAAGTTGTTCCTTCCATTGAACACTAAGTAGGTCCTTCCAAAGAACACTATCTAGTTCCCTCCATGGAACACTATGTAGTGTTTTACATGGAACACTAGCTAGTTTCTTCCATGCAACACTACGTAGTCCCTTCCATTGAACAACAAATACTTTCTTCCATGGAACACTAAGTAGTTCCATCCATGGATCACTACCTAGTTCCTTCCATGAAACACGAGCAATTTCCTTCCATTAAATACTAAGTATTACTTTCCATTGAACACTAACTAGTTCCTTCCAAGGAACACAAGCTAGTTCCTTCCATGGAACACTAAATAGTTCCATCCATGGAACACTAAGTAGTTCCTTTTATGGAACACTAGCTTGTTCTAGCTAGTACATTCCATTAAACACTAAGTAGTTTTTTCCAGGGAACACTATGTAGTTCCTTCCATGAAACCTTAGATAGTTTCTCCCATGGAACATTAGCTAGTTCCTTCCATGGTTAACTAGCTAGTTCATTCAATGGAACACTAGCTTGTTCCTTCCATGGATCACTGGCCAGTTCATTTTGTAGAACACAAGCATATTTCTTCCCTTGATCACTAACTAGTTCCTTTTCTAGAAAACTAAGTAGATTCTTCCCTGGAACACTAGCTGGATTCTTCTATGGAACACTAAGTGATTCTTTTCATGCAATACTAAGTAGTTTCTTCAATGGAAACTAAGAAGTTTTTTCCATGGTACACTAAGTAGTTCTTTCCATGGAACACGAAGTAGTTCCTTCCATGGAACACTAAGTATTTTATTTTATGGACCACTAGCTAGATCATTCTATAGAACACTAGTTAGTTCCTTCCATGGAACAATATGTTGTTGATTCCATGGAACACTAGCTAGATACTTCTATGGAACACTAGCTAGTTTCTTCCATGAAACACTATCTAGTTTCTACCATGGAACACTAACCAACTCCTTCCATGGAACCCTTGCTAGTTCCTTCCAAGAAACACTAGGTAGTTCTTTCCATGGAACACTAAATAATTCCTTCCATGAAACACTATGTAGTTCCTTCCATGGATCACTTGTTAGTTCCTTCCATGCAACACTAGCTAGCTTCTGCAATGGAACACTCTCTAGTTCCTTTCATGGAACACTAGCTAGTTTACTCCATGAAACACTAGCTAGTTCCTTCCATGTAACACTAGATAGTTTGTTCCATGGAACACTAGCTAGGTCCTTACAAGGGACACTAAGTAGTTCCGTCCAATGAGCACTAATTGGTAACTTGCATTCAACCTTAGCTAGTTTCTTCCATGGAACACTAACCACTTCCTTCCATAAACACGAAGTAGTTTTGTTCATGGCACAATAACTTGTTTCTTTCGTGGTACAATAGCTAGTTCCTTCCATAGAACACTAACTAGTTCCTTCTATGGAACACTAGCCAGTTATTTTCATGGACCAATAGCTTATTCTTTCTACGGGACACTAAGTGGTGTCACCCATGGAACACTAAATATTTTATATTATGGACCACTAGCTAGATCATCCCATAGAACACTAGTTAGTTCCTTCCATGAAACAATTTGATGTTCATTCCATGGGACACAAGCTAGAAATATGTAGTTCCTTCCATTGAACACTAAGTAGTTCCTCCCATGGCTAACTAGCTGGTTCCTTCCATGAAAAACTAGCTGGTTTCTTTCATGGAAAACTAGCTTTTTCCTTCCATGGAACACCAAGTACTTCCTTCCATGGAACACTAAGTAGTTCCTTCCATAGAACACTAGCTAGTTTCGTCCATGGAACACAAGCTAGTTCCTTCCATGGAACACTAGCTACTTTCTTCCATGGAACACAAGCTAGTTTCTTCCATGTTACACAAGCTAGTTCTTTCATTGAACAATAACTAGTTCCTGTCATGGAGCAGTAAGTAGTTCCTTCCATGGAACACTAAAAAGTTCCTCCCATGGAACACTATCTAGTTCCTTCCAAGGCACACTGGCTAATTCCTTCCTTGGAACACAAAGTGGTCTCTTCCATGGAACATGAAGTAGTTTCATACATGGAAAACTAAGCAGTTTCTTCCATGGAACATTGCTAGATCCTTCCATGGATCACTAAGTAGTTCCTTTCATGGAACTCTAGATACTTCCTTTCCTGAAACACTAACTCGTAGCTTCCATTGAACAGTAGGTAATATTTTACATGGAACACCAAGTAGTTCCTTCCACGGAAAACTGAGTATTTTCTTCTCTGAAACACTAGCCAGGCCCTTCCATGGAACACTAGATAGTTCCTTTCATTGAACACTAGCTAGTTCCTTCCAAAAAACATCACCTGTTTCTTCCATGGGACACTAGCCAGTTTTTTTCCTTGGAACACTAACAAGTTCCTTCTCTGGAACACTAAGTAGTTCTTTTCCTGGAACACTAACTAGTACCTTTCCTGAAACACTAAATAGATGCTTCCATGGAACATTAAGTAGCTACTTCCATAAAAACCTAAGGAGTTTCTTTTCATGGAAAACTTGCTTGTTCCTTCCATGGAATATTATATAATTTCTTCCATGGAACACCAACTAGTTCCTTCCAAGCAAAACTAGTTTGTTCCTTCCATGGAACACTATCTAGTTTCTTTCATTACACAATAAGTAGTTTTTTTCATTGAACACTAAGTAGTCCCTTCCATGGATCACTAGCTAGTTCCTTCCATTGAAAACTAGCTAGATTCTTCCATGGAACTCTAAGTAGTTCTTTCCATGGAACATTAACGAGTTCCTTTCATAAAACAGTAAGTAGTTTCTTCCATGAAACACTACCTATTTCTAGCTAGTTCCTTCTATGGAACACTAGCTAGTTACTTCCGTGGTATTCTAGCTAGTTCCTTCCATGGAATACCAAGTAATTTTTTCCATTGTGCACTAAGTAGCCTTTTCCATGGAACACTCGCTAGTTCCTTCCATGGAACACTCGCTAATTTTTACCATGCTACACTAAGTAGTTCATTCTGTGGAACACTAGCAAGTTCCTTCCTTGGAACACTAAGTAGTTTCTCTATGGAACACTAAGCAATTCCTTCCGTGAAACATTTGCTACTTCCTTCCGTGTAACACTAAGTAGGTCCTTCCCTGGAACTCTAGCTAGTTTTTTCCATTGAACACTAGCTAGTTCCTTCCATGAAACACTAACTAGTTTCTTTTATGGAACATGAACTGGTTCCTTCCATGGAACACTAGCTAGTGGTTTTCAATGGAACACAAGCTAATTTCCTCCATGGAACACTAAGTAGTTTTTTCCATGGAACACTAAAGTTTCTTCTAAGGAAAACTAGCTAGTACCTTCCATTGAACACTAAGTAGTTCCATCCATGGAACACTAAGTAATTCCTCCCATGTTACACTAGCTAGTTCCTTCCATGGAACAATAGCTAGTTCATTTTATAGAAAATTAAGTCGTTTCTTCCCTGGAACATTAGCTAGTTTCTTCCATGAAATATTAAGTAATTCCTTACATGCAACACTAAATACTTACTTCCATGGAACACTAGTTAGTTTTTTCCATGGTACACTAAGTAGTTCTTTCCCTGGAACACTAAGTACTTCCTTCAATGGAACACTAACTTGTTTCTTCAATGGAACAGTAACTTGTTCCTTCCATGGAACTCTAAGTAATTTCTTCCTTGAAACACTAGGTGGTTCTTTCCCTGGAACAATAACTAGTTACTTCTCTGGAACACTAAGTAGTTTCTTCCCCACAACACTATTTTCTTTCCTGGAAAACTACCTAGTTGCTTCCATGGAACACTATATACTACCTTGCATACAACACTAATTATTTTCTTTCATGGAACACTAACTTATTCCATCCATGAAACGCTGGCTAGTTTCATTCATGGTACACTAAGTAGTTTCTTCCACTGAACACGTAGTAGTACTTTCCATGGAACATTAGCTAGTTTATTCCATGAAACACTAGCTAGTTACTTCCATTGAACACTAAGTAGCTCTTTCCATGGAAGACTAAGTAGTTCCTTCAATGAAACACTAAGTAGTTTCTTCCATGGAACACTAAGTAGGTTCTTCCATGGAACACTAGCGAGTTATTTTTATGGAACATTAGCTAGTTTCTTCCAGGAACACAAGATAGTTCCTTCCATGGAACACTAACTAGTTCCTTCCATGGAACACTAGCTAGTTCCATCTATGTACCACTAAGTAGATTCTCCTATGGAGCACTAAGTAGTTTCTTCTATGGACCACTAGACAGTTCTTTCATTGGAGCAGTAGCTTTTTACTGCCATGGAACACTAAGTAGTTTGTTTCCATGAAACATTAAGTAGGTTTTTTTTATGGATCACTAGCTGGATCCCCCTTGGAACACTAGTAAGTTTCTTCCACGCAACAGAATGAATTTCTTCCATGGAACACTAGCTAGATTTTTCCATGGTACACTAAGTAGATCCTTCCATGGAACACTAAGTTGTTTTTTACATGGAACACTAACTTGTTCCTTCCATGTAACACTAGCTAGTTCCTTCCAAGGAATACTGCTAGTTTCTTCCATGAAACACTAAGTAGTTCCTTCCATGGAACATTAAGGAGTGTCTTCCATAGAATATTAAGTAGTGCCTTCCCTGGAACACTAGCTAGTTCCTTCCATGGAACACTAAGTAATTCTTTCCATGGAACACTCTCAGTTCCTTCCATAAAACACTACTAGTTCTTTCCATGGAACACTAAGTAGATCCTTCCATGGAACATTATGTAGTACGTTCCATGGAACACTACGTAGTTCCTTCAATGGAAAATTAGATAGTTCCTTCCATGGAACACTACTAGTTCCGTCCATGGTACACTATGTAATTCCTTCGATGGAACACTCTGTAGTTCGTCCATGGAACACTAAGTACATTCTTCCATGAAACAGTAACTTGTTTCTTCCATGGAACAATAAATTGTTCCTTCCATGGAACGCTAAGTAGTTCCTTCCACGGAACAGTAATTAGTTCCTCCATGGAACACTAGCTTCTTTTTTTCATGGAACAGTAAGTATTTCTGTCCATGAAACCCTAGCTAGTTCCTTCCATGGAAAACTAAGTAGTTCCATCCAAGGAACACTAGCCAGTTCCTTCCATGGACGACTACTTTCCTATCCATGGAACACAAAGATGTTCCTTGAATTGAACATTAAGTAGTTCCTTCAATTGAACACTTAGGGATTCTTTTTATGGAACACTATCTAGTTCCTTCTATGCAACACTACCAGTTCCTTTCATGGAACACTAAGTAGTTCCTTCAATGGAACACTCTGTATTTCCTTCCATGGAACAATATTTCGTTTTTCCATAGAAAAATATCTTGTTTCTTCCATGGAACACTAAATTTTTCCTTTCAAGGAACACTAAGTAGTTCCTTCCATGGAACACTAAGTAGTTTCATCACTGGAACACTAGCTAGTTTCTTTCCTGTAACACAAGCCAGTTCCTTTTTTGGAACACTAACTACTCCTTTCTCTGGAACACTAAGTAGTTTCTTTTCTGGAACACTAACTATTACCTTTCCTGGAACACTAGCTAGTTCCTTCCTTACAACATTAAGTAGTTACTTCCATGCAACCCTAAGTAGTTTCTTCCATGGAACACTACTTAGTTTCTTTAAAGGGGCACTAAGTAGATTCATTCATGAAACACTAAGTAGTCCCTTCCATGGAACACCAACTTGTTCTATCCATGGGAAACTAGTTAATTCGGTTCATGGAACACTAACTAGTTCCTTTCATGGTACACTAGAAACTTCTAGCTAATTCCTTCCATGGAACACTAGCTAGTTACTTCCGTGGAAATCTAGAAAGTTCCTTCAATGGAAAGCAAAGTAGTTTTCCATGGAACACTATCTAGTTCTATCCATGGAACACTAGATAGTTTATTCCATATAACACTAGCTAATTATTTCCATGAAACTTTAAGTAGTTCCTTCCATGTAACACTAAATAGCTACTTCCATGGAACAATAACGAATTGCTTTCATGGAACAATAGTAGTTCCAACCATGGAACACTAAGTAATTCCTTCCATGAAACACTAGGTAATTTCATCCATGGATCACTAAGTGGTTCCTTCCCAAAAACACTAAGTAGTTTCTTCCATGGAACACTACGTAGTTCCTTCCCCGGAACACTAAATAGTTTATTCTATTGAACATAGCTAGTTCCTTCCCTGGGACCTAACTAGTTTCTTCCATAAAACACTAACAAGTTCCCTCCATGGTACACTAGCTAGTCCCCTCCATAAAACACTAAGGAGTTCCTTCCATGGAACACAAAGTAGTTCCATTCATGGAACACTAACAAGTTTTATGCGTGGAACACTAGGTAGTTCCTTTCATGTAACATTAAGTTGTTTCTTCCATGAAACACTAAGTAATTCCCTTCATGGAACACTACGTTGTTCCTTCCATGGAACAGTAAGTAGTTTTTTCAATGGTATACGAACATATTTTTTCCATTGAACACTATCAGGTTTATTCCAGTGAACAGTAAGTACTTCCTTCCATGGAACACTAAGTATCTTTTTCCATGCAACATTAAGTAATTTATTTAAGCAACATTAGCTAGTTCCTTCCATGGTACACTAAGTAGTTCCTTCCATGAAACAATATGTAGTTTTTTTCCATGGAACCCTTAGTAGTTTCTTCCCTGGAACACTATCTAGTTCTTTCCATGGAACACCAGGTATTTCTTTCCATGGAACACCAGCTCGTTTTTTCCATGAAACACTGGCTAGTTCTTTCCATGGAACACTAGCTAGTTCCTTCCATGGAACACTAAGTAGTTTTTTCAATGGAACGCTAAGTAGTTCCTTCCATGGAAATCTAAGCAGTTTCTTCCCTGGAACACTTGCTTGTTCCTTCAATGGAACGCCAGCGTGTTCCTTCCATGAAACGTTAGATAGTTTGTTCCATAAAACGCTATCTAGTTCCATCCCTGGAACACTAGCTATTTCTCTCCCCGGAACACTAACTACATCCTCCTCTGGAACACTAAGTACTTCCTTCCCAGGTACACTTGGTAGTTTCTTCCATGAAAGACGAGTTAGTTTCTTCCATGGAAAACTAAATATTTTCTTCCATGGAACAATAACTAGTTCCTTCTATGAAACAGTATGTAGTTTCTTCAATGAAACACCAGCTCTTATTTCCATGGAACACTTAGTAGTTCCATCCATGAAACAAAAATTAACTCCTTCCATGACACTAGCAAGTTCCCTCTATGGAACACTAGCTAATTCTTACCATGGAACACTAAGTAGGTCCTTCCATGGAACACTAGTTAGTTACTTCCATGAAACAGTAAGTATATTCTTCCATGGAACACTAAGTACTACTTTCAAGAACCACTAGCTAGTTTATTCCATGGACGACTAAGTATTGCCTTCCATGAAATACAAAGAGGTTCCATCTATGGAACACTAATTTTTTATTTATTTTTTATGGTACACTACTTAGTTACTTCCATGTAACACTGACTTGTTTCTTTCATGGAACACTAGCTTGTTTTTTTCATGGAACACTAGCAAGTTCCTTCCATGGAACACTAAAGGGACACTGAGTAGTTCCTTCCATGGAACAATAAGTAGTTCTTTCCATGTACACTAGCTAGTTCCTTCAATTGATCACCAGCTTGTACTTTTCATGAAACACTAAGTTGTTCCTGCCATGGAACACAAAGTAGTTCCTTTTATGGAACACTAACAAGTTCCTTCCATGGAACTTTAAGTAGTTCCTTCCATGTAACACTAGCTAGTACCTTCCATGAACACGAAGTAGTACTTTTCATGGAACACTAAGTAGTTCCTTTCATGGAACACTAAGAATGTTCTTCCATGGAACACTAGCTAGTTCCTTCCATGGAACAGCATGTAGTTTTTTCCAACAACACTAAGTAGTTCCTTCAATGGAACACTAACTAGTGCCTTACATGAAACACTAGCTAGTTCCTTCCATGAATCACTATGTAGTTTCTTCCATGTAACACTAAGTATTTCCTTTTATGGAACACTAGCTAGTTTCTTCGATGAAACACTAACTAGTTCCTTGCATGGAACACTTAGTAGTTCCAACCATGGAATATTAAGTAGTTCCTCCCATGGAACTCAAAGTAGTTCCTTCCATGGAACACTAGATAGTTTCTTCAATGAAACACTAAGCAGTTTCTTCCATGGGGCACCTGGTAGTTTTTTCCATGGAACACTAGTAGATTTTTTTCATGGAACACTATGTAGTTCCTTTCTTGGAACACTAGGATGTTCATTCCATGGAACACTAAATATTTTCCTCATGGTGCACTAAGTAGTTTTTTCCATGTAGCACTAAGTACTTCCTTCCATGGAACACTAGCTAGTTAATTCCATGCAACACTTAGTATTTCCTTCCATGAAACAATAAGTAGTTCCTTCCATGGAACAGTCGCTAGCTCCTTTCATGGAACACTACCTAGTGACGTCCATGGAACACTAGCTTGATCCTTCCATGGAACACTAACAGTTTCCTTCCATGGAACATTAAGTATTTCCTTCCATGTAACACGAACATATTCCTTCCATGTAACACTAGCTCATTCATTCCATGGAAAAGTAAGTAGTTCCTTCCATGGAACACTAAGGAGTTAGTTCCAAGGAACACTAGCTAATTCCTTCCATGGAACACTAAATACTTTCTTCTATTAAACACTAAGTAGTTCCTTCCATGGAACATTAGTTAGTTCCTTCGATGAAACACTATGTGGTATTTTTCCATGAAGCACTTGGTAATTCATTCCATGGAACACTAATTAGTTCCATCCATGGAACACTAGTTTATTACTTCCACGTAACACTAGTTGGTTCCTTCCATGGAAAAGTAAGTAGTTTCCTACATGAAACACTAGCTCATTCATTCCATGGAAAAGTAAGTAGTTCCTCCCATGGAACACTAGCTAATTCCTTCCATGGAACACTAAGTACTCTCTTCCATTAAACATTAAGTAGTTCCTTCCATGGAATATTAGTTAGTTCCATCGAACACTTGGTACCATGGAACACTTGGTAGTTCACTCCATGGAACCCTTAGTAGTTTTGTCCATGGAACACTAATTATTTTTTTCCATAAATCACTATCTAGTTCCTTCCATGGAACACTAGCTAGTTTCTTTCATAGATAACTAAGTAGTCCCTTCCATGGAACACTAAGTAGTTTCTACCATGGAACACTAACTAGTTCCTTCCCTGAACACTAAGTAGTTAATTTCATGGAACATTACGTCGTTTCTTCCATGGATCACTAGCTAGTTCTTTCCATGGAACAGTTGCTAATTTCATTCATGGATCACTAAGTAGTTCCTTCTATGGAACACTAAGTAGTTCTTTCCATAAAACACTAGGTAGTTCCTTCCATGGAACAGTATCTAGTTCCTTCCATTGAACACTAGCTAGTTCCTTTCATAGATAACAAAGTAGCCCCTTACACTGAACACTAAGATGTTTTTTCCATAGAACAGGAGCTAGTTCTTTCTATGGAGCCATAGCTAGTTCTTTCACGGAACTCTACCTAGTAAATTCCATGAAACACCAGCTCGTTCCTTCTATGAAACACCAGCTAGTTCATTTTATGGAATACTAGCTAGTTCCATTCATGGAACAATAAATTGTTTTGGCCATGGAACACTAACTAGTTCCATCCATAGAACACAAGCTAGCTCCATCCATGGAACACCAGCTATTTCCTTTCATAGAAAACAAAGTAGTTTTTTCCATGGGACACTAAGTAGTTCCTTCCATGAAACAGTAGCTAGTTTCTTCCCAGGAACACTAAGTAGTTCCTTCCATGAAACACTAGCTATTTCCTTTCATGGAGTACTAAGTTGTTCCTTCCATGAAACATTAACTAGTTCCTTCCATGGAACGCTAGGTAGTTTCTTCCATAAAACACTAACAAGTTCTTTCCAAGGAACACTAAGTAGTTTCTTCCATTGAACACAAGATTGTTTCTTCCATAAAACACTAGCAAATTCTTTCCATGGAACACTAAGTAGTATCTTCCATGGAACACTACGTAGTTTCTTCCATGGAACATTAGCTAGTTCCTTCTATAAAACACTACCAAGTTTTTTCCTTGGACCACTAAGTGGTTCCTACCATGGACTATAATAATTTCCTTTTAAGAAACAATAGCTAATTCCTTCAATGAACAGTATTTTCTTTCATATAACACTAAGTAGTCCCTTTCATGGAACACTAACTATTTCCTTTCATGGAAAACTTGCTAGTTCATTCCATGGAACACTAAGTATTTCCTTCCATGGAACACTACTAGTCCCTTCCATGGAACACTGGCAATTTTTTATTTCAAGGAACACTACCTAGTTCCTTACATGGAACACTAGATAGTTCCTTCCATTAAACACTAAGTAGTTTTTTCCATGGACACTAAGTAGATTCTTCCATGGAACACAAACTAATTCCTACCATGGAACATTAGCTAGTTCCTTTGATGAAACGCTAAGTAATGTCTTCCATGGAACACCTGGTAGTTTATTCCATGGAACACTAAGTAGTTTCTTTCATGGAACACCAGTTAATTCATTTTAAGAAGCACTTATTAATTCCTTTCATGGAACACTAGATAGTTCCTATTACGGAACATTAACTACGCCTTTCCATTGAACACTAGCTCATTCCTTCCATGGAATAATATGTAGTTTCTCCCATGGAACACTAAGTAGTTTGTTATATGGAACACTAGCTAGTTATTTCCATAGAACAGTAATTATTTTCTTCCATGAAACACTAAGTAGTTCCTTCCATAAAATACTAACTACTGCCTTCCATGAAACACTAGCTAGTTCCATCCATGAATCACTAAGGAGTTCCTTCCATGAAACAGTAAGGATTTCCTTCTATGGAACACTAGCTAGTTCCTTCCATAAAACACTAATTAGTTTCTTCCACGGAACACGTGGCAGATCATTCTACGGAACACTTAGTAGTTCCAATCGTGGAACACTAAGTAGTTCCTTTCATGGAACACTAAGTAGTTTCTTCCATGGAAGACTAGCTAATTCATTCCATGGAACACTTGCTATTTCTTTCATGGAGCACTAAGTAGTTCCTTCTATGGAACACTAAGTACTTCTTTGCATAAAACACTAGGTAGTTCTTTCCATGGAACACAAGCTAGTTTCTTCCATTGAACACTAAGTAGTTTTTTTTTTATGGAAAACTAAGTAGTTTCTTTCCTGGAACACTAGCTAGTTCCCTCCATGGAACACTAAGTACTTTCTTAAATGAAATACTAAGTTTTTCTTTCCATGGAACACTAACTAGTTTTATCCATAGTCTTTAGCTGGTTCCTTTCAAGGAAAACTAAGTAGTTCGTTCCGTGAAATACTAAGTAAATCGTTCCTTGAAACAATACATTGTTCTCTCCATGGAAAGCTAAGTAGTTTCTTTTATAGAACACTATCTATTTTTTTCTTTGAACACTCGCAGGTTTATTCCAGGGAACACTAAGTGGTTCATTCTAAGGATCACTAGCTACTTCCTTCCATGGAACACTAACTAGTTTCTTCCACGGAACACTAAGTAGTTTCTTTTATGGAACACTAAGTAGTTCCTTCAATGGAACACTAAGTAATTCTTTCCTAGAAACACTAACTAGTTCCTTCCAAGGAACACCAGCTAGTTCCTTCCATGGAACAATAACTAGTTCCATCTATGGAACACTAAGTAGATCCTTCCATGGAACACTAGCTAGATTTTTCCATGGAACACTACCTAGTTCTATCTAGTTCCTTCCATGAAACACTAAGTAGTTAATTCCATGGAACACTAAGTAGTTCCATCCATGAAACACTAAGTAGATATTTCCATGGAACACTAAGTAGTTCCTTCCATGGGAAACTAGCTAGTTCCTCCCATGAAGCATTAGGTAGTTTTATCCATGGAACACTAGCGACTTCCTTCCATGGATTACTAGCTGGTTTCTTCCATGGAACACTAGCTTGTTCTTTCATGGATCACCAGCTAGTTTCTTCCTTGGAATACTAGCTACTTCCTCCACTGGAACACTAGCTTTTTCCTTCCCTTGAACACTAGCTTGTTCTCTTTCTGGAACCATAACTAGTTTCTTCCATGGAATACTAACTAGTTTTTTCCATGGAACCCTAGGTAGTTTCTTCAAAAGTACACTAGCTAGTTTTTTCCAGAAAACACTAAGTAGTTCTTTCCACTGAACCCTAATAACTTTCTTCCAAGGAACACTAGCTAGTTCCCTTCATTGAACAATAAGAAGTTCCTTCCATGGAACACGAAGTAGTTCCTTGCATGGAACATTAAGTAGTTCTACCTATGGAATACTAATTAGTTTAATCCATGGAACACTAGTTAGCTTCTTCCATGGAACAGTAACTAATTCCTTCCAGAAATCACTACGTTGTTTTTTCCATGGAACACTAGCTAGTTCCTTCCTTGGAAAACTATCTGATTTCTAGCAGGCACACTAACTAGCTCCTTCAGTGTAACACTAGCTACTCCCTTCCATGGAACAATAGCAAGTTCCTTCCATGGAACACTAAGTAGTTTTTTCCTTGGAACTCTAGCTTGTTTTTTCCAACGAACACTCACTAGTTACCTCCATGTAACACTAGATAATTCTTTCCATGGAACACTAAGTAATTCCTTCCATAGATCAGTAACTAGTTCCTTCCATGGAACAATAGCTAGTTTCTTCCATGGAACACTAAGTATTTTCTCCTATAAAACACGAAGTAGTTTATTTTTTGGAACAGTAGCAGGTTCCTTCCATGGAACACCAGTAGTCCACCACGGAACACTAAGTATTTCCTTCTATTAAGCATTTAGTAGTCCCTATCATGGAACACTGGCTAGTTCATTCCTGGAACATTAGGTAGTTTCTTCTAGGGACACTAAGTAGTTGTTTCCATGGAACACTATATAGTTCATTCCAAAGAACACTAGATAGTTCCTTCCTTGGAACAATAAGTAGTTCCATCCATGGAACACTAAGTAGATTTTTTTTTTTTATCCTCACCGAAGGACATTTTTCCAATTTTTGTACAGATAGAGTGGGAGGGAGAGAGAGAGAGTGAAACATCGATGTGAAAGGGACACATCGAGTGGCTGCCACCCCCACGACCAACCAGGGCCGGGGACAAACTGCAACCGAAGTACGTGCCCTTAGCGGGAACCGAACCCGGGTCTCTCCAGACAGCAGGCCGACGCTCTAACCGCTGAGCTAAACCGGCTAGGGCACTAAGTAGATTTTTTTGATGGAACACTCCCTAGATCCGTCCATAGAACACTTAGTAATTTTTTCCATGAAACACTAGCTAGATCTTTCCATGGAACATTAAGTAATTCCTTCCATGAAACACTAAGTTGTTTCTTCCATGGAACACTTGCTAGTTCCTTTTATGTAACACTAGCTAGTTCCTTCAATGGAACATTACGTAGTTTCTTCCATGGAAAACTACCTTGTTTCTTTCATGGAACACTTAGTAATTTTTTTCAATGAAACACTACCTAGATCTTTCCATGGAACACTAAGTAATTCCTTCTATGGAACACTAAGTAGTTCCCTCCATGGAACACTAGCTAGTTCCTTCCATGAAACAGTAAGTAGTTCCTTCCATGGAACACTAAGTAGTTTCTTCTATGGAACAATAAGTAGTTTTTATTTATGGAACAGTAGCTAGATTCTTCCATGGAACAGTAGCTAGATCTTTCCATGAAACACTAGGTAGTTCCTTCCATGGAACACTACCTAGTTCCTACCGTGGTAAACTAACTAGCTTCTTCCGTGTAACACTAGCTAGTTCCTTCAATGGAACATTAAGAAACTTTTTCCTAGGAACACTAACTAGGTCCTTCCAAGGAACACCAGCTCATTCCTTTCATGGAAACTTAGTAATGCCATCTATGGACACTAGCTAGTTCCTTCCATGGAACACTAAGTAGTTCCTCCATGGAACACTAGCTAGTTCTTTCTCTGGATCACAAGCTTGTTCCTTACTTGGAACACTAGCTATTTCCTTCTCTGGAACACTAAGTAGTTCCTTCCATGGTATACTAGTTAATTACTTCCATTGAACACTTGCTAGTTTCTTCCATGGAACACTAAATAGTTCTCTCCATGAAACATTAAATATTTCTTTCCATGAGACACTATCTAGTTCCTCCCATAAGACACTAACTGGTTACTTCTAGGGAACACTAGCTAGTTCCTTCCATTGAACACTAACCATTTTCTTCCATGAAACACTAAGTAGTTTCTTCCATGGAAACATGGCTACTTACTTCCATGGAACACTAAATAGTTTCTTTTATGGGACACTAAATAGTTCCATTCATGAAACACTAGCTAGTTCCTTCCATGGAACACTAGCTAGTTCCTTACATGGATCACAAGCTGGTTCCTTCCATGGAACACAGGCTACCTATTTCCTGGAACATTAGCTAGTTCCTGACATGGAACACTGGGTACTTTTTCTCATGAAACACTAAGTTGTTTCTACCATGGAACACTATCTAGTTTCCTTCATGGACAACTAAGTAGTCATCCATAAACACTAGCTAGTTTCTTCCATTGAACTCTAGCTAGGTTCTTCATGGAACATTAAGTATTTCCTTCCATGAAACACTAAGTAATTCCTTCCATGGGACACTAGGAAGTTCCTTCCATGGGACAATAGCTACTTTCTCCCATGGAACACTAAGTAGTTCCATCCATGGAAAACGATGTATTCCTTTATATGGAACAAACTAATTTCTTAAATGGAACACTAAGTAGTTTCTTCCATGGAACACTAGCTTGTTCTTTCCATAGATCACTAAGTAGATCCTTCCATGAAACACTACGTAGTTCCTTACATATACACTAGCTAGTTCCTTCTATGGAACACTTGCTAGTTCTTTTTTTTTTTATCCTCACCTGAGGAAATTTTTCCATTTTTTGTACATATAAAGTGGGAGGGAGAGAGAGGGAAACATCGATGTGAAAGGGACACATCGAGTGGCTGCCACCCGCACGACCAACCAGGTCCGTTGACAAACTGCAACCGAGGTACATGCCCTTAGCGGGAACCGAACCCAGGTCTCTCCTACCGCAGGTGGACGCTCCAATCGCTGAGCCAAACCGGCCAGGGCTAGCTAGTTCACTTAATGGAACACTAAGTAGATCCTTTCAAAGAACAATAAGTAGTAACTTCCATGAACACTAGCTAGTTTATTCCAGGATCACTAGCTAGTTTTTTCCATGGAACAATAAGTAGTTACTTCCATGGAACACTAGCTGGTGTCATCTATAGGACACAAAGTAGGTACTTCCATGGACCAATAGTTATTTTCTTTTATGGCACACTAACCATTTTCTTCCATAAAACTCTAGTCAGTTCCAACCATGGAACTCTAGCTAGTTCCTTCCATGGAACACTAAGTAGTTTCTTCCATGAAACACTATGTAGTTCCATCCATGAAACATTAACTAGAACTTTCCATGGAACACTTAGTAGTTCCATCCATGGAACACTAGCTAGTTTCTTTCACTGAATACTAGCTATGTCCTTCTATGGAACACTAAGTAGTTCCTTCCATGGAACACAAGTTAATTTTTCCATAAAATACTAAGTAGTTTCTTCCATGGAACAAAAGTTAGTTTCTTCCATGGAATACTAAGCAGTTTTTTCCATGGAACACTATCTAGACTTTTTTTTTGAACACTAAGTAGTTCCTTCCATGGAACACTAGCTATTACCTTCAAATGAACACTAGCTAGTTCCTTCCATGGAAAATTAGCTAGGTCCTTCCATGGAACACTAGGTAATTCCCTCATTACAACAATAAGTAGTTTCTTGCATCGGACACAGGCTAGTTCCTTCAAAGGAATACTAGGTAGTTCCTTCCATTGACCACTAAGTATTTTCTATCATGGAAAACTATCTAGTTCCTTCCATTAAACAGTAAGTAGTCCCTTCCATAGAATATTATCATAGACTTTCCATGGAGCACTAGGTAGTTCCTTGCATGGAATGCAAAGTAGTCACTTCCATAAAGCACTAGCTAGTTCTTTCCATAGAAAATAAACTCGTTCCTTCCATGGAACACTAAGTAGTTACTTCCATAAACACTAAGTAGTTCCTTCTATGGAACACAAACTATTTCCTTCCATAAAAACACTAAGTAGTCTCTTCCATGAAACACTAAGTAGTTTCTTCCAAGGGACACTAACTAGTCCCTTTCAGGGGAACCTAGCTAGTTTCTTTCATGGAACACTAGCTAGTTCTTTCAATGGAACACTAGCTAGTTCCTTAATGGAACACTAGCTAGTTTTCCCATGGAACACTAAGTATTTCCTTCCAATTAAAAACTAGCTAGTTCTTTTATTTGAACACTAGCCAGTTCCTTCTACAGAACATTACCTAGATTCTTCCATGGAACAATAGCTAATTCCTTCCATGGAACAGTATCTAGTTTTTTCCATGGAACACTATGGAGTTCCTTTTATGGAACACTAGATAGTTCCTTCCATAAAACTTTACCAAGTTTTTCCATGGGACACTAAGTAGTGCATTCCAAGGAACACTCAGTTGATCCTTCCATGGAACGCTAAGTAGTTCCTTACATGTACACTAGCTAGTTCCTTCCATGGATCACTAGTTACTTTCTTCCATGGAACACTATGTAGTTCTTACCATGGAACACTATGAAGTTCTTTCCATGAAACACTAGGTAGCTCCTTTCACGAACAAAGAGTAGATTCAACTATAAAACACTAGCCAGTTTCTTGAATGGAAATCTAGCCAGTTTCTTCCATGGAACAGTAAGTAGTTTCTTCCATGGAACACTAAGTATTTTTTTTCCAAGGAACACTAGCTACTCCATCCATGGATCCCTAAGTAGTTTCTTCCATTGAACACTAAGAATTTTCGTCCAAGGAACACTAGCTATTTCCATCCATGGAACACTAAGTAGTTTCTTCAATGGCACACAAGATAGTTCTTTCCATTGAACACTACCTAGTTTCTTCTAAGGAACACCAGCTAGTTCCTTCCATGGAACACTTAGTTGATTCTTCCATGGAACACTAAGTCGAACCTTCCACGTACACCAACTATTTCTTTCCTTGTATCAATAGCTAAATTCTTCCATGAAACACTAAGTAGTTCATTCCATAAAACACTAAGTAGTTCCTTCCATGGAACACTAGCTAGTTCCTTCCAGAAAGACTAGCTAGATCCTTCCATGGAAAACTAGCTAGTTCTTTTTATTGAACACTAAGTATTTCATTCCATGAAACACTAAGTAGTTTCGTCCAAGGAACACTTTCTGGTTCCTTTCATGGAATACTAGCTAGTTAATTTCATGGAGCACTCGCTATTTCCTGCCATGGAACACTAGCTAGTTCCTTCCATGGAACACTAGCTAGTTCCTTCCATGGAACACTAGCTAGTTTTTTCCATGGAACACTAGCTAGTTCCTTCCATGGAACACTAAATAGTTCTTTCCATGGACCACTAAATAGTTCTTTCCATGAAACACGAAGTAGTTTCTTTATTGGAACATTAGCTAGTTCCTTCCATGGAACACTAGCTGGTTCCTTCCATGGAACAATAAGTAGTGCCCTCCATGGCACATTAGCTTGTTCCTTCTAAGAAACAGTAGCTAGTTTTTTCCATGAAACAATAAGTAGTTCCTCCCATGGAACAGTAACTAGTTCCTTTAATGGAATACAAGCTAGTTCCTTCCATTGAACAACAATGAGTTCCTTCCATGTAACACTAAGTAGTTAACTCCATGGAACACCATCTAGTTCTTTTCATAGAACAGTATGTAGTTCCTTCCATGGAACACTAAGTGGTTTCCTCCATGGAACACTAAGTAGTACTTTCATTGGAATACTAAATACATCCTTCCATGGAACACTAAGAAGTTCCTTCTATGGAACACTTAGTAGGGGCTTCCATGTAACAATATCTTGTTTTCTTCATGGACCACTAAATATATCCTTCCTTGGAACACTAACTTGTTCCCTCCATGGAAAGCTAGCTAATTTTTTTCCATGAAACACTACCAAGTTCTTTCCATGGAGTACTAAGTAGTTTCATCCATCGAACACTAAGTAGTTCTTTCCATGGAACACTCGCTAGTTCCTTCCATGGAACACTAGATAATTCTTTCTATGGACCTCTAGCTAGTTCCTTTTATGGAACACTACGTAGTTTCCCCCATGGAACACTAATTAGTTCCCTCCATGGAACCCTAAGGAGTTCCTTCCATGGAACACTATGTAGTTTCTTCCATGGAACACTGGCAAGTTCTTTCCATGGATCACAATCTAGTTTTTTCTATGGAGGACCAACTACTTTCTTCCACGGAACACTAAGTAGTTATTTGTAGGGAACACTAGCTAGTTCCTTCCGAGTAACGCCAAGTAGTTTCCTCCATGGAACAGAAGCTAGTTCCTTCCATGGAACTCTACCTAAAACTTTCAATGGAACACTAAGTATGTCCATACGTGGAACAGTAGCAAGTTCCTTCCATGGAACACTAGCCAGTACCTTCAATAAAACAGTAAGTAGTTTCTTCCATGGAACACTATAAATTTCCTTCCATGGAACACTAAGTAGTTTCTTCCATGGAACACTATGTAGTTTCCTCCATGGAACACTAGCTAGTTTCTTCCATGAAATATTAAGTAGTTTCTTCCATAGTTCTTTTAAGGGAACACTAAGCAGTTCCTTCAATAACACACTGGCGTGTTCTTTCCATGAAACACTAGGTAGATTATTTTATGGAATACCAAGTAGTATCTTCCATAAAACACTAAGTAATTCCTTCCATGGAACACTAGCTAGTTCCTTCCATGGAACACGAGCTAGATGTTTTTTTTTAACACAAAGTAATTCCTTCCATAGAACACAAAGTAGTTCCTTACATTTAACACTAGCTAGTTTTTTCCAGGAAATATTAAGTATTTCCTTCCATTAAACCCTAAGTAGTTCCTTATTTAAGACACTTGCTAGTTGCTTCCATGGAACATAAGCTAGTTCTTTCCATGGAACAGTAGCTACTTTCTTCCATAAAACACCGGTAGTTACTTCCATGGAACTCTGGCTACTTTCTTCCATGTAACACTAAGTAGTTTTATTCATGGAACACTAACTACTTCCATCCATGGAATACTAACTTCCATGAAAAAATAAGTAGTTTCTTCCATTGGACTCTAGATAGTTCCTCCATGAAACACTAGCTAGTTCCTTCCATGGAACACTAGCTACTTTGTTCCATGGAACACTAGGTAGTTTCTTCCATGGACCACTAAGTACTTCCTTCCATGAAACACTAAGTAGTTTGTTCCATGTAACACAAACTAGTAGCTTCCATGGAACACTACCTAGTTTTTTCCATGGAACACCACGTATTTATTTCCATGGAAAACGAAGTATTTCCTTCCATGGAATACTAGCTTGTTCTTTCCATCAACCAATAGCTACTTTTTTCTTGGAACACTAAGTAGTTTCTTCCATAGAACACTAGATAGATCGTTTCATGGAACACTAGCTAGATTCTTCCATGGAGCACTAGCTAGTTCAAACCATGGAACAATAACTAGTTTTTTCCATGGAACACTAACCAGTTCCTTTCATGGAACAATAGCTAGTTCCTTCCATGGTACACTAAGTAGTTCCTTGCATGCAACACTAGCTAGTTTCTCCCATGGAACACTAAGAAATTATTTCCTGGAACACTATGTAGTTTCTTCCTTGGAACACTAGCTAGTTCCCTTCATGGATCACTAGCTAGCTCCTTCCTTAGAACACCAAGTATTTTCTTCCATGGGAAACTAAGAAGTTTCTTCCACGGAACACTAAGTAGTTCCTTCAATGGAACACTAAGTAGTTCCTTACATGGAACACTAGCTGGTTTCTTTCATGAAACCCTAGCTGGCTTCTTCCATGAAACATAAGCTGGTTCCTTTCATGGAACACTAAGTAGTTTCTTTCATGAAACATTAGTTATTTCCTTCCATAGAACCCAAAGAACATCCTTCCATGGAACATTATCTTGTTCCTTCCATGAAACACTAGCTAGTTCCTACCATGGAACACTAAATATTTCCTTTCAAGGAACAATAATTAGTTCTTTCCATAAAACACTAAGTAGTTTGTTCCATGGAACAGTAGCTAGTTTTTACTGGAACACTTGCTAGATCCTTCCATGGAACACTAGATAGTTGCTTCCATTAACACTAGCTAGTTTCTTCAATGGAACACTAGCTAATTCCTTCCATGGAACACTAGCTAGTTTGTTCCATGGAACACTAGATAGTTCATTCCATGGATCACTAGCTAGGACCTTCCATGGAATACTAGCTGGTTCCTTTCCTAGAACACTAGCTAGTTATTTCCCTAAAACATAGCAAGTTCCTTCTCTGGAACTCTAAGTAGTTCCTTCTCTAGACACTAACTAGTTGCTTTCCTGGAACACTAGCTAGTTCCTTCCATGGAATATTAATTAGTTACTTCCTTGAAACCCAAAGTAGTTTCTTTCATGGAAAACATGCTAGTTATTTCCATGGAACACTATTTAGTTCCTTGCATGGAACTCTAACTGGTTTTTTCCATGGAACACTTACTAGTTCCATTCATGGAACACTAGCTAGTTCCTTGAATGGAACACTAGATATTTCCGTTATGGAACACTAAGTAGTACCTTCCATTGAACACTGAGTAGTTTCAGCCAAGGAACACTAGATAAAATTGCCATAGTATACAGGGCTGTGGCTCCGTATTTTGCTACAGCAGTCTTTAATTCCTTTATTAATTTAAAATCATATCCGCCATGGTGATGCCAAGCCTGTCCTTGTGTGTCCATTGTTTCTGTTACTGGAAAAGCCTCTATATCATCTAGTTCTGGTGCAGGCTGTGCGCAAGGAGGGATCTTTGGGGCGGCTCCCCTCATGGGTGGTTTTTAGGCATAATTTTATTTCGAGTGGGCTCGTTTATTTCTTCCTCATTATCACTATCGAATGACATGAAGTCCTCACATTCTTTACTTTCAATTTCATTCCCACTTTTTTTTTCTTTATTTCCTTTTTATCTTCTGTAATATACCCTCACCATTTTCTACTACATTAGCAACGAGGGGATCAGAATGTCTCTGAGATAGGATTTCATCTATTAAATTCAATAAGAAAAATCAATTACCGGGACCTTCTCAGGTCCATAAGTCTTATAGTAATCTTTAAGAGCATCACCGACTATTTTCCATCATTTTTGATCTATAGTTCCCTCTGTAGGAAACCAAGGGCAAACTTCCTTAATATAATCAAAATACCGACACAAATGCTTGATTTTTACCTTTACTCCTCGTGCCTTGATAGCCTTTCCTAGTCCTTCAACGAACATCATATCTTGGCTCATTGCTTGACCCATAATCGCCATTCACTTACCCGAGGGGTGAAGACGCAGCAGGTTCCCACATGGTTCCCTCTTTTCTTTTCCTTTCAGCTGGCCACTCAAATGGCATACTTCACTGGATTCCCCATGCTGGAGACCCACGTATGGCACCACTTGACCCGTCCCGCAGGCCAAGCAACGAGGGCTCTAGAGGGGGAGTGAAGATGAGGACGGACAAGAGACACAAGACATGGAGAAAAGACAGGGCTCTGATCAAGTCTCGTTTATTCTGGGGAGATCCATACTATATATAGAGCAAGAAGCAGAAAAACAAGAACATTTGTTGCCAAGTGATAAGTTTGTGGTAAGCACCCTGAAGCAATTTCAAGTAAATATCACTGGTGGAACAAAAGATAAACAGCATAACTGGCTGAGTAAATGGTTACTTAAAGAAATGCAGAAACATTGTATACAGAGATATTCTGCCTTGGGGCAGGAGATGGCAGAGCAGATTTTAACAAAATGGATGCCATGCAAATAGTCTCCCACAGCTAGTTCCTTCCATTGAACACTAAGTAATCCCTTCCATAAAACACTAACTATTTATTTCCATGGAACACTAGCTAGTTCCTTACATGAAAAACTATGTAGTATTTTCCATGGAACACAAACTAGTTTATTCCAAAGAACAATAGCTAATTCCTTCCATGGAACAGGAAGTAGTTCCTACCATGGAACACTAGCTAGATCCGTCATTGAAACATTAAGTAGTTCTTTCCATGGAACATTAAGTAGTTCCTTCCATTGAACACTAAGTATTTCCTTCTATGGAACACTCGCTAGTTCCAGTTAGTTCCTTCCATGGAACACTAGCTAGTTACCTCCGTGGAACTCTATGTAGTTCCTTCAATGGAAAACTAAGTCATTCTTTCCATGGAACACTAGCTTGTTCCTTCTACAAAAAACTAAGTAGTTCCTTCCCTGGAAAAACATCTGGTTCCTTCCATGGAACACTAGCTAGTTCCTGCCATGGAAAATCAAGTACTTTCTTCCATGGACACTAAGTAGTTCCTTCCATGGAACACTAATTTGTTCCTCCATGGTACACTAGCTTGTTTTTTCATGAAACACTAAGTATTTCCTACCATGGAACATTAGTTCCTTCCATGGAACACTTGCTAGTTATTTCCATGGAACACTAAGTATTTTCTGCCATGGAACACTAGCTAGGTCCTTAAATGGAACAGTAGCTAGTTTCTTATATGGAACACTATGATTTTTCTTCCATGGAACACTTAGTAATTCCATCCAAGAAACACTAGCTAGACCTTTTCATGAAACACTAAGCAAGGACTTCCAGTCAAGATGGCGGCATAGGGAAACGCAGTATCGCGTTCTCCCACAACAACATCCAAGTTACAACAAAACTACAGAACAACCATCATCCAACAGCGCCTGAAATCAAGTTGAATGGAAGTCCTACAACTACGGAATTAATAAAAAAAAAAAGCAGCTACATCCAGACTGGTAGGAGGGGCGGCAGCGCGAGGGGTGGTGGCAGCGGCACGGTGGGCTGGTCCCACACCCAAGTGTGGCGGATAAAAATCAGGAGGCTCCCGCGGCTTGGAAGGTCCTTCCTGAGGACTGAGGGGTCCCCGTCCCACACCAGGTGCCCCGCTCAGGTTTCCAGTGCCAGGAAGAGAAGTCCCCATAACTTCTGGCTGGAAAAACCAGCAGAAACTGAGGCTCAGGGAAGCTGACCTGGCTGGAGCAACAGGCAGCTCCCTAAAGGGCCCGCGCACGGACTGGTCGGACTCTCTCCCTCTAAGCTCGGAGGGGAGGCAGCTCGAGGGGCACCAGAGAAATACAGGGAAGAACTGAGCTGTTTGGCACTGGAGCGAAGGCTGGAGAGGGGGCTTTCTCGGGGACAAACGTGCTGTAAGAGGCCTTTGTTCCTTTGGTGAGCCCTTCCCTGGAGTGGCAGACAGTCGCCATATCTGGGACTCCAGCAACCTGGCTCACACTGGTAGCCCCGCCCTGCTGACTCCCTGAGGCCCCGCCCTACCCCACCCCACACAACTTTCAAGCCCACCCAAGTTGTTGCTACTTGATTAACCATAGGATTGGCCTGTCTTGGATCCTGCTTCAGGTTTTTCCTAAATTCTTTCAAACGAGCATCGGGTCTCAGCGAGCCCCATACCTCTCATTAAGTAATACACAGAAACAAACACAGGGAGGCAGCCAAAATGAGGATACAAAGAAACAGGTCCCAAATGAAAGAACAGAACAAAACCCCAAGAAAAGTACTAAGCGAAATGGAGATAAGCAACCTAACAGATGCTGAGTTCAAAATACTGCTTATAAGGATGCTCAATGAACTCAGTGAGGGCCTCAAGAGCATAAAAAAGTACCAGTCAGAAATGATCGCTGCACAGTTAGAAACGAAGGAGGCTTTAACTGAAATAAAGAATAATTTACATAGCTTCAATAATAGAGCACGTAAATCCAAGGAGCAAACCATCGATTTGGAACATAAGGAAGCAAAAAACGCCCAACCAGAACAGCAAAAAGAAAAAAGAATCCAAAAAAATGAGGATAGTCTAAGGAGCCTCTGGGACAACTTCAAGCGTGCCAACATTCGCATCTTGGGGGTGCCCGAAGGAGAAGAGAGAGAACAAGAAATCGAAAACCTGTTTGAAACAATAATGGCAGAAAACTTTCCTAACTTGGTGAAGGAAACAGACATACAAGTCCAGGAAGCACAGAGAGTCCCAAACAAGATGAACCCCAAGAGGCCCACACCAAGACACATCATCATCAAAATGCAAAAGGTTCAAGACAAAGAGAGAATCCTAAAAGCAGCAAGAGAAAGACAGCTAGTTACCTACAAGGGAGTTCCCATTAGGCTGTCAGCTGATTTCTCAAAAGAAACTTTACAGGCCAGAAGGGAGTGGCAAGAAATATTCAGAGTGATGAAAACCAAGAACCTACAACCAAAATTACTCTATCCTGCAAAGCTGTCATTTAGAATCGATGGATATATAAAAACTTTCCCAGACAAGAAAAAGTTAAAGGAGTTCATCACTACCAAACCGTTATTATATGAAATGATGAAGGGTCTTTGTAAAGAAAAAGATAAAATGTATGAACAAACAAAATGGCAATGAATACATATCTATCAACAATGGAATCTACAAACAAAATGAACAGGAAGAACAGGAACATTCTCATAGATACAGAGAACATTTTGTTGGTTGCCAGTTGGGAAAGGGGTTGGGGGAATGGATGAAAAAGGTGAAGGGATTAAGAAGCACAAATTCATTGCTAGACTGACAAACCTCAAAGGGAAGGGGTTGGGGGGGTGGGAAGAAATAAACCAAAGAACTTATATGCATAACCAATGGACACGGACAATAGTATGGGAAAAGGTGGGAGGGGGGCGGGAGTGGGGAGGAGGGGGTCAATGGGGGAAAAATGTGGAACATCTGTAATACATTTTACATCCAACAATAAAGATGTGGGGGAAGAAAAAAAAAGAAACACTAAGTAGTTCCTTCTAAGGAACACTAAGTAGTCCCTTCCATGGAACATTAAGTAGTTCCTTCCATGGTACACTAGCTAGTTCTATCTAGTTCCTTACATGGAACACTAAGTAGTCCCTTGCATGAAACACTAAGCACTTCCTTCCATGGAACACTAAGGAGTTTCTTCCGTGGAAAACTAAGTAGTTTTTTTCATGGAACACTAGATATTTCCTTTCATGGAAAACTAGCTAGTTCCTACCATGAAACATGAGACAGATTTTTCCATGGAAAACTAGCTAGTTTTTTCAATGAAACACAAAGTGGGTGGTTTGTTTTGTTTTGTTTTGTTTTTTTATGGAACACTAGCTAGTTTTTTCCATGAAACACTATGTACTTCATTCCATGGAACACTAGCTAGATACTTCCATGGAACACTAACTAGTTCCATCCATGGAACAATATTTAGTTTTTTTCATGGATCACTGGTTAGTTACTTCCATGGAACACTAGCTACTTTCTTTCATAAAACACTAGATACTTCCTTCCAGAGAACACTAGCTAGTCCCTTCCATGGAGCACTAAGTAGTTCCTTCCATGGAACACAAAGTGTTTTTTTTTAATGGAACACTATCTAGTTTTATCAATGAAACGTTAGGTAGTTGCTTCCATGTAAAGCTAGCTTGATACTTCCATGGAACACTAACTAGTTCCTTTCGTGGAACAATATTTAGTTTTGTTCATGGATCACTAGCTAGTTCCTTTCATGTAACACTACCTACTTTCTTTCATAAAACACTAGATAGTTTCTTCCATGGAACAATAGCTAGTTCCTTCCACGGAACACTACCTAGTTCCTTCCATAAAACACTAAGTAGTTCCTTCCATGGAACACTACACAGTTTCTTTTATGGGTCACTAGCTTTTTTTTTTTTTCATGGAATACTAGCTAGATTCTTCCCTGGAACACTACATAGTTCTTACCCTAGAATACGGACTAGTTTCCCTCTGGAACACTAAGTAGTTTCTTCTCTGAAACACTAACTAGTTCCTTCTTTGGAACACGAAGTAGTTCCTTCCGTGGAACACTAACTAGTACTTTTCCTGGAACACTAGATAGATCCTGCCATGGAACTTTAAGTAGTTACTTCCATGGAAAACTTGAATTTTATTTCCATGGAACACTATTTATTTTCTGGCATGGGACAGTAACTAGTTTCTTCCATGCAACATGAACTAGATTCTTCCATGGACCACTAGCTAGTATTTTCCATGGAACAATAAGTAGTTCCTTCCATAGAACACTAAGTAGGTCCTTCCATGGAACACTAGCTAGTTCCTTCTATGGGACACCAAATAGTTATTTCCATGGTACACTAGATAGTTCTATATTTCCTTCCATGGAAAACTGGAGAGTTCCTTCCATAAAAAAAAACTAAATTGTTCTTTCCCTGGGAAACTATGTACTCCCTTCCATGGAACACTAGATAGTTCCTTTCATGGAACACTAGCTAGTTCCTTTTATGGAGTGCTAAGTAGTTAGTTTTATTTGAACACTATATAGTCCCTTCCATGAAACACAGGCTAGTTCCTTCCATGGAACACTAAGTAGTTCCTCCAATGGAACACTATTTAATTCCTTCCGTGAAACTCTAGCTAGTTGCTTCCATGAAAAATCAAGTAGTTTCTTCCATGGAACAATAAGTAGTTCCTTCCATGGAACACTAAGTTGTACTTCCATGGAACACTAGCTTGTTTTTTCCATGAAACACTAAGTAGTTTCTTCCACGGAACACTTGCTAGTTCCTTCCATGGAACACTAGATAGTTCCTTCCATGGAGCTCTAAGATGTTTCTTCCTTGGAACACTAGCTAGTTTTTCCATGGAACATTGCTAGTTCCTTCCCCAGAACACTGCATTGTTCCTTCCATGGAACTCTTAGTAATTCCTTCCATGAAACACTAGCTAGATATTTCTATGAAACAAAAAGTAGTTTTTTCTATGGAACACTAAGTAGTCCATTCCATGGAACCCTAAGTAGTTTCTTCCATGGTATACTAGCTATTTCTATCTAGTCCCTTTGTGGAACAAGAGCTAGTTCCAACCATGGAAAATTAAGTAGTTCTTCCAATAGAACAATAAGTAGTCCTTTCCATGGAACAGTAGCTAGTTTCATCCATGGAACACTAAGTATTTTTTTCATGAAACACTAAGTAGTTCCTTCCATGAAACACTAATTACTTCCTTCATAGAACACTATATAGTTCCTTCCATGGAATACTAGGTAGTTCTTTCCATGGAACACTAGCTAGTTCCTTCAATGGAAAATCAAGTAGTTTCGTCCAAGGAACACTAAGTAGTTCCTTCTATGGAACACTAAGTAGTTCCTCCAAGGAACACTAGCTTGTTTTTTACCATGAAACACTAAGATGTTCCTTCCATGGAACACTAGCAAGTCCATTCAATGGAACGGTACCTTGTTCTTGCATAGGACACTAAGTAGTTTCTTCCATGAAACACTAAGTGGTTTTTTTGTTTGTTTGTTTTTGTTTTATTAATTAATTTTTGTTACAAAAGTTTCTCCTTTTTCCCCACTGATTCCCCACTCCCTCTCCCTTCCTGCCATTTCCACAGTTTGTTGTCCATGTCCACTGTTCATGCATACATGCATATAAGTTCTGTGGTTTATCTCTTCTCCACCGAACCCCTATTTAGGGTATGTCAGTCTGTATCCCACTTCCGCGTCTCTGGGACTAACCCCTTCCTCAGACTGTTATGTTCATTATATTCCACAAATAAGTGAGATTATATGAAACTTGTATTTCTCTGTATGGCTTGTTTCACTTAGGATGATACTTTTCAGGTTCCTCCATGTAGTCTCAAAGGATAAGAGATCTTTCTTTCTTACAGCTGCATAGTACTCCATGGTGAATATGTACCACAGGTTTTTTAATTCGTTTACTGATGGACACTTGGGCTGTTTCCAGATCTTAGCGATTGTAAATAGTGCTGCTACAAAGATGGGGGTACATGTATTCTTTCTGATTGGTGTTTTAAGCTTCTTAGGGTATATTCCAAGAAGTGGGATCACTGGGTCAAATGGAAGATCAATTTTTAATTTTTTGAGGTAACACCATATTATTTTCAATAGTGGCTGCACTAGTCTGCATTCCCACAAGTAGTGGACCAGAGTACCCTTTTGTCCACACCCTCGCCAACACTTGTTGTTTGATAATTTGTTGATGGCGGCCATTCTGACAGGTGTGAGGTGATACCTCATTGTTGTTTTAATTTGCATCTCTCTGATGATTAATGATGATGAGCATTTCTCCATATGTTTCTTAGCCATTTGTATGTCTTGTTTGGAGAAGTGTCTATTTAGTTCCTCTGCCCATTTTTTAATTGGATTCTTTGTCTTCCTATTGTGGAGTGGTATGAGCACTATATATGTATCGGAAATTAACCCCTTATCTGATATATTATTGGCAATTATGCTCTCCCATATAGTGGGTAGCCTTTCCGTTTTGATGATTGTGTCTTTCGCTGTGCAGAAGCTTTTGAGTTTTATGGAGTCCCATGTGTTCATTTTCTTTTTTGTTTCTATTGCCTTAGGTGATGTGTCAGTAAAAATTCTGCTGCGTATGATGTATGAAATTTTTTTGCCTACAGTCTCTTCTAGGATTCTTATGGATTTATGAGTTACATTTAAGTCTTTTATCCATTTTGAGTTTATTCTAGTGTAGGGTGAAAGTTGATGGTTTAGTTTCATTTTTCTCCAAATAGCTGTGCAATTCTCCCAGCACCATTTATTAAAGAGGCTGTTCTTACTCCACTGTATGCTCTTGGCACCTTTGTCAAATATTAATTGAACATATTGCCTTGGGTCCATTTCTGGATTCTCTGTTTTTTTCCACTGGTCTATATGCCTGTTCTTGTGCCAGTACCAGGCTGTTTTGATTACAGTGGCTTTGTAGTATAACCTGAAATCTGGTATTGTGATCCCTCCAACTTTGTTCTTCCTTTTCAAGATTGCTGTGGCTATTCGAGGCCTTTTTTGGTTCCATATGAACTTTTGAAATAATTGTTCTAATTCTGTAAAGTATGCCATTGTTATTTTGATGGGGATTGCGTTGAATCTATATACTGCTTTGGGTAATATGGACATTTTAATGGTGTTAATTCTCCCAATCCATGAACAGGGTATGTGCTTCCACTTTTTTATATCTTCCTCTATTTCTTTTTTCAATGACCTGTAGTTTTCTGCGAATAGGCCTTTATATCTTTGGTTAAGTTTATTCCTAGGTATCTTAATTTTTTTGCCGCCATGGTAAATGGGATTGTTTGCTTACTTTCTCTTTCTGTGAGTACATCATTGGTGTTTAAAAATACCATCGATTTCTTGACATTAAGTGTGTAGCCTGCTACTTTTCCAAATTCATTTATTAAGTCTAGTAAATTTTTTATGGAGTTTTTGGGGTTTTCTACGTATAGTATCATGTCATCTGCAAATAATGACAGTTTCACTTCCTCCTTTCCAATTTGGATCCCTTTTATTTTTTCTTTCTGTCTGATTTCTGTGGCTGAGACTTCCAGTACTATGTTAAATAGGAGTGGCAAAAGTGGGCATCCTTGCCTTGTTCCTGTTCTTAAGGGAAATGCCTTTATTTTTTGCCCATTGAGTATGATGTTGGCTATAGGTCTTTTATATATGGCCTTTATTATATTTAGATATGATCCCTCTATTCCCACACTGCTGCGTGTTTTTATCAGAAATGGATGCTGGATTTTGTCGAAGGCTTTTTCAGCATCTATTGATATTATCATGTGGTTTTTATTCTTCATTTTATTTATGTGGTGTATCACGTTTATGGATTTGCGAATATTGTACCAGTCTTGCATTCCTAAGATGAATCCCACTTGGTCAGGGTAGATAATTTTTTCGTGTATTGCTTGATCTGATTTACTAGTATTTTGTTTAGGATTTTGGCATATATGTTCATCAGGAATATTGGCCTGTAGTTTTCTTTCTTTGTTGTGTTTTTTTCTGGTTTTGGAATTAGAATTATGTTGCCTCCATAAAACGAGATTGGAAGTCTTCCTTTTTCTTGAAATTTTTGAAATAGTTTGAGGAGAATGGGTATTAGTTCTTCTTTGAATGTTCCGTAAAACTCCCCCGTGAAGCCATCCGGGCCTGGGCTTTTGTTTCCTGGGAGAGTCTTGATTACATGTTCAATTAATTCTGTTGTTATTGGTCTGTTCAAGTTTTCTATTTCTTTCTGATCTAGTTTTGGGAGACAATGTGTTTCTAGAAATTTGTCCATTTCACTTAGATTGTGCAATTTTTTGCCATAAGTGTGTTCATAGTAGTTGTTAACGATCTTTTGTATATCTGTGGTGTCATTTGTTATCTCTCCTCTTTCATTTCTGATTCTGTGTATTTGGATTCTCTCTCTTTTTTCTTGGTGAGTCTAGCTAAGGGTCTGTCAATCTTGTTTATCTTTTCGAAAAACCAGCTCTTTGTTTTATTGATCCTTTGAATTGTATTTTTGGTCTCTATGTCATTTATTTCTGCTCTGATCTTTCCTATTTCCTTCCTTCTACTTGCTCTGGTGTTTTCTTTTTCTTTTTTTTGCTCTCTATTTCTTTAAGTTGTGAGGTCAGATAGTCTATTAGAGATTTGTCTTCTCTTTTGAGGTAGGCCTGTAGTGCTATGAACTTCCCTCTCAGAACTGCTTTCGCTGCCTCCCCTAGATTTTTTGTTGTTGTGTCTTCATTTTTTAATATATTTTGGTTCTCCTATATTCAGTGCATATATGTTTATCAAGGTTATATCTTCCTGTTGGAAAGATCCTTTTAATATTATGTAGTGGCCTTTTTTGTCTCTAATTATGGTCTTCATTTTGAAATCTATTTCATCAGATATGAGTATTGCTACCCCAACTTTTTTTTCTTTTTCATTTGCTTGGAAGATTTTTTTCCATCCCGTCACTTTCAATCTATGTGAGTCTTTTGGTGTGAAGTGGGTCTCTTGTAAACAACATAGAGATGAGTCATGCTTTCTTATCCAATAAGCAACTCTGTGTTTTTATATGGGAGCATTCAGTCCATTTACATTTAAGGTGATTATTGATATGTACTTATTTATTGTCATTTTTTTTAGTGTGGTTCTATTTTTCTTCCTCTTTCTCCTGGTAATTACAGCAGTCCTTTTAACCTTTCTTGCAGTGTTGGTTTGGTATTAGTGTATTCCCTTAGCTTTTTTTTGTCTGGGAAGCTCTTTAATTGACCTTCTATTTTGAATGTTAGCCTTGCTGAGTATAGTAATCTTGGATTCAGATCCTTGTTTTTCATGACCTTGATTACTTCATGCCATTCCCTTCTTGCCTGTAGTGTTTCTTGTGAGAAGTCAGCTGAGAGCCTTATGGGGTTTTCTTTGTAGGTTACCTGTTGCTTATCTCTTGCAGCTTTTAGGATTCTCTCTTTGTCTTTAATTTTTGGCAGTTTGATTACTATGTGTCTTGGTGTGGTCCTGTTTGGGTTCTTACTTGGGGCTCTCTGTGCTTCTTGACCTTGAATGCCTCCTTCCTTCACCAAATTACGGAAGTTTTCTGTCACTATTTCTTTCAATATATTCTCTAACCCTTGCTTATGTTCTTCTTCTTCAAGGACTCCTATGATTCGAATATTATTCCGTTTCCAGTTGTCCCACAATTCTCTTAAGCTGTCTTTCTGTGTTTTAATCGTTTTTTCCTTTTCGTTTTCTGATTGGTTGAGTTCTTCTAGCCTGTCTTCTAATTCACTGATCTGGTCCTCAGCTTCCCCTACTCTGCTTTTTAGACCTTCCAAAGTGTGTTTTATTTCTGATATGTCATTCTTCATTTATTCCTGTTGGTTTTTAATTTCCAACTGGTTGATTTTCAACATTTTTATATCTTTACTCATGGTGCTCATATCCTTACACATGCTGTTGAGCTTCCTCAACATCATGGCTCTAAATTCTAGTTCTGTTAACTTGCTTATCTGCACCTCATTTTTCTCATCTTCCATAGAGGTTTCATGTTTTTTCATTTGGGTTTTGTTTCTGTTTTTCACCATTTTGGCTATCACAGTGGGCTTTGGAGTCTGCCCAATTTTCCCTGTGGGTGTTGGTGTTCTGCTAATTGTGGTTCCCTCTCCTGGGTTTGGATGAGCCAGGGAGGACCCACTTTAAACACCACCTTCAAGTCTTAGCTTTCGTGGTTAGTGTTGCTAGCCCAGGGAATGGTAGTTATCCTCTAGCGCTTTTTTTTTTTTTTTTGCCAAGAGGCTATTAGTAGAGGTCACCTGAAGCCCCTTGGTTTCTGAGTTGCCTAAAAAAGTCCCTCATGTGCTCAGTGTAGGAAGATTTCCCGAGGTTGGGGCAGCTGCTGGTTGTTAATGGGCCTCAATTAGCATTTCAATTGACACCAGGTGGGATTGAATCTCTGAGGGAGGGGCCTCCACCTCGCCTTTCCCCAGGGCCCTGTGACGGAATAAAATGACCACAATCTTGCGTGGCTGCACTCAGGAAAGCTTTTAGCACCCTCCCAAACCCAAGTTTCCTCACACATTTCCAGTCCAGTGTGCCTTCCTTCTGCTGAACCCAAGGTGAGTGGCTGATGCCAATTTAGCTTCTGTCTAGACTCTGCATCATGGAGCCACCTGGGACTTTTAACCCGAGAGCGCTGCTTCCTGCCAAGGCGCTGCCATGGCTGTGGCACCAGCAGAGGGTTTTGCACTCAGCAGAAGCCCCAGGACTGTGCCGCGAGAGCAGGACACTGCTGGGGTGTCAGCAACTTCCAGCAGAGTCCCCTGGTCCCCGTGAGTCTGTGCGGCACCAGCCGAGGGCTTAGCACGCAGAGTTTGCAAGAGTAAGCTTGGGTAGCAGCGTCCCGCTGAGTCCCCTGGTCGGAGCCAGTCCGTGCCAGCCCGTGTGGCACCAGACGAGGGCTTAGCAGGCAGCAGATTTTGCAGAACTCAGGCGGGGTCGCAGCGGAGGCTTTAGCAGCAACTTCCCGCCACTGAGTTCCCTGGCCCCAGTGAGTCCGTGAGGCACCAGCCGAGGGTTTGGGAGGCAGCAGAGTTGACAGGACACAGGCGAGGTCTAAGCAGAGGCTTTAGCAGCAACTTCCAGACGGGGAGTCCCTGGGTCCCCGACCAGGCCGCTGCAGACCGTGGGCTCCCGGCCCTGTCTCAAGTGCTCGCAACCTACCAGGATTGAGTTGGTATCTCTGGTTATGCAGTCCTCCAAGGTGTCTTTCGGTTGCCACTTCCTGAAGATTTGCCTTTATTTTCTTTGTGAATCCAGTTTGGTCCAAGGAGATGGTCTGTGTAGCGCCATTCACTCCGCCGCCATTTTTTCGCCCTAAGTAGTTTTTCATAGAACACTAGTTAGATTCTTCCATGGAACACTTGTTATTTTTTTCCATGGAACACTAAGTAGTTCTTTCTATGGAACACTAGCTAGATACCTCCATGGAACTCTATCTAGTTCCTTCCATGGAACACTGGATAGATTAATGCCTGGAACACAAAGGAGATTTTTCTATGGAACTTTAGCTAGTTTCTTCCATGGAATACTAGCTTGGTCCTTCCATGGAACACTAAGTAGATCCATCCATGGACACTAATAGTTCATTCCATGGAAATCTAGCTAGATCCTTCCAATGAACACGAAGTAGTCCCTTGCATGGAACACTAAGTAGTTCCTTTCAAGAAACAGTAGCTAGTCCTTGCTGGTTCCTTCCATGAAACACTCAGTAGTTCTTTCCATGGAACATTAAGTAGTTCCTTCTATGGCACATTAGATAGTTCCTTCCAAGGAACACTAGCTAGATTCTTCCATTGAGCACTAGCTAGTTCCTTCCATAAAATAGTTATTAGTTTCTTCCCTGGAATACTTGTTAGTTCTTTCCAAGGAACACTAGCTATCTTTTTCCATAAAACACTAGATAGTTCCTTCCTTGGCACACTAGCTAATTCCTTTCATGGAACACTAGCTATTTCCTTCCAAAAACAGTAGCTAGTGTTCTTTATGGAACACAAGTAGTTTCTTGCATGCAACACTAGCTACTTTCTTCCATGAAACAAAAAGTAGTTTCTTCCATGGAACACTAGGTAGTTCCTCCCATGAAACACTAGGTAGTTACTTCCATGGAACACTAAGTATTTTCTTACATGGAACACTATGTAGTTCCTTCCAAGGAACACTAGCTAGTTCCTTCTATGGAACACTAACTAGTTTCTTCCCTGTAACACTAGCTAATTCCTTCCATGCAACACTAGCTAGTTTCTTAAATAAAACACTAGATAGTTCCTTCCATGGATTACTAGCTAGTTCATTCCATGGAATACTAGCTAGTTTCTTTTCTGGAACACTAGCTAGTTCCTTTCCTGGAACACTAGCTAGTTCCTTCTCTGTGACAATAAGGAGTTTCTTCCCTGGAACACTAACTAGTTCCTTTCCTGGAACACTATTAGCTAGTTCCTTCCATGCAACATTAATTGTTACTTCCATGAAACCCTATGCAGATTCTTTCATGGAAAACTAGTAGTTCCTTCAATGGAACACTATATAGTTCCTTGCATGGAACACTAACTAGTTCTTTATTGGAACACTACTAGTTCCTTCAATGGAACACTAGCTATTTCCTTCCATGGAACCTTAGCTTGTTCCATTCATAGAACAATATGTAGTTCCTTCCTTTGAACACTAAGTAGTCCCTTCTATGAAACACTTAATAGTTCCTTCCATAGAACACTAAATAGTTCGTTCCGTGAAACACTAGTTAGCTCTTTCAATGGGAAACTGCTAGATCCTTTCATGGAACACTAGATTGTTCTTTCCATGGACCACTAGCTAGTTCCTTCCATGGAACACTAGCTTGTTTCTTCAGTGGAACACTAGCTAGTTCGTACTATGGAACAATAGCTAGTTTCTTCCAATGAGCACTACGTAGTTCCTTGCATGCAACAGGAGTAGGTTTCTTCCGTGGAACACTAAGTAGTTCCTTTCATGGAACACTAAGTAGTTTTTTTTCCATGGAACAATAAATTGTTCCTTCCATAAAACACTAGCTACTTTCATCCATGGAACACTAAGTAGTTTCTTCACTGGATACAAGCCAGTTCCTTCAATGGAACAATAGCTATTTCCTTCCATGAAACACTAGATAGTTCCTTGCATGGAACACTGGCTAGTTCCATCAATGGAACACTAAGTAGTTTTTTCCATGCAAAACTAAGTGGTTTCTTCCATGAAACACAAGCTAGATCCTTCCATGGTAAACTAAGTAGTTTCTTCCGTGGAAAACTAAGTAGTTTTTTTTCATGGAACACTTACTTGTTCCTTCCATGGAACACTAGCTATTTCTTTCCATGGAACACTAAGTAGTTCCTTCAATGGAACACTAGTTCGTTCCTTCCATGGAGCACTAGCTAGTTCCTTCCATGGAACACTAGCTAGTTCCTTCCATAAAAGAGTAGCTACTTCCCTCAATGGAACACTAAGTAGTTCCTTACATGGAACACCAAGTAGTTCCTTCTATGAAACACTATCTACTTCCTTTCACTGATAACTAGCTAGTTTCTTCCATGGAACACTGAGTATTTTCTTCCATGGAACACTAAGTAGTTCCTTAATTGGAACACTAATTAGTTCCTTCAATGAAACACTAAGTATTTCCTTCCATGGAACACTAAGAATTTCCTTCTATGGAACACTAGCTGGTTTTAGCTAGTTCCTTCCATAAACCCCAATTAGATTTTTCCATGAAACACTAGAGAGTCCCTTCCATGGAACTCTAACTAGTTCCTTCCATGGAACACTAGTGAGATTCTTCTGTGGAACACAAACTAGTTCATTTCATGGAACCCTAGCGGGTTTCCTCTATTTACCACTAAATAGTTCCTTCCATGGAACACTAAGTAGTTCCTTCAATGGAAAACCAGCAATTTCCTTTAATGGAACACTAAGTACTTTCTTCCATGGAACACTAACTAGTTCTTTCCATGTAAAACTAACTAGTACCATGCATCGAACACTAAGTAGTTCATTCCATGGAACACCAGCTTTTTCATTCCATGGAACACTAAGTAGTTCTTTCCATGGAACACTAGGTTGTTCCTTCCATGGAACACAAGCTTGTCCCATCCTTGGAACACTAACTTGTTCTTTCCATGGCTTACAAACTAGTTTATTCCATGGAACATTATGTAGTTTCTTTTATGGAACACAAGCTAGTTCCTTCCATGAAAGACTTAGATGTTTTTTCCATGGAACACTAGCTAGTTCCTACCATGTAAGACTATCTAGTTCCTACAATAAAATACTAAGTAGTTCTTTTAATGAAACACTAAGTAGTTCCTTCCATGGAACACTAAGTAGATTATTCCATGGAACACTGAGTTGTTTTTTCCGTGGAATGCTAAGTACTTCCTTCCATGAAAATTCTTGCCAGATCCTTCAATAAAAAAATTAGCTAATTCCTTCCTTAGAACACTACCTCGTTCTTACCATGGAACACTAGGTATTTTTTTCCATGGAACACTGGCTAGTTCCTCTCACTGAACACTAGGTGATTCCTACCATGGAAAATAAGCTAGTTCCTGCCATGAAATACTAAGTAATTTTCTCACGAGACACTAAGTAGTTTCTTCTATGGAACACTAGCAAGTTCCTTCAATGGAATGCTAGCTACGTTCTTCCATGGAACACTAAGTAGTACCTTCCATGAAACACTAGCCACTTCCTTCCATGTAACACTAAGTATTTCCTTCCATGGAACACTATCTAGTTCCATCCATGGAACACTATCCAGTTTCTTCCATAAAACTCTAGCACGTTTCTTACATGGAACACAATGTAGTTCCTTTAATGAAACGCGAAGTAGTTCCTTTCATGGAACACTAGGTTGTTCCTTCCATGGAACACAAGCTAGTCCCATCCTTGGAACACTAACTTGTTCTTTCCATGGATTACAAACTAGTTTTTTCCATGGAACACTAAGTAGTTTTTTTTATGGAACACAATCTAGTTCTTTCCATGAAACACTTAGATGTTTTTTTCCATGGAACACTAGCTAGTTCCTACCATGGAAGACAAGCTAGTTCCTACAATAAAATACAAAGTAGTTCTTTTCATGAAACACTAAGTAGTTCATTCCATGGAACACTAGCTAGTTCCTTCCATGAAACACTAGCTAGTTCCTTCCATGAAACACTAGTTAGTTCCTTACATGGAACACTAGATAGTTTCTTCCATGGAACACTAGATAGTTTCTTCCATGGATCACTAGCTAGTTTTCTCCATGGAACACTAAATAGTTCCTTCCATGGAATAGAGGCAATTCCTTCCGAGGAACGCTAGCTAGTTCATTCCATGGAAGACCAGCTAGTTTCTTCCATGGAATAATAAGTAGTTCTTTCCATGGAACACTAAGTAGTCCTTTCCAGGGAACACTAGCTAGTTTCATCCATGGATAACTACCTAGTACCTTCTTGAAACACTAGCTTATTTTTGTCTTGGAACTCTAATTAATTCCTTGCATGGAACACTTAGTAGTTCCTTCCATGGAACACTAAGTAATTTCTTCCATGAAACACTAGCTAGTTCAGGCCATGAAAAAGTAAGTATTTCTTTCCATGAAACACTAAGAAGTTTTCTCCATGGAACACTAAGTACTTTCTTCCATGGAACACTAGCAAGTCCTTTCTATGGAACACTAGCTAGTTCTTTTCATGGAACACTAAGTTTTTCCTTCCATGGAACACTTAGTACTTCCTTTAATGGAACACTAGCTAGTTCCTTCCATGGAACAGTAGCTACTTTCTTCCAAGAAACACTAAGTAGTGCCTTCCATGGAACACTAAATACTTCCTTCCTTGAAACACTAACTTGTTCCTTCCTTTGAACAATCGGTAGTTTTTTTCATGGAACACTAACTAGTATCTTCCATGGAATACTAACTAGTTTTGTCCCAGGATCACTACATAATTCTTTTCCTTGAACAATAACTAGTACCTCTCTGGAACACTAAAAAGTTCTTTCCCTGGAACACTAACTAGTTCCCTCTCTGGAACACTAAGTAGTTCCTACCCTGGAAATCTATCTAGTACCTTTCCTGGATCACTATATAGATCCTTTCATGGAACATTAAGCAGTTATTTTCATAAAATTCTAAGTAGTTTCTTCCATGGAAAAATTGCTTGTTCCTTCTAAGGAACTCCATTTAGTTTCTTGCATAAAACACTAACTAGTTTCTTCCATTGAACACAAACTAGTCTCTTCCATGGAACACTAGCTAGTTCTTATCATGGAACAGTATGAAGTTCCTTCCATAAACCACTAGCTAGATTTTTTTATGGAACACTAAGTAGTTCTTTCCATGGTACACTAACTAGTTTCGTCCATAAAACACTAGCTAGTTTCTTCCATGGAACACTAGCTAGTTCCTATCATGGAACAGTAAGTAGTTCCTTCCATGGAACACGAGGTAGATCTTTCCATGGAACACTAAGAAGTTCTATCCATAATGCAGTAAGTATCCCCTTCCATGGAACAGTAGCTAGTTCCATCCATGAAACACTAACTAGTTCCTGCCATGGAACAATAGCTAATATTTTTCATGGAACACAAAGTAGTTCCTTCCATGTAACACTAAGTAGTTCCTTCCTATAACACTAAGTAGTTCCTTCCATGGAACACTAGCGAGTTCCTTCCATGGAACACTAAGTAGTTCCTTCCATGGAAAACTAAGTAATTCCTTCCATGAAACACTTGTTAGTTCCCTCCATGGAACACTAAGTAGCTCCTCCATGTAACACAAACTACTTCTTTCCATGGAACACTAAGTAATTCCTTTCCATGAAACACTTGCTAGTTCCATCCATGGAACACTAAGTAGCTCTTTCCATGTAACTCAAACTATTTCCTTCCATGGAACACTAGCTTGTTCCTTCAAAGAACACTGCTAGTTCTTTCCATGGAACACTAAGTAGTTTCTTCCATGGAACATTAAGTAATTCCTTCAATGGAACACTAGCTAGTTCCATCCATGGAAGAGTAAGTAGTTATTTACATGAAACACTAAGTAGTTCCTTCCATTGAACGCTAAGTACTTCTTTACTTGGAACACTGGCTAGTTCTTTCCATGGAACACTAGAAAGTTATTTCCATGGAACACTAAGTATTTTCTTCAATGGAACACTATATAGTTCCTTCCATGGAACAGTAGCTAGTTCATTCCACAGAACACTAAGTAGTTCCTTCCATGGAACACTGAGTTCTTTCTTCCATGAAACACTAACTTGTTCCTTCCAATGAATACTAGCTAATTTTTTTTTATAGAACACTAAGCAGTTCCATCCATGGAACAATAAGTAGTTTATTTCATGGAACACTAAGTAGTTTCTTTCCTGAAACACTAGCTAATTCCTTCCATGGAACACTAGATAGTTCCTCTCATGGAATATTAAGCAGTTACTTCGACAAAACCCTAAGTAGTTCCTTCCATGGAATACTAAGTAGATTCTTTCATGAAACTCTAAGTAGTTTTTTTTTTTTTTTTATGATACACTAGATAAATCCTTCCATGGAACACTTGTTACTATCTTCCATGGAACACTAGCTAAATACTTCCATGGAACACTAGCTAGTTCCTTCCATTGAACACTAGCTATTTCCTACCATGTAACACTAACTAGATCTTTCCATAGAACACTAGCTAGATTTTTTCAAGACCACTAGCTAGTTGTATCCATGGAAGAGTAAGTAGTTTCTTCCATGGAACACTAGATAGTTCCTTCCATGGAACACAAAGTATTTCCTTCCATGATACACTATGTAGTTTTCATGGAACACTAGCTAGTTGCTTCTATGAACCACTAGATAATTACTTTCATTGAACACTAGCTAGTCCCTTCCATGGATCACTAGCTAGTTCCTTCCGTTGAACACTAGTTAGTTCCGTACATAAAACACTATCTATTCCTTGCATAAAACACTGGCTTGTTTCTTCCATGGAACACTTGTAGTCGTTCTATGGAACACTAAGTAGTCCCTTCCATGAAACACGAAGTAGGTCTATCCATGGAACAGTACCTAGTTTCTACCAAGGACCACTAGCTACTTTCTTCCATGGAAAAGTAGATAGTTTCTTCCATCGAACTCTAATTCCTTCCATGGAACACTAAGTAGTTTTTTACATGAAACACTAGCTAGTCCTTTCCATGGCACACTAAGTAGTTTCTTCCATGAAACACTAACTAGTTTCTTCCATGGAACACTAGCTAGTTCCATCCATCGAACACTAAGTAGTTCCTTCCATTGAACACTAGCTTGTTACTTCCATGGATCACTAACAAGTTCCAACCATGGAACACTAAGTAGTCACTTCCATGGAACACTATGTAGATTTTTCCATGGAAACTATATAGTTTTTTTCAGAAACCCACGCAGGTTCCTTCCAAGGAACACTATATATTTCCTTCCATTGAACACTACGTAAATGCTTCCATGGAACACTAAGTATTTCCTTCCAAGAAAGACTAAGTAATATCTTCCATGGAACGCTAGCTACTTTCTTCCATAAAACACTAGCTAGTTTCTTCCATGGAACACTAGCTAGTTCTTTCCTTGGAACACTAGGTAGTTTCTTTCATGGAACAGTAGCTGGGTTCTTTTATGGAACAACAAATAGTTTCTTCCATGAAACTCTAAGTAGTTCCTTCCTTGTAACACTAAGTAGTTCTTTCAATGGAACACTATGTAGTTTTTTCCGGGAACCCTAGCAAGGTCCTTCCATGGAACACTAGATAGTTCCTTCCATTGTACACTAGCCAGTTCTTTCCTTGGCACACTAGCTAGTTTCTTCCATGGAACTCTAAGTATTTCCTTCCATGGAATACTAGCTAGTTCCTTCCATGGAACAATCAGTAATTTTTTTCATGGACACTAGTTGGTACCTCTAAAGAACAAAATCTAGTTTCTTCTATAGAACACTGAGTAGTTCCTTCCATGGAGCACTAATTAGTTCCTTCCATGGAACAGTAGCTGGTTCCTTCCATGAAACCGTAATTCGTTCCCTCCATGGAACACTAGCTAGTATTTACTGAGGAACATTAGATAGTTCCTGCTATGGAAAACTAAGTAGTTTATTTCATGGATCAATAGCTAGTTCCTTCCATGTAACACTAGCTGGTTTCTTCCATGAAACACTAAGTAGTTCTTTCCATGGAACACTATCTAGTTTCTTCTATGCAATACTAAGTTGTTTTTTTGTTGTTGTTGTTGTTGTTTTTTATGGAACACTAGCTAGTTTCTTCCATGGAACCCTAGCTAGTTCATTCCATGGAACTCTAGCTGGTTTCTTCCATTGACCACTTAATAGTTCCTTCCATGGAACACTAAGTAGTTCCTTCAATGGAAAACTAGCAATTTCCTTTCATGGAACACGAAGTAGTTTCTTCCATGGAACACTAACTAGTTCCTTCCATGGAGCAATAGCTAGTACCATGCATCGAACACTAAGTAGTTCATTCCATGGAAGACCAGATTTCTCCTTCCATGAAACATTAAGTAGTTCTTTCCATGGAACACTAAATAGTTTTTTCCAAGGAAAACTATGTAGTTTCTATATGAAGAAATGCTCAACATCACTAATCATTAGAGAGATGCAAATCAAAACAACAATGAGGTATCACCTCACACCCGTCAGAATGACCGCCATCAACAAATCATCAAACAACAAGTGTTGGCGAGGGTGTGGAGAAAACGGGACTCTAATACACTGCTGGTGGGAATGCAGACTGATGCAGCCACTATGGAAAACAATATGGTGTCACCTCGAAAAATTAAAAATTGATCTTCCATTTGACCCAGTGATCCCACTTCTAGGAATACACCCTAAGAAGCATAAAACACCAATAAGAAAGAATATATGTACCCCCATCTTTGTAGCAGCACTATTTACCATCGCTAAGATCTGGAAACAGCCCAAGTGCCCATCAGTAGACGAATGGATTAAAAAGCTGTGGTACATATACACAATGGAGTACTACGCAACAGTAAGAAAGAAAGATCTCTTATCCTTTGAGACTACATGGATGGACCTGGAAAGTATCATCCTAAGTGAAACAAGCCAAACAGAGAAAAACAAATTTCATATAATCTCACTGATTTGTGGAATATAATGAACATAACAGTTTGAGGAATGGGGTAGTCCCAGAGACGCAGAAGCGGGGTACAGACTGACAATCCCCTAAGGAGTGGGGAGGTGGGGGAGGGATGAACCACAGAACTTATACGCATATATGCATGACCAGTGGACATGGACAACAATCTGGGGAAGGGGCAGGGAGGGGAAAGGTAGGGGGGAATCAGTAGGGGAAAAAAGGAGAATCATCTGTAACAAAAATTAATCAATAAAAAAAAGAGAGAATATATGTACCCCCATGTTCATAGCAGCACTATTTACAATAGCTAAGATCTGGAAACAGCCCAAGTGTCCATCAGTAGACGAATGGATAAAAAAGCTGTGGTACATATACACAATGGAGTACTATGCAGCGGTAAGAAAGAAAGATCTCTTATCCTTTGAGACGACATGGAGGGACCTGGAAAGTATTATCCTAAGTGAAAGAAGCCAAGCAGAAAAAGACAAATACCACATGATCTCACTTATATACGAAATATAATGGACATAACAGTCTGAGGAATACAGTAGACCCAGAAACATGGAAATAGGGCACAGACTGACATCCCTCAGAAGAGGGGATGGGGGGTGGGAAGAGATAAATCACAGAACTTATATGCATGTATGCATGACCAATGGACATGGACAACTAAGCCGGGGATGGGGCGGAGGTGGGGTGGGGTGGGAGGTGCCAATGGGGTAAAAATGTAAAATATCTGTAACAAAAAAATAAATAAAAATTCATAAAAAAAAGAAAAGAAAAAGAAAACTATGTATTTTCTTACAGGAACACTCACAAGTTCCTTCAATGGAACACTAGATATTTTCTTCCATGGAACACTAAGTAGATCCTTCCATGAAACATTAAGTAGTTTTTTCCATGGAATACTAAGTACTTTTTTCCATGAAATTCTTGCCAGATCCTTCAGCAAAAAACTAGCTAATTCCTTCCATAGAACACTAGCTAGTTCTGACCATTGAACACTATGTACTTTTTTTCCATGGAACACTGACTAATTCCTTTCATTCAACACTAGGTGGTTCCTACCACGGAAAACAAGCTAGTTCCTGCCATGATACTAAGTATTTTTTTCATGAGACACTAAGTATTTTCTTCTATGGAACACTAGCAAGTTCCTTTGGAATGCTAGCTACGTTCTTCCATGGAACACTAAGTGGTACCTTCCATGAAACACTAGCTACTTCCTTCCATGGAACACTATCTAGTGCCTTCCATAGAACACTACGCAGTTTCTTCCATAAAACTCTAGCACATTTTTTCCATGGAACACAAATTAGTTCCTTCATTGAAACACTAAGTAGTAACTTTCATGGAACACTAAGTTGTTCCTTCCATGGAACACAAGCTTGTTCCATCCTTGGAACACTAACTTGTTCTTTCCATGGATTACAAACTAGTTTCTTCCATGGAACACTAAGTAGTTTCTTTTATGGAAAAACAGATAGTTCCTTCCATGAAACACTTAGATGTCTTTTCCATGGAACACTAGCTAGTTCTATCCATGGGACACTTAGAAGCTCTTTCCATGGAACACTAGTAGTTCCCACCATGGAACACTATCTTGTTCCTACCATAAAATACTAAGTAGTACTTTTCATGAAACTCTAAGTAGTTGCTTCCATGGAACACTAAGTAGTTCCTCGCATGGAACAATAAGTAGTTCCTTCCATGAAACACAAGCTAGATTGTCCCATGGAACACTAAGCAGTTTGTTCCATGGAACATTAAGTAGTTTCTTCGATGAAACACTAGCTAGTTCCTTCATGGAACACTAAGTAGTTCTTTTAATAAAACACTAGCTAGTTCCTTCCATTTAAAACTAGTAGTTTCATTCATGGACAAGAGCTATTTTCTAACATAAAACAGTAGCTAGTTTTTACCATGGAACACTAGCTAGTTCCTACCATGAAATACTAAGTAGTTCTTTCTATGAAACTCTAAGTATTTTATTCCATAGAACACTAACTAGTTCTTTCAATGGAACACTAAGTAGTTTCTTCCATGGATCACTAGCTAGTTACTTCCATGGAACACTAGCTGGTTTCTTCCATGGAACACTAAGTAGTTCCTTCATGGACACTAGCAAGTTATTTTTATGGAACAATACTTGTTCCTTCACGGAACACTAAGTTGATCCTTCCATGGAACATTAAGTAGTTTCTTTCATGGAACATTATGTAGTTCCTTCCATGGAACAGTAGCTACTTCCTTCCATGGAACACTACCTAGTTTTTTCTATGGAACACTAGCTAGTTCCTTCATTGGAACACTAAGTATTTTCTTCCATGGAATACTAGCTAGGTTCTTCTGAGGAACTGAAGCTAGTTCATTCCATAGAACACTACATAGATCCTTTCATGGAATATTAACTAGTTCCTTCCATAGAACACTACCTGGTTACTTCATGGAACACTAAGTAGTTACTTCCATGGAACACTAAATATTGCCTTCCATGGAACACAAGCCTGTTCTTTCCATGAAACACTAGCTAGTTCCTACCATAGCACACTAAGTAGTTCTTTTCATGGAACACTATGTAGTTTCTCCCTGAAACTCTAGTTAATTTCTTCCATGGAACATTATGTAGTTTTTCCATGAAACACTAAGTAGTTACTTTCATGGAACACTATGTTCTACATTTCACGGAACACTAGCTAGGTCCTTCCATGGAACCGTAGCTAGTTATTACCATGGAACACTAGGAAATTACTTCCATGAAAAACTAGCTACTTTCTTCATAGAACACTAGCTAGTTACTTCCATGGAACACTAGCTAGTTCCTTTCAAGAAACACTAGCTAGTTCCTTCCATGAAACACTAGATAGTTCCTTCAATGGAACACTAAGTAGTTCCATCCATGGAACACTAACTAGTTCCTTCCATGGAACTCTAGCTAGTTGCATCCATAGAACAATAAATAGTTCCTTCCATGGAACGCTAGTTTGCCCCTTCCATGGATCACTAACTTATTCTTTCCATGGAACACTTCGTAGATTCTTCCGAGAACATTCACTTGTACCTTCCATGGAACAGTACATAGTTCCTTCCATGGAATACTAAGCAGTTCCTTATTTGGAACACTAAGTACTTCCTTCCATGGAACACTAGCCAGTTCCTTCCATGTAACACTATCAAATTTCTTCCATGGAACACTAGCTAGTTACTTCCATAGAACACTAGGTACTTTTTTCGATGGAACACTAGCTATTTCTTCCATAGAACACTAGCTAGTTTGTACCATGTAACACTAGCTAGATTCTAATATGAAATACTAACTAGTTCTCTTCATGAAACACTAAATAATTCCTTCCATGAAACACTAGCTAATTCCTTCCATGGAACACTAGCTAGTTTTTTCCATGGAACACTAGCTAGTTCCTTCCATAGAACACTAAGTAATCCTTCCAAGAAAAACTAGTTCCTACCATGGAACACTAGCTAGTTCCTATCATGGAATATTAAGTAATTCCTTCTATAAAACCCTAAGTAGTTTTTTCCTTGGAACACTGCTAGTTCCTTCCATGGAACACTAGCTAGTACCTTCCATTGAACTCTAGCTGATTTCTTCCATGAAACACTAAGTAGTTCTTCCCATAAAATGCTTGCTAGTCCTTCCATGGAACACTAGCTAGTTCTTTTAAAGCAACGCTAGCTAGTCTCTTTTATGGAACACTAGGTATTTCCTTCCATTGAACACAAATTAGTTCCTTCAATAAAACACTAAGTAGTTCGTTCCATGGAACACTAGCTAGTTCCTTCCATGAAACAATAGGTAGTTACTTCCATAGAACAATAAGTCAATATTTCCATGCAACACTAAGTAGTTTCTTTAAAGGAACACTAGCTAGTTCCTTTCATGGAACACTAAGTACTTCCATCTATGAAACACTAGCCTGTTCCTTCCATGGAGCACTATCAAATTTCTTCCATGGAACACTAGCTAGTTACTTCCATAGAACACTAGGTACTTTTTTTGATGGAACACTAGCTATTTCTTCCATAGAACACTAGCTAGTTTCCATGGACCACTAAGTAGTTCCTTCCATTGAACACTAAACGGTTCCATCCATCGAGCACTAAATAGTTCTTTCCATGGAACACTAGCTTGTCACTTCCATGGATCACTAAATAATTCTTTCCATGGAACAATTCCATGGAACACTTCCCTGGAAGGATGTACTCATTGTTCCATGTAAGGATCTATTTAGTGTTTCCTGAAAGGATCTACATAGTTTTCCATGGAAAGAAATATTTATTTTTCCATGGAAAGAACTAACTATTGTTTTCAGAAGAAACTAAATAGTGTTCCATGGAAAGAACTACTTAATGTTTCATGAAATAAACTATCTAGTGTACCATGGAAGAATCTAGCTAGTATTCCATGGAAAAAACTACTTAGTGTTCAATGGAAGGAACTAGCTAGAGTTCCATGGAAAGAACTACTTAGTTTTCCATAAAAGTATGTAGCTAGTGTTCCATGGATGGATCAGCTAAGTGTTCCATTGATGGAACTAATTAGTAATCCATGTTATAAACAAGCTATGTCCATGGAAGGAACTACTTAGTGTTCGATGGATGTAACTAGCTAATGTTTAATGGAAGACAAATGTTAGTGTTCAATGGAAGAAATTACTTAGTGTTCCATGGAAGGTACTAGCTAATGTTCCATAGAAGAAATACTTAGTGTTCCATGGAAGAAAATAGCTAGCGTTCCATGGAAGAAACTACTTAGTGTTCAGTTGAAGGAACTAGCTAGTGTTCTATGGTAGAAACTACTTAGTGTTCCATGAAAAGAACTACTTTGTGTTCCATGGAAGGAACCCTACGTAGATTTTTTCACGGAACACTAAGTACTTCCTTCCATGGAAGGGACTACTTACTGTTCCGTGGAAGGGAATAGGTTGTGTTTCATGGAATGAACCAGCTACTGTTCCAAGAAAGGAAGTACTTAGTGTTCCATGGGAGGAACTACTTAGTGTTTCATGGAAGGAACTGGCTGGTGTTCCATGGAAGGAACTACTAGTGTTCCATGAAAAAAACTACTTAATGTTTCATGGAAGGAACTAGCTATTGTTCCATGGGAGGAACTACTTATTGTTTCATGGTAGGAACTAGCTAGCATTCCATGGAAGGAACTAGCTAGCGTTCCATGTAAGGAACTACGTAGTGTTCCATGTAAGGTACTAATGTTCCATTGAAGGAACTACTTAGTGTTTCATGGGAAAAAAAAACTACTCAGTGTTTCATGGAAGGAACTAGCTAGTGTTCTATGGAAAATACTAGAAAGTGTCTCATGGAAGAACATAGTTAGTGTTTCATGGAAGAAACTACTTAGTGTTCCATGGAAGGAACTGCTTCGTGTTCCATGGAAGGAACTAGCTAATGTTCCATGATAGGAACTATTTAGTGTTCCATGAAACGAACTAGCTAGAGTTCCTTAGAAATATCCAGCTAGTGTTCAATGGAAGGCATTACTTTGTTTTCCATAGAGGGAACTATCTGGTGTTCCATGGAAGGATCTATCCAGTGTTCCAAGAAAGAATCTAGCTAGTGTTCCATGAATGACAGTACTTAGTGTTCCATGGAAAAAACTACCTAGTGTTTTATTAATGGAAGTAGCTGGTGTTCCATGGAAGAAACTAGCTTGTGTGCCATGGATGGATCTATTTAGTGTTGCATGGAAGAAATTAGCTAGTGTTAATTGGAAGAAACTGCATACTATTCCATGGAAGGAACTAGCTAGTGTTTTATGGAAGGAACTAGCAAGGGTTCCAGAAAAGGATCTACTTATTGTTCCATGGAAGACACTACTTAGTGTTCCTAAAAGGAATTAACTAGTGTTCAAGAGAAGGGTCTAGAGAGTGTTCCATGGAAGAAACCAGCTAGATTACATGAAAAATATTAGCTAGTGTTCCATGGAAGAAACTAGCTAGTGTTCCATGGAAAGAACTATTTAGTGTTCCATGGGAGAAACTAGTTGGTGTTCTATGAAAGGAATATCTTAGTGTTCTATTGAAAGAACTACTTAGTGTTCAATGGGAGAAACTACTCAGTGTTCAATGGACAAATCTAGCTAGTGTTCCATGGATGAAAATTGTGTTCCAGGGAAGGAACTACTTAGTGTTCCATGGAAGGAACTAGTATGTGTAACTTGGATGGAACTACTCAGTGCTTCACGGAAAAAACTTGCTAGTGTTCCATATAAAAATCTAGATAGTGTTTCATAGAAGGAACTAGCTAGTGTTCTATTGTAGGAACTCGTAGTGTTCCTTGGAAGAAACAAGCTAGTGTTCCTTAGAAGGAACTAGATTGTGTTACATGGGAGGAACTAGCTTGAGTTTTATGAAAGAAATTTGCTAGTGTTTCAGGGAATGTAACAACTGAGTCTTCCAGCGAGGAAACTACTTAGTGTTCCAGGAAAGGTTTAGCTTGTGTTCCAGCGAAGAAACGACCTCGATATTCTGGGATAAAATTATTTATTATTCCAGAAACTACTTAGTATTCCAGGGAAGGAACTAGCTCAAGGTCCGTGGAAGAAACTACTTAGTGTACATGGAAAGAACAAGCTAGCGTTCCATGGAAAAAACAAGCTAGTGTTCCATGGAAGGAACTACTTAGTGTTCCAAGGAAAAAACTACTTAGTGTTTTATGGAAGGAATTATCTAGTGTTCCATGGAAGTAAGTACTTTGTGTTCCATGGAAGGAACTTGCTAGTGTTTCAGGGAAGTAACTGCCTAGTGTTCCAGGGAAGGAACTAGTTAGTGTTCCAGGGAAGGAAACAGTGTTCCAGGAAAAAAATTATGTAGTGTTCCAGGAAAAAAAAACTAGCTAGTGTTCCATGGAAGTAAATAGCTAGATTTCCATGGAAGTAACTAGCTAGAGTTCCATGAAAGAAACTAGCTAGTGTTCTATGGAAGGAACTGCTTCGTGTTCCATGGAAAGAACTAGCTAGTGTTCCATGGAAAGAACAACTTAGTGTTTTATGGTAGGAACTAACTAGTGTTCCATGGAAAGAACAACTTAGTGTTCCATGGAAGGAACTAACTAGTGTTCCATGGAAGAATCTAGCTAGTGTTCCTTTAAAAAAAATTAGTGTTCCATGGAAAAAACTACTTATTGTTCCATCGAAGTAACAAGCTATTGTTTCATGAATAAAAAGGCTAGTGTTCGACATAAGGAAATTCTTAGTGTACATTGGAAAGAAATACTTAGTGTTCCATGGAAGAAACTACTTAGTGCAACATGGATAAAACTAGCTCGTGCTTCATGGAGGAAATATTTAGTGTTCCGTGAAAGGAAGTAATTAGTGTTCCATGGAAGGAACTACTTAGTGTTTTCTGGAAGGAACTACTTAGTGTTCCATGGAAGGAACTATTTATTGTTCCATGGTACAAACTAGCTAGTATTCCATGGAAGAAACCAGCTGGGTTACATGGAGAAAACTAGATAGTGCTTTATGTAAAAAAAAATTAGCTAGTGTCCCATGGAAGGAACTAGGTAGTGTTCCATGGACGGAATTAAATTGTGTTCCATGCAAGGAACTACTTAGTGTTCCATGGTAGAAACTAGCTAGTATTCCATGGAAGAAACCAGCTGTGTTACATCGAAAAAACTAGATAGTGCTTTATGTAAAAAAATTAGCTAGTGTCCCATGGAAGGAACTAGCTAGTGTTCCATGGAAGGAGCTAGTTAGTGTTCCATGGTAGGAACTAGCTAGTGTTCCATGGAATGAACTAGCTAGTGTTGCATGGAGGTATCTAAGTAGTGTTCCATGGAAGGAACAACTTATTGTTCCATGGAAGGAACTAACTATTGTTCCATGGAAGGATCTAGCTTGTGTTCCATTAAAAAAAAATTACTTAGTGTTCCATCAAGAAACTACATAGTGTTCCATGGAAGGACCCGGCTACTGTTCCATGGAATGAACTAGCTGGTGTTCCATAGAAGAAACTACTTAGTGTTCCATGGAAAGAACTACTAAGTTTTCCATGGAAAAAAATAGTAGTGTTCCCTGGAAAAAACTAACTAGTGTTCCATGGAAATAACTACATATTGTTCCATGGAAGGAACTACTTAGTGTTTCTTGGAAGGAACTACTTAGTGGTTCATGGATGGAACTACATAGTGTTCCATGGAACTAATTACTTAGTGTTACATGAAAGGCACTACTTAGAGTTCTATGGAAATGATTAGCTAGTGTTACATGGAATAAACTAGCTAGTGCTCCATAGATGGAACTAGCTATTGTTCCATGAAAAGAACTACTTTGTTTTCCATTGAAACAACTACCTAAAGTTCCACGGAAGGCACTAGCTTGTGTTCCATGGAAGGAACTAGCTAGAACTACATAGTGTTCCATGGGAGAAACTACTAGGTGTTTCATGGAAGAATCTTGCTATTGTTCAATGGACGGAACTTCTTACAGTTTCATAAAAGAAACTAGGTAGTGTTTCATGGAAGGAACTAGCTCTTGTTCCTTGGAAACAACGAGTTAGTGGTCCATGGAAATAAATACTTAGTGTTTTATGGAAGGAACAAGCTAGTGTTCCATGGACAGAACTTGCTAGTGTTCCATGGAAGGGACTACTTTATGTTCAATGGAAGAATCTATTTAGCGTCCCATGAAAGTAACTAGGTAGTGTTCCATGGATGAAACTACTTAAGGTTTCATGGAAGTAACTACTTAATGCTCCATGGAAGGAACTAGCTAGTGTTCCAAGAAAGGTAATATTTAGTGTTCCATAGAAGAAACTACTTAGTGTTCCAGAGAAAGTAGTAGTTAGTGTTCCAAAGAAGAAACTAGCTTTTGTTCCAAGGAAGGAACTAGGTAGTTTTCCAGGGAAGAAACTACTTAGTGTTCCATGGAAGGAACTAATTAGTGTTCCATGTAAAAAAAACAATTTACTGTTCATGGAAGAAACTTGTTACTGTTTCATGGAAGAAAGTAATGAGTGTTCCATGGAAGGAACTATAGAGAGTTCCATCAAAGGAACTACTTATTGTTACATGGAAGGAACTGGTAGCGTTGCATGGAACGAAATAGCTAGTTTTCCATGGAAGGAACTACTTATTGTTACATGGAAGGAACTGGTAGTGTTGCATGGAATGAACTAGCTAGTGTTCCATGGAAGGACCTACTTAGTGTTCCTTAGAAAAAACTACTTAATGTTCCCTGGAAGGAACAACTTAGTGTTCCATGGAAGAAACAAGTTACTGTTCCATGGAAGGAAGTACTTAGTTTTCCATGAAAGGAACTACAGAGTGTTCCATGGAAGCAACAATTTAGTGTTCCATGGAAGCAACAAGTTACTGTTCCATGGAAGGAAGTACTTAATTTTCTATGGAAGGAACTACAGTGTTCCATGGAAGGATCTACAGTGTTCCATTGAAGGAACTAGTAGTGTTGTATGGAAGGAACTCTCTAGTTTTTCATGGAAGGAACTACTTCCTGTTCCATGGAAGGAACTACTTAATGTTCCACGAAAGAAACTACTTAGTGTTCCATGTAAGAAACTATTAATGTTCCATGGAAGGAAATGTCTAGTGTTCCATGGAAGGAACTACGTAGTGTTTCATGGAATAAAATACTTAGTTTTCCAAGAAAGAAACTAGCTAATGACCCATAAAAGGAACTAGATAGTGTTCCATGGAAGGATCTAATTAGTGTTCCAGTGAAGAAACTACTTAGTGTTCCAGAGAAAGTAATAGTTAGTGTTACAAAGAAGGAACTAGCTTGTGTTCCAAGGAAGGAACTAGATAGTGTTCCAGGGAAGAAACTCCGTAGTGTTTCATGGAAGGAACTACTTAGTGTTCCATGTACAAAACAAATTAGTGTTCCATGGAAGAAACATGTTACTGTTTCATGGAAGAAAGTAATTAGTGTTCCATGGAAGGAACTATAGAGTGTTCCATCAAAGGAACTACTTAGTGTTACAAGGAAGAAACTGGTAGTGTAGCATGGAACAAACTAGCTAGTGTTCCATGGAAGGAACTACTTAGTGTTCCATGGAAGGAACTACTTAATGTCCCCTGGAAGGAACAACTTAGTGTTCCATGGAAGGAACTAGTAGTGTTTCTTGGAAGAAAATACTTAGTTTTCCAAGAAAGAAACTAGCTAATGATCTATAAAAGGAACTAGATAATGTTACATGGAAGGAACTACTTAGTGTTTCATGAAAGAAACTAGCTAGTGTTCCATGGAAGGAACTACTTAGTGTGCCATGGAAGAAACTAGCTAGTGTTGCATGCAAGGAACTAGCTAGTATTCCATGGAAGGGCCTAGCTAGTGTTCCATGGAAGGAGCTAGCTAGTGTTTCATGGAAAAAAAACTAGCTAGTGATCTATTAAAGGAACTAGTAGTGTTTCTTGGAAGAAAGTAGCTATTGTTCCATGTATGGAACTAGGTAGTGTTCCCTGAAAGTAACTCCCTAGTGTTCCATGGAAGGAACTAGCTAGTGTTCCATGAAAAGAACTATTTAGTGGTTTATGGAAGGAACGAGCTAGTGTTCCATGTGAGGAACCACGTAGTATTAAATGGAAGGACCTACTTAGAGTTCCATGGAAGAAACTAACTAGTGGTCCATGGAAGGACAGGTTGTGTTCCACAAAAAAAAAAAAAAAAAAAAAAAACTACTTAGGGTTCCGTGGAAGGAACTACTTAGTGCTCCATGGAAGGAAATACTTAGTGTTCCATGGAAAAAACTAACTAGTTTTCAATTAAGAAACTAGCTACTGTTCCATGTAATTAAGTACTAAGTACTCAATGGAAGGAACTAGTTAGTGTTTCATGAAAAAAACTACTTAGTGTTCTATGGAAGAAACTAGCTAGTGTTCCATGGCAGAAACTACTTAGTGTTTCATGGAAGGAACTAGCTAGTGTTTCATGGAAGGAAATAATTAGTGTTCCATGGATAAAACTATTTAGTGTTTCATCGAAGGTACTTTCTAGTGTTCCATGTTAGAAACTAGCTAGAGATCCTTGGAAGGCACTAATTAGGGTTCCATGGAAGGAACTACTTTGTTTTCATTGGAATGAACCTGCTAGTGTTCATTGGATTGAACCTGCTTTTCTTTAATGGAAGGAGCACTTAGTGTTCCATGGAAGGAACTACTTTGTGTTCCACGGAAGGATCTAGCTAGTGTTCCATGGATAAAAGTAGTTAGTGATCCATGGATGAAACTACTTAGTGTTCCGTGGAAGGAACTAGGTAGTGTTCTGTGGAATGAACTACTTAGTGTTCCATGTAAATAACTACTTATTTTTCCATGGAAGTAACTAGCTAGTGTTCCATGGAAAGAACTAGGTAATGTTATATGGAAGGAACTAGCTAGTGTTCCATGAAGGAACTACTTAGTGTTCCATGGAAGGGACTAGCTTGTGTTCCATGGAAGGTACTTCCAAATGTTTAATGGAGGAAAAAAATAATGTTTCATGAATGAAACTAGCTGGTGTTCCATGTAAAAAAAAACTTAGTGTACCGTGGAAAGAACTACTTAGTGTTCCATGGAAGGAACTAGCTAGTGTTCCATGGTAGGGACTAGCTAGTATTCCTAGGAAGGAACTACTTATTGTTCCATGGAAGGAACTAGTTATTGTTCCCAGAAAGAACTAGCTAGTGTTCCATGGAAGGAGCTAGTTAGTGTTACATGGTAGGTACTAGCTAGTGTTCCATGGAAGAAACTGTCTAGTGATTCATGGAAGTATCTAGCTAGTGTTTCATGGAAGGAGCTACCTGGTGTTCCGTTGAAGGAACACCTTAGTGTTCCAATAGAAGGAAGTGCTTAGTGTTTCCTAGAAGGAAGTATCTACTGTTGCATGAAGGAACTACTTAGTGTTTTAAGGAAGAATGTATCTATGTTTCATGGAAGGATCTAGCTATCATTCCACGAAAAAAACTAGTTAGTGTTCCGTGGCTGGAATTAGCTAGTCTTCCATTGAAGAAATCATCTAGGGTTCCATGGAAGAATACAGCAAGTGTTCTATAGAAGGAACTAGTTAGTGTTTTATGAAAAGACCTAGCTAGTGTTCCATGGAAGCATCTAGCTAGTGTTCCATGGAGGAAACTAGATAGTGTTCTATGGAAGGAACTACGTAGTGGTCCATGAAAGGAACTACTCATTTTTACATTAAAAATTTTTTCTAGTGTTCCATGGAAGGAACTATCTAGTGTCACATGGGAGAAACTAGATAGTGTCCCATGAAAGGTATCAGCTAGTTTTCCATGGAAGAATCTATTTACTGTTTCATGGTAGGAAATAGATAGTGTTCCTTGGAAGGATCTAACTAGTGTTCCATGGAAGAAACCAGCTAAAGTTTCATGGAAGGTACTACTTAGTGTTCAATGGCAGGAACTACTTAATGTTTCCTGGATGGAACTTGCTAGTGTACCATGAAATGATCTAGCTAGAGTTCTATGATTGGAACTAGTTAGTGTTATATGAAAGGAACTAACTAGTGTTCCATGGAAACATCTAACTAGAGTTCCATGGAAAAGTCTAGCTAGTGATCCATGGAAAGGACTATTAGTTTTCCATGGAAAAAAATAGCTAGCAGTCCATGGAAGGAACTAGCTAGGGGTCCATTGAAGAAAATACACCGTGTTCTTAGAAAGCAAATACATGGTGTTCCATGGAAGAAACTAGGTAGTGTTCCATGGAAGGTACTAGTTGCTGTTACATCGAAGGAAATACTTAGTTTTTCACGAAAGGATACATTTCTTCAATGGAATAAAATAGGTAGTCTTCCTTACAAAAAACTAGCTAGTGTTATATGGAAGAAAATATTTAGTGTTCCATGGAAAAACTACCTAGTGTACTGTAAAAGGAACTATCAAGTGTTCCATGGAAAAAAAGTACTTAGTATTTCACGGAAGGAACTACCTCGTGTTCCATTGAAAGAAATACTTTGCGTTTCATGGTAGGAACTACTTAGTGTTCCATGAAAGTAACTCGCTAGTGTACCATGATAAGAACTATCTGGTGTTCCTTGGAAGAAACTAGGTTTTATTCCATGGAAGTATAAACATGGTGTTCCATGGAACAAAGTAGCTAATGCTCCATGGAAGAAACTACTTAGTGTTCCATGGACAGAACTAGCTAGTGTTCCATGGAAGCAACTACTTAGTGTACCATGGAAATAACTACTTATTGTTCCTTGGAAGAAACTACCTAGTGTTCCATGGAAGGAACTAGGGAGTGTCCTATGGAAAGAACTAGCTAGCGTTCCATGGAAGGAACTACTTAGTGTTTCATGAAAGTAAATACTTAGTGTTAGATTTAATGAACTTGCTAGTGTTTCATGGAAGGAACTAGCTAATGTTCCGTGGTAAAAACTACTACGTGTTCCATGGGAGGAACTAGCTAGTGTTCCATGGAAGGAACTAGGTAATGTTCCATGGAAGGAACTAGCTAGTGTTCCATGGAAGGAACTACTTAGTGTTCCATTGAAGGAACTACTTTGTGTTTCATGGAAGGAACTAGGTAGTGTCATATAGAAAAAACTAACTAGTGTTCCATTAAAGTAACTAGCTAGTGATCCATGGATGAAACTAGCTCGTGTTCTATGGAAGGAACTACCAAGTGTTTCATGGAAAAAACTACTTAGTGTACCATGGAGTAACTAGCTATTGTTCCATGGAAGGTGAAAGCTAGTGTTCCATGGAAGGAACTATTTAGTGTTCCATGGTAGGAACTACTAAGTGTGTCATGGAAAAAAATTCTTAGTGTTCCATGGAGTAACTAGCTAGTGTTCCATGAAAGGTACTAGCTAGTATATTGTGGAAGGAACCATATAGTGTTCCATGAAAAGAAATAGCTTGTGTTGCATGGAAGGAAGGAGCTATTGTTCCATGGAAGAAACTACTTAGTGTTCCATGGAAGGAAATTGACAGTGTTCCAAATAAGGAACTAAAAAGTGTTCCATGGAAAAAAATAGTTATGGTTCCATGGAATGAACTTGCCAGTGATTCATGGAAGGAGCTAGTTTGTTTTCCATGGTAGTAACTAGCTATTTTTCCATGGAAAAATATAGCTAGTGTTCCATGGAAGTATCTAGCTGTTGTTATATGGAAGGAACTACTTAGAGTTTCATAGAAGGAACTACGTAGTTTTTCATGGAAGGAACTACATAGTGTGCCATGAAAGGAACTACTTGGAGTTCTATAAAAGGAACTAGCTCGTGTTCCATGAAAAATACTCTCCAGTGTTCCATGGAAGAAACTATTTAGTGTTCCATAGAAGGAAGTACTTAGTGTTCCATGGAAGGAACGACTTAGTGTTACAAGAATGGAACTAGCTAGTGTTCCATGTAAGGAACTATCTAGTGTTCCATGGAAGGTACTGGCTAGTGTTCCAGGGAAGGAACCACTTAGTGTTCCATGAAAGGAACTATATGGTGTCCCATAAAAAGAATTAGCTATTGTTCCATGTAAAAACTAGTTCGTGTTCCATGGAAGGACCGAGGTAGAGTTCCATTGAAGGAACTGGCTTCTGTTGCATGGAGGGAACTACTTGGTTTTTCATGACAAGAACTAGGTAGTTTTCCATGGAAAAACCTAGTTGGGTTTCATGGAAAAAAGTAGCCAGTGTTCCATGGAAATAACTAGCAATTTTTCCATGGAAGGAAGTAGCTAGTGTTCCATGGAAATAACTAGCTAGGGCCCATAGAAGGAATTACCTAGTGTTCCATGGAAGGAACTAGCTAGTGTTCTATGGAAGGAACTTGCTGGTGTTCCATGGAGAATCTAGATTGTTTTCCATAGATGAAACCACTTAGTGTTCCATGGAAGGAACTAGCTAGTGTTCCATGGAAGGAACTAGCTAGTGTTCCATGGAAGGAACTACTTAGTGTTACATGAAATAAACAAGCTAACGTTCCATGGATAAAACTAATTGGTGTTCCATGGAAGCTACTGTCTAGTGTTCCATGTATGAAACTAGCTACTGTTCCATGCAAGGAACTACTTAGTGATCCATAAAAGGAACTAGATAGTGATCCATTGAAGGAACAATCTAGTGTTCCATCGATGGAACTACTTAATGTTCCCTGGAAGGAAGTACTTAGATTTCCGTGGAAGAAACCAGCTAGTGTTTTATGGAAGCAACCGGCTAGTATAAATAGAAAGAACTACTAAGTGTTCCATGGAGAGAACTACTGTGTTACATGGAAGGAACTACTTCGTGTTTCATGGAAGGAACTAGCTAGTGTTGTATGAAAAAAATAGCTAGTGTTCCATGGAAGTACAACATAGTGTTCCATGGAAGGAACTATCTAGTGTTACATGAAAGAAATTCCTTAGTGTTCTCTGCAAGTAACTACTTAGTGTTCCATGGAAATAACTAGCTAGTGCTGTATGGAAAGATCTAGCTAGTGTTCCAAGAAAAGATCTACTTAGTGTTCCATGGAAGGAACTACTTAGTATTTCATGAAAGGAACTAGTTAGTGTTCCAATGAAGGAACAATCTAGAGTTCCATGGATGGAACTACTTAATGTTCCATTGGAGTAAGTAGTTAGTTTTCCGTGGAAGAAACCAGCTATTGATCCATGGAAGGAACCTCCTAGTGTACATAGAAAGAACTACTAAGTGTTCCATGGAAAAAACTACAGTGTTACATGGAAGGAACTACATATTATCCCTTGGAAGGAACTAGCCAATTTTTCTTGGACGAAACTACTTTGTGTTCCATGGAAGAAACTACTTCGTATTGTAAAAAAGGAACTAGCTAGTGTTCCATGATAAAAGCTTGCTAGTGTTCTATGAAAGGAACTACTTAGTATTCCATGGAAGGACCTAGCTAGTATTCCACGGAAGGAACTACTTAGTGTTTCATGGAAGGACCTAGCTAATATTTCATAGAAAATACTAGTAAGTGTTCTATGGGAGGAACTACTTACAATTTTATGGAAAGAACTACTTAGTGTTCCATTGAAGGACCTAGCTAGTATTCCACGGAAGGAACTACTTAGTGTTTCATGGAAGGACCTAGCTAGTATATAATGGAAGGAACGACTTAGTGTTCCATGGAGCGAACTACTGTGTTACATGGAAGGAACTAATTTGTGTTCCATGGGAGGAACTAGCAAGTGTTGTATGAAAAAAAAGTAACTAGTGTTCCATGGAGGGACCTATTTAGTATTCCATGGAGGGAACTACTTAGTGTTCCATGGAAGAAACTACTTACTCTTTTAAGGAAGATACTAGCTACTGTTACATGGAACAAACTCCTTCGTGTTCCAAGAATGGAACTAGCTAGTGTTCCAAGAAAGAAGTAGGTAGTGTTCCATGGAAGGAACTAGTTTGTGTTCAATGCAAGGAACTACCTAGTGTCCCATTGAAAGTACTACTTATTGTTCAATGGAAGAAACTACTTAATGTTCCCTGGATGGTACTAGCTAGTGTGCCATGGAAGATACCAGCTAGTGTTTCATGGAAAGAACAACTTAGTGTTTCATGGAAATAACTAACTAGTGTTCCATAGAAGAAACTACATAGAGTTCCATGGATGGAAGTACTTAGTGTTCCATGGAAGGGACTACTTGGTGTTCCATAAAAGGAACTAGCTTGTGTTCCATGGAAAGAACTCGCTAGTGTTTCTTGGAAAGAACAACTTAGTGTTTCATAGTAATAACTAACTAGTGTTCCATGGAAGGAACTACATAGAGTTTCATGTATAGAACTACTTAGTGTTCCATGGAAGGAACTAGTTGGTGTTCCATGAAAGGAACTAGCTTGTGTTCCATGGAAAGAACTCGCTAGTGTTTCATGGAAGGTACAACTTAGTGTTCCATGGAAGGATCTACTAATAGTTCCATGGAAGTAACAACTTAGTGTTCCATGGAAGAAACTGTCTAGTGTACCATGGAATAAACTAGCTAGTATTCCCTGGAGGGAACAACTTAGAGTTCCATGAAGAAAACAACATACTGTTCCATAAAGGGAACTATTTAATGTTCCATGAAAGGAACTAGCTAGTGTTCAATGTAAAAAACAAGTTTGTGTTCCATGGAGGGATGTACTTAGTGTTTTATGAAAGAAACTACTTAGTGTTTTATGGAAGGAACTAGCTAGTGTTCCATGGTAAAAACTACTTAATGTTCCATGGAGAGAACTAGTTAATGTTCCATAGAAGGAACTAACTATTGTTCCATGGAAGGATCTAGCTAGTGTTCCATGAAACTAACTACTTAGTGTTACATGCAAGGAACTAGTTAGTGTTCCATGGAAGGAAATAACTAGGGTTCCATGGAAGGAATTACTTAGTGTTCCATGGAAGGAAGTACCTGGTGTTCCCTGGTAGGACCTAGCTAGTATTCCATGGAAAGTACTAGCTGGTGTTCCATGGAAGAATCTAGATTGTTTTCCATAGATGAAACCACTTAGTGTTTCATGGAAGGAACTAGCTAGTGTTCCATGGAAGAAACTAGCTAGTGTTCCAAGAATGGAACTACTTATTGTTCCATGGAAGGAACTAGCTAGTGCTTCTTGGAAGGAACTACTTAGTGTTCCATGGAGGTACTATTTAGTGTTCAATTGAAGGAAGAACTTAGTGTTCAATGGAAAGAACATGCTAGTGTTCCATGGAAGGAAATAACTAATAATCCATGGAAGGAAGTAGCTAGTGTACATGGAAGAAACTACTTAGTGTTCCATGGAAGAATATACTTAGTGTTCCATGTAAGGAATTTCCTAGTGCTCCATGGAAAGAACTACATAGTGTTCCATGGAAGGAACTAGCTTGGGTTCCATGGCAGGAAGTTTTTAGTGTTGCAATGAAGGAACTACTTTGTGTCCCACGGAAGAAACCAGCTAGTGTTCCATGGAAGGAAGTACTTAATGTTCCTCAGAAGGGACTAGTTAATGTTCCTTGAAAGAAACTAGCTAGTGTTCCATGGAAAGAACCAGCTAGTTTTTCATGGTAGGAACTAACTAATGTCCCACGGAAGGAACAACTTAGTGTTTCAAGGAAGGACTGACCTAGAATTCCGTGGAAGAAATTAGTTAGTGTTCCATGGATAAAAATACTTAGTGTTTCATGGGAGGATCTAGCTAGTGTTCCTTGGAAGAAACTTCTCAGTGTTCCATGGAAGAAAGTACTTGGTGTTCCATGGAAGGAACTAACTAGTTTTCCACGGAAGAAACTGTGTAGTGTTCCATGAAAGGAACTACTTAGTATTCCAAAATAAACACAAGCTAGTGTTCCATAGAATAAACTAGTTAGTGTTAAATAAAAAAACTCGCTGGAGTTTTTGAAAGGAACTACGTAGTGTTCCATGGATGGAACTAGATAAAGTATTATACAAGGAACTAGCTAGTGTTCCATGTACGAAACTACTTGGTGTTCCATGTACGAAACTACTTATTGTTCCATGGTAGAAACTAGTAAATGATCCATGGAATAAACTAGCTAGTGTATATTAAAGAAACTACTTAGTTGTCCATGCAAGGAACTACTCAGTGTTCCATGAAAGAAAATAGCTAGTGTTCCATGGAAAGAGCTAGTTAGTGTTCCATGGTAGGAACTAGCTAGTGTCCCATGGAAGGAACTAGCTAGTGTCCCATGGTAGAAACTAGCTAGTGTATATTAAAGAAACTACTTAGTGGTCCATGGAAGGAACTATGTAGGGTACCATGGAAGGAACTAGCTTGTGTTTCATGGAAGGAAGTAGTAGTGTTTTATGAAAGGAAATACTTAGTATACCATGGAAAAAATTAGTTAATGTTCCATGAAAGGAAATACTTTGTACTCCATGGAATAACATACTTATTGTTCAACGGAGGGAACCGGCCAGTGTTGCAGTGAAGGAACTAACAAGGTTTTCATGGAAGGAAATCATTAGTGTTCCATGGAAAAAACTAGCTAGTGTTCCATGGATGGAACTATTTAATGTTTCTTGGAAGGAACTACTTAGTGTTCCATGGAAGATACTACCCAGTGTTCCATGGAAGGAACTAGCTAGTGTTACTTGGAATAAACTAGCTAGTGTTCCAAAGAAAGAACTACTCAGTGTTCCATGGAAATAAAAAGCTAGTGTTCCATGGAAGGAAATAGCTAGTGTTCCATGGAAGGAACTACTTAGTATTCCATGGAAGGAATTAGCAAGCATTCCATTGAAGGAACTAGCTAGTGTTCCATGGAAGGAATTAGTTAGTGTACCATGGAAGGAACAGGTTAATGTTCCATGAAAGAAACTACTTAGTGTCCCATGAAGGACTTAGCTACTGTCTTTGGAAAAACCTAGCTAGTGTTCCGTAGAAGGAACTACTTAGCGTTTCATGGAAGGAACTCTAGTGTTCCATGGAAAAAACTTCTTAGTGTTATATGTAACACTTAGTGTTCCATGGAAGGAATTAGCTTGAGTTCCATGGAAGGAATTAATTAGGTTTCTATGGAAAAAACTACTTAGTGTTGCATGCAAGGAACTACTTAGTATTCCATGGAAAGAAGTAGCTAGTGTTCCATAAAATGAAATACTTGTTGTTCCAAGGAAGGAACAAGCTAGTGTTGCAGCAAAAAACTACTTAGTGTTCCATGGAAGGAATACTAAGTAATTCATTCCAGTGAACACTGACTAGTCCCTTCCATGGAACTCTCACTAGTTCCTTCCATGCAAACGAAGTAGTTCTTTTCATGAATCATTAAGTAGTTCTTTCCAAAAGACATTAGCTAGTTCCTTTCATAAAACAGTAGCTACATCCTTCCTTAGAACACCAGCTACTTCCTTCCATGGAACACTAAGTAGTTTCTTCCATGGGACACTAGTTACTTCCATCTATGCAACAATAAATAGTTCCTTCCATGAACACTAAGTAGTTCCTTCCACGGAACACTAGCTAGTTCGTTCAATGGAACACTAGCTATTTCCTTCCATGGAATACTAAGAAGTTCCATCAATGGTACACTAGCTAGTTCCATCCATGGGACACTAGCTAGTTTCTTCCATGGAACACTAACTAGTTCCTTCATAGGAGTACGAGAAAGTCTCTTTAATGGAACAATAGCAAGTTTTGTTCATGGAACACGATGTAGATTTTTCAATGGAAAACTAGCTGTTTGCTTCCATGGAACACTAAGTAGTTTCTTTAATCTAACACTAGCTAGATCCTTTATAAATCTCTAAGTAGTTCCTTCAATGGAACACAAACTAGTTCCTTCCATGAACACTAGGTAATTCCTTCCATAAAACTCTAGCTAGTTTCTTCTATGAAACACTAAGTAGTTCCTTCCATGGAATACAGCTAGTTTCTTCAATTTTACACTAGCAAGTTTCTTTCATGGAACCCGAGCTAGGCCTTCCATGGAACACTTAGTAGTTTTTTTTTTTTTACGGAACAGTATCTAGTTCCTTCCACGGAACACTAGCTATTTTCTTCCATGGATCACTAGTTATTTCCTTCCATGGAACACTAGCAAGTTCCTTCCAAGAAAAACTAAATAGTTCCATCCATGGAACACTAGCTAATTCTGTCCATGAAAAACTAGCTAGTTTCTTTCATGGAACACTAGCTTCTTCCTTCAATGGAACACTAGCTAGTTTTTTTTTTTATAAAACACCAGCAAGATTCTTCCATGGAACACTAAGTAGTTATTCCCATGGAACAGTAAGTAATTCCTTCCATGGAATACTAAATAGTTCCTTCCTTGGAAGACTAATTTCTTCCTTCCATGGAACACTAAATAGTTTCTTCCATGGAATACTAAGTAGTTCCTTCCATGGAACACTAAATAGTTCCTTCCATGGACCACTAGCTAGTTCTTGTGAGGAATAAAAGCTAGTTTTTTTTTATAGAACAGTAAGTAGTTTATTCTATGGAACACTAACTAGTTCCTTTCATAAAACACTAGCTAGTTACTTCCATGAAACACTAAGTAGTGCCTTGCATGGAACACTAAGTAGTTCCTTCCTTGGAACACTAGCTAGTTTTTTCTGAGGAACACTACTTATTAACTTCCATGGAACACTAAGGAGTTCCAACCATGGAACCCTAAGTAGTTCCTTTAATAGAAAACTAAGTATTTCCATAAATGGAACACAAAGTACATCCTTTCATGGAACACTAAGTAGTTTATTCAATGGAACACAAGCTTGTTTCTTCCAGGAAACACTAAGTAGTTCCATTCATGGAACAATAAGTGGTTTCTTCCATGGGACACTAAGTAGTTCTTTCCATGCAACACTACCTGGTTTATACCGTGGAACAATAAGTAGTTACTTCCATAGAACAATATGTAGATCTTACATGGAACTCTAAGTAGTTCCTTCCATGGAACAAGGGGTAAATCCTTCCATGGAACACTAAGTAATTCCTTCCATGGAACACTAAGTAGTTCCTTCCATATAAAACTAGATAGTTCTTTCCATGGAACAATAGTAATTTCTACCATGGAAGAATAGATATTTCCTTCCATGGAACCCTAAATAGTTTCTTCCATAGAACACTAGCTAGTTTCTTCCATAGAACACTGCGGAGATCCTTACATGGAACATGAGCTAGTTACATCCACAGAACAATAAGAAGTCTTTACCATGGAACACTAGCAAGTTCCTTCCATGGAAAACTAAGTATTTCTTTCCAAGAAACACTAAGTAGCTCTTTCCATGGAACACTAGCTAGTTTTTTACATGAAACTCTAAGTAGTTTTTTTTTTATGGAACACCATCTAGTTCCTTTTATGGAACACTACCTAGTTCGTTCCATGGAACACTAAGTAATTGTATCCATGGAACACTAGTTTGTTACTTACATGGAACACTAGCTAATTCCTTCCATGGAACACTAGCTAGTTTCTTCCCTGGAACACTAGCCAGTTCCTTCCATGAAACACTAGATAGTTCTATGCGTGGAACACTAAGTATTTCGTTTTATGGAACACTAAGTAGTTCTTTCCATGGAACACTAGCTAGTTTCTTCCATGGAACACTAGTTTCTTTCATAGATCACTACATAGACCCTTTCATGAAAAATTAAGTAGTTCTTTCCATGGAACGTTAAGAACTTACTTCCATGGATCACTAGCTATTTCCTTTCATGTTACACTAGTTAGTTCCTTCCATAGGACACTAGATAGGTCTTTCCATGGAACACTAGCTTGTTTATTCCATGGATCACTATCCAGTTCCTTCCATGGAACACTAAGTAGTTCTTTACATGGAACACTAGCTAGTTTCTTCAGTTAAACACTAAGTAGTTTCTTCCATAAAACACTAGCTTGTTCCTTCCATTGGACACGAGCTAGGTCTTTCCATGGAACACTAAGTAGTTCCTTCCTTGGAACACTACGTAGTACTTTCCATTGAACACTATGAAGTTTCTTTCGGGAACACTAGCTAGTTCCTTCAATGAAATGCTAGATAGTTCCTTCCATGGAACACTACGTAGATCCTTCCACTGAACACTAAGTAGTTCCATCTATGGAACACTAAGTACTATCTTCCATGAAAAGCCAGCTAGTAACTTCGATGGAACACTAGCTTGTATTTTACATGGAACACTAGCTAGTTACTTACATGGAACACTAGCTACATTCATCCATAGTACACTAGCTAGTTTCTACCATGTAACACTAGCTTGTTCCTACCATTGGACGCTAGCATGTCCTACCATGAAATACTAAGTAGTTCTTTCCATGAATAACTAAGTAGTTTCTTCCATGGAACAGTAGCTAGTTCTGTCATTGGAACACTAGCTCGTTTCTTCATCGAACGCTATGTAGTTTCTTCCATAGAACACTAGCTAGCTTCTTCCATGTAACACTAGCTAGTTCCTTTTATGGAACACTAGCTATTTTTTCCCAAAAACACTACTTAGTTCCTTCCATGAAACACCAGATAGTTCCTTGCATCAAACATGAAATAGTTATTTCCATGGAAAACTTGCTAGATACTTCCATGGAACACTCGCTAGTTCCTTCCATGGAAAACTAAAGTGTTCTTTTCATGGATCACTAAATAGTTCCTTCCATGGAACACTAAGTAGTTTCTTACATGGAAAACTATCTAGTTCCTTCCATAGAACACTGGCTAGTTTCTTCCATGGAACATTCGCTAGTTCCTTCAATGGTACACTATGTAGTGGTTCCTTCCATGAAAAAATAAGTAGTTCGTTCAATGGAACACTAATTACCCCTTCCATGGAACACTCACTAGTATTCATCCAAAGAACACTAGCAACTTTATTCCAAGGAACATTAGCTAATTTTCTCCATGGAACTCTAAGTAGTTCCTTCCAAAAAACACTAATTACTTCCTTCCATGGAACACTAAGTAATTCCTTCCACGAAACACTAGCTAGTTCCATCCATGTTGCATTAAGTATTTCCTTCCATGGAATAATAAGTAGTTCCTTCCATAGAACACTATGTAGTTCCTTCCATGGAACACTAGCTAGTTCCTTCCAAGCAACACTACTAGTTTCTTTCATGGAACACTAAATAGTTTTTTAAAGAAACACTAGACAGATCTTTCCATGGAACACTAGTTAGTTTCTTCCATGAAACACTAAGTTTTTCCATCTATCAAACACTAGCCAGTTCCTTCCATGGAACAGTAGCTTGTTACTTCTATGGAACACTAAGTAGTTTCTTCCATGGAACACTAAATAGATTTTTAAGGAACACTAGCCAGATCCTACCATGGAACACTAGTTAGCTCCTTCCATGGAACACTAAGTTGTTCCTTCCATGAAACACTAGCTAGATACTTCCATGAAACACTAGCTAGTTTCTTCCATGCAACACTAACTAGTTCCTACCATGGAACACTAGCTCCTACCATTGAACACTAGGAACTTCCTTCCAAGGAACAATAAGTAGTTTGTTCCATGCAGAACTAAGTAGTCTCTACCATGGAACACTATCTAGTTCCTTCCATGGTACACTAAATATTCCCTTGCATGGAACACTAAGTAGTTATTTCCATGGAAAAGTAACGTGTTTCTTCCATGGAACAATGGCTTGTACCTTTCATGGAACACTAAGTAGTTTCTTCCATGGAACACTAAGTAGTCTTGCATGGAATACTAAGTAGTTTCTCCATGGAACACTAACTTGATTTTTCTATGGAACACTAAGTAGTTCCTTCCGTAGAACACTAGCTAGTTCCTTCCATGAAACACTAAGTAGTTCCTTCCATGGAACACTAGCTAGTTTCTTGCATCAAAAACTAAGTAGAATTTTCCAAGGAACACTAAGTAGTTCCTCCCATGGAACACTATTTAGTTGCTATCATGGAACACTAGCTAGTTCCTGCCATGGAACACCAACTAGTTATTTCCATGTAACACTAAGTAGTTCCATCCATGGAAAAACAACGAGTTCTTTCCATGGATCACTAAGTAGTTTCTTCCATGAACCACTAGCTAGTTCTTTCCATGGAACACGAAATAGTTCCTTCCATGGGAAACTAAGTAGTTCTTTCCATTGAACACGAAGTAGTCTCTTCCATGGAACACCAACTAGTTTCTTCCATGGAACACTAGCTAGTTCTAGCTAGACCCTTCCATGGAACATTAGCTAGTTCCTTCCATGGAACACTAGCTTGTTCTTTTCAAGGAACATTAAGTTGTTCCTTCCATTGAACACTAAGTAGTGTCTTCCATGGAAAACTATCTAGTTCCTTCAAAGGAACACTTGCTAGTTCTTTCCATGGAAAACTGGATAGTTCCTTCCATAACACACTAAGTAGTTCCTTCCATGGAAAACTACCTGTTTTCTTCCATGGAACAGTAGATAGTTCCTTCCATGTAACACTAAGTAGTTCCTTCCAAGGAACACTAGCTACTTCCTTTTATGAAACCTTAGATCATTTCTTCCATGGAACATTAGCTAGTTCCTTCCATGGATAACTAGCTAGTTCCTTCTTGGAACACTAGCTACTTTCTTCCATTAAACACTTGCTAGTTCATTCCATGGAACACTAGCTTTTTCCTTCCATGGATCACTGGCCAGTTCATTCATAGAACACAAGCTAATTCCTTCCCTGGAACACAGAGTAGTTTCTTCCCTGGAACACTAGCTAGTTTCTTCCATTGAACACTAAGTAATTCCTTACATGCAACACTAAGTAGTCTCTTCAATGGAACACTAACTAGTTTTTTCCATGGTACACAAAGTAGTTCTTTCCATGGAACACTAAGTAGTTCCTTCCATGGAACACTAACTAGTTCTTTCTATGGAACACTAGCCAATTATTTTCATGGAACAGTAGCTTGTTCCTTTCATGGAACACTAAGTGGTGTCATCCACGGAACACTAAGTATTTTATTTTATTGACCACTAGCTAGATTATTCCATAGAACACTAGTTAGTTCCGTCTATGGAACAATATGTTGTTCATTCCATGGTACACTAGCTAGATACTTCTATGGAAAACTAGCTAATTTCTTTCATGGAACACTATCTAGTTTCAACCATGGAACACTAACCAACTCCTTCCGTGGAACCCGAGATAGTTCCTTCCAAGGAACACTAGGTATTTTCTTCCATGGAACACTAAGTAATGCCTTTCATGCAACACTATGTAGTTTCTTCCATGGAAAACTAGTTAGTTCCTTCCATGGTAAACTACATAGTTCCTTCCATGGAACACTAGTTAGATCCTTCCATGGAACACTAACTAGCTTCTACAATGGGACCCTATCTAGACCTTTCAGGGAACACTAGCTAGTTTCCTCCATGAAACACCAACTAGTTCCTTCCATGTAACTCTAGATAGTTTGTTTTATGGAACACTAGCTAGGTCCTTACAAGGGACACTAAGTAGTTCCTTCCAATGAGCAGTAATTGGTTCCTTGCATGCAACCCTAGCTAGTTTCTTCCATGGAACACTAACTAGTTCCTTCCATAAACACTAAGTAGTTTTTTCATGGCACAATAACTTCTTCCTCCTACGGAACACTAGCTAGTTTGTTCCATAAAAAACTAGATAGCACCATCCATGGAATACTAGCTAGTTCTTTCATTGGAACACTACTTAGTTCCTTCCATGGAATGCTAGCTCGTTCATTTCATGGAAAAGTAACTAGTTTTATCCAAGGAAACTAAGTAGTTCCTTCCATGGAATACTAACTAGATCCGTCTATGAAACACTAGCCAGTTATTTTCATGGAACAGTAGGTTGTTTCTTCCATGGAACACTAAGTGGTGTTATCCATGGAACACTAAGTATTTTATTTTATGGACCATTAGCTAGATAATTCCATAGAACACTGGTTAGTTCTATCCATGGAACAATATGTTGTTCATTCCATGGAACTCTAACAAGTTTCTTTTATGTAACACGAACAAGTTTCTTCCATAGAACACTAGCTAGTTTCTTCCAAGGAACATTAGCTAGTTCCGTCCATTGAATAATAAGTAGTTTCTTCCATGGAACACTAAAAATTTCCTTCCATGGAACACTAAGTAGTTCCTTCCATGGAACACTAGCTAATTTCTTCCAAGGAACATTAGCTGGTTCCTTCCATTGAACACTAATTAGTTCCTTCCATGGAACACTAAGTTGTTCCTTCCATGGAAAACTAAATAGTTATATCCATGGAACACTAGCTTGCTCTAGCTATTATCTTCCATTAAACACTAAGTAGTTTTTTCCATGGAACACTAAGTAGTTTCTTCCATGGAACACTAAGTAGTTTCTTCAATGGAACACTAACTAGTTTATTCCATGGTACACTAAGTAGTTCTTTCCATGGAACACTAAGTAGTTTCTTCCATGGAACACTAAGTAGTTCCTTCTATGGAACACTAGCCAGTTATTTTCATAGAAGAGTAGCTTGTTCCTTCCATGGAACACTAAGTGTTCTCATCCATGGCACACTATGTATTTTATTCTATGGACCACTTCTTAGATTATTCCATAGAACACTAGCTAAATACTTCTATGGAACACTAGCTAGTTTCTACCATGAAACACTAACCAGCTATTTCTATGGAAGCCTAGCTAGTTCCTTCCAAGAAACACTTGCTAGTTCCTTCCATGAAATACCAGCTAGTTCCTTTTCTGGAACATTAGCTAATTCCTTCCATGTAACACTAAGTAGTTCTTTCCATGGAACACTTGGTAATTTCTTCCATGGAACACTAGATAGGTTCTTCCATGAAATACTAAGTAGTTCTTTCTATGAAACACTAAGCTGTTTTTCATGAAACACTAGCTGTTTTCTCCCATGGAACACCAGCTAGTTTCTCAGATAGAACACTAAGTAGTTTTGTCAATGGAACACTAGCTAGTTTTTTCCATGGAACACTACCTACTTCCTTCCATGGAACACTAAATAATTCCTTCCATGGAACACTAAGTACTTCTTTCCATGGAAAACTAGCTAGTTCCTTCCATGGCACACTAGCTAGTTTCTGCCATGGAACACTAGCTTTTTTCTTCCATGGAACACTAAGAAGTCCTTTCATGGAACACTAGCTAGTTCCTTCCATGGAACACTAGATAGTTCCTTCCATTGAACACTAAGTAGTTTCTTCTATGGAACACTAAGTAGTTTTTTCACAAAACACTAGCTAGTTCTCTCCATCATACACTAGCTAGTTCCTGCCATGAAACCCTAGCTAGTTTCTGCCATAGAACACTAAGTAGTTATTTCCTTGTTATACGTACTAGTTCCTTCCCTGGATCACTAACTATTTTATTCCACAGAACAGTAGCTAGTTTCTTCCATGGAACACTATGTAGTTTCTACCATGGGACACAACCAACTCATTCCATGGAACCTTAGCTGGTTCGTTCCAAGGAACACTAGGTAGTTCCTTCCATGGAGCAATAAGTAATTTTTTCCATGCAACACTACGTAGTTCCTTCCATGGAAAACTAGCTAGTTCCTTCCATGGTAACCTACATAGTTCCTACCATGGAACACTAACTAGCTTCTTCAATGGAACACTATCTATTCCTTTCATGGAACACTAGCTAGTTTCCTCCATGAAACACTAGCTAGTTCCTTCCATGAAACAATAGATAGTTTGTTCCATGGAACACTAGCTAGGTCCTTACAAGGGACACTAAGTAGTTCCTTCCAATGAGCACTAATTGGTTCCTTGCATGCAACCCTAGCTAGTTTCTTCCATGGAACACTAACTACTTCCTTCCATAAACACTAAGTAGTTTTGTTCATGGCACAATAACTTTTATCTTTCATGGAACACTAGCTGGTTCCTACCATGGAACACTAAGTAGCTTTTCTCCTGGAACACTAGCTAGTACCTTCCATGAATTACAAGCTAGTTCCTTCCATGAAAAACTAGATAGTATCTTCCATGGAACACTAGCTAGTTCTTTCTATGGAACACTAGCCAGTTATTTTCATGGGACATTAGCCTGTTCTTTCCATGGAACACTGAGTGGTGTCATCCATGGAACACTAAATATTTTATTTTATGCACCACTAGCTAGATCATCCCATAGAACACTAGTTAGTTCCTTTCATGAAACAATATGATGTTCATTCCATAGAACACAAGCTAGAAAAATGTAGTTCCTTCCATTGAACACTAAGTAGTTCCTCCCATAGCTAAATTGCTGGTTTCTCCCATGAAAAACTAGCTGGATTTCTCCATGAAAAACTAGCTGTTTACTTCCATGGAACACCAAGTAGTTTCTTCCATAGAATACTAGCTAGTTTCATCCAGGGAACACAAGCTAGTTCCTTCCATGGAACACTAGCTAGTTTCTTCCATGGAACACTTGCTACATTTTTCCATGGAACACTAGCTACTTTCTTCCATGGAACACAAGCTAGTTTCTTTCATGTTACACAAGCTAGTTCCTTTATTAAACAATAACTAGTTTCTTTCATGGAGCAGAAAGTAGTTCCTTCCATGGAAAACTAAGGAGTTCCTCACATGGAACACTATCTAGTTCCTTCCAAGGAACACTAGCTAATTCCTTCCATGGAACACAAAATGGTCTCTTCCATGGAACATTAAGTAGTTTCATACATGGAAAAATAAGTAGTTTCTTCTATGGAACATTGGCTAGTTTCTTCCATGGATCATTAAGTAGTTCCTTCCATGGAATACTAGGTACTTCCTTTCCTGAAACACTAACTTGTTGGTTCCATTGAACAGTGGGTAATTTTTTCCATGGACACTAAACAGTTTCTTACAAGGAACACTAAGTAGTTCCTTCTACGGACGACTAAGTAGTTTCTTCTCTGAAACACTAGCTAGTCCCTTCCATGGAACACTAGATAGTTCCTTTCATGGAACACTAGATAGTTCCTTCCAAAAATCATTACCTGTTTCTTCCATGGGACACTAGCTAGTTTTTGACCTGGAACACTAACAAGTTCCTTCTCTGGAATACTAATTAGTTCTTTCCCTGCAACTAGCTAGTTCCTTCCATGGAACACTAGCTAGTTCCTTTCTTTAAAAAGTAAGTAGTTTCTTCCATGGAACACTAGCTAGATTTTTCCATGGTACAATAAGTAGAACCTTCCATGGAACACTAAGTAGTTTTTTACATGGAACACTATCTTCTATCTCCCATGGAACACTAGCTAGTTCCTTCCATGGGACTCTAAGTAGTTTCTTCCCTGAAACACGAGCTAGTTCCTTTCATGGACACAAGCTAGTTTTCTTCCCTGAAACACGAGCTAGTTCCTTCCATGAAACACTAGATAGTTTCTTCCATGGAACACCAGCTAGATATCTTTATGGATTACTAGCTAGTTTCTTCCATGGAACACTAGATAGTTCCCTCCATGGAACAGTTGCTATTTTATTCCACTAAACCCTAAGTAGTTCCTTCCATGGATCTCTAAGTAGTTCTTTCCATGGAACACTAATTAGTTCCGTCAGTGAAACTCTATGTAGTTCCTTCCATGGAACATTAAGTATTTCCTCCTATGGCTATCTAGCTAGTTACTTCCTTGAAAAACTAGCTGCTTTCTTCCATGGAACAATTGCTAGTTCCTTCAATGGAACACTACATAGTTGCTTCCATGGAACAGTAGCTAATTCCTTCCCTGGAACATTAGCTATTTCTTTCTATGGAACACTACCTTGTTTAGTCCATAGAACACTAAGTAATTCCTTCCATGAAACATGAGCAGGATCTTTCCATGGACAACTAAATGGTTCCTTCCATGGAACACTAAGTAGTTTCTTCCTTGGAACACTAGCTAGTTTCTTCCATGGAAAAATGTCTAGTTCCTTCCATGAAACACTACTTAGTTGCTTCCATGGAAAGGTAGCTAGTTCCTTCCCAGGAACATTAGCTAGTTCTTTCTATGGAACACTACCTTGTTTAGTCCATGGAACACTAAGTAATTCCTTCCAAAAAACATTAGCAAGATCTTTCCATGGAACACTAAATAGTTCGTTCCATGGAACATTAAGTAGTTTCTTCTATGGAACACTAGCATATTCTAGCTAGTTCCTTCCGTGGAACACTAGCTAGTTCCTTCCATGGAAAAATAAGTAGTTTTTTCCAATGAACATTAAGTAGTCCTTTACATGGACCACTAGCTCGTCTCTTCCATGGAGCACTAGCTAGTTCCTTCCATGGATCACTAGCTTATTTTTTTAATGGAATTTTAGTATTCCTTCCATGGACACTAAGTAGTTCCTTCCATGGAACACTAAATAATTCCTTCCATGAAACACTAGCTAGTTCCATCCATGGAACAATAAGTAGTTCTTTCCATGAAACACTAAGTATTTCCTTCCATGGAACACTATCTTGTTCTTTCCATGGAACACTAGCTAGTCCCTTAAATGGAGCACTAAGTAGCTACTTCCATAGAACACTAGCTTCTTTTTTTAATGGAATACTAGCTTGTTCTTTCCATGGAACACTAGTTAATTTTTATTCTGGAACACTAACAAGTTCCTTTTCTGGATCACTAAGTAGTTCCTTCCCGGGAACACTAAATAGAACTTTCCATGGAACATTAAATAGTTACTTCCATGAAACCCTAAGTAGTTTCTTCCATGGAAAACTTGCTTGTTCCTTCCATGGAACCCTATATAGTTTCTTGCATGGAACAGTAATGAATTTCTTCCATGGAACACGAATTTGTTCCTTCCATGGAACACGAGCTAGTTCCTTCCATGGACCACTAGCTAGTTCCATCCATGGAAAATCAAGTAGTTTCTTCCATGGAACACTAAGTAGTTCTTTCCATGGAACACTAAGCAATTTCTCCATGGAACACTGGCGTGTATTTTCCATAAAACACTCAGTAGTTCCTTCAATGGAACACTAGCGAGTTCATTCCATGGAACACTAAGTAGTTCCTTCCATGTAACATGAGCTAATTCCTTCCATAGAACACTAACTAATTCCTTCCATGAAATACTAGCTCGTTCCATCCATGGAACAATAAGTAGTTTTTTCCTGACACTCACAGTAGTTCCTTCCATGGAACACTAAGTAATTTCTTCCATGGAATCGTAGCTAGTTCTCTTTATGGAACACTAGATAGTTTTTTCCATAAAACACTAAGTATTTCCTTCCATGGAACACTAAGTTGTTCTTTCCATGGAACTCTAGCTGGTTCCTTCCATGAAAGAATAGGTAGTTCTTCCATGGAACACTAAGTATTTTTTTTATAGAACACTATATAGATCCTTCCATGGAACACTAGCAAGTTCCTTCCATAAAACACTAGGTAGTTTTTTCCAAGGAACAATAGCTAGTTCCTACAATGGAACTGTAGCTTGTTCTTCCATGGAACACTAAGTAGCTTCTTCCATGAAACACTAAGTATTTTTTTTTTTATGAAACACTAGCTAGATCCTTCCATGAAACAATTGTTACTTTTTTCAATGGAAAATTAAGTAGTTACTTCCATGGAACACTAGCTAGATACTTCCATGAAACTCTAGCTAGTACTTCCATGGAACACTGGCTAGATCAATCCATGGAATACTAAGGAGTTTTTTCCAAAGAACACTACCTATATCCTTCCATGGTACACTCAGTAGTTTCTTCATTGGAACTCTAAGTAGTTTCTTTCCTGGAACAATAGTTTCTACCTTCCATGTAGCACTGGTTAATTCCTTCCATAAAACACTAAGTAGTTTTTTCCATGAAACACTAAGTTGTTTCTTCCCTGGAACACTAGCTAGTTTCTTCTATGGTACACTAACTAGTTCCTTCCTTGAAACACTATATACTTTCAACCATGGAACACTAAGTAGTTTCTTTCATTAAAAATTAGCTATTTTCTTCCATGGAACACTAGCTATTTCTCTCCATGGAACACTATGTATTTTTTTCCATGGAACACTAAAGAGTTCCTGCTATGGAACACTCCATAGTTTCAACCATGGAACACTAACTAGTTCCTTCAATTAAATACTAAGTAGTACTTTCCATGGAACACTAACTAGTTCCTTCCAAGAAACACAAGCTATTTCCTTTCATGGAACACTAAGTAGTTCCTTTTTAACACTACCTTGTTCTAGCTAGTACCTTCCATTAAACACTATGTAATTTTTTCCATGGAACAGTAGCTAGTTTTTTCCATGGACCACTCAGTATTTTTTCTTATGGAACACTGGCTAGTTCCTTCCATGGAACACTAGTTACTTCCTTTCATGAAACCTTAAATAGTTACTTCCATGGATAACTAGCTAGTTCCTTCTTAGAACACTAGCTAGTTTCTTCCATTAAATGCTAGATAGTTCACTCCATGAAACACTAGCGTATTTTTTCCATGGATACTGGCTAGTTAATTCCGTGGAATACTAGCTAGTTCCTTCCCTGAAACACTAACTAGTTATTTTTCCTGAAAACTAAGTAGTTTCTTCACTGGAACACTAAATAATACCTTACATGCAACACTAAGTAGTTTCTTCCATGGAACACTAGCTAGGTTTTTTCATGGAAGAATAAGTAGTTCTTTCCATAAAAAGCTAAGTACTTCCTTCAATGGAACACTAACTTGATCCTTTCATTGAACACTAACTTTTTCCTTCCATGGAACACTAGCAGGTTCCTTCAATGGAACACTAAGTAGTTCCTTCCATGGAACACTAAGTAGTTTCTTTCCTGAAAGTGTAGCTAGTTCCTTCCCTGGAACTAGGTAGTTAATTCCTGGAACACTAAATAGTTTATTCTCTGGAAAACTAAGTAGTTTCTTCCCAGAAACACTAATCATTTCCTTTCCTAGAAAACTAGCTAGCTCCTTCCACGGAACATTAAGTACTTACTTCAATGAAACCCTAAGTAGTTTTTTCCATAGAAAACTAGCTAGTTCCTTCCATGGAAAACTAAATGATATCTTGCATGGAACTCTTACTAGTTTCTTCCATGGAACACTAACTAGTTCCTTCCAGGAAATACTAGCTAGTTCATTCCAGGGAACACTAGCTAGTTGCTGTCATTGAACACTAAGTAGTTTTTTTCCATTGAACACTAAGTAGTCCTTTCCATGGTACATTAGCTAGTTTCTTCCATGGAACACTAAGTAGTTCCTTCCATGGAACACTAAGTAGTGTCTTAGATGGAACACTAAGTAGTTCCCATGAAACACTAGTGAGTTCCTTCCATGGAACATTAGCTAGTTCCTTCCAGGAAACAATAGATAGTTCCTTTCATGGAACTCTAGCTAGTTCCTTCCATGGAACACTAGCTAGTTCCATCTATGGACCACTAAGTAGATTCTTCCATGGAACACTAAGTACTTTCTTCTATGGAGCACTAGACAGATTCTTTTTTTTTTTAACTTTTTTTTTTATTGATTAATTTTTTTTTACAGATGATTCTCCTTCCCCCCCCCACTAATTCCCCTCTCCCTTTCCTCTCCCTGCCTCTTCCCCAGATTGTTGTCCATGTCCACTGTTCATGCATACATGCGTATAAGTTCGGTGGTTCATCCCTCCCCCACCTGCCCACTCCTTAGGGGATTGTCAGTGACAGATTCCTCATTGGAGCAGTAGCTTTTTACTGCCATAGAACTCTAAGTAGTTCCATGGAACACTCAGTAGTTTTTTTTATGGATCACTAGCAGGATCCTCTATTGAAACACTAGTCAGTTTCTTCCACGGAACACTAATTTATTTCTTCCATGGAACATTAGCTAGATACTTCCATGGAACAATAGCTAGTTTATTTCATGGAACACCATCTAGTTCCTACCATGGAACACTAAATAGCTCCTTCCATAGAAGACTAGCTAGTTCCTTCCATGAAACACTAGATGGTTCCTTTCATGGAACAGTAGCTATTTTCCTCCGCTAAACTCTAACTAGTTCCTTCCATGGAACACTAAGTAGTTCCTTCCATGGAACACTATCTAGTTCCTTCCATTGAACACTAAGTAGTTCCTTCTATGGAACACTATGTATTTTCTTCCATTAAACACTATCTAGTTCCTTTCATGGGTCACTAGCTTGTTCCTTCCATAAAACACTAAGTATATTCTTCCATGGAAAACTAAGTAGTTTCTTTCATGGAACACTAATTAGTTTCTTCAATGGAACTCTATGTAGTTCCTCCCATGGAACACTAAATAGTTCCTCCCAAGACTAACTAGATGGTTCTTTCCATGAAAAACTAGCCGGTTTCTTCCATGAAAAACTAGCTGTTTCCTTCCATGGAACACTAAGTTGTTCCTTCCATAGTACACTAGCTAGTTTCGTCCATGGATCACAACCTAGTTTCTTCCATGGAACACTAGCTACTTTCTTCTTTGGAACACTAGCTACTTTCTTCCATGGAGCACAAGCTAGTTTCTTCCATGTTACACAAGTTAGTTTCTTCATGGAACACTAAATAGTACATTCCAAAGAACACTAACTAGTCCCTTTCATGGAACACAAAGTAGGCTCTTCCATGGAACATTAAGTAGTTCCATCCATTGAACACTAAGTAGCTCCTCCATGGAACACTAGCTTGTTTTATCCATGGAACACTAAGCAGTTCCTTCCATAGAAAACTAGCTAATTCCTTCCATGGAATAAGAGCTAGTTCCTTTCATGGAACACTAACTAGTTGCTTCCATGGAACAGTATCTAGTTCTTTCCATGGAACACCAGCTAGCTCTTTCCATGGAACACTAAGTACTTCCTTCCATTGAACACTATCTAGTTTCTTTAATGGAACACTAAATAATTTCTTACATGGAACACTAAATTGTTTCTTCCATGGAATTCTAGCAAGTTCCTTCCATAGACCCTAGGTAATTTTTTTTTCATGGAACACTAGCTAGTTCCTTCCATGGAACACTAAGGAGCTCCTTCCATGGAACACTATGTAGTTCATTCCTTAAAACATTAAGTAGTTTCTTCCATGGAACACTAAGTAATTCCCTCCATAGAACACTAAGTAGGTCCCTCCATGGAATACTAGCTATATTTATCCATGGAACACCAGATAGTTCCTTCCATGGAAAACGAAGTAGTTCCTTCCATGTACAACAATAGTTCACTCCATGGAACACATAGTTGTTCATTCTATGTACACTAGCAAAGTTGTTCATTCTATGTACACTAGCAGGTTCCTTCCATGGATCACTAGGGCTTTCTCCCATGAAAAACTAAGTACTTCCTTCCATGGAACATTAAGTAATACCATTCATGGACACTAGCTTGTTCCTTCAATGGAACACTAACTAGTTCCTTCCATAAAACTCTAAGAAGTTCCTTGCATGGAACACTAGCTAGTTCTTTCCATGGAACACAAGCTAGTTCCTTCCATGGAACATTAGGTAGTTCCTTCCATAGAACCCTAAGTAGTTACTTGCATGAAACACTAATTAGTTCCTTCCATGGAACACTGAATAAATCCTTCCATGGCACACTAAGTAGTTCCTTGCATGGTACACTAGCTAGATTCTTCCATGGACTCTAAGTAATTCCTTCCATGAAACACTACACAGTTCCTTCCATGGAAACTAGCTAGTTCCATCCATGGAACACAAGTAGTTTCTTGCATGAAACACAAGCTAGTTCCTTCCATGAAACACTATGTCGTTTCTTCCATAAAATATTAGCTAGTTCCTTCCATGGAACACTAGCTAGTTTCTTCCTTGGAACACTAAATAGTTTCATGTATGAAACACCAGATATTTTCTTCTATGGAACACCAGCTGCTTCCTTCCATGGAACACTAGCTAGTTCCTTCGATGGAACACTAGATAGTTCCTTCCATGAGACACTAATTAATTCCTTCAATGTAACGCTAGCCCGTTCCTTCCATGGCACACTAGCTAGTTCCTTCCATGGAACACTAGCTAGTTCTTTCCATGATACACTAAGTAGTTACTACCATGGAACACTAGCTAGTTCATTCCATGGAACAATAGTGAGTTGCTTCCATTGAACACTAGCTAGTTCCTTCCATGAATTACTAAGTAGATTCTTCCATATAACACTAAGTAGTTCCTTGCATTGAACACTAGGTAAAATTTTTCAAGGGACACTAGCTGGTCCTTCCATTGGAACACTACATAGTTCCTTCCATGGAACACTAGCTTCTTCCTTCCATGGAACACTAGCTAGATTTTCCTTGGAACTCTAGCTAGGTCCTTCCATGGAACACTAAATAGGTCCTTCCATGGAACACTAGCATTTCCTTCCTTAAAACAGTAAGTAGATTCTTTCATTGAACACTAAGTAGTTCCCTCCATGGAACACTAAGTAGGTCCCTCCATGGAACACTACTTATTTTTATCCATGGAACACTAGCTAGTTCCTTCCATTGAACACAGTAGTTCCCTTTAAGGAACTCTTAGTTGTTCCTTCTATGTACACTAACTGGTTCCTTCCATGGATCACTAGCTGGTTTCTTCCACGGAAAACTAGGTACTTCCTTCCATGGAACATTAAGTAGTACTATTCATAGAACAATAGCTTGTTCCTTCAATGAAACACTAACTAGTTTCTTCCATGAAACTCTAAGAAGTTCCTCGTATGGAACCCTAGCTTGTTTCTTCCATGGAACATTAGGTAGTTCCTTACATAATGTTCCTGGCATGGAACATCAATTAGTTCCTTCCACGGAACACGAACCAGTTCATTCCATGGAACACTAAGAAGTTCCTTGCATGGAACAATAGCTACTTTCTTCTATGGAACACAAGCTAGTTTCATACATGGACCACTAGCTAGATGCTTCCATGGAACACTAAGTGGTTCCTTCCATGAAACAGAAGCTAGTTCCTTCAATGGAATACAAAGTCTTCCTTCCATGGAACACTAGCAAGTTCCTTCGTTAAAATAGTAAGTAGTTTCTTCCATGGAACACTAAGTAGTTCCTTATATGGAACACTAAGTAGATCCCTCCATGGAACACTAGCTATTTCTCCAAGGAACACTAGATAGTTTCTTTCATGGAACACTAGCTAGTTCCTTCCATGGGACACTAAGAGTTCCTTCCATGAAACACAGTAGTTTCCTCCATGGAACACTGGGTAGTTCCTTCTATGTACACTAGCAGGTACCTTCCATGGAACACTAGCTGGTTTCTTCGATGAAAAGTTAAGTACTTCCTTCCATGGAACATTAAGTATTTCCATCCTTGGAACACTAGCTAGTATCTTCAATGGAACACAAGCTAGTTTTGTCCTTGGAACACATGGGGCACCAAGTATTTTCTTCCATTAAACACTAAGTAGTTCTTCCATGGAACAATAGCTAGTTTCTTCCATGGAACACTACCTAGTTCCTGCCATGGAACACTAGATAGCTCCTTCCATGGAACACTAAATAGTTCCTTCCATGGAACACTGAGTAGTTCCTTCCATGGAACACTAAGTAGTTCCTTCGATGGATCACTAGCTAGTTCCTTTTATGGAACACTAAGTAGTTGCTTGCATGGAACACAAGCTTGTTCCTTCCATGCAACACAAGCTAGTTTTGTCCTTGGAACACATGGGGCACCAAGTATTTTCTTCCTTTAAACACTAAGTAGTTCTTCCATGAAACAATAGCTAGTTTCTTCCATTGAACACTACCTAGTTCCTGCCATGGAACACTAGATAGTTCCTTCCATGGAACACTAAATAGTTCCTTCCATGGAACACTGAGTAGTTCCTTCCATGGAACACTAAGTAGTTCCTTCGATGGATCACTAGCTAGTTCCTTATATGGAACACTAAGTGGTCCTTTCTTGGAACACTAGCTAGTTCCTTCATGGAACACTAGTTAATTCCTTCATGGAACACTAAGTAGTTCCTTCCATGGAACACTGAGTAGTTTCTTCCATGAAACACTAAGTATTTTCTTCCTTGGACACTAACTAGTTTTCTCCATGGAACACAGAGTATTTTCTTCCATGGAACACTAAGTAGTTTCTACGGTGGAACACAAAGTAGTTACTTCCATGGTACCCAAAGTAGTTATTCCATGGAATACTAGCTAGTTTCTTCCATGGGACACTAGATAGTTCCTTCCATGGAACACTAAGTATTTTTCTTCCATGGGACACTAAGTACTTCTTTCTATGAAACACTAATTAGTCCTTCTATAGATCACTAGCTAATTCCTTTCATGGAACACTAGCTAGTTTCTTCCAAGTAACAGTAAGTAGTTCCTTTTATGGAAGACTAAGCAGTTTCTTCGAGGGAACACTACCTAGTTTCTTCCATGGAACTCTAGGTAGTTCTTTCTATGGAACACTAAATAGTTCCTTCGGTGGAATAATAAGTAGTTTTATCCGTAGAACACTAAGTAGTATCCTACGTGTAACGGTACATCGATTTTCCATGGAACACTAAGTAGTTCCTTCCATAAAACACTAAATAGTTCCTTCCTTGGAACACTAGCTCATTCCTTCCATTGTACACTATCTAGTTTTTGCATGGAACACTAAGTAGTTTCTTCCATGGAACACTAGCTAGGTCCTTCAATGGAACCCTAAGTAGTTACTTCCATGGAACACAGTGAATACTTTCCATGGAACACTAAGTAGTCCCTTCCATGGAACAATAAGTAGTTTCGTCCATTGTATTCCAGCTAGTTCCTTCCATGGAACACTATGTAGTTCTTTCCATGGAATACTAGGTATTTCCTTCCATGGACCACTAAGTAGATCCTTCCATAAAACACAAGCTAGTTCCTTCAATTGAAAACTAAGTAGTCCCTTCCCTGACACACCTAGGTCTTTTCTTGAAACACTAGGTAGTTCCTTCCAAGGAACACTAAGTAATTTCTTCCATGGAACACCACCTGGTTCCTTCGATGGAACACTAGCTGATTCCTTTGATGGAATATTAAGTAGTTCCTTCCATAAAAAGATAAGTAGTTTTTTTCCACAGAACACTAGCTAGTTACCTCCATGGAACACTATCTAGTACTTTTCATAGAAAAATAGCTAGTTACTTACAGGGAGCACTAGCTAGGTCCTTCCATGGATCACGACTTAGTTCCTTCCATGGAACACTAGATAGTTCCATCCATGGAACATAAACTAGTTCCATCCATGGAACACTTTCTAGTTCCTTCCATGGAATACCGGCTAGTGCCTTCAAGAGAACACTAGCTAGTTCCTTCCATGGAACAATATGTAGTTCCTTCCATGGAACAGTAAGTAGTTCCTTTCATGGAACAGTAAGTATTTTCTTCCATGGTACAGTAGCTAGTTCCATCCATGGAACACTAAGTAGTTCCTTGCATGAAACACAAGCTAGTTCCTTCCATGGAACACAAGCTGCTTCCTTCCATGGTACTCTATGTCGTTTCTTCCATGGAATATTAGCTAATTCATTCCATAGAACACCATGTAGTTCCTGCCTTAAAAGTGTAAGTAGTTTCTTCCATGGAACAATAAGTAATTCCCTCCAAGGAAAACTACGTAGGTCCCTCCATGGAAAACTAGGTATTTTTTTTCATGGAACACTAGATAGTTCCTTCCATGGAACACTAAGTAGTACCTTCCATGTAAAACAGTAGTTCCCTCCATGGAACACTTAGTAGTTCCTTCTATGTACACTAGCAGGTCCCTTATGTGGATCACTAGCTGGTTTCTTCCACTAAATCTAAGTACTTTCTTCCATGGAACATTAAGTAGTTCCATACTTGGAACACTAGCTAGTATATTCAATGGTAAACTAACTAGTTTCTTCCATGAAACAGTAAGTAGTTTCTTGCATGGAATACTAGCTAGTTTCTTCCATGGAATACCAGATAGTTTTTTTCCTTGGAACACTAAGTAGTTCTTTCCATGGTACACTAGCTAGTTTTTTCTAGGAACACAAGCTAGTTTCATACATGAAACAGTAGCTAAATGCTTCCATGTAACACTAAGTAATTCCTTTCATGGAACACTACGTAATTTCTCCAATGGAACACTAGCTGGTTCCTTCCATAGACCCAAGTAATTCCTTCCATGGAACACTAAGTAGTGCCTTCCATGGAACACTAGTTAGTTCCTTCCATGGAACACTCGCTAGTTTCTTCCTTGGAACACTAAATAGTTTCATATATGAAACACCAGATAGTTTCTTTTATGGAACACCAGCTGGTTCCTTCCATGGAACACTAGCTAGTTCCTTCGGTGGAACACTAGATAGTTCCTTCCATGAGACACTAAGCAATTTCTTCCATGGAACATTAGCTAGTTCCTTCCATGATACACTAAGTAGTTGCTATCATGGAACACTAGCTAGTTCATTCCATGGAACAATAGTGAGTTCCTTCCATTGAACACTAGCTAGTTCCATCTATGGAACACCAGCTAGTTTCTTCGATGAAACACTAGCTAGTTCCTTCCATGGAACACTAAGTTGGTCCTTCCATGGAACACTAGCACGTTCCTTCCATGGAACTAGCTAATATTTTCCTTGGAACTCTAGCTAGGTCCTTCCATGGAACACTAAGTAGGTTTTTCCATGGAACACTAGTACGTTCCTTCCTTAAAACAGTAAGCAGTTTCTTCCATTGAACACTAAGTCGTTCCCTCCATGGAACACTAAGTAGGTCCCTCCATGGAACACTAGCTATTGTTATCCATGGAACACTAGCTAGTTCCTTCCATGGAACACAGTAGTTCCCTTTAAGGAACTCTTAGTTGTTCCTTATATGTACACTAGCTGGTTCCTACTATGGATTAGTAGCTGGTATCTTCCACGGAAAACTATGTACTTCCTTCCATGGAACATTAAGTATTACCATTCATAGAACAATAGCTTGTTCCTTCAATGGAACACTAACTAGTTTCTTCCATGAAACACTAAGAAGTTCCTCGTATGGAACACTAGCTTGTTTCTTCCATGGAACACAAGCTAGTTCCTTCCATGGAACATTAGGTAGTTCCTTCCATAACAGTAAGTAATTCCTTGCATGGAACACCAATTAGTTCCTTCCATGGAACACAAACTAGTTCCTTCCATGGAACACTAAGTTCCGTGCATGGAACAATAACTACTTTCTTCTATGGAACACAAGCTAGTTTCATACATGGACCACTAGCAAGTTGCTTCAATAGAACACTAAGTAGTTCCTTCCATGAAACAGAAGCTAGTTCCTTCCATGGAATACTAAGTCATTCCTTCCATGGAACACTAGCTAGTTCCTTCCATGGAACACTAGCAAGTTCCTTCGTTAAAATAGTAAGTAGTTTCTTCCATGGAACACTAAGTAGTTCCTTATATGGAACACTAAGTAGGTCCCTCCAAGGAACACGAGTTATTTTTCCATGGAACACTAGATAGTTCCTTTCATGGAACACTAGCTAGTTCCTTCCATGGGACGCTAAGAGTTCCTTCCATGAAACACAGTAGTTTTCTCCATTGAATACTTGGTAGTTCCTTCTATCTACACTAGCAGGTTCCTTCCATGGATCACTAGCTGGTTTCTTCGATGAAAAACTAAGTACTTCCTTCCATGGAACATTAAGTATTTCCATCCTTGGAACACTAGCTAGTATCTTCAATGGAACACTAACTAGTTTCTTCCATGAAACACTAAGTAGTTGCTTGCACGGAACACAAGCTAGTTCCTTCCATGGAACACAAGCTAGTTTTGTCCTAAGAACAAATGGGACACCAAGTATTTTCTTCCATTAAACACTAAGTAGTTCTTCCATGGAACAATAGCTAGATTCTTCCATGGAACACTAAGTAGTTCCTTCCATGGAACACTGAGTAGTTCCTTCAATGGAACACTAAGTAGTTCCTTCGATGGATCAGTAGCTAGTTCCTTTTATGGATCACTAAGTAGTCCTTTCCTGGAACACTAGCTAATTCCTTCATGGAACATTAAGTAGTTCCTTCCATGAAACACTAAGTATTTTCTTCCTTGGACACTAACTAGTTTTCTCCATGGAACACAGAGTATTCCCTTCCATGGAACACTAAGTAGTTTCTACGGTGGAACACAAAGTAGTTACTTCCTTGGTACCCAAAGTAGTTATTCCCTGGAATACTAGCTACTTTCTTCCATGGCACACTAGATAGTTCCTTCCATGGAACACTAAGTATTTTTTCCTTTGGGACACTAAGTAGTTCCTTCCATGGGACACTAAGTAGTTCCTTCTATGAAACAATAATTAGTCCTTCTATAGATCACTAGCTAGTTCCTTTCATGGAACACTAGCTAGTTTCTTCCAAGGAACACTAACTAGTTCCTTCCATGGAACACTACCTTGTTTTATCCATGGAACACTAATCAGTTTTTCGAGGGAACACTACCTAGTTTTTTCCATGGAAATCTTGGTAGTTCTTTTTATGGAACACTAAGTAGTTCCTTCGGTGGAATAGTAAGTAGTTTTATCCGTTGAACACTAAGTAGTATCCTACGTGTAACAGTACATCGATTTTCAATGGAACACTAAGTAGTTCCTTCCATGGAACACTAGCTTCTTTTAGCTAGTTCCTTCCATTGAACACTAGATAGTTTCTACCATGGAGCACTAGCTAGTTTTTTCCATGAAACACTAGCTAGATCTTTCCATGGAACACTAAGTATTTCCTTCCATGGAACACTAAGTAGTTCTTTCCATGGAACACTAGCCAATTCCTTCCATGGAACATTAGCTAGTTCCATCGATGGAACACTAAGTAGTTTCTTCCATGGAACACTAAGTACTTCCTTCCCTGATACACTAACTTGTTTCTTCCACTGAACACTAGGTAATATTTTCCATGGAACACTAAGCAGTTTCTTACATTGAACACTAAGTAGTTCCTTCCATGGAAGACTAAGTAGTTTCTTCCGTGAAAAACTAGCTAGTGTCTTCCATGGAACACTACATAGTTACTTTCATGGAACACTAGTTGATTCCTTCCATAAAACACTACCTGTTTCTTCCATGGGACACTAGCTAGGTTTTTCCATTGTACACTAACTAGTTTCTTTCATGGAACACTAGATATTTCCTTCCATGAATCACTAGCTTTTTTTCTTTTTTCTTTTTATGGAATACTAGCTAGTTCCTTCCCTGGAACACTAGCTACTTTTTCATGGAACACTAGCTAGTTCCTTCCAAGGAACTCTAGCTAGTTTCTTCCATGAAACACTAGCTAGTTTCTTCCATAGAACAGTAAGTAATTCCTTCCATGGAAAGCGAGCTAGATCCTTCGATGGAACACTAAGTAGTCCGTTTTATAGAACATTAACGAGTTCCTTCCATAAAACACTAAGTAGTTTATTCCATGGAACACTAGCTATTTTTATCTAGTTCCTTCCATGGAACACTAGCTAGTTACTTCCGTGGAACTCTAGCTAGTATCTTCCACGGAAAACTAAGTAGTTATTTCCAATATGCACTATTTTTTTCCAAGTAGCCCGTTCCATGGAAAACTAGCTAATTTCTTCTATGGAACACTAGCTTATATTTTCCACAGTAATCTAAGTAGTTCCTTCGATGGAACACTAGCGAGTTCCTTCTTTGGAACACTAAGTAGCTCCTTCCATGGATCACTAAGTAAATCCTTCCATGAATCACTTGGTACTTTCATCCATGGAACACTAAGTAGCTCCTATCATGTAACACAAAGTAGTTCCTTCCATGGAACACTAAGTACTTCCTTCCATGGAACACTAGCTAGTTCCTTCCATGGAACACTACTAATTCCTTCCATGGAACACTAAGTAGTTCCTTTCATGGAACATTAAGTAGTTCCTTCAATTGAACACTGGCTAGTTTCCTTCATGAAACATAAACTAGTTCTTTCCATGAAACAGTAACTAGTTCCTTCCATAAAATACTAGCTAGTTTCTTCCATAAAACACTAGCTAGTCCTTCCACGGAACTCTAAATAGTTTCTTCCATCGAACAATAAGTAGTCCCTTCCATGTAACACTAGCTAGTTCTTTCCATGGAACACGAATTAGTTCTTTTCATGGAACACTAACATGTTTCCTCCAAGCAACACAAGCTGGATTCTTCCATGGAACATTAAGTAGTTCCATCCATGGAAAACTAAGTAGTTCCTTCCATGGAACACTAACAGGTTCCTTCTTTGAAAAATTAGGTACTTTCTTCTATGAAACACTAATTTGTTCCCTCAATGGACCACTAGTTAGTTCCTTTCATAGAACACTAAGTAGTATGTTCCCTGGAACACAAGCTCCTTTTTATGGAACACTAGTTAGTTTCTTCCATGTAACACTAGCTAGTTCCTTCCATGTAATACCAGCTAGTTCCTTCCATGTAACACTAGATAGTTCCTTTCATAAATCTCTAGTTCCTTCCATGTAACACTATCTAGTTCCTTTCATAAATCTCTAGCTAATTCCTTCCACGGAATACTAGCTAGTTTTCTTAGTGGGACACTAGATAGTTCCTTCCATGGATCACTAAGTAGTTCCTTCCATAGAACACTAGCTAGATCGGTCCATGGAACACTAAGTAGTTTTTTCCATAAAACACTAAGTAGTTCCTTCCATGGAACATTAGCTCGTTTCTTCCATGAAACACTAGGTAGTTCCTTCCAAGTAACACTAGCTTGTTCAATATGTGGATCACTATCTAGTTCGTTCCTTGGAATACTAGATAGTTTTTTCCTGAAACACCAACTTGTTTCTTCCTTGGAACACTAACTACTTCCTTCTTTGGAACAGTAATTAGTCCCTACCCTGGAACACTAGCTAGTTCCTTCCATGGAATACTAGCTAGTTTCTTCAATGGAACACTAGCTAGTTCCTTCCATGGAACACTATGTAGTTCTTTCCATGGAACACTACCTAGTTCTTCCAAGGAACACTAGTTCCTTCCATGGAACACTATGTAGTTCTTTCCATGGAACACTACCTAGTTCTTCCAAGGAACACTAGCTAGTTCCTTCCATGAAACACTAAGTAGTTCCCTCCATGGAAACTAAGTAGTTTCATCAATGAAATCCTAAGTAAATCTTTCCAATGAACACTAAGTAGGCACTTCCATTGAACACTAACTAGTTTCTTCCATGGAACACTAGCTAGTTTCTTCCATGAAACACTAGGTAATTCCTTCCATGAAACACTAAGTAATTCTATTCATGGAACACTATGTAGATCCTTCCATGGAAAACTAAGTAGTTCCTTCCATGGAACACTAAGTATTTCCTTCCATGGAATACTAGCTGGTTCCTTCCATGGAACAGGAGCTAGTTTCTTCCATGGTACACTAAGTAGTTACTTCCATAGAACACTAAGTAGATTTTTTTGTGGAACCTAGATAGTTCCCTCCATGAAAATGTAGCTAGTTTCTTCCATGAAACACTAGATAGTTCCTTCCATGGAACATTACTTCATTCCTTTCATAGCAAAGTAGCTGGTTTCTTCCATGAAACACTAGCTAGTTTCTTTCATGAAACACTAGGTAGTTCCTTCCATGGAACACTAGCTAGTTTCTTCCATGGAACTCTAGTTTGTTCCTTCCATGGATCACTAGCTAGTTTTTTTCATAGAATACTAGCTAGTTCCTACCCTGGAACACTAACTAGTTTCTTCCTTAAAACACTAACTATTTCCTTTTATGGAAAACTGGCTAATTTCTTCAATGGAACACTAGCTATTTCTTTCCATAAAAAACTAAGTAGTTCTTTCCATGGAACACTAACAAGTTCCTTGTAAGGAACAATAGCTAGTTCCTTTCATTGAACACTAAGTAGTTCTTTTTATGGTACACTAAGTAATTTCTTCCAGGGAAAACTACGTTTTTCCCTCCATGGAACATTAAGTAGTTCCTACCATGGAACACTATCTTGTTTTTTCTTTTGAACACTAGCAGGTTCATTCCAATGAACACTAAGTTGTTATTTTCATGAAACACTAAGTAATTCTTTCCATGGATCACAGTAATTTTTTCCATGTATCACTAACTAGTTTTTTTCATTGAACACTAACTAGTTCATTCCAAGGAAAACTAGCTAGTTCCTTTTATGGAACACTAAGTATTTCCATCCCTGGAAAACTAAGTAGATTCTTCCATGGAATACTAGCTAGATCCTTCCATATAATACTAGCCAGTTCTAGCTAGTTCCTTGCATGAAACACTAGGAAGATCCTTCCATGAAACACTAAGTATTTCTATTCATGGAACACTATGTTGATCCTTCCATTCAACACTAAGTAGTTCCTTCCATGGAACACTAAGTATTTCCTTCCATGGAACTCTAGCTGGTTCATTCCATGGAACAGTCGCTAGTTCCTTCCATGGTACACTAAGTAGTTCCTTCCATATAAAACTAAGTAGATTTTTTTATGGAACCCTAGATAGTTCCGTCCATGATAAAGTAGCTAGATTCTTCCATGAAACCCTAGATCGTTCCTTCCATGGAACACTAGCTAGTTCCTTTCATGGAATATTACTTCATTCCTTCCATGGAAAACTAGCTGGTTCCTTCCATAAAACGCTATCTAGTTTGTTCCATGGAACACTAGCTTGTTCCTTCCACGGATCACTAGCTAGTTTTTTTCGTGGAATACTAGCTAGTTTTTACCCTGGAACACTAGTGTTCCTTCCCTTGAACACTAACTAGTTTCTTCCATGGAACCTTTACTAGTTCCTTTTCTGGAACACTACCTAATATCTTCAATGGAACACTAGCTATTTCTTTCCATAAAACACTAAGTAGTTTTCTCTGTGGAACACTAACAAGTTCCTTTTAAGTAACAATAGCTAGTTCCTTTCATTGAAAACTATATAATTAATTTCATGGAACACTAAGTACTTCCTTTTATGGGACACTAAGTGATTCCTTCCAGGAAAAATATCATTGTTCCCTCCATGGAACACTGAGTAGTTCCTACCATGGAACACTATCTTGTTTTTTTCTTTTGAACTCTAGCAGGTTCATTCCAATGAAAACTAAGTTGTTTCTTTCATGGAACACTAAGTAATTCTTTCCATGGATCACTCAGTAACTTTTTTCATTGATCACTACCTAGTTCCTTCCATGGAACACTAGCTGGATCATTTTATGGAACACTAAATAGATCCTTCCAAGGAACACTATGTAGTTCCTTCCATGTACACTAGCTAGTTCTTTCCAGGATCACTAGCCAGATTATCCAATGAAACATTAAGTATTTCCTTCCATGGAACACTAGTTATTGTCATCCATGGAACACAAAGGAGTTCCTTCCATGGAACAATAGTTATTTCCTTCCATGGAACACTAACTAATTTCTTTTATAAAACACTAAGTAGTTCCTTCTTTGGAACTATAGCTAGTTCCTTACATGGAACACTAGCTTGTTTCTTCTATTGAACACTAAGTAGTTCCCTCCATGGAAAACTAAGAAGTTCCTTGCATGGAGCACTAGCCAGTTTTATCATGGAAAACTGAGTAGTTTCTTCCATGGAACACTAACTAGTTCCTTCAATGGAACACTAAATACTTCCTTCCATGGACCACTAGCTAGTTCCTTTCATGGAACACTAAGTAGTTTCATCTATTGAATAGTAAGTACTTTCTTCCATGGAACGATACCTAGTTCTTTTTATGGAAAACTAAGTAGTTCTTTCCATGGACAACAAGTAGTTCCTTCCGAGGAATAGTAAGAAGTTCGTTTTATGCAACACAAGTAAGTTCCTTCCCCCAAAAAATATGTAGTACTTTCCATGGAACACTAAGTAGTTCTTTCCATGGAACACTAAGTATATTTTTCCATAGAACACTAATTATTTCATTCCTTGGAACACTAAGAAGTTTCTTTTACGGAACACTAGCTAGTTTTTTTCCATTGAACACTAAGTAGTTCCTTCCATTGAACACTATGAAGTACCTTCCATGGAACACTAGCTAGTTGTATCCAAGAAACACTGGCTAGTTCCTTCCATGGAACTTTGGCTAGATCCTGCAATGGCATACTAAGTAGTTTCTTTCATGGAACACTAAGTACTTTCTTTCATGACACACCAAATAGTTATTTCCATTGAACACTTAGTAGTTCCATCCATGGAACACAAACTAGTTCATTCCAGAAAACACTAACTAGATCTTTCCATGAAACATAGCTAGTTCCCTCCATGGAACACTAAGTTGTTCCTTCCATGGAACACTAGCCAAATCTTTCCATGGAAAACTAGCTAGTTTCATCCATTGTACACTAGTAGTACCTTCCATGGAACACTGAGTAGTACTTTCCATGGAACACTAGCTAGAACTTTCCATACAACAATTGCAAGTTCCTTCCATAAAACACTAAATAGTTTTTTTCAGGGAACACTAAAAAGATCCTTCCATAAACCAACAACACCTGGCCTCAGCGAGCCCCATACCTCCTCTGGCTCACTGGCCCCAGGCCTGGCAGTAGTAGCAGCCAGCCTTGGGCCCCAGCTTGACATTGCCTAGGCACCTCAAAGACCAGCACAGAAGGCAGCCATGTGTAGATCGCTTTGTAGCTTATGTCTGGTGGCCCCGGGGAGAACACACAGGGGCAGTGGCTGACCTCGCCCTGGAGCCAGCCTAGAAGAGTTGGCCTTTCCTTTGCTCCTTTTCCCTTAAGAATATTAAAATGGCATCATCAGTCCCTGGAGGTGGGTCTTTGTGCTTCTTTCTCAATAGGCTGTACGTATGTATTCTTTTTCTTGCTTCTCTCTTTCCTCCCTCCCTCCCTCCCTCTCTGGCTAGAGCCCTTTGGGGCTCAGGGCAAGACTGAGGAAGTTGTACAGACAGCTCCCACATGCCCACTGCCCTGTAGTCCCTGCTCTTTCTTCCCCAAGTCACACACGGGCAGGCACGCAGGCACCCAATGCGTGAATTTTCTGAGGCCCAGAGGCCTGCTGCAGAACTTAGGATGAAACCCCTACCCTTCTCTTTTCCAGAAAGACAGGCATGGGCCTAAGCAAGGTGTCCTGGCCTGGGCCTGGGCCTGGGGGGTGGGGGTGGGGTTAGGGGGTGGGAAGGGAAGGCCAGGGCCACTTATTCCAAGGGAACAGCAATGGCTTGATTCCAATGCAGAGAGCCTAGGACTTTGCCTGAGGCTTCTACAACTCCCCCACACTTAGGCCACTGATTCCAAGCTGCAGGAAGGGAGCAGGGGCAGTCTGGGGCTGAAGGAGTTCGCCTCCATGTGCCAAAGCCGAAAACTGCCCTCCACCCTCTGAGAAAGGGCAGGGGTGAGGTGGCGGTTGGGTGGTGGTGGTGGTGGTGGTGAGCGGTGGCGGTTTAGGGGTGCAAGTGCAGGGCATCCAAGGAGAAGTTAAAGAGTCCATCTCGGCGTCTTAGATTCCCCAGGCCAAACGCCGGTGTGGACCGATGAGGGTCCAGGGAGGCCTGGTAGGGGATGAATGGACTCAGTAACCCTGTGTCTCGGGAACAACAAGCACACTCGTACTGAAACACTGTGCTCCAGCTGACGATTTTGGTAACTCACCTTTAGGTACCCTTCACATGGATGGATGGAGAGATGGTTGGGTGGGTGGGTGGGTGGGTAGGTGGATCGATGGATGGTGAGCACTGAACTGGACAGACAGGACACACCGATCCTCCCTCCGCCCACCGATTTCCAAGGGTAGGTCCGGGCCTAGGACATGGGCAACCCCCCATCAAGTGAATTTAGTTAACACCTTTGTAGTTTGGACCATCAGTGAGTTTAGTGTAGGTCTCTGGGTCTGTGGGGCCACTACACAGGCCTCCCCTGAGCTCGCCTGTGTTCCTATGTGTATGTGGCCACTGTTACGCGCACACGCGCGCACACACACGGTACTCTCCTCCGGAGAGCCCTGACTCCTAAGTCGTGATCCAGGGGTTGTTTGAAACATCACCCCAAAGGAGTGGACCCCAGGAGGGGGATGTGAACATATGTCCTAGATGCCAGTGAACTGTGTGTTCTTAAAAGTGTTCAGATCTGAGGTCGTAGGTGATGTTTATATTTACTACCCTGCAATGAGAACCTAGAAACAAGTCAGGACATCAAAAATCCCTCTCTTTGAAAGTCAGGGAGTTCCTGCATGTGTCAGAGAGGGTCCCCTATTTGTCTCCTGGCCTTCCACAGAATTCACCCCAGGACCTGAGGTGTAATCTTTGAGTCTGATGAGCTTTTTGAGTCATTCTTTGTTGTTGCTGGTGCTGGTGCTGGTGCTGGTGCTGGTGCTGGTGCTGGTGCGGGTCCTGGTGTTGGTGCTGCTTCTGCTGCAGCTGCTGCTGCCCCTGCCGCTGCTGCTGCCACTGCTGCTGCTGCTGCTGCTGCTGCTGCTGGTTCTTCAGTTAATCCTAACCCGAGGGTATTTCCTTGATTTGCAGTTGGACACTGAAATGGCAGGATAATTCCGGGAGAAGAGGAACGGAGAAACCGAGGCAGGAAAGTTAAACAGAGCCAAAGAGCTTTGTGGGACGTGTGTAGCAGGGCCTTGTCTTGAGAACCAGGCCAACAGACTCTATTTGTCACAGAAGTGTGCAGCAGGGGAGGGGGCACGGAAGGGGAGAGGGGGGAATTCAGACACCACTCATCCTGAAGTTGTTGGGACAGCAGGGAGGGAGGGAGAGAGGAAGGAGGAAAGAAGAGTGTAAAGGAATGAACCAAGCAACCAAGCAACCAAGTGACAAAAGAGGCAGGTCCTTCCCAGGAACTAGACCAAAGAAAAGGGGATATCTAGGTGAGGAACTCAAACCCAAAAACTTCCAGACAGAAGGGGATGTGAGGCAAAAAAGGCTCTTTAGATGAGCTGACAGCCTGCCTGTGCTTCCTAGGCCAGACGCGTAGGTTGGCTTGCTCCGTTTCCGTAATAAATGTGCATGAGTTCAGGTTGTGCTCCATTCACTTGCACTCACGTTGCAATAAATTCACGGAGCGAGCGGAACGCAGATGTTATGTGCAGTGTCTCCTCCACCTCCTTCCCCATGAGAACACAAAGATCCAGGCTGACCACAGCCCTCTGCCGGTGATTCAGGGGATGGTCCAGTCACAACTCTCTGGTGTCTGTGAGTGGCGGTGCAGGTCCCATTTTCATCACAGGCGGCCTTTGAGAGGGAGTGGGAGGGGGGCAGGGGGTATGGTCAAGTGGGAGGGCAGGAGGGAGCGGGAAGAGGGAACTCTGCAACACCTCATGAGTTTATTCTCTTTGGCTTTCCCCACACACTCACTGCTTCAAGAAGCAATGTGGAGTCACACCAAGATTCCCCAGGGGAGAACAGGAAGGAGGGGTTGACGGCAGGCAAGTTTCCTTAGTAGGCCTCCTCCTCGCCCAGCCGCACCACTTGCCCTTGGCAGAGATTCCAGCGCCAGGCAAGGGGAGGAGTGGGGGCGAAAGCTTCACAGTGCCCAAAGGGTAGGGCCCCTGGCCCATGGGAAGCTGGAGGCAGGCGGGCCGAGCAGTAGAGGGGTGTCCCCTGGAACACATCTGCCGCTTTTCCATCGGACTGGAGCTTGGTGGGTTGTCGGGGCGGGGGCCCAAACACACGGGTGGAGGGGGGCGCTCGCCTAGGGCGGGACTTTTGGGGGGTTTCCCCGCCGGTTCGGGGCCCGCCGCCACAGGAGTGGTTCGCGGTGTCCTGCCAGGAATCCCTCCGTCACCCTCTTCAGTCCACCAAATCCCCTTTTTGTCTGGGAAAAGTGGACATGTGTAAAGAGGAGAAGCAAACGGACGACACAGCTCGGAGAGGCCGATTCACGTGGATTTTGTTTCCACGCGACACAGGTGTCAAGAAGTAAGTGTAAGGGATGAGGCCCCCACCTGCGTTTCTCAGACCCGAGAAAGTAGTTTTCATGGCAGGTACTGCCGCGTGTCATTTGCCCCTACCCTGCTCCTACACACCGCCTTCCTTTTCCCAGGGGCGCAGGTGTGCTGCTAATTGCCACCATTCAGGGCGGCCTCAGCCCTGTCCCCTTCGCCCTGCCCCCGTCCTGACCGCCCATCCCCCTGTGCGCTGACCTGGCCAGCTGTCAACCTCCTCTGTGCGGAGCTTATCACAGCCACCACCAGGCAGGTGCTGCGCGATTGCCACACGTCCCAGTGAGGCCAGCCGCATCGCATCGCATCCCATCGCATCGCATCGCATCCTGACTAACGGGGCCACGGAGACGCGTGGCCCAGCGCTCGGGAGCCCGGGCTCCTGGTCGATTCACGGCAGCGGGAGGGTGCTTGGGACACTTGTCTTCTCTCCTCTGTTCTCTGCTTCTCTCTCTCTCGCTCTCTCTCGCTCTCTCTGTGTCTCTCTCTCCCGCCCCGCCCCCGTCTCCCTCTCCTCCTCTCTCTCACCCCCCTAGTCTCATAGAGCTCTCCTGTCTTGCAGGACAGGGAATTTCGCGGAGTCTTGGAAGTGACTGCTCCCCTAGGCCCCTCCTGTGCCGAGGAAGTTCAGGCGGGCAAGCGGATCCCCGGGCGGATTTGGAGATTTCATCGGAGCGAGGAGGCAGCTTCTCTGTGCGATCTCGGTTCAGGTGGAGGACACCTGCTGTGGGCAGCGAAGCCGGACCCAGGTGGCCTGGGGTTTTCACAGGCGCCGCTGGTACGTCAACCATCCACAGGAGTGGAAACGGTCCTGGTGCACACTGCAACTGTTTTCAGAGAGGTAGGGACTGTCGTGTCTTAGGACAAATAAGTACTTTTGAAACATAAGTCCATCAAATCAACGTGTTCATAGTTATTGCCTGATCCGCCCGCGCCCGCCCAGCCCCCAGCACACCAGGCCAACCCCAGCCGGCCTCGCCCCCCCCCACCCTGACACACACACATACACTCACCCCCAGGGACACGCACACCGCCCCGCCCCCACCCACACACACCGACACAGCAGCGCCCAGTCACGGCCCGTTAGAGATCCGGTCCACTGGTGGACCCGGTTGCTGTCCATTGCAGCGGCCAAGTCCGGTGCCGGGCAACCTGTCTCTCAGGTCGCCCAGGCAACCGGCGTGGTCACGCGTCCCCAGCAAGTCGTCCTGGCTCGTTCGGTGCCTGGATCGCGTGACGGCGGTTCTGCGGGCAGACCCGGAAGCAGGCTGGAGAGAGGCACACACGCACAGACACTCCGTCCCTCCCTCCCTCACAGACACACACGGGCCTCCACACCTCCCTCGCTCCCTCCCCCCTCCCCCCCTTGGCCTCTGGCCAAATACAAATACAGAATCAGTCAATAAAACATTTCAATATCACCGTGCTCTCGTCCTGTTCATGGGCTTTGCGTCAGTCTGCGGCGGCGGCGGCCCGGGCAGAGACCCTGAGAGGGCAGAGGAGATCTCCCCCTCCCTTTCGACCTGGAGGATGTTCAGTGGGCTGTGGAGGGAAGAGCGGCTGCCAGCCGCCGAGCCGGCCACGCGGTTTGTTTCTCAGGGAAGGCTTCCGGGCCCGTGATGAGGGAGACGATCTGGTGGGAGACCTAAGAGTGTAGTGAGACATCAGGAGGGATGCCTCGACTGGGAACATCCTCCCTGAGGAGCAAGGGGTTCCCTTCCCACCCCGGGCCCCCACCCAGCTCAGGATCCCAGTACCAGGAAGAGACGTCCCCATCCCTTGTGGCTGTGCAAACCACCGGGGATCGAGGTCCAGGCTGAGGCTGCCGGGGTCCCAGGCAGTTCCTTCGAAAGGGCCTGCCCAAGCACGGAGCTCCGAAGATCTTTTTGTGGACTCCAGCGTACAGGTCGGTGTGAGGGAAGCAAGGAGGTATCTTTAAAGACACCAGAGACTTACTGGGGAAGAACTGAGTCCTTTGGCATTGGGGTGACAGGGGGAGGAGCAGCTTTTAACAAGACACGTACTGTTGGAGGCTGCTGTTCCATCTGTGAGCCCTTCTGTTACGGGGCACGCAGCCAGGTCGGTGGGCACCCTATCTGGGACTCCCTTGACCTGACTCACACTGTCTGGCCAACCTTGATTATTTTCTTTGGCCCCGCCCCACGAAACATTCAGGCCCACTCATACTGTGTCCCTTGGTTTTTTCCTAGGATTGGCCTGTCTTGGCTCCCACATCAGATGGTCCTAAACTCTCTCAAACACACAGCATCTGGCCTCAGCGAGCCCCAATCCTCCTCTAGCTCACTGGCCCCAGGCCTGGCACTGGTAGCAGCCAGCCTTTGGGGCCCAGCTTGACATTGCCCAGGCACCTCCAAGACCAGCACAGAAGGCAGCCATGTGTAGATCGCTTTGTAGCTTATGTCTGGTGGCCCCGGGGAGGACACACAGGGGCAGTGGCTGACCTCACCCCGGAGCCAGCCTAGAAGAGTTGGCCTTTCCTTTGCTCCTTTTCCCTTAAGAATATTACAATGGCATCCTTCAGTCCCTGGAGGTGGGCCTCTGAGCTTCTTTCTCAATAGGCTGTACGTATGTATTCTTTTTCTTGCTTCTCTCTTTCCTCCCTCCCTCCCTCTCTGGCTAGAGCCCTTTGGGGCTCAGGGCAAGTCTGAGGAAGTTCTACAGAGAGCTCCCACATGCCCACTGCCCTGTAGTTTCTGCTCTTTCTTCCCCAAGGCACACACGGGCAGGCACGCAGGCACCCACTGTGTAATTTTCCTGAGGCCCAGAGGCCTGGTGCAGAATTTAGGATGAAACCCCTACTCTTAGGTTCTCCAAACAGACAGGCAGGGGCCTAGGAAAGATGGCTGGGCCTGGGGCTGGGGTGGTGGGGTGGTAGGGAATGGGAATGGGAGGCCTGGGCCATTCATTCCAAGGAAACTCAATGGCTTCATTCAAATGCAGAGAGCCTAGGACTTTGCCTGGGGCTTCTACAACTCCCAGGCACTTAGGCCAATGATTCCAAGCTGAAGGAAGGGAGCATGGGCAGTCTGGGGCTGAAAGAGTGCCCCTCCAAGTGCCAAAGAAGAAAACTGCCCTCCACCCTCTGAGAATGGGTAGGGTGTGGGGGGGTAGTGGGTGGGGGTGGGGGTGATGGTGTGGTGCGGCAGTGGTTCTGGGCTGTGAGTTCAGGGCGTCCAAGGAGAAGTTAAACAGTCCATCTCAGCATGTTAGATTCCCTAGGCCAAACTGGTGTGGACTGATGAGGGCTCAGCAAGGCCAGGAAGGCGATGATTGGACTCAAAAACCCTGAGTCATGGGAACAACAAGCACACTCGTACTAAAACACTGTGCTCCAGGTGACGATTTTAGTCACTCATCCTTAGGTTCCCTTTACATGGATGAATGGATAGATGGTTGGGTGGGTGGGTGGGTGAATACATGGATGGTGAGGACTGAACTGGACAGACAGCACAGACCCATCCTCCCTCCACCCACAACTTTCCAAGGGTACTTTCAGGCCTAGGACATCAGCACCCCCCACCCCCTTGAAATGTATTTAGTTAACATGTTTGTAGTTTGGACCATCCTTTGAGGTTAGTATAGGTCTCTGAGTCTGTGGGGCCACTACACAGGCTTCCCCTGACCTCACCAGTGTTCCTACGTGTATGTGGCCCCTGTTACGCACACTCACACACACAGTCCTCTCCTTAGGCAAACCCTGACTCCTCAGTCGTGATCCTGAGGTTGTTTGAAAAATCACCCCAAAAGACTAGACCCCAGGAGGAGAATGTGAACATATGTATTCATTGCCAGTGAACTGTGTGTTCTTAAAAGTGTTCAGATCTTAGGTCATAGGTGATGTCTATATTTACTACCCTGCAATTAGAACTAAGAAACAAGTCAGAAAATCAAAAATCCCTCTCATTGGGAGTCAGGCAGTTGTTGCATGTGTCAGAGAGGGTCCCCTATTTGTCTCCCTGCCTTCCACAACATTCACTCTGGGACCTGATGTGTAATCTTTGAGTATGATGAGTTTTTTGAGTCATTCTTTGTTGTTGTGGTGCTGGTGCTGGTGCTCGTGCTGGTGCTGGTCCTGGTGTTGGTGCTGATGCTTCTGCTGCTGCTGCTGTTGCTGGTGCTGCTAGTGTTATTGATTGTGGTGGTCGTGGTGGATCTGCTGCTGCTATTGCTGCTGCTGCAGCTGCTGGTGGTGGAGGTGGTGCTGGTGCTGCTGCTGGTGCAGGTGCTTCAGTTAATCCTCACCCGAGGGTATTTCCGAGATTTGAAGTTGGGCACTGAAATTCCAGGAAAATTCTGGGAGAAGAGGAATGGAGAAACTGAGGCAGGAATGTTAAACAAAGCCAAAGAGCTCTGTGGGACTTGTGTAGCAGGCCCTTGTCTTGAGAAGAAGGCTAACAAACTCTACTTGTCACAGAAGTGAGCAGCAGAGGAGGGGGCATGGAAGGGGAGAGGAGGAGAATTCAGACACCGCTTAGTGGCAATCATCCTGAAGTCCTTGGGACAGCAGGGAGGGAGGAAGGGAGGAGAAAAGAAGAGTGTAAAGGAATGAACCAAGCAACCAAGCGACACGAAAAACAGTTCCTTCCCAGGAACTAGACCAAAGAAAAGAGGAGACTTTTGGAGTCCAACTGCACCAGGAATATCTAGCCAGGAAACTTAAAAACAAAAACTTACAGATAGAAGGGGATGTGAGGCAGAAAAGGCTCTTTAGATGAGCTGAGAGCCTGCCTGTGCTTCCTAGGCCAGACACGCAGGTTTGTTTGCTCCGTTTTCGTAATAAATGTGCATGAGTTCAGTTTGTGCTCCATTCACTTGCATTCATGTTGCCATAAATCCACTGAGTGAGCAAAATGCAAATGTTATGTGCAGTGTTTCCTCAACATCCTGCTCCATGAGAACACAAAGATCCAGGCTGGGGACAGCCCTCTCCCGGTGATTAGGGGATCGTCCAGTCACACCTCTCTGGTGTCTGTGAGTGGTGCAGGTCCCATTTTCATCACAGGTTGACTTTTAGAGGGAGTGGGAGGGGGGCAGGGGGTATGGTCAAGTGGGAGGGAAGGAGGGAGAGAGCTGGAAGATCGAAATATAAAACAGTTAATCAGTTTATTCTTTTTGGCTTTCGCCACACACTCATTGTAACAATAACCAATGTGAAGTCAGCCCAAGATCCCCTACAGGAGAACAGAAAGGAGGGGTTGATGGCAGGCAAGTTCCCTTAGTAGGCCTCTTCCTCTCCCAGCCGCACCACTTGCCCTTGGCAGAGATTCCACCACAAGGCAAGGGGAGGAGTGGGGGCAAAGCCTCATGGTGCCCAAAGGGTAGGGCCCCCGGTCCTGGGAAGGCTGGTAGCAAGTGGGCTGTGCAGTAGAGGGGTGTACCATGGAACACATCTGCTGCTTCTCCATTGGACTAAAGCTTGGTGGGTTGTCGGGGCGGCCGCCAAAACACAGGGGTGGAGGGCGGCGCTGCCTCGGTTGGGACTTTTCGGGGGTTTGCCCCGCCGCGTTGGTGCCTGCCACCACAGGAGTGGTTCGCGGTGTCCTGCCAGGAACCCCTCTGTCACCCTCTTCAGTCCACCAAATCCCATTTTGTCTGGGAAAAGTGGACATGTGTAAAAAGGAGAAGCAAATGGACGACACAGCTCGGAGTGGCCAATTTACATGTATTTCATTTCCACAGGACAGAGGTGTCAAGAAGTAAGTTTAAGGGTTGAGGCCCCTACCTGCATTTCTGAGGCCTATGCAAGTGGTTTTCATGGCAGGTACTGCCATGTGTCATTTACCCCTACCCTGCTTCTACACAGTGCCTTCCATGTCCCCGGTGCGCAAGTGCGCTGCTAATTGCCATCACCCACGACTGCTGAGGCCTCTCGTCCCTTTCGCCCCGCCCCCATCCTTAAGGCCCATCTCATGGTGCCCTGACCTGGCCATCTGTCAACCTCCTGTGTGAGGAGCTTATCATAGCTGCCAGCTGACAGGTGCTGTGCAATTGCTCCACTTCACAGTGAGGCCAGCTGGATCGCATCGCATCACATCGCATCCTGACGAACAGGGCCACAGAGACGCGTGGCCCAGCGCTCAGGAGCCCGGGCTCCTGGTTGATTCATAGCAGTGGGAGGGCGCTTTGGACACTTATCTTCTCTCCTCTCTGGTCTGGTTCCTGCGCTCTCTCTCTCTCTCTCTCTCTCTCTCTGTCTGTCTCTCTCTCTCTCTCTCTTTCCTGCCCCTCCCCCGTCTCCCTCTCCTCCTCTCTCTCACCCCGCTAGTCTCATAGAGCTCTCCGGTCTTGCAGGACAGGGACCTTCGGGGAGTCTTGGAAGTGACTGCTCCCCTAGGCCCCTCCTGTGCCCAGGAAGGTCAGTCGGGTAAGCTGTTCCCCTGGTGGATTTGAGGATTTCCTAGGAGGGAGGAAGCAGCTTCTCTGTGTGATCTCGGTTCCGGCAGAGGACACCTGCTGTGGGCAGAGAAGCCTGACCCCGGTGGCCTGGGGTTTTCGCCGGCGCCCCCGGTACGTCAACCATCCACAGGAGTGGAAACGGTCCTGGTGCACACTGCAACTGTTTTCAGAGAGGTAGGGACTGTCGTGTCTTAGGTCAAATAAGTACTATTGAAACATAATCCATCAAATCAACGTGTTCATAGTTATTGCCTGATCCGCCGGCGCCCGCCCAGCCCCCAGCACACCAGGCCAACCCCAGCCGGCCTCGCCCCCCCCACCCTGACACACACACACACACACACACACACACACACGCACCCCCAAGGACACGCACACCGCCCCGCCCCCACCCACACACACTGACACAGCAGCGCCCAGTCAAGGCCCATTAGAGATCCGGTCGTCGCTGTCCGTTGCAGTGGCGAAGTCCGGTGCCAGGCAACCGGTCTCTCCGGTCGCCCAGGCAACCGGCTGCCAGGGCCGCCTTTGATGGCGCGGTCACGCGTCCCCCGCAAGTCGTCCTCGCTAGTTCGGTGCCTGGATCGCGTGACCGCGGTTCTGAGGGCAGACCCGGAAGCGGGCCGGAGAGAGGTACACATGCACAGACACTCCCTCCCTCCCTCGCACACAGACACACACGGGCCTCCACACCTCCCTTGCTCGCTCCCTCCCTCCCCCCCTTCGCCTCTGGCAAAATACAAATACTTGATCAGTCAATAAAACATTTCAATACCGCCGTGCTCTCGTCCTGTTCATCGGCTTCGCGTCAGTCCGCGGCCTCGGCCGGGGCAGAGACCCTGAGAGGGCGGAGGAGACCTCACCCTCCCTTTGGACCTCCAGGATGTTCAGGGGGCCGGCGAGGGAAAAGCGGCTGCCAACCACCAAGCTGCCATGTGCTGTTTGTTTCTCAAGGAGAGTTTTCTGGCCGGTGACAAGGGACATGATCTGATGGGAGACCAAAGAGTGTAGTGAGAAATCAGAGGGGATCCCTCCACTGGGAACATCCACCCTGAGGAGCAAGGGGTTTCCCTCCCACAGCTCAGGATCCCGGTACCAGGAAGAGACGTCCCCATCCCTTGTGGCTGTGCAAACCACAGGGAATCGAGGCCGAGGTTGCCAGGGTCCCAGGCAGTTCCTTTGGAAGGGCCTACCCAGCACAAAGTTCAGGGGACCCTGCTTCTTAGGGCCCCAGAGTGGGAGTGGGAGAAAGGGAGGGATGGAGGCAGCTTGAAAGGCACCAGAGACATCCCTGGGAAGAACTGAGTCCTTTGGCATTGGGGTGAGAGCTGGAGGGGCAGCTTTCTCCCAGACACACGTGCTGGTGGAGGCTGCTGTTCCATGGGTGAGCCCTTCCCTCACGGGCAGGCAGCCGGGTGGGCGGGCACTGTATCTGGGACTCCTGTGACCTGACTCCCACTGTCTGGACACCCTGGTTATTGCCTGAGGCCCTGCCCCATGAAACATTCAGGCCCACCCAAGCTATGTCCATTGGCTTTTTTTTTTTAGGATTCGCCTGTCTTGGCTCCTGCTTCAGATGGTCCTAAATTCTCTTATACAAACAACATCTGGCCTCAGCAAGCCCCATGCCTCTTATAAGTCACTGGCCATGGCCCTGTCACTAGTAGCAGCCAGCTTTGGTTCCCAGTTTTACATTGCCTGGGCACCTCCAAGATCAGCAAAAGAAGCAGCCATGTGTAGATGGCTTTGTAGCTTATGTCTGGTGGCCCCGGGCAGAACACACGAGCAGTGGCTGACCTTGCACCAGATCCAGCCTTGAGGAGTTGGCCTTTCCTTTGCTCCTTTTCCCTTCAGAATATTGCAATGGCATCCTCAGTACCTGGAGGTTGGTCTTTGTGCTTCTTTCTAAATAGCCTCTATGTGTGTATTCCTTTTCTTTCTTCTCTTTTCTTCCTCATTCTCTCCCTTTCTCCCTCTCTTTCTAGAGCATGTTGGGGCTCAGGGTATGACTGAGCAAGTTGTACAGAGAGTTCCCACATGCCCACTGCCATGCAGTACCTGCTTTACCTCCCCCAAGGCACACACAGGCAGGCACGAAGGCACAACCAGAGCCTTCCACTGCCCTGACATTGATACAGCATGATCCCGTAGACTGTCATGCAAAAGGTGATGCAGGAAGGAGCTCCCTACTCTGCCACTCAGGCTGGCCCTGCCCCTGGGAAAGTGATGCAGGGAGGAGCTTCTTATCGTGCCCCTCTGGCTGGCCCAGTCCCTGGAAAGGCAATGTGAGCCCTGGGGTCTGTGTGGAGGGGCTCCCTACTGTGCCCCTCAGACTGGCCCAGCCAGGGACTGGGTCAGCAGAGGGCAATTATGCTGGGGACAGATTCAAAGACACACCATCTCAGAAAGGCCCCTCCCCACTGGCCCAGGGACCCCAAAGTGCAAACACAGTACCTTCAGCCCCTCTTCCACCCAGGAGAGCCCCAGCACCCCACAATACCCACCCAAGGGGTTTGGTTCCAAAAAGTGTTTGGGGTATCTGCAGGTTAGATCTGCATGTTTAAAGGTTGCTCTGACAGGAGAGAGACAGAGGACAAGGAGAGCAGGGGTGGCCAGGGGATGGGAAGCAGCACAGTCTCTGGGTGTGGGTTGAAGAGTCAGCAATCCAGGGTTTCTCTGTGCCTCACAATAAGTTTGGGGACAAGAGCAGACTCTGGTCAGGGGTGAAGACTGTGCTCCACATGCTCAAAGGTGCTGAGGGCCAAGGGACAGTGGCATCCAGTAGTGAATTAATACCACACATTCCCACTGATGGGAGCCCAGTTTGTGCAATGTTGATGGCCTTGCACACCTTGTCACTGGGGACCCACCAGGCATCGGGACAGCAGGAACTAAAGAAACCAGGTGTTTCCCCACAGGAGGTAAAAACTGTGTCCCCTCCAAAACCTGCACATGGATGCAGACAGCCACTGGACTCATGATCTGCAAGGCTGGAGGACACCCCAACACCCTGCGCTGGGCAACGGACACTCCGGGGGATGCCCTGAGGCGGGCAATGGTCACACAGAGGGATGCACTGTGGTGGGTGATGGACACCCCTGGGGACGCCCTGAGGTGGGTGATGGACACACCGGGGGATGCCCCACCATGGATGACAGATATATCAGGGCACCCTGCAGGGCCTGACAGACACACCGGGGTCCACCGAGACAACAGAACAGTACAGTACAGAAAGCAATGAGCTATCAAGCCATGAAAAGACGGAGGAACCCAAAACGCATGTGACTGAGGCACAGAAGCCGACCTGAGAGGTTAGATGCTGTGCGATTCGAGCTACACGCCCACCTGGAGAAGACAGAGTCACCAGATAGCGGAGGACCCCCATTTGCCAGGGGCTGGGGGAGGATGCACAGGTGAGCGTGAACCTGTGGGGTGTGAGCCCCTCTGCCTGACACTGCGATGCTGACATGTCTGTCCAGACCCACAGAATGGACCCTGTCAGGAACGAGTCCCGGGGGCTGCTATGGACTGTGGTTAATAATAATGTATCACTGCTCTGGCAGGTTTTTCTCAGCAGTTAGAGTGTCGGCCTGTGGACCAGAGGGTCCTGGGCTCGGTTCCTGCTGGAGGCACATACCTCAGTTGCAGATTTTCCCCAGACCCAGTTGGGGTCCTGCGGGGGGCATCCAGTAGGTGTGTCTCACTCACATCAATGTCTCTCTTCCCCTCTCCCTCCTGCTCTATCTGAAAATAAATGCGAAATATCCTCAGGTGAGGATAAAATAAATAAATAAAAATAATAATAATCATATATCGATACTGGCTCATCAAGTGTAACAAACAGTAACCACACTAGCAGGTGGTGTTAACAATGGAGAAATTAGAAGGGAGAGTACAGAAACTGTACTTTCTGCTCAATTTTTATGTAAATCTAAAACTGCTTTAAAATTTGTTAAATTTAATGAATAGACTTAAGAATTCTTTTTTTTTTTTTTTTTTTAGAAAGGCAGATGCACACTAAGAAGAAGAAAAAGAGAAAGAAACAAACAAAGAAAAAGGGGGCCCGGCCATATCCGCTGGCCAGGTTGGGCTCACTCCCCGGCTGCACAGAGGATGTTTAGGGGGTGTGGACAACTGTCCCCAAGCCTGCCTGCTTGCCTCACTCCAGCCCACCCAAAATAGAAGTGGTGTGCCATGTGGGCTTCAGACAGGGCCGAACCCTAGTTGATGCCTCGTATGGAGAGATGTCTTGTCCACAGCGAGCTCTGTTGCTATAAAAGGAGCTGGGGCCATAAGACAATTTGTGGGCGATGTTGTCACTGACCACACACCCTAAGTCTAGGTGGACCCAAGATCCCAGGCTGGGCTTGGGTTCAGGGGCCTCAGTCACAGGTTCCACCTGGTAGAACAAACGGTGTGAGGGTTGGGCTACACACCTCAGAGCACACAGCTCACTCTCTCCTGGGTGGGTTCCTAACAGCTTCTATCAACAGGTGACGGAAGTGACACCCAGCTCCCAAGGCTGGAACACTGTCCTAAAGCCCTGAGAGACCAGGGAAGAAGCCCACTGCTCTTAGGAAGCTCAGCTACATGAGGGGCTGGATGCTGGACTGTGCGGCTGAGTGGGGCACCAGTGTGAGCACAAGGCTCTGGTGAGGCAAACCCCACTGATTCAGCCCCATGGTTCCAGCCCCACAGGTCCAGCCACACCTGTCCAGCCCCACCCATCCAGCCCCACAGGTCCAGCCCCACAGGTCCATCCCCATTTGTTAAGCCCCACCCATCTAGCCCACCCAAAGACACCGGCTCCCAAAAGCCTGACTCTGTGGCCCAAGCTCGTGGATCTGTCCAGAGGAGACACATGACTCACCTGGCTGTCATCTTCCCCAGGGTTGGTTTGATTTGACACTGGTAACTGAGACATGACCACCCATGAGGTAAGCACCACTGCACTGGTAACCAAACGGGGAGAAAAGGAAGCTCAGGCTTGGAGCTTGTCCAAGATGCCACAGCTCACAACCCTGCATTCAGTGCAAACCTGGCTTATATTAAAAATCCACTGTAATCAAAACAGCCTGGTACTGGCACAAGAACAGGCAGATAAATCAATGGAACAGAATAGAGAACGCAGAAAGAGACCCAAGACAATATGCTCAATTAATATTTCACAAAGATAGCAAGAGCATACAGTGGAATAAAAACAGCCTCTTTACATATAGACCAGTGGAACAGAACTGAAAATGCAGAAATGGACCCAAGGCAATACGCTCAATTAATATTTGACAAAGGTGGCAAGACCATACAGTGGAGTAAAGACAGCCTCTTTAATAAATGGTGTTGGGAAAATTGGACAGCTACATGCAAAAAAATGAAACTAGACCATCAACTTACACCATACACAAAAATAAACTCAAAATGGATAAAAGACTTAAATGTGACCCGTGAATCCATAAACATTCTAGAAGAAAATGTAGGCAACAAAATTTCGGACATCATACAGAGCAGAATTTTCACTGATACATCACCTAAGGCAACAAATAAAGGAGAAAATGAACACATGGGACTACATCAAACTAAAAAGCTTCTGCACAGCAAAAGAAACAATCAACAAAATGGAAAGGCTACCCACTGTATGGGAGAACATCATTGTCAATGATGTATCAGATAAGGGGTTAATTTCCAATATATATAGAGTGCTCATACAACTCAACAAAAGGAAGACAAAGAACCCAATTACAAAGTGGGCAGAGGAGCTGAATAGACACCTCTCCAAACAGGACATCCAAATGGCCGAAAGACATATGAAGAAATGCTCAACATCACTAATTATCTTAGAGATGCAAATTAAAACAACAATGAGGTATCACCTCACACCTGTCAGAATGGCCGCCATCAACAAATCATCAAACAACAAGTGTTGGCGAGGGTGTGGAGAAAAGGGGACTCTAATACACTGCTGGTGGGAATGCAGACTGGTGCAGCCGCTATGGAAAACAATATGGTGCTACCTCAAAAAATTAAAAATTGAACTTCCATTTGACCCAGTGATCCCACTGCTGGGAATATACCCTAAGAAGCCTGAAACACCAATCAGGAAAATATATGTACCCCCATGTTCATAGCAGCACTATTTACAATAGCTAAGATCTGGAAACAGCCCAAGTGTCCACCAGTAGACGAATGGATAAAAAAGCTGTGGTACATATACACAATGGAGTACTATGCAACGGTAAGAAAGAAAGATCTCTTATCCTTTGAGACGACATGGAGGGACCTGGAAAGTATTATCCTAAGTGAAAGAAGCCAAGCAGAAAAGACAAATACCACATGATCTCACTTATATACGGAATATAATGAACATAACAGTCTGAGGAATACAGTAAACCCAGACACATGGAAGTAGGGCACAGACTGACATCCCTCAGAAGAGGGGATGGGCAGTGGGGAGTGGGAAGAGATAAACCACAGAACTTATATGCATGTATGCATGACCAATGGACATGGACAACTAAGCCGGGGACGGGGTGGAGGGGAGGTGGGGTGGGCGGTGCCAATGGGGTAAAAAGGTAAAATACCTGTAACAAAAAAATAAATAAAAATTCATTAAAAAAAAAAAGACAGCCTCTTTAATAAATGGTGTTGGGAAAATTGGACAGCAACATGCAAAAAAATGAAACTAGACCATCAACTTACACCATACACAAGAATAAACTCAAAATGGATAAAAGATTTAAATGTGACCCATGGATCCATAAAAATCCTAAATGAAAATGTAGGCAACAAAATTTCAGACATCATACGTGGCAGAATTTTCACTGATATATCACATAAGGCAACAGAACAAAGGAGAAAATGGACACATGGGACTACATCAACCTCAAAAGCTTCTACACAGCAAAAGAAACAACCACCAAAATGGAAAGGCAACCCACTCCATGGGAGACCATTATTGCCAATAATACATCAGATACGGGGCTAATTTCCAATATATATATAGAGAGAGTGCTCATTCAGCTCAACAAAAGGAAGACAAAGAACCCAATTAAATAATGGGCAGAGAAACTAAATACACACCTCTCCAAACAGGACATGCAAATGGCTAAGAGACATATGCAGAAATGCTCAACATCACTAATCATCAGAGAGATGCAAATTAAAACAATAATGAGGTATCACCTCACACCTGCCAGAATGGCCACCATCAACAAATCATCAAACAACAAGTGTTGGCGAGGGTGTGGAGAAAAAAAATCTCTAATACACTGCTGGTGGGAATGCAGACTGGTGTAGCCACTATGGAAAACAATATGGTGTTACCTCAAAAAATTAAAAATTGAACTTCCATTTGACCCAGATATCCCACTTCTAGAAATATACCCTAAGAAGCCTTAAACACCAGTCAGAAAGAATATGTGTACCCTCATGTTTATAGAGCACTATTTACAATAGCTAATATCTGGACACAGCCCAAATGTTCGTTAGTAGACAAATAGATGAAAAGCTGTGGTACATATACACAATGGAGTACTATACAGCTGTAAGAAAGAAAGATCTCTTATCCTTTGAGATGACATGGAGTGACCTGGAGAGTATTATCCTAAGCAAAACAAGCCAAGCAGAGAAAGACAAATATCACATGATCTCACTTATTTGTGGAATATAATGAACATAACATTCTGAGAAACAGGGCAGTTCCAGAGATGTGACAGTGGGGTACAGACTGACAATCCCCAGAAGAGGGGTTGGGGGAGAGAGATAAACCACAGAACTTATATGCATGTATGCATGAACAGTGGACATAGACAGCAAAGCTGGGGACAAGGTGGGGGGGGAGGTATCAGTGAGGAAAAAAGGAGAAACATTTGTAACAAAAATAAATTAATTAATTAATTAATTAATTAATTATTTAATTAATTAAATAAAATAGCATCCAGCAGGTGCACAGGGCAGGAGGCCCAGCCCTTTGGGGCCCAGGGGCTCAGCCCCTGACCTCCCCAGTCCCCAGCCCCATGGGGCTGCACCTCTCTGGGTCAGCCAGCCCACTGCCCACAGCCAGGTGCTTCCTCAGACTCCGCTTCTGGCCCCGCCTCCTGCCCATGCGCGGTCCCGCCCACAGGCCACACCATCTGCGTGGACACCATCTTGGCGCAAGGAGCCCCCATTTTCTTCTTTGAGATGTCGGAGCCTCCGTCCTTTCTTCCTAAGGCAGCGGTAGGTGCAGCTGGGCCAGGACTGGAGTCTGAGCCAGGTAGGCGGTGTGGGGCCCAGAAGAGTGGAGGTGCGGGCTTGCGGGGCACAAGATCCAGGGGTGGGCGCCTCTGGGAGAGCTGGACCTCACGCCACTGCCCCTCCTCCATTCTCTGGAGTCAGGGCCACAGGGCTGAACAGGGCTGAATGTGGCGTGGGCCTTGCCGGCTTTGCGGGCTTTGTGGGGTGCAGGTGCCAGGTAGGCAGTGCGGGGCCAGGACGAGTCGCAGTGCGGGCTTGAAGGGCACAGATGCCAGGGGCTGGAAGCTGGGGTGGGTGCCCCTGGGAGAGCCGGACCTCGCGCCCTGCCGCCCTCCTTCTCCTCTGGAGTCTGGGCCGCAGAGCCGGGTGTGGTTTAGGCGTTGGGTCCCCTGTCCTGGCTCCAGGAGTGGAGCCCTAATTATGGGCCCTGGGCTGGGCCCTCAGAACACAGCCCTGGAGTCAGCGACCCCCAGTCTGACAGCTCGATTTTCATTTGGCCTTTAGTGGAACATTTCTCTGCCCAAAAGGTATGTTTGTTCCTGACAACTGCCCAGCTGCTGAGAGCGGACCTCTATGCAGTTTGAAGCTACCCCACTTTATTTATTTATTTTTATTACAGATGTTTCTCATTCTTCCCGCTACTAACCCCCTCCTCCCCATCCCCAGCTTTGTTGTCCATGCCTATGGGTTATGCGTACTTGCATATAAGTTCTGTGGGTTATCCCTTCCCTCCCCAGCCCCCCCCCCTTCTGAGGATTGTCAGTCTGTAGGCCACCTCTATGTCTCTGGGTCTATTTTGTTAATCAGATTTAGTTCATTATTTTCCAGAAATAAGTGAGATCATGTGATATTTGTCTTTCTCTGCTTGGCTTGTTTCGTTTAGGATAATACTCTCCAGGTCCCTCATGTCTCTCAATGGATAAAAGATCTTTCTTTGTTACAGCTGCATAGTATTCCATTGTGTACATGTACCACAGCTTTTTTATCCACTCATCTAACGACGGACACTTGGGTTGTTTCCAGATTTTAGCTATTGTAAATAGTGCTGCTACAAACATGGGGGTGTATATATACTTTCTGATTGGTGTTTCAGGCTTCTTAGGGTATATTCCTAGAAGCAGGATTACTGACTCAAATGGCAGTTTAATTTTTAACTTTTTCAGGTAACACCATAGCGTTTTCCCTAGTGGCTGCACCAGTCTGCATTCCCACCAGCAGTGTACTGGAGTCCCCTTTTCTCCACGCCCTCACCAACACTTGTTGTTTGATGATTTGTGATAACTCATAGTTGTTTTAATTTGTATTGTTGTAGCTCACTGTCCTTAGAATCCAACTTGTCTTTAAGCTGCCCTAATTAACAACCTCAGAGACAGCAAGATGAACAATGGGGAATGTTAGAGAGGGCTTTAGCCCCATAAAAATTAACTAGAGTTTGACCTTCACTGGGAATTTGAAAAGCAACATCCTTCAAGAAAAGGGAGGACAGAAATGGCCCCAAGGCCAGAGTGTCCTGCATGCTCTGTAAAGAAACTGATAGGGAGAAACTGAAGCTCCCTTTACCCCATAAAACTGTAACTGTTCAACATGTGTGTATTGCACCTGACTGACCGCTGATATCTGTCTCGAATTTGTTAGTTTTTAAAACTTGGATAATGGAACGAATAACAGGACAGATGTATGCTGACCCAGTTCACCCAGTTCCCTTTCGCCTCAGCTCCCTCCCCCCTCCGTTCCCTCCTGCTTATCGCTAACTGCCTCCGCTTCTGTACAAGCAGCTTGCTTGCTCTGCTAAACTCTTGAATGACTCCTGCCCTATATAAGCAACCCTCCCCCTGAGCTCGAGGCTGCAGTTCTCCTCTGTGTAGGTTGGCTGCAGTCCCTGCTCAGGTAATAAAACATCCCCAAAAACTAAAAAATGGAGTCTAAGTGTGGTCAATCTCCTGGGTTACAACAGTATCTCTGTGATGATTAGTGACATTGGGGATATTTTCCTATGTCCCTTGGCCATTTGTATGTCCTATTTGGAGAGGTGTCTATTTAGGTCCTCTGCTCATTTTTTTAATTGGGTTCTTTGTCTTCCTTTTGTTGAGTTGTATGAATACTCTATATATTTGGAAATTAGCCCCTTATCTCATGTATCATTGGCACTTATGCTCTCCCATATAGTGGGTTTCCTTTCCTTTTTTGATGGTAGTTTCCTTTGCCGTGCAGAAGATTTTTAGTTTGATGTAGTCCCATGTATTTATTTTTTCCTTTGTTTCTCTTGCCTTAGGCATTGCATCAGTGAAAATTCTGCTGCGTGTGATGTGTGAAATTTTGTTGCCTACAATTTCTTCTTCCACTATTTTTATAGATTCTTGAGTCACGTTTAAGTCTTTTATCTATTTTTATTCTTGTGTATGGCATAAGTTGATGGTATAGCTTCATTTGTTTGCATGTAGCTGTCCAATTATTAAAGGAGCTGTCTTTACTCTACTGTATGAGCTTGCCAACCTTGTCAAATATTAATTGAGCACAATGTCTTGGGTCAATTTCTGGGTTCTGTTCCATTGATCTATTTGCCTGTTCTTGTGCCAGTACCAGGTTGTTTTGATAACAGTCACTTTGTAGTATAACCTGATATCCAGTATTGTGATCCTTCCTACATTGTTCTTCTTTTTCAAGGTTTGTTGTCCAGCATTGTTGTCTATGTCCACTGGTTATGCTTACGTGCATATACGTTTTTTGGTTTACCTCATCCTCCCCCCCAACCCCTTCCTCTGTGGTTTTTTAGTCTGAACTGTACTCCTTTCTATGATTCTGTTTCTATTTTGTTCATCAGTTTATTCTGTTTAATATATTACACAAATAAGAAAAATCATGTGGTATTTGCCTTTCTCTGATTAGCGTATTTCGCTTAGCATGATGCTCTCCAGGTCCCTCCAGGTTGTCTCACAGGATAAGAGATATTTCTTTCATACAGCTGCATGGTATTGCATTGTGTATATGTACCACAGCTTTTTCATTCACTCGTGTAATGATGGACAGTTGGGCTGTTTCCTGATGTTAATTTTGTATTTTGCTACTTTGTCAATTTCATTTATTAAATCTAGTCAATTTTTGATGGAGTCTTTAGGGTTTTCTATGTAAAATATTATGTCATCTGCAAATAATGACAGATTTACTTCCTCCTTTCCAATTTGGATCCCTTTTATTCTTTCTTAATGTCTAATTACTGTGGCTAAGACTTCCAGTACTATGTTTAATAAAAGTGGCAAAAGTGGGCATTTCTGCCTTGTTCCTGTTTTTAAGGGAAGTGTTTCTAGTGTTTGCCCATTGACTCTGATGTTGGCTGTAGGTGTTTCATATGACCTTTATTAAGTCAAGATATGATCCCTCTATTCCCACATTGCTGAGCATTTTTATCAGAAATATGTTCTGGATTTTGTCCAATGCCTTTTCAGCATGTATTGATAAGATCATATGGTTTTTATCTTTCATTTTGTTTATGTGGTGTATCACATTTATTGATTTGCAAATAATGTACTATTTTTGCATCCCTATGATGAATCCCACTTGACCATGATGAATACTTTTTTTGATGTATTGCTGGATCTGATTTGCTAATATTTTGTTAAGGATTTTGGCATCTGTATTCATCAGGAATATTGGCCTGTAGTTTACTTTTTTGTAGTGTCTTTACCCAGTTTGGAATAAGGATTATGCTGGCCACATAAAATGAGTTTTGAAGTCTTCCTTCTTCTTGGATTTTTTGGAATAATTTGAGGAGAATGGGTGTTAGATCTTCTTTGAATGTTTTGTAAAACTCCCTATGAGGCTGTCCTCCTTGGGCTGTTGTTTGCTGAAAGTTATTTTTTATTACATCATCAATTTCCTTAGTTATTATTGGTCTGTTCAAGTTTTCTATGTGTTCCCAGTTCAGTTTGGGAGACTGTGTGTTTCTAGAAATTTGTCCATTTGGCCTACATTTTCTAGTTTTTTGGTGTATAACTTTGCATAATATGTTTTAATGATCCTTTGTATTTTTGTAGCGACAGTTGTTGCTTCTACTGTTTCATTTCTGGTTTTGTTTATTTGGGCCCTCTCCTTTTGTTTCTTGGTGAGTCTGGCTAAAGGTCCACAAATCTTGTTTTTCTTTTAAAAGAACCAGCTCTTTTTTTTCATTGATCTTTTCAATTTTTTTTGCAGTTTAATATCTTTCTTTATTTTTATTTATTTATTTATTTATTTTTGTAATAGATGTATCTCCTTTTACCCCATTGATACCCTTGTCCCCTTCCCTCCCCACCTTGTCCCCAGTTTTGTTGTCCATGTCCATTGGTTCTGCATACATGCATATAAGTTCTGTGGTTTATCTCCCCCCACTCTCTCATCTGGGGATTGTCAGTCCGTACCCTAATTACACGTCGCTGGGACTGCCCTGTTCTTCAGACTGTTATGTTCATTATATTCCACAAATAAGTGATATTATATGATACTTGTCTTTCTTTGTTTGGCTTGTTTTGCTAGCATAATAATTTCCAGGTCCCTTCATGTCATCTCAAAGGATAAGAGATCTTTCTTTTTTACAGCTGCATAGTACTCCATTGCATATATGTACCACTGCTTTTTTATCCATTCATCTACTAATGGACTTTTGGGCTGTTTCCAGATCTTGGCTATTGTAAATAGTGCTGTTCAGAACATGGTGGTACATATATTCTTTCTGATTGATGTTTCAGGCTTTTTAGTATATATTTCTAGAAATGGGATCACTGGGTCAAATTACATTGAATTGTTTTCTTTTTATAGTCTTTATGTTGTTTATTTCTGCTCTGACCTTTACTATTATTTCCTTCTACTTGCTCTGTTTTTTTTCTTGTTTCTTTATTATTTATTTATTTATTAAAGATGTTTCTCCTTTTTTACACCATTAGCACCCCCAAACTCCCCCCCCACCCCATCACTGGCGTTGTTGTCTATGTCCATTGGTTATGCATACATGCATATAAGTTCTGTGGTTTATCTCTTCCCATCCCCCTAAACCCTCTTCTGAGAAATGTCAGTCTGTGCCCTACTTCCATGCTTCTGGGTCTACCGTATTCCTCAGACTGTTATGTTCATTATATTCCATACATAAGTGAGATCATGTAGTATTTGTCTTTTTCTGCTTGGCTTATTTCACTTAAGATAATACGTTCCAGGTCCCTCCATGTCCTCTCAAAGGATAAGAAATCTTTCTTTCTTACAGCTGCATAGTACTCCATTGTGTATATGTATCACTGCTTTTTTACCCATTTATCTACTGTGGACACTTGGGCTGTTTCCAGATCTTAGCTATTGTAAATACTGCTGCTATGAATATAAGGGCACATATATTCTTCTTGATTGGTATTTCAGGCTTCTAAGGGTATATTCCTAGAAGCGGGATCACTGGGTCAAATGGAAGTTCAATTTTTTAATTTTTTGAGGTAACACCATATTGTTTTCCATAGTGGCTACACCAGTCTGCATTCCCACCAGCAGTGTATTAGAGATTGCCTTTCTCCACACCCTCACCAACACTTGTTGTTTGATGATTTGTTGATGGCAGCCATTCTGACAGGTGTGAGGTGATAATTCATTGTTGTTTTAATTTGCATCTCTCTGATGATTAATGATGTTGAGCATTTCTTCATATTTCTCTTGGCCATTTGTATGTCCTGTTTGGAGAGGTGTCTATTCAGCACCTCTGCCCATTTTTTAATTGGGTTCTTTTTCTTTTGTCGAGCTGTATGAGCACTCTATATATAATGGAAATTAATCCCTTATGTCATACATCATTGTCCATAATGTTCTCCCATACAGTGGGTTGCCTTTCCATTTTGATGATTGTTTCTTGTACTGTGCAGAAGCTTTTTAGTTTGATATAGTCCCGTGTGTTCATTTTTTTGTTTGTTTCTGTTGCCTTAGGTGATGTATCAGTGAAAATTTTGCTTCGTATGATGTCCAAAATTTTGTTGCCTACATTTTCTTCTAGAATTTTTATGGATTCACGGGTCACATATAAGTCTTTTATTCATTTTGAGTTTATTTTTGTGTATGGTGTAAGTGGATGGTCTAGTTTCATTTTTTTCTTGCATGTTGCTGTCCAAGGTTCCCAACACTATTTATTAAAGAGGCTGTTTTACTCGATTGTATGCTCTTGCCACCTTTGTCAAAAATTAATTGAGACTTCCAGTCAAGATGGTGGCGTAGGTAAACGCGGTATCGCGTCCTCCCACAACCACATCAAAGTTACAACTAAACTACAGAACAACCATCATTCAAAACCGCCTGAAATCAAGCTGAATGGAAGTCGTACAACTACAGAACTAAGGAAAAAAAAAAAGCAGCTACATCCAGACCGGTAGGAGGGGCGGCGGCGCGAGGAGGGGCGGCGGCGCAGAGGCGTTGGAGCGCGCAGCGGCGAGACGGGCTGGTCCCACACCCAAGCGTGGTGGATAAAAATCAGGAGGATCCCGTGGCTGGGAAGGTCCTTCCTGAGGACTGAGGGGTCCCTGTCCCACACCAGGTGCCCTGCTCAGGGTTCCAGTGCCAGGAAGAGAATCCCCATAACTTCTGGCTGGAAAAACCAGTGGAAACTGAGGCTCAGGGAAGCTGAAGCGGCTGGAGCCCCAGGCAGCTCCTTAAAGGGCCCGCGCACGGACTTATCGGACTCTCTCCCTCTAAGCTCAGAGGGGAGGCAGCTCGAGGGGCACCAGAGACACACAGGGAAGAACTGGGCTGTTTGGCACTGGAGCGAGAGCTGGAGAGGAGGCTTCCTCGGGGACAAACGTGCTGTCAGAGGCCTTTGTTCCTTTGGTGAGCCCTTCCCGGGGGCGGCAGACAGAAGCCATATCTGGGACTCCAGCAACCTGGCTCACGTTCGTAGCCCCGCCCTGCTGACTCCCTGAGGCCCTGCCCCACCCCACACAACTTTCAAGCTGTTGCCACTTGCTTAACCATAGGATTGGCCGGTCTTGGATCCTGCTTCAGGTTTTTCCTAAATTCTTTCAAACGAGCAGCACCGGGTCTCAGCGAGCCCCATACCTCTCATTAAGTAATACACAGAAACAAACACAGGGAGGCAGCCAAAATGAGGATACAAAGAAACAGGTCCCAAATGAAAGAACAGAACAAAACCCCAATAAAAGAACTAAGCGAAAGGGAGATAAGCAACCTAACAGATACTGAGTTCAAAATACTGCTTATAAGGATGCTCAATGAACTTAGTGAGAACCTCAGTGAACTTAGGGAGGGCATCAAGAGCATAAAAACGTACCAGTTAGAAATCATGGATACACAGTTAGAATTAAAGGAGGCATTAACTGAAATAAAGAATAATTTACACAGCTTCAATAATAGAGTATGTAGATCCAAGGAGCAAACCATCCATTTGGAATATAAGGAAGCAAAAAATCCCCAATCAGAAGAGCAAAAAGAAAAAAGAATCCAAAAAAATGAGGATAGAGTAAGGAGCCTCTGGGATAACTTCAAGCGTGCCAACATTCGCATCTTGGGGGTGCCCGAAGGAGAAGAGAGAGAACAAGAAATCGAAAACCTGTTTGAAACAATAATGGCAGAAAACTTTCCTAACTTGGTGAAGGAAACAGACATACAAGTCCAGGAAGCACAGAGAGTCCCAAACAAGATGAACCCCAACAGGCCCACACCAAGACACATCATCATCAAAATGCAAAAGGTTCAAGACAAAGAGAGAATATTAAAAGCAGCAAGAGAAAGGCAGCTAGTTACCTACAAGAAAGTTCCCATTAGGCTGTCAGCTGATTTCTCAAAAGAAACTTTGCAGGCCAGAAGGGAGTGGCAAGAAATATTCAGAGTGATGAAAACCAAGAACCTACAACCAAAATTACTCTATCCTGCAAAGCTGTCATTTAGAATCGATGGACATACAAAAACTTTCCCAGACAAGAAAAAGTTAAAGGAGTTCATCACCACCAAACCGTTATTATATGAAATGATGTAGGGTCTTTTTGAAGAAAAAGATAAAATGTATGAACAAACAAAATGACAATGAATACATATCTATCAACAATGGAATCTACAAACAAAATGAACAGGAAGAACAGAAACATTCTCATAGATACAGAGAACATTTTGTTGGTTGCCAGTTGGGAGGGGGGTTGGGGGAATGGGTGAAAAAGGTGAAGGGATTAAGAAGCACAAACTCATTGCTAGACTGACAAACCTCAAAGGGAAAGGGGTTGAGGGGGTGGGAAGAAATAAACCAAAGAACTTATATGCATAACCAATGGACACAGACAATAGTGTGGGAAAAGGTGGGAGGGGGGCGGGAGTGGGGAGGAGGGGGTCAATGGGGGAAAAATGTGGAACATCTGTAATACATTTTACATCCAACAATAAAGATTTGGAAAAAAAAAATTTAATTGAGCATACTGCCTTGGGTCCATTTCTTGGTTCTCTCTTCTGTTCCACTGCCCTATATGGCTGTTCTTATGCCAGTGCCAGGCTGTTTTGATTACAGTCGCTTTGTAGTATAACCTGATATCTGGTATTGTGGTCCCACCTAACTTGTCCTTCTTTATCAAGATTGCTATGGCTATTCAGGGTCTTTGTGGTTCCATATGAACTTTTGAAGTATTTGTTCTAGTTCTGTGAAATATGTCGTTGGTATTTTGATGGGGATTACATTGAATCTATAGATTGCTTTGGGGAGTATGGACATTTTAATGATGTTAATTGTTCCAATCCATGAACAGGGTATGTGCTTCCACTTTTTTATATCTTTCTCTATTTCTTTTTTCAATGTCCTATAGTTTTCTGCAAATAGTTCCTTTACTTCTTTGGTTAAGTTTATTCCTAGGTATCTTAATTTTTTTGGCCCGATGGTAAACAGGATTGTTTTTTCAGTTTCTCTTTCTGTGAGTTCATCATTGGTGTACAAGAATGCCGATTATTTCTTGATGTTAATTTTGTATCCTGATACTTTGCCAAGTTCCTTTATTAAATCTAGTAGATTTTTGATGAAGTGTTTGGAGTTTTCTACGTATGGTATCCTGTCATCTGCAAATAATGACAGTTTCACTTCCTTCTTTCCAATTTGGATCCCTTTTATTTTTTCCTCATGTTTGATTTCTGTGGCTAAGTCTTCAAGTACTATGTTAAATAAGAGTGGTGAAAGTGGACATCCCTGTCTTGTTCCTGTTTTTAATAGAAAGATTTTTTGTTTCTGTCCATTGAGTATGATGTTGGCTGTAGGTCTTTCATAAATGGTCTTTATTACGTGGAGATATGATTCCTCTATTCCCACATTGCTGAGGGTTTTTATCAGAAATGGATCCTGGATTTTGTCGAATGCTTTTTCAGCATCTATTGATATGATCATGTGGTTTTTATTCTTCATTTTTTTTATGTGGTGTATCACATTTATTGATTTGTGAATATTGTACCAGCCTTGCATCCCTGGAATAAATCCCACTTGGTCATGGTGAATAATTTTTTTGATGTATTACTGGATCCATTTTGCTAGTATTTTGTTCAGGATTTTGGCGTCTATGTTCATCAAGGATATTGGCCTGTAGTTTTCTTTCTTTGTAGTGTCTTCTTGTTCTTTTGGAATTAGAATTATGCTGGCTTTATAGAATGTGTTTGGAAGTCTTCCTTCTTCTTGAATTTTTTGAAATAGTGTGTGGAAAATGGGTGTTGGTTGTTTTTTGAATATTTGGTAAAACTCCCCCGTGAAGCCATTTGGGCCTGGGCTTTTGTTTGCTGGGAGAGTCTTGTCTTGATTACCTCTTCAATTTCATTAGTTGTTATTGGTTTGTTCAAGTTTTCTATCTCTTCCTGGTCCAGGTTTGGAAGATTGTGTGTTTCTAGAAATTTGTCCATTTTGCTTAGATTGTCAAATTTGTTGCCATATAGTTGTTTATAGTAGCTGTTAACAATCTATTGTATTTCTGTGGTGTCAGTTGTTACTTCTCCTCTTTCACTTCTGATGTTGTGTATTTGGGTTCTCTCCTTTTGTTTCTTGGTGAGTCTAGCTAAGTGTCCATCAATCTTGTTTATCTTTTCAAAAAACCCGCTCTTTGTTTCATTGATCCTTGAATTGTTTTTTTTTTTCTTTTTTTGGTCTCCATGTCATTTATTTCTGCTCTGATCTTTACTATTTCCTTCTTTCTACTTGCTCTGGGGATTTCTTTTTGTTTGCTTTCTAATTCTTTAAGTTGTGAGTTTAGACAGTCAATTAGAAATTTTTCTCATTTCTTGAGGTAGGCCTGTATTGCTATGAACTTCCCTCTCAGAACTGCTTTCGCTGCATCCCATATATTTTGTGTTGTTGGGTGTTCATTTTCATTGGTTTCCAGGAAGATTTTAATTTCTTCCTTGATCTCGTCAGTAAATCCATTTGGTCTAGTGCTTCATTTAGAGTCTCTGTTTCCTTGCTAATTTTTTGTCTAGAGAATCTATCCAGTGGTTTCAATGGGGTGTTGAAGTCAACCTGCTATGATTGTATTGCTGTCAATTTGTTCTTGGAAGTCCTCCAGAAGATTTTTTATATATTTTGATGCTCCTATATAGGGTGCATATATGTTTATCAAGGTTATATCTTCCTGTTGGATAGATCCTTTCAATATTATTTAGTGGCCTTCTTTGTGTCTAGTTATGGTCTTCATTTTGAAATCTATTTTATTAGATATGAGTATTGCTACCCCAGTTTTTTTTTTTGTTTTTTTTTTGTTTTTTTTGCTTTCCATTTGCTTGGTAGATTTTTTTCCATCCCTTCACTTTTAACGTATGTGAGTCTTTTCTTGTGAGGTGGGTCTTTTGTAAACAACATATAGATGAGTCAGGCTTTCTTATCCAATCAGCTACTGTGTGTCTGTTTATGAGAGCATTCAATCCATTTACACTTAAGGTGATTATTGATATGTACTTATTTATTGTCATTTTTGTTTAGTGTGGTTCTATTTTTCTTCCCATTTCTCCTGTATTACAGAAGTCCTTTTAACATTTCTTTTTTTTTTCTTCTTTTTTTTTATTTATTTATTTGTTTATTTTTTTATTTTTGTTACAGATATTTTACCTTTTTACCCCATTGGCACCCCCCACCACACCCCACCTCCACCCTTTCCCCGGCTTAGTTGTCCATGTCCATTGGTCATGCATACATGCATATAAGTTCTGTGGTTTATCTCTTCCCACCCCCCACCCCCCATCCCCTCTTCTGAGGGATGTCAGTCTGTGCCCTACTTCCATGTGTCTGGGTCTACTGTATTCCTCAGGCTGTTATGTTCATTATATTCCGTATATAAGTGAGATCATGTGGTATTTGTCTTTTTCTGCTTGGCTTCTTTCACTTAGGATAATACTTTCCAGGTCCCTCCATGTCGTCTCAAAGGATAAGAGATCTTTCTTTCTTACCGCTGCATAGTACTCCATTGTGTATATGTACCACAGCTTTTTTATCCATTCGTCTACTGGTGGGCACTTGGGCTGTTTCCAGATCTTAGCTATTGTAAATAGTGCTGCTATGAACATGGGGGTACATATATTCTTCCTGATTGGTGTTTCAGGCTTCTTAGGGTATATTCCCAGCAGTGGGATCACTGGGTCAAATGGAAGTTCAATTTTTAATTTCTTGAGGTAGCACCATATTGTTTTCCATAGCGGCTGCACCAGTCTGCATTCCCACAAGCAGTGTATTAGAGTCCCGTTTTCTCCACACCCTCGCCAACACTTGTTGTTTGATGATTTGTTGATGGCGGCCATTCTGACAGGTGTGAGGTGATACCTCATTGTTGTTTTAATTTGCATCTCTCTGATGATTAGTGATGTTGAGCATTTCTTCATATGTCTTTTGGCCATTTGTATGTCCTGTTTGGAGAGGTGTCTATTCAGCTCCTCTGCCCATTTTTTAATTGGGTTCTTTGTCTTCCTTTTGAGGAGTTGTAGGAGCACTCTATATATACTGGAAATTAACCCCTTATCTGATACATCATTGGCAATGATGTTCTCCCATATAGTGGGTTGCCTTTCCATTTTGATGATTGTTTCTTTTGCTGTGCAGAAGCTTTTTAGTTTGATGTAGTCCCATGTGTTCATTTTCTCCTTTATTTCTGTTGCCTTAGGTGATGTATCAGTGAAAATTCTGCTCTGTATGATGTCCGAAATTTTGTTGCCTACATTTTCTTCTAGAATGTTTATGGATTCACGGGTCACATTTAAGTCTTTTATCCATTTTGAGTTTATTTTTGTGTATGGTGTAAGTTGATGGTCTAGTTTCATTTTTTTGCATGTAGCTGTCCAATTTTCCCAACACCATTTATTAAAGAGGCTGTCTTTACTCCACTGTATGCTCTTGCCACCTTTGTCAAATATTAATTGAGCGTATTGCCTTGGGTCCATTTCTGCATTTTCAGTTCTGTTCCACTGGTCTATATGCCTGTTCTTGTGCCAGTACCAGGCTGTTTTGGTTACAGTCGCTTTGTAGTATAACCTGAAATCTGGTATTGTGATCCCACCTACTTTGTTCTTCTTTTTCAAGATTGCTGTGGCTATTCGGGGTCTTTTTTGGTTCCATATGAACTTTTGAAGTATTTGTTCTAGTTCTATGAAATATGTCGTTGGTACTTTGATGGGGATTGCATTGAATCTATAGATTGCTTTGGGTAGTATGGACATTTTAATGATGTTAATTCTTCCAATCCATGAACAGGGTATGTGCTTCCACTTTTTTATATCTTCCTCTATTTCTTTCTTCAATGACCTGTAGTTTTCTGCAAATAGGTCCTTTACTTCTTTGGTTAAGTTTATTCCTAGGTATCGCAATTTTTTTGGAGCGATGGTAAATGGGATTGTTTTTTCAGTTTCTCTTTCTGTGAGTTCATCATTGATGTACAAGAATGCCGTCGATTTCTTGACGTTAATTTTGTATCCTGCTACTTTGCCAAATTCATTTATTAAGTCTACTATATTTTTGATGGAGTCTTTAGGGTTTTCTATGTACAATATCATGTCATCTGCAAATAATGACAGTTTCAGTTCCTCCTTTCCAATTTGGATCCCTTTTATTTTTTTTTTCATGTCTGATTGCTGTGGCTAAGACTTCCAGTACAATGTTAAATAAGAGTGGCGAAAGTGGACATCCCTGTCTTGTTCCTGTTCTTAATGGAAATGTTTTTAGTTTCTGTCCATTGAGTATGATGTTGGCTGTAGGTCTTTCATATATGGCCTTTATTATGTCGAGATATGATCCCTCTATTCCCACATTGCTGAGCGTTTTTATCAGAAATGGATGCTGGATTTTGTCGAATGCTTTTTCAGCATCTATTGATATGATCATGTGGTTTTTATTCTTCATTTTGTTTATGTGGTGTATCACATTTATTGATTTGCGAATATTGTACCAGCCTTGCATCCCTGGAATGAATCCCACTTGGTCATGGTGAATAATTTTTTTGATGTATTTCTGGATCCGATTTGCTAATATTTTGTTCAGGATTTTGGCGTCTATGTTCATCAGGGATATTGGCCTGTAGTTTTCTTTCTTCGTAGTGTCTTTTTCTGGTTTTGGAATTAGAATTATGCTGGCCTCATAGAACGTGTTTGGAAGTCTTCCTTCTTCTTGAATTTTTTGAAATAGTTTGAGGAGAATGGGTGTTAGTTCTTTTTGGAATGTTCGGTAAAACTCCCCCGTGAAACCATCTGGGCCTGGGCTTTTGTTTGCTGGAAGAGTCTTGATTACCTCTTCAATTTCCTTAGTTGTTATTGGTCTGTTCAAGTTTTCTATCTCTTCCGGGAATAGTTTTGGGAGACTGTGTGTTTCTAGAAATTTGTCCATTTCGCGTAGATTGTCGAATTTGTTGCCATATAGTTGTTCGTAGTAGTTGTTAACGATCTTTTGTATTTCCGTGGTGTTGGTTGTTACTTCTCCTCTTTCATTTCTAATTTTGTGTATTTGGGTTCTCTCTCTTTGTTTCTTGGTGAGTCTAGCTAAGGGTCCATCAATCTTGTTTATCTTTTCGAAAAACCAGCTCTTTGTTTCATTGATCCTTTGAATTGTTTTTTTGGTCTCTATGTCATTTATTTCTGCTCTGATCTTTACTATTTCCTTCCTTCTACTTGCTCTGGGGTTTTCTTTTTGTTTGCTTTCTAATTCTTTAAGTTGTGAGGTTAGACAGTCAATTAGAAATTTTTCTTGTTTTTTGAGGTAGGCCTGTAGTGCTATGAACTTCCCTCTCAGAACTGCTTTCGCTGCATCCCATAGATTTTGTGTTGTTGTGTGTTCATTTTCATTGGTTTCCAGGAAGTTTTTAATTTCTTCCTTGATCTCCTCGGTGACCCATTCATTGTTTAATAACATGCTATTTAGCCTCCATGTGTTGAAATGTCTTTGCATGTTCTTGTTGCAATTGATTTCTAGTTTCATGCCACTGTGATCTGAGAAGATGCTTGATATGATTTCAATCTTCTTGAACTTGCAGAGATTTAGTTTGTGTCCTATCATGTGGTCTATCTTTGAGAATGTCCCATGTGCACTTGAGAAGAATGTGTATTCTGTAGTTTTGGGGTGTAATTCTCTGTAGATATCTATTAAATCCATTTGGTCTAGTGCTTCATTTAGAGTCTCTGTTTCCTTGCTAATTTTTTGCCTAGAGGATCTATCTAGTGCTGTCAATGGGGTGTTGAAGTCCCCTGCTATGATTGTATTGTTGTCGATTTCTCCTTGGATGTCCTCCAGAAGATTTTTAATATATTTTGGTGCTCCTATATTGGGTGCATATATGTTTATCAAGGTTATATCTTCCTGTTGGATAGATCCTTTCAATATTATGTAGTGGCCGTCTTTGTCTCTAGTTATGGTCTTCATTTTGAAATCTATTTTATCAGATATGAGAATTGCTACCCCAGCTTTTTTTTGCTTTCCATTTGCTTGGAAAATTTTTTTCTATCCCTTCACTTTCAACCTATGTGAGTCTTTTGTTGAGAGGTGGGTCTCTTGTAAACAACATATAGATGAGTCATGCTTTCTTATCCAATCAGCTACTCTGTGTCTCTTTATGGGAGCATTCAATCCATTTACGTTTAAGGTGATTATTGATATGTACTTATTTATTGCCATTTTTGTTTAGTGTGGTTCTATTTTTCTTCCCACTTCTCCTGCTAATTACAGCAGTCCTTTTAACATTTCTTGCAGTGCTGGTTTGGTGCTAATGTATTCCCTTAGCTTTTTTTTGTCTGGGAAGCTCTTTATTTGATCTTCTATTTTGAATGATAGCCTTGCTGGTTAGAGTAGTCTTGGATTCAGATTCTTGTTTTTCATGACTTTGATTACTTCATGCCATTCTCTTCTGGCCTGTAGTGTTTCTTGTGAGAAGTCAGCTGAGAGCCTTATGGGGTTCCCTTTGTAGGTAACCTGTTGCTTATCTCTTGCTGCTTTTAGGATTCTCTCTTTGTCTTTAATTTGTGGCATTTTAATTACTATGTGTGTTGGTGTGGGCCTGTTTGGGTTCTTCTTACTTGGGACTCTCTGTGCTTCTTGAACTTGAATGCCTTCTTCCTTCACCAAATTAGGGAAGTTTTCTCTCACTATTTTTTTGAATATATTCTCTATCCCTTGCTCCTTTTCTTCTTCTTCGGGGACTCCTATGATGCGAATATTATTACGTTTCCAGTTGTCCCATAGTTCTCTTAAGCTGTCTTCCTGTTTTTTAATAGTTTTTTCCTTTTGTTTTTCTGATTGGTTGATTTTTTCTACCCTGTCTTCTAATTCACTGATCCGGTCCTCAGCTTCCCCTACTCTGCTTTTTAAACCTTCCAATGTGTTTTTCATTTCGGATATGTCATTTTTTATCTCTTCTTGTTGGTTTTTAATTTCCATTTGGCTTATTTTCAGTGTCTCTATGTCCTTACTCATGCTGTTCAGCTTCCTCAAGATCATGGCTCTGAATTCTAGCTCTGTTAACATGCCTAATTACTCCACATTGATCTCATCTTCGGTGGAGGTGTCTTGCTCTTTCATTTGGCTTCTGTTTCTGTGTTTCACCATTTTGGCTATCACTGTGGGCTTTGGAGCCTGTCAAGTTCTCCCTGTGGGTGTTGGTGTTCTGCTATTTGTGGCTCCCTCTCCTGTGTTTAGATGAGTGAGGGAAGACCCACGTTGAACACCTCCGTCAAGTCTTACTTACCTGGTTAAAGTTGCCAGTCCAGGAAAGGTACTGTTATCCTCTAGCTTTTTGCCTGGAGGCTAGCAGTCTAGGTTAATTGATGAGTTTTGGGTTGTCAGTTGATTGAAAAACTCCCTCTGGTGCTCAGCCAAGGGGCTTTCACGAGGGTGGGGCAGATGCTGGTTGTTAGTGAGCCTCAATTAGCACTTCAATGGCCCACAGGGTGGGGTTGGATCTCCGAGGGAGGGGCTGCTGCCTCTCCTCAGAGCCCTGGGAAGGAGCAATGTGGCCACAGTCCTGTGTGGCTGTACTCAGCCAAAGCTCTGAGCGCCCTCCAAACCCCGAGTGTCCCGACACAGTTCCAGTCCAGTCTGCCCTCCCTCTGCCGGAGCCCAAGGTGAGTGGCTGTGGCTGTTTCAGCCTCTGTCCCGGCTGCGCTGTGGAGCCGCCTGGGAGTGTGACCCGCGGGCGCCGCTCCCAGCTAAGGCCGCTGCCGAGCTGCCGACCGTGGGCTCCCAGCCCCCGTCTCGCGCCTTCGCAAGCCTACCGGGATGGAGTCCGTGTCCCTCGTTATATGGTCCTCGCAAGCTGCTTTTCTGTTGCTTTTTCCCGTCGATTTGTCCGTGTTATAGTTGTAATTCCAGTTTGGTTCTGGGAGACGGTCTGTGTAGCTCCGCTCACTCCGCCGCCATTTTTTTCTCCTCCTTAACATTTCTTGCAGTGCTGGTTTGGTGCTAATGTATTCCCTTAGCCTTTTTTCGTCTGGGAAGCTCTTTACTTGACCTTCTATTTTGAATGATAACCTTGCTGGGTAGAGTAGTCTTGGATTCAGATCCTTTCATGCCATTTTCTTCTGACCTTTAGTGTTTCACGTGAGAAGTCTGCTGAGAACCTTATGGGTTTTCTTTGTAGGTAACCTGTTGCTTATTTCTTGCTGTTTTTAAGATTCTCTCCTTGTCTTTAATTTTTGGCATTTTAATTACTATGTGTCTTGCTGTGGGCCTATTTGGGTTCTTCTTACTTGGGACTCTGTGCTTCTTGAACTTGAATGCCTTCTTCCTTCACCATGTTAGGAAAGTTTTCTGTCACTATTTTTTTTTAATATATTCCCTAATCCTTGCTCATTTTCTTCTTTCTCAGGGACTCCTATGATACAAATATTATTACGTTTCCTGTTTCCCACAGTTCTCTTAAGCCGTCCTCCTGTTTTTTAATCTTTTTTTTCCTTATGATTTTCTGATTTGTTGATTTTTTTCTACCCTGTCTTCTAATTCATTGATCTGGTCCTCAACTTTCTCTACTCTGCTTTTTAAACCTTCCAATGTGTTTTTTTATTTCTGATATGTCATTTTTTTATCTCTTCTTGATGGTTTTTAATTTCCAATTGTCTGATTTTCAGTGTCTCTATGTCCTTACTCATGCTTCCTCAAGATCATGGCTCTAAATTCTAGCTCAGTTAACATGTCTAACTGCTCCACATTGATCTCATCTTTGGTGGAGGTCTCCTGTTGTTCTTTCATTTGGCTTCTGTTTCTGTATTTCACCATTTTGGCTATCAGAGTGGGCTTTGGAGCCTTTCAAGTTTTCCCTGTGGGTATTGGTGTTCTGCTGTTTGTGGCTCCCTCTTCTGGGTTTAGATGAGTGCGGGAGGACTCATGTTAAACACCACCGTCAAGTCTTACTTTCCTGGTTAAAGTTGCTAGCCAGGAAAGGTACTGTTATCCTCTAGGTTATTGCCTAGAGGTTAGTTGTTGAGGTTACTTGAAGAGTTTAGGGTTGTCAGTTGATTTAAAAACTCCCCCAGGTGCTCAGCATAAGGAGATTTCATGAGGGTGCGGCAAATGCTGGTTGTTAATGAGTCTCAATTAGCACTTCAATGGCCCACAGGGTGGGGTTGGATCTCCCAGGGATGGCCTGGTGCCTCTCCCCTGAGCCCTGGGAAGTAGCAAGATGGCCACCATTCAGTGTGGCAGCAACTCAGCAATATTCTGAGTGCCTCTAAATCCTGAGTGTCCCCAAACAGTTCCAGTCCAGTCTGGCCTTTCTCTGCTGGAGCCCAAGGTGAGTGGCTGTGGCTTTTTTAGCCTCTGTCTCGGCTCTGCACTGTGGAGCCGCCTGGGAGTGTAACTCGAGGGCGCTGCTTCCAGCTGAGGCCGCTGCTGTCTGTGGGCTCCCAGCCCTCGTCTCACACCTTCGCAATCCTACCAGGATGGAGTCAGTGTCCCTGGTTATATGGTCCTCGCAAGCTGCTTTTCTGTTGGTTTTTCCCATCTATTTGTCTGTGTTATAGTTGTAATTCCAGTTTGGTTCTGGGAGGTGGTCTGTGTAGCTTCCATTCACTCTACCGCCATTTTAGATTCTCTGCTTTGAATTCTTTATCTGACAGTTTGCTTTCTTCCATTTCATGTAGTTCCTTTTCTGGTGATTCATCTTTTCCTTTCAGTTGGTGGTGTTTCTTTGTCTCACCATTTTAGCAGTCTGGTAGTTTTTGGCCCGGTGAGGAATGTTGGAATGTGTAAGCAGGTTGGTGTGTAACAAATAAGGCTGCCGTGCCTCCCAGACTGTTTTGCTGTTTGGCACCTCTTGCTTGCTGTGGGTTCTGGAGGATTGACAACTGGTGGCTGGTATTTGTCTGTTGAGGTAGGCACTCCTGGGGTGCATGGGTCTCCTTGGGGTGCTCCTGAGATGTGCTTCTGCATGGTGGGGCTCAGCTTCTAATTAGTTACTGCAGATGCTGCTGGGGGTTAGTGTCAGCTCCATGTTAGTGCTGGTACTGCTAGTGCTGTTGCTGGTGGTACTCTCAGCTCCAATCCTCTGCTGTTGTTTGGGGCTGAGGATGCTGCTGCTGGGTGAGGGCTCCACTTCAAATCTGCTGCTTTAGTTTTTAGGAGTGGGTCTCAGCTACCTCAGCCTTGCTGCTACTTGGGCTGAATCATTGCTTCTGATCATCCTCTGCTGATGCTGCTGGGGTTGTGTCTCTGCTGCAGATCTGTGCTGCTGCTGCCTGGTGATAGATGCCTGCTCCAGAGTCACTACTGCTGGGGGTGTGTCTAGGTATCTGAGTCTCAACTGCTGTTGGGGGAACAGTTTTAAGTTATAGTAATGTGAGTAAAAGTATTAACAGCCCTGTTGAAAGCCTTGAAAGGATAGTTTGAGGTGGTGTCCCTGTGAGCACCCCCGTCTTGTTGTGTTCTGCTGGAAGAAGAAATGGTGCAGTGTGTTCTCAATGGCTTCGGTGATAAACATGTTAAATCTGTGAGATAAAATTCTTTTTAAAGCACTGTTAGGTTTTCATCAGGAAAGAGAAATCTGCACTGGTGAGCAAAATGAACACTTTTATGCCTCCTCCTGTCTTTACACCAAAGGTGTGATTGTTGGGCTTTATTAGATATTCTCATACATGTTGTATCAGTTAGTATCGTCTAGGACGGTCCTGGCTGTGGGTAAGAGAAACTGTGACTCAATTGGCAGGACCATGGAAAGTGATTTGAGGTTTCAACAGGGCCATCTGAGCTCAGCCCTCCTGTCTCCAGGGGTGTACTGACTACATTGCGGTGCTGGTGAGGGGGCAGCCACAGAAGATGTGATGTCCTGTCCCCAATCAACACCTGTCCATGCCTCCTTAAAACTCAGCTGCAGATCCCTTCCTGTCTCAGTGGCCAGAATAGCTCAGCTATGGGTCCTGTCAGTCACTGTGAAGACATGTCTGTGAGGTTCTCAGTCAGCTCCGCTGGCATAGTGAACATCGTGGGCTAGGGGCCTAAATCGCAGAACCATTTCTTCATCACAGTTCAGATGACATGGGCTCATTTCTTCTGCTGAGGGCTCTCTTTCACTGTGTTCACATGGTGGGGGTGCAGAGATCACAGGGAACCTGGCACTGAGCCACTTCTGTCCTGGAAATGGGGACCAGGAAAGATGGAGAATGAAAGGGAAAAAAAACACAGGCTGCTCCAAAGCCAGACAAGACATTAGTCCAAGTTTGAGGTTGCTGGTCCAAGAAGGCAGTGTGAGAGCATCCCCCAGTGAGGAAACAGAGTGGGTCTGAATACTATCCACTGTGCACAGCATCATGGTGACAAGTTCGTGTTTCTTCTCTCCGCAAGAAAAGGCTGCTAGAAAGAGTACTCCATAAAAGATGGATGGACCAGCACGGTTCAGGGAAAACAGGGCTGGTTTGAATACCTGGTGGAGTGCAGGAAAGAAACTCTCCTGAGTGTGGCACTAGGAACCTCTCCTAGAAGTGGAGGAAGTCTCCCCAGAGACTCCTTAGGTAACAGGTCCCCTGACACAGGAGTGGGGTGTAACCAGCCACAGGGGTTTGATGGCCAGGGGACTTTCCACTTGGGGGTGGATCTCTGTGGCCAGCTGCTGCTGACCTGTGAGAAACCCTATGCAGGTCCTCCAGGCTGTGGCTGAAATGGATTGACTAGGAGGGCCATGAAAGTTGTGGGGTCAGGGGGCAGAGCCTGCCACCTGGGGTCCCCAGTAGCTGCTCAGGTACCTGTTCACCTTTGTGGCAGGGCATGGGAAACAAATGATTGTGTTGGGGCCACTCTTCATTGGGGTTTATGCTATGCTCACTAATTCAGAGTAACTGGTTTTCAACTCCTAGACTCCATAGGCAAAGCACGGGAAACAAAATTATGGGTAAAAAAAGACTAAGTGTTGTCAACCTGGACAAGGTGAAGCATCTGTCATTAGTTGAGGAGAGGATGGGGAGAGGAAGGTGGCCACTTGGCCACCTTCCCCTGTATGGTGGGCGCATGGGCAACTCCCTCGTGGGGAGGCGCTGTGAATGGATGATCTCTGCAGACACATCAGCAAGTGCACTGCAGTTGCTGCTGAGGCCTTGCTAGGAGATGGGCCACAGTCAGGAGCCACGTCCTTACCTGTCAGCAGGACAAGTGTTGAAGCTGATGGAGAAGGTGCCTGAGGGTTATGGACAGGAGTGGAGACCTGACCTCAGAGCCAGTTGAAATGGTTCTCCCCAAGGAGCTGGTCTGAATTTGAAGAGGTGGGCTGGGGGCCCTCCTCTCGTCTCCTTCCTTCTTTCTTTTCCATCCTCCATCCCTTGCTCTTTCCTTCTCTCTCACTCCCTCTATATCTGTCTCCACATAATCAGTCCTCTGCACTCTTTTATGTTAAACATATACGTTTATTACTTTCATTAAAATTTGAAGTATTTAGAGGATTGCAATGTAAGTAATATCAGAAATCAGGTTACTGAAGAGAACAGAAGGTGTTTCGAATATTTGAGGGGCTCTGAATTATTCACTAAATCTCACCTTACACACCATTCCTATCTGTTTGTTAAAGCAGGTGCTAAAATCCAGGCCTTGGAACACTCTTAATGTTAGACATTTGGGGTCACTGTCTGACCTTGAAATACTACAGTCACAGTCCTCAGAGAAGAACCTTGACTGGAGAAAATGGAACAGATGTGTGCCTGCCCTTTCCTCTCCCTAAAATCACCCGCCATCTGTCTGTTCATCTGTGTATTCATCCATTCAGCCAGGAACAGAGGTGCAGAGGGCTGTGTCTCATGCTCTGAGCAGGAGACACAGGTCAGCAGCAGCTCCTGGGTCTGCATCAGGGGAGACAGAAGGAAAAGCTTTCATTGAAGTCGAATGGGCTCAACTCACTGGTGATGATATGTGTGCCCCAGCACTGGCCTATTCTCATATTTCCTGTTGGCCAACAGAAGGGCATGGAGCAGACAGTTTGGCTGCAGAGACGGTCACCATCCTCTGACATGATCTCCCTCCCAGGAACTCAGCTGTTCCCTTGGGTGGGTTAAGTTCATTCATTCCAGGGTTTAGCCTCCACTCTGCCCTCCTGAGCACCTGCTCAAAAAAGGTCAGGCTCCAGCCACTGAGCTTGACCTTAAACACAGCTTCACCACCTCCAGAAGGATGCTGAATCCTCACTGTCTGCATAGGAACAAGGGGGTTGGGATAACTGCAACACAGGCTGTTCTGAACTCAATTCATGTCAGAAACTCTTCTGTCTTTCTTGCACTGTCCCTGATGCATCAGGCTGCCTTTGTTGCGGTGATGCTGCACATGGCATGTGCTGTGTGGGAACCATGGTCCTACACCTGAGCCTCTAGCACTGAGCTGTCCCAAGAAGTTCCTGTAAAAGGAGATGAGGAGGGGAGTCTACTGGTGCAGCCCTGACTCTCAGGGGCAGGTCTCCGAGGAGGGTGCCAGGCTGCATCTTTTCCCTCCCAGCAGCCAGGGGCAGGATTGGGGCTCTAACGCTTGTCTCTTTTCTCATAAACAATGTATTTCACATGACAGCCAGAAAGGGAAGGAATACAGTTATCCGTGAGGAAGAGAGAGGTTGGGACCTGAAGATTCTGCAGAGCTCAACTTTTCCTTAAGAGCTTTTAATCCTAGGAAATGCAGGTTTCATGACTAGCTTTCTGTTCCATTCACCCTTCCTTCCTTCCTTCCCTCCCTCCTTCCTTCCTTCCCTCCCTCCTTCCTTCCTTTGTTCCATCCTTCTTTCCTTCCTTCCTTCCTTCCTTCCTTCCTTCCTTCCTTCCTTCCTTCCTTTGTTCCATCCTTCTGTCCTTCCTTCCTTCCTTTGTTCCATCTTCTTTCCTTCCTTCCTTCCTTCCTTCCTTCCTTCCTTCCTTCCTTCCTTTGTTCCATCCTTCTGTCCTTCCTTCCTTCCTTTGTTCCATCCTTCTTTCCTTCCTTCCTTCCTTCCTTCCTTCCTTCCTTCCTTCCTTCCTTCCTTTGTTCCATCCTTCTGTCCTTCCTTCCTTCCTTCCATCCTTCCTTCCTTCTGTCCTTCCTTCCTTCCTTTGTTCCATCCTTCTTTCCTTCCTTCCTTCCTTCCTTCCTTCCTTCCTTCCTTCCTTCCTTCCTTCCTTTGTTCCATCCTTCTGTCCTTCCTTCCTTCCTTCCTTCCTTCCTTCCTTCCTTCCTTCCATTGTTCCTTCCTTCCTTCCTTCCTCCCTTCCTTCCTCCCTCCCTTCCTTCCTTCCTTCCTTCCTTCCTTCCTTCCTTCCTTCCTTCCTTCCTTCCTTCCTTCTTTTCTTCCTTCCTTCCTATTTCTCTTTTTTGTGTGTGACTGTTATACTGCTTGTCCCCTGACAGATTGGCCTGGCAGTCTGGGGGTTGGACACACAGGTGTGCTATGCTGCAGCTGGAAGGCTGTGCCAGGAGGGTCTGAGGAAACAAAAAAAATCTGCTGATGACATTTCACAAGTAGATTTTGAGTTTGGTCCAGATGAGAGGAGTGAGCAGGATGAATGCCCTGGAACCAACCCCAGGTGCAGGTCTGCCAGGTGCAGTGGTGATGGGTGTCTACCCCAGCCCCTCACAGCAGATGGGTGTGAGTGAGTGTGTGTGAATGGAAGTAACTGTGTGAATGTGTGACTGTGACAAAATGTGTGACTGTGTGTGTGTTGCTTAGTAAACGTCAGTGCATATAAATGATTGCATCTGGGTGTGTATAAATGTGTGTGTGTGTCTGTGTGTGCCCATGGAAGAGAGTTCTTTCATAGTAATCTCAAGGCCTTAAACGTAGACCTCTGCTCTCCTCTTCAGATAAAGGTAAAGTCACGGGACAGCCTCAAACAGCGATGTCATCAGCTTCTAACATATGCCCCATAGTGTACACATCACCAACCAGCCCTAAGAGTCACCTAGAAAGTAAATTGTACACTTCTCTGTGATAGCACAATTGTCATCTGGAATCAAGGATTTTGGGTGAAGATGTTTATGGATGTAAACACTTATTTTTTGTTGTTGCTGTTAATCCTCACCTGAGGCAATTTTTCCATTGATTTTTAGATAAGAGTGGAAAGGAGAGAGGGAGGGGAAGAGATAAAAAGAGAAAAACATCAATATGTGAGAGATACATTAATTTTTTGCCTCCCCCATGACCCTAATAGGGACCAGTGATCAAACCTTCAATCCAGGTACATGCCCTTGACTTGGAACCAAACCTGTGACCCTACCGTCCTAGGGCCAATGTTTTAACAACTGAGTCAAACTGTCCAGGGCTTGCTGTAGATATTTATAAAAGGCCACCGGCATGGCCAGTTTGGCTCAGTGGTTAGAGTATCATCCTGTGGACTAGAGAGACCTGGGTTTGGTTCCAACTAAGGGCAAGTACCTTGGTTGCAGTTTGTCCCTAGCCATGTTTGGGGTTGTGTGGTGGCAACCACTTTTTGTGTCTGTCTCACATCAATGATTCTCTCTCTACCCCCTCTTACCCTTCTGCTCTATCTGAAGATAAATGAAAAAAATATCCTCAGGTGAGGATAAAAAATAAATAAAATAAAATAGGCCATAGTTTGAAGCCCTGTGGGCACGTCTTAGATGGCTCCTTCATGGGGGGCACCATGGCACTACTGGCAGGTCGGGTCACCATTGGGAATTTCGCCCCTCAGCTGCAAGTGGCTGTACATTGAGTGGGGCTGTTCTGCTGTCCCTGGACATGCCAGAGGTAGCAGCTGGCCTGGGTGGGCACCTCTCTGCTAAGCACACAGGGGCTACTCTCCACAAGCAGCATCCTTTGCTTCTCTTTGTAGGCTTGTAAGGCAGACAGGAGAGAACTGAGGCTTGTCCAGGGCTGCTCACCAGACCTTGGACCCCAGGCTCTGCTCATCACTGCGTGCTGAGGGGCCTCAGGAGAGCAGGGGCTCAGGAGGCCTGAGCTGGTCCCATCACGGCTGTGTGAGTCCTGGCCTTTTCCTTTTTGGATAGTTTTATCACAGTGAGGTAGACACGATTAAATTTTAACTATTTTTTGAAACACAGTACAATGGTGTTAAGTACTTTCATACTGTTGTTTGTTTTTTAAAATATGTTTTTAGAAAGAGAGGAAGAGAAAGGGGGGGACAGTGAGAGGGAGAGAGAAACAGGGTGAAAGAGAAACTTTTAATCAGCTGCCTCCTACATGCACCCTGACCTGGGATTGATCTGCAACCTGGGCATGTGCTCTGACCAGGAGTTGAACCAGCAACCTTGTGACACACAGGTCAGTGCGCAACCAATTGAGCATCACTGGCCAGGGCTGATGTTGAATTTAATAAATTCTTTATAAGTTTTGGCCCTGGCCAGTTTGGCTCAGCAGTTAGAGCGTCAGCCTGCGGTCCAGAGAGACCTGGGTTCAGTTTTCACTGAGGGTGCATACCTCGGTTGCAGTTTGTCCCTGGCCCTGGTTGGTTGTGCAGGTGGCAGCCACTTGATGTGTCCCTTTCATGTTGATATTTCTCTCTCTTTCTCTCTTCCCTCCTCTCTCTCCCTCCCACTCTGTCTGAACAAAAAATGGAAAAAAAATTCTTTATAAGTTTTGGATATTAAGCCTTCATCAGATGTATTGGTGAATATATTCTCCCATTTAAAGGGTTGTCCTTTCATTTTGTTGATGGTTTCCTTTGCTGTGCAAAAACTTTTCAGTTTGGTGTAGTTTTATTTGTTTATTTTTGTTTGTTACCCTTGCCTGAGAAGAAATATAAGAAAAAAATATTGACACAAGAACTGTCCAAGACTTTACTGCCTATGCTTTCTTCTAGAGTTTTTTTTAATCCTCATCCGAGGACATTTTTCCATTTTTTGTTCAGATAGAGCGGGAGGGAGAGAGAAAGAGAGAGAGAGAGAAACATCGACATTAAGGGATACATCTAGTGGCTGCCACCCGCACGACCAACCAGGGCCGAGGACAAACTGCAACCGAGGTACGTGCCCTTAGCGGGAACCGAACCCTGGTCTCTCTGTACCGCAGGCCGATGCTCCAACCGCTGAGCCAAACTGGCCAGGGCTCTTCTAGAGTTTTTATGGCTTTGATTCTAACATTTACATCTTTAATCCATTCAGTTTTTTTTGTGTGTGTGTATGTGTGCTGTAAGAAGGTGATCTAGTTTTATTTATCTTTTTTGTTGTTCACGTATCTGTGCAATTTACCCAACACCATTTATTGAATATACTATTTTACCCCATTATATGTCCTTGCCTTTTTTGGTCAAATATTAATTGACCATAAAGGTGTAGATTTATTTCTATGCTCTCTAGTCTGGTCCATTGCTCTATGTATCTGTTTTTATGCCAGTACCATGCTGTTTTGATTATGATGGCCTTACAGTATAGTTTGTTATCAGGTAGCATGATTCCTCAAACTTTGTTCTTCTTAAGATTGCTTTGGCTATTTGGGGTCTTTTGTGGTTCAATATAAATTTTATGAATATTTGTCGTAGTTCTGTGAAATATGCTATTGGTATCTTGATAGGAATTGCACTGAATTTATAGGTTGCTTTGGGTAGTGCAGATTCTTTTTCTTTATTGATCTTAGAGAGAAAGTGCGAGAGACAAATAGAAACATTGTTGAAAGAGAACATCGATTAGCTACCTCCTGCATGCCCCCCCCCACTGGGGATTTGGCCCACAACCTGGGCATGTGCCCTGACTGGGAATTGAACCGGTGACCTCTTGATGCATGGGTCAACACTCAATCACTGAGCCTCACTGGAAGAGCAGTATAGACTTTTTAAAAATAAAGTATAATTATTTTATCTCTACAACGCTGTTTATATTTTATCTTTATTGTTGAAAGTATTACAGATGTCCTCCCTTTTTTCCTTTATTGACTCCCTCCACTCCACTCCCACCCACCTCCTGCTTTCTGTTGTAGCTCACTGTCCTTAGAATCCAACTTGTCTTTAAGCTGCCCTAATTAACAACCTCAGAGACAGCAAGATGAACAATGGGGAATGTTATGGACGGCTTTAGTCCCATAAAAATTAACCAGAGTTTGACCTTTACTGGGAATTTGAAAAGCAACATCCTTCAGGAAAAGGGAGGACAGAAACGGCCCCAAGGCCAGAGTGTCCTGCATGCTCTGTAAAGAAACTGATAGGGAGAAACTGAAGCTCCCTTTACCCCATAAAATTGTAACTGTTAAACATGTGTGTATTGCACCCGACTGACTGCTGATATCCGTCTTCAATTTGTTAGTTTTTAAAACTTGGATAATGGAATGAATAGCAGGATAGATGTATGCTGACCCAATTTACCCAGTTCCCTTTCACCTCAGCTCACTCCCACCTAGGTTCCTTCCTGCTTATTGCTAACTGCCTCTGCTTCTGTACGAGCAGCTTGCTTGCTCGGCTAAACTCTTGAATGACCCCTGCCCTATATAAGCAACCCTCCCCCTGAGCTCGGGGCTGCTGTTCTCCTCTGGGTAGGTTGGCTGCAGTCCCTGCACAGGTAATAAAACATCCCCCAAAACTGAAAAATTGAGTCTGAGTGTGGTCGATCTCCTGGGTTACAACACTTTCCCCAAACTATCATCTGGGTCCATTGCTTATGCATATATGCATATAAGTTCATTGGTGTATCTCTTCCCAGCCCCACTTACCACTGAGGTTTTGCAGTCTGTTCTCTACTTTCTGTCTCTGGATCTATTTTGAGCAACAGCTTATTTTGTTCATGATATTTTATAAATAAGTGAGATCATGTGGTTTTTGTCTTTCTCTGATTGGCTTATTTCTCTCAGCATGATAACTCTCCAGGTCCCTTCATGTTGTCTCAAAGGGTAAGAGATCTCTCTTTCTTACAGCTGCATAGTGTTTTTTGTGTACATGTACCACAGCTTTTTTAGCCACTCATCTACTACTGAACTCTTGGGCTATTTCCAGACCTTAGCAATTGTAGATAGTGCTGCTATGAACATGGGGGTACATGTATTTTTTTTTTTTTGATTGGTGTTTCAGGCTTCTTAGGATATATTCCTAGAAGTGGAATCACTGGATCAAATGGCAGTTCAATTCTTAATTTTTGGAGGTAGCACCATATTGTTTTCCCTAGTGGCTGCACCAGTCTGCATTTCCACCAGTAGTGTGCTACAGTACCATTTTCTCCACATTCTCTCCTGCACTAGTTGTTTAAAGATTTGTTATTGGCAGCCTTTCTGGAAGGTGTGAGGTAATATTTCATAGTCATTTTAATTTGCATCTCTCTAATGATTAGTGATGTTGAACTTTTTTTTTTTTTTTTTTAATGTCTGGGCCATTTGTATGTCCTGTTTGGAGAAGTGTCTGTACAGGTCTGTCCATTTTTAAAATTTGGATTGTTTGTCTTTTTTTTGTTGTTGTTGAGTTGTATGAGTACTCTATATATTTTGGATATTAATCCCTTATCCAGTGGATCATTGGCAAATATGTTCTCCCCACGAGTGGGTTCCCTTTTCATTTGATGATGGTTTCTTTTGCCGTGGAGAAGCTTGTTCCTTTGTTTCTCTTGGCCTAGACGATGTGTTTGTGAAAATTCTTCCTATTCATAAACACAGTATATGCCTTTACTTATTTGTAATTTTTTCAGTTTATTTTTTCAGTGTCATAATTTTCTGGGTTCAGGTCTTCTACATTTTGCTTACACTTATTTTTCTGAGGCAATTGTGAAATGAGATTTGTTTTTAGATTCCCTTCTGGGAGTTCATTGTGCATATGTAACAATGTAGCTTGTTCCTGAACCTTCATTATGTGTCCTGCTGCTATCCTGAATTCCTTTATTAGTTCTGGTAGAAACTTAGTGAAATGCTTTGGGTTCTCTATATGCATTATTATGACTCCTGCAAATAATGACAGTTTTACTTCTTCCTTTCTAAGTTGAATGTTTTTTAATTATTATTTTTATCTAATTGATCTGGCTACAACTTCCAGTCCTGTTGAACAAGAGTGTTAAAAGCAGCTATCACTGTGCTGTTCCTGATCTTAAGGTAAACAATTTTAGTTTTTGCTTATTGAGAATGATGTTGAGTATGATGTTTGTCATATATGCCTTTATTATCTTGAGGTATATTACTTCTATTCCCATTTCTCTGAAATTTTTTTTTCCTTAATGGGTGATAGATTTTATCAAAGGCTTTTTCTGCATCTATTGATATGATCATGTAATTTTTATTTTTTATTTGGCTTATACGCTGTACCATGTTTATTGATTTTTAGATATTGTACCAACCTTGCATCTGCAAAATAAATGCCACTTGATCACAGTGTATGATCTTTTTAATATATTGCTGAATCCTGTTGGCTGATATTTTGTTGAGGATTTTGTATCAACGTTCATCAGTGATATTGGCCCATGGTTTTCTCTTTTTGTAGTACCTTTATTTGGTTTTGGAAATATTTTCTTGTCTTAATTTTTTTAATAGTTTGAGATGCACAAATAGTAGTTTTTCCTTGAATGTTTGGTAAAATTTACCTGTAAAGCCATCTGATCCAGGACTTTTGTTTGTTGGCATTTTTTTTCATTGCTTCAATTTTATTAGTAGTAATCAGTTTATTTAGATATTCTGCTTTTTCTTGATGAATTTTGGAAGATTGCATGCTTCTAGGAATGTGTCCATTTAGTTCAGAATGTTCAATTTGCCAGCATATAGTTGTTTCTAATATTTTCTTACAACTCTTTGTATTACTGTGCAGTTGATTGTTACTTCTCTTTTTTCATTTCTGATTTTATTTATTTGGGTCCTCTCTCTTTTTTTCTTGACAAGTCTGGATAAAGTTTACTGTCAATCTTGTTTATCTTTTTTAAAAAAACTAGCTCTGGGTTTTACTAAACTCTTGGATTATACAGTCATAATTTTATCTATTTCTACTCTGGTTTTTATTATATCCTTTCTTCTACTCACTTTGAGTTTTGTTTGTTTTTCTTTTTCTAGTTTCTCTCAATGCAATATTATATGATCTATTTGAGATTTTTCCTGTTTCTTGAGGTAGGCTTGTAATGTTATTAATTTTCCTCATAGGACTGCTTTGGCTGTATCCCATAAATTTTGGGTTGTTGTTTTCTGATTTTCATATGTTTCTAGGTATCTTTTGATTTTTTTAAAAATTATTTTTATTAATTTGTTTTTGTTACAGATGTTTCTCCTCCCTCCCCCATTGACACCCTCCTCCCCATCTCCCCCACCTTATCCCCAGTTTTATTGTCTATGTCCATTGGTTATACATGCATGCATATAAGTTTTGTAGTTTATCTCTTTTTCTACAACACTCCCTCTTCTGTGTCTGTACCCTACCTCTATGTCTCTGGGTTAAATTTGTTCATCAGTTTATTTAGTTTATTATATTTTACAAATAAGTGAGATAATATGATATTTGTCTTTTTCTGCTGGGCTTGTTTCACTTAGCATAATACTGTCCAGGTTCCTTCATGTCGTCTCAAAGGGTAGAAGATCTTTCTTTCTTACAGCTGCATAGTGTTTCATTGTGTATGTGTACCACAGCTTTTTTATTGATTCATCTATTGATGGGCACTTGAGCTGTTTCCAGATCTTAGCAATTGTAAATAGAACTACTATGAACAGAGGGGTAGATATATTCTTTCTGATTGGTGTTCTGGGCTTCTTAGGATATATTCGAAGAAGTGGGATCACTGGGTCAAATAGAAGTTCATATTTAATTATTTGAGGAAACACCATATAGATTTTCATAATTGCTGCACCAGTTTGCATTTCCCCCAGCAGTGTACGAGAGTCCCCTTTTCTCCACACCCTCGCTAGCACTTGTTGCTGGCTGATGTGTTGATGGCAGCCATTCTGGCAGGCGTGAGGTGATACCTTGTTGTTTTAATTTGCATCTCTCTGATAATTAGTGACATTGTGCATTATTTCATATGTCTCTTGTCCATATTTATGTCCTGTTTGGTGACTGATTTTTTTCTTTTTTTTTATTGATTAATTTTTGTTACAAATGATTCCCCTTTTTTCCCCCACTGATTCCCCCCTCCCCCTTCCCTCCCTGCCCCTTCCCCAGATTGTTGTCCATGTCCACTGTTCATGCATACATGCATATAGGTTCTGTGGTTCATCCCTCTCCCACCTCCCCACTCCTTAGGGGATTGTCCTCAAACTGTTATGTTCATTATATTCCACAAATCAGTGAGATCATATGAAATTTGTCTTTCTCTGTTTGGCTTGTTTCACTTAGGATGATACTTTCCAGGTCCCTCCATGTAGTCTCAAAGGATAAGAGATCTTTCTTTCTTACCGCTGCGTAGTACTCCATTCTGTATATGTACCACAGCTTTTTGATCCATTCGTCTACTGATGGGCACTTGGGCTGTTTCCAGATCTTAGCGATTGTAAATAGTGCTGCTACAAAGATTGGGGTACATATATTCTTTCTGATTGGTGTTTTATGCTTCGTACGGTATATTCCTAGAAGTGGGATCACTGGGCCAAATGGGAGATCAATTTTTAATTTTTTGAGGTGACACCATATTGTTTTCCATAGTGGCTGCACCAGTCTGCATTCCCCACAGCACTGCACTAGAGTTCCCTTTTCTCCACACCCTCGCCAACACTTGTTGTTTGATGATTTGTTGATGGCGGCCATTCTGATAGGTGTGAGGTGATACCTCATTGTTGTTTTGATTTGCATCTCTCTGATGATTAGTGATGATGACCATTTCTTCATATGTCTCTTAGCCATTTGTATGTCCTGTTTGGAGAGGTGTCTATTTAGTTCCTCTGCCCATTTTTTAATTGGATTCTTTGTCTTCCTTTTGTGGAGTTGTATGAGCACTCTATATGTATTGGAAATTAACCCCTTATCTGATATATCATTGGCAATTATGCTCCCCCATACAGTGGGTAGCCTTTCCGTTTTGATGATTGTATCTTTCGCTGTGCAGAAGCTTTTGAGTTTGATGTAGTCCCATGTGTTCATTTTCTCCTTTGTTTCTATTGCCTTAGGTGATGTGTCAGTAAAAATTCTGCTGCGTATGATGTCTGAGATTTTGTTGCCCACAGTCTCCTCTAGAATTTTTATGGATTAATGAGTTACATTTAAGTCTTTTATCCATTTTGAGTTTATTTTGGTGTAGGGTGTAAGTTGATGGTCTAGTTTCATTTTTCTGCAAGTAGCTGTCCAATTTTCCCAGCACCATTTATTAAAGAGGCTGTCCTTACTCCATTGTATGCTCTTGCCACCTTTGTCAAATATTAATTGAGCATATTGCCTAGGGTCCATTTCTGGGTTCTCTATTCTGTTCCACTGGTCTATATACCTGTTCTTGTGCCAGTACCAGGCTGTTTTGATTATGGTGGCTTTGCAGTATAACCTGAAATCTGGTATTGTGATCCCTCCAACTTTGTTCTTCCTTTTCAAGATTGCTGTGGCTATTCGAGGCCTTTTTTGGTTCCATATGAACTTTTGAAGTAATTGTTCTAATTCTTTGAAGTATGCCGTTGGTATTTTGATGGGGATTGCGTTGAATCTATAGATTGCCTTGGGTAATATGGACATTTTAATGATATTAATTCTCCCAATCCATGAACAGGGTATGTTCTTCCACTTTTTTACATCTTGCTCTATTTCTTTTTTCTTTCTTTTTTTTTTTTAATTTTTTTTTTTTATTATTTTTTTTTTATTGATTAATTTTTGTTACAAATGATTCTCCTTTTCCCCCCACTGATTCCCCCCTCCCCCTTCCCTCCCTGCCCCTTCCCCTGATTGTTGTCCATGTCCACTGTTCATGCCTCCATGCATTTAAGTTCTGTTGTTCATCCCTCTCTCAGCTCCCCACTCCTTAGGGGATTGTCCTCAAACTGTTATGTTCATTATATTCCAGAAATCAGTGAGATCATATGAAATTTGTCTTTCACTGCTTGGCTTGTTTCACTTAGGATGATACTTTCCAGGTCCCTCCATGTAGTCTCAAAGGATAAGAGATCTTTCTTTCTTACCACTGTGTAGTACTCCATTGTGTATATGTACCACAGCTTTTTAATCCATTCGTCTACTGATGGGCACTTGGGCTGTTTCCAGATCTTAGCGATTGTAAATAGTGCTGCTACAAAGATGGGGGTACATATATTCTTTCTGATTGGTGTTTCAGGCTTCTTAGGGTATATTCCTAGAAGAGGGATCACTGGGTCAAATGGGAGTTCAATTTTTAATTTTTTGAGGTGACACCATATTGTTTTCCATAGTGGCTGCACCAGTCTGCATTCCCACCAACAGTGTGCTAGAGTCCCCTTTTCTCCACACCCTCGCCAACACTTGTTGTTTGATGATTTGTTGATGGCGGCCATTCTGACAGGTGTGAGGTGATACCTCATTGTTGTTTTGATTTGCATTCTCTGATGATTAGTGATGATGAACATTTCTTCATATGTCTCTTAGCCATTTGTATGTCCTGTTTGGAGAGGTGTCTATTTAGTTCCTCTGCCCATTTTTTAATTGGATTCTTTGTCTTCCTTTTGTGGAGTTGTATGAGCTCTCTATATGTATTGGAAATTAACCCCTTATCTGATATATCATTGGCAATTATGCTCCCCCATACAGTGGGTAGCCTTTCCGTTTTGATGATTGTATCTTTCGCTGTGCAGAAGCTTTTGAGTTTGATGTAGTCCCATGTGTTCATTTTCTACTTTGTTTCTATTGCCTTAGGTGATGTGTCAGTAAAAATTCTGCTGCGTATGATGTCTGATATTTTGTTGCCCACAGTCTCCTCTAGGATTTTTATGGATTCATGAGTTACATTTAAGTCTTTTATCCATTTTGAGTTTATTTTGGTGTAGGGTGTAAGTTGATGGTCTAGTTTCATTTTTCGGCAAGTAGCTGTCCAATTTTACCAGCACCATTTATTAAAGAGGCTGTCCTTACTCCACTGAATGCTCTTGCCACCTTTGTCAAATATTAATTGAGCATATTGCCTAGGGTCCATTTCTGGATTCTCTATTCTGTTCCACTGGTCTATATACCTGTTCTTGTGCCAGTACCAGGCTGTTTTGATTATGGTGGCTTTGTAGTATAACCTGAAATCTGGTATTGTGATCCCTCCAACTTTGTTCTTCCTTTTCAAGATTGCTGTGGCTATTCGAGGCCTTTTTTGGTTCCATATGAACTTTTGAAGTAATTGTTCTAATTCTTTGAAGTATGCCGTTGGTATTTTGATGGGGATTGCGTTGAATCTATAGATTGCTTTGGGTAATATGGACATTTTAATGATGTTAATTCTCCCAATCCATGAACAGGGTATGTTCTTCCACTTTTTTACATCTTGCTCTATTTCTTTTTTCAAAGACCTGTAGTTTTCTGCGAATAGGTCCTTTATCTCTTTGGTTAAGTTTATTCCTAGGTATCTTAATTTTTTTGCCGCAATGGTAAATGGGATTGTTTGCTTAGTTTCTCTTTCTGTGAGTTCATCATTGGTGTATAAGAATGCCATCGATTTCTTGACGTTAATTTTGTATCCTGCTACTTTGCCAAATTCATTTATTAAGTCTAGTAAGCTTTTGGTGGAGTCTTTGGGATTTTCTATGTACAGTATCATGTCATCTGCAAATAATGACAATTTCACTTCCTCCTTTCCAATTTGGATCCCTTTTATTTTTTCTTCCTGTCTGATTGCTGTGGCTAAGACTTCCAGTACTATGTTAAATAGGAGTGGCGAAAGTGGGCATCCTTGCCTTGTTCCTGTTCTTAAGGGAAATGCTTTTAGTTTTTGCCCATTGAGTATGATGTTGGCTGTAGGTCTTTCATATATGACCTTTATTATGTCTTGGTATGATCCCTCAATTCCCACACTGCTGAGCGTTTTTATCAGAAATGGATGCTGGATTTTGTCAAAGGCTTTTTCAGCATCTATTGATATGATCATGTGGTTTTTATTCTTCCATTTATTTATGTGGTGTATCACATTTATGGATTTGCGAATATTGTACCAGCCTTGCATCCCTGGGATGAATCCCACTTGGTCATGGTGGATAATTTTTCTGGTGTATTGCTGGATTCGATTTGCTAGTATTTTGTTCAGGATTTTGGCATCTATGTTCATCAGGGATATTGTCCTGTAGTTTTCTTTCTTTGTTGTGCATTTTTCTGGATTTGGAATTAGAGTTATGGTGGCTTCATAAAACGAGTTTGGAAGTCTTCCTTCTTCTTGAATTTTTTGAAATAGTTTGAGGAGAATGGGTATTAGTTCTTCTTTGAATGTTCGGTAAAACTCCCCTGTGAGCCATCCGGGCCTGGGCTTTTGTTTGCTTGAAGTGTCTTGATTACATCTTCAATTTCTTCTGTTGTTATTGGTCTGTTCAAGTCTTCAATCTCTATCTGATCCAGTTTTGGGAGACTATGTGTTTCTAAAAATTTGTCCATTTCACTTAGATTTTCGAATTTGTTGCCGTATAATTGTTCATAGTCGTTGTTAACAATCTTTTGTATTTCTGTAGGGTCAGTTGTTATCTCTCCTGTTTCATTTCTGATTTTATGTATTTGGGTTCTCTCTCTTTGTTTCTTGGTGATTCTAGCTAAGGGTCCATCAATCTTGTTTATCTTTTCGAAAAACCAGCTCTTTGTTTTATTGATCCTCTGGATTGTTTCTTTGGTCTCTATGTCGTTTATTTCTGCTCTGATCCTTACTATTTTCTTTCTTCTACTTGCTCTGGGGTTTTCTTTTTGTTTACTCTCTAGTTCTTTAAGTTGTGAGGTTAGGTAGTCTATTAGAGATTTTTCTTCTTTTTTGAGGTAGGCCTGTAGTGCTCTGAACTTCCCTCTCAGAACTGCTTTGGTGCATCCCATAGATTTTGTATTGTTGTGTCCTCATTTTCATTGGTTTCCAGGAAGTTTTGATTTCTTCCTTGATTTCCTCGGTGACCCATTCATTGTTTAATAACATTCTATTTAGCTTCCATGTGTTAAAATGTCTTTGTATGTTCTTCTTGCAATTGATTTCTAGTTTCATACCATTGTGGTCTGAGAAGATGCTTGTTATAATTTCAATCTTCTTGAACTTGTAGAGACTTAGTTTGTGCCCTAACATGTGGTCTATCTTTGAGAATGTTCCATGTGCACTTGAGAAGAATGTGAATTCTGTAGTTTTGGGGTGTAGTTCTCTGTAGATATCTATTAAATCCATTTGGTCTTGTGCTTCATTTAGAGTCTCTGTTTCCTTGCTAATTTTTTGTCTAGAGGATCTATCCAGTGATGTGAGTGGGGTGTTGAAGTCCCCTGTTATGATTGTATTGCTATCGATTTCTCCTTTGAAGTGCTCCAATAGTTTTTTAATATATTTTGGTGCTCCTATATTGGGTGCTTATATGTTTATCAAGGTTATATCTTCCTGTTTTATAGATCCATTCAAAATTATGTAGTGGGCTTCTTTGTCTCTAGTTATGGTCTTCAATCTGAAGTCTATTTTATCAGATATAAGTATTTCTACCCCAGCTTTTTTTTCTTTTCCATTTGCTTGAAAGATTTTTTTCCATCCCTTCACTTTCAATCTATGTGAGTCTTTTGTTGTGAGGTGGTTCTCTTGTAAACAGCATATAGATGAGTCTTGCTTTCTTATCCAATCAGCTACTCTGTGTCTTTTTATGGGAGCATTCAGTCCATTTACATTTAAGGTGGTTATTGATATGTACTTATTTATTGCGATTTTTGTTTAGTGTGGTTCTATTTTCCTTCCCATTTCTCCTGGTAATTACAGCAGTCCTTTTAACATTTCTTGCAGTGCTGGTTTGGTGCTAATGTACTCCCTTAGCCTTATTTTGTCTGGGAAGCTCTTTATTTGACCTTCTATTTTGAATGATAGCCTTGCTGGGTAGAGTAGTCTTGGATTCAGATCCTCGTTTTTCATGACCTTGATTACTTCATGCCATTCCCTTCGAGCCTGTAATGTTTCTTGTGAAAAGTCAGCTGAGAGCCTTATGTGGGTTCCTTTGTAGGTAACCTGTTGCTTATCTCTTGCTGCTTTTAAAATTCTCTCCTTGTCTTTAATTTTTGGCAGTTTGATTACTATGTGTCTTGGTGTGGGCCTGTTTGGGTTCTTCTTACTTAGGGCTCTCTGAGCTTCTTGAACTTGAATGCCTTCTTCCTTCACCAAATTAGGGAAGTTTTCTGTCACTATTTCTTTGAATATATTCTCTAGCCCTCACTTACTTTCTTCTTCTTCAGCGACTCCTATGATACAAATATTATTACGTTTCCAGTTGTCCCACAATTCTCTTAAGCTCTCTTCCTGTTTTTTAATCTTTTTTTTCCTTTTGGTTTTGTGATTGGTTGATTTCTTCTAGCCTGTCTTCTAATTCAGTGATCCGGTCCTCAGCTTCCCCTACTCTGCTTTTTAGACCTTCCAGTTTCTGATATGTCATTCTTTATTTCTTCCTGTTGGTTTTTCATTTCCAGATGGTTTATTTTCAACATTTGTATGTCTTTACTCATGTTGCTCATGTCCTTACACATGCTGTTGAGCTTCTGCAACATCATGGCTCTAAATTCTAGTTCTGTTAACTTGCTTAACTGCACCTCATTTATATCATCTTCTATAGCGGTCTCTTGATCTTTCATTTGGCTTTTGTTTCTGTTTCTCACCATTTTCGTTATCACAGTGGGCTTTGGAGTCTGCCAAGTTTTCCCAGTGGGTGTTGGTGTTTTGCTGTTTGTGGCTCCCTCTCCTGGATTTGGATGCCCCAGGGCGGACCCACTTTAATCCCGCCAAGTCCCCTGTTCTCCGGGAATCTCTGTGGCTCCAGCCGAGAGCTTAGCAGGCAGTAGCATTACGAGGGCCCATGCAGGGTGGCAAGGGAGTCTGTGGGAATAATTTCCCGCTGAGTTCCCTGGTCCCGCAGAGTTCCCTGGTCCCACTGTGTTCCCTGGTCCAGCTGAGTTCCCTGGTGCCCTCGAGTCTGTGCGGCTCCAGTGGAGAGTTTAGCTGGCTACAGAGTTCCCAGGGCCCATGCAGGGTGGCAAGGGAGATGGTAGGATTAACTTCCCGTCGAGTTCCCCAGTCACACCAAGTTCCCTGGGGGCCGGGAGTCTGTGCGGCGGAGAGTTGAGCCCGCTACAGAGTTTCCAGGGCCGTGCACGGTGGGAAGGGAGAGGGTAGAATTAACTTCCTGCCGAGTTCCCTGGTCCCGCCGAATTCTCTGGGGGCCGGGAGTCTGTGCAGCGGAGAGTTGAGCCCGCTACAGAGTTTCCAGGGCCGTGCACGGTGGGAAGGGAGACGGTAGAATTAACTTCCCGCCAAGTTCCCCGTTCCCGCCGAGTTCCCTGGTCCCGCCGAGTTCCCTGGGGTCTGCGAGTCTGTGCGGCTTCAGTGGCTACAGAGTTTCCAGGGCCATGCACAGTGGGAAGGGAGACAGTAGAATTAACTTCCGGCCCAGTTCCCTGGTCCCGCCTAGTTCCCTGGGGTCTGCGAGTCTCTGCGGCTTCAGCGGCTACAGAGTTTCCAGGGCCATGCACAGTGGGAAGGGAGATGGTAGGATTAACTTCCCACCAAGTTTCCCGGTCCCGCCAAGTTCCTGGTCCCGCCGAGTTCCCTGGGGGCCGGGAGTCTCTGCGGCTTCAGGGGAGAGTTTAGCCGGTTACAGAGTTTCCAGGGCCATGCACGGTGGGAAGGGAGACGGTAGAATTAACTTCCCGCCCAGTTCCCCGGTCCTTCCGAGTTCCCTGGGGGCCAGGAGTCTGTGCGGCTTCAGCGGAGAGTTGGACTGGCTACAGAGTTCCCAGGGCCGTGCATGGTGGGAAGGGAGACGGTAGGATTAACTTCCCGCCAAGTTCCCCGGTCCCGCCGAGTTCCCTGGGGGCCAGGAGTCTGTGCGGCTTCAGCGGAGAGTTGGGCTGGCTAGAGTTCCCAGGGCCGTGCACGGTGGGAAGGGAGATGGTAGGATTAACTTCCCGCCAAGTTCCCTGGCCCCTGCCCAGGCCGCTGCGGACCATGGGCTCTCGGTCCCCTCTCCCGTCCTGGCAAGCCTACCAGAACTGAGTGGGTGTTTCTGGTTAAGTGGTCCTCCAAGATGTCTTTTGGCTGCCCTTTCCTGACGGTTTGCCTTATATTTTTGTTGTAAATCCAGTTTGGTCTTGGGAGACGGTCTGGGTCGCTCCATTCACTTCGCCGCCATTTTTTTTCTCCTCCTGATTTTTTTCTTAATCTCTTTGTTAACCCATCCATTGTTTAGAAACATTATTTAGTCTTTGTGTCTTTGTGTGTTTTGTAATTTTTGTTTTGTTTTAATCCTACAGGTAATAATTTTTATTGTACAATGTATATAACACAAAATTTACCATTTTAACCATAATTACATATACAATTCAGTAACATTAAGTGCATTGACATTGTGCAATTATCACCACCATCAGTGTTCACAACATTTTTAATTTTTTGCTTCTCATTGTTTTTTTATTATTTTTTATTGAATTTATTGTTGTGATTGTGGTTCATAAAATTACATAGATTTTAGGTATATACAATTCTTTAATGCAGCACCTGTATGTAAGTTTATTACTTTTGATTGATTTCTAGTTTTATACCATTATGGTCAGAGAAGATGTTTGATAGATTCCTATCTTTTTAAATTTACTGAGACTTATTTTGAGTCCTAACTTGTGGTCTTTGTTAGAAAATGTCCCATGGGCACTTGAAGAGAATGCATATTCTGCTGCTTCAGGGCAAAATGTTCTGAAGACATCAATTAAAGCAGTCTGACCAGTTTGCTTTTGAAGGCTGCTGTGTCCTTGTTGCCTGTCTGTCTGGAGGATCTATCAATGTCAATAAGGTGTTAAAATCCCCCAGTTTTCCTGCATTATTGTTGATCTCTCCCTTTATCTCATCAAGCTGTGCTTCATATATTTAGGTGCTGCTATGTTAGGTGCATACATGTTTGCAAGGGTTACATCCTCTTGTTGGATTACTTCCTTTATCATTATGTAGTGTCTTTCTTTGTCTCTTACTATAGCTGTGTTTTATTTTATTTTTTTTTTTGAAGGTAAATAGAATGTTATTTTTTTTTTATTGATTAATTTTTGTTACAAATGATTCTCCTTTTCCCCCCACTGATTCCCCCCTCCCCCTTCCCTCCCTGCCCCTTCCCCTGATTGTTGTCCATGTCCACTGTTCATGCCTCCATGCATTTAAGTTCTGTTGTTCATCCCTCTCTCAGCTCCCCACTCCTTAGGGGATTGTCCTCAAACTGTTATGTTCATTATATTCCAGAAATCAGTGAGATCATATGAAATTTGTCTTTCACTGCTTGGCTTGTTTCACTTAGGATGATACTTTCCAGGTCCCTCCATGTAGTCTCAAAGGATAAGAGATCTTTCTTTCTTACCGCTGCGTAGTACTCCATTGTGTATATGTACCACAGCTTTTTAATCCATTCGTCTACTGATGGGCACTTGGGCTGTTTCCAGATCTTAGCGATTGTAAATAGTGCTGCTACAAAGATGGGGGTACATATATTCTTTCTGATTGGTGTTTCAGGCTTCTTAGGGTATATTCCTAGAAGTGGGATCACTGGGTCAAATGGGAGTTCAATTTTTAATTTTTTGAGGTGACACCATATTGTTTTCCATAGTGGCTGCACCAGTCTGCATTCCCACCAACAGTGTGCTAGAGTCCCCTTTTCTCCACACCCTCGCCAACACTTGTTGTTTGATGATTTGTTGATGGCGGCCATTCTGACAGGTGTGAGGTGATACCTCATTGTTGTTTTGATTTGCATCTCTCTGATGATTAGTGATGATGAACATTTCTTCATATGTCTCTTAGCCATTTGTATGTCCTGTTTGGAGAGGTGTCTATTTAGTTCCTCTGCCCATTTTTTAATTGGATTCTTTGTCTTCCTTTTGTGGAGTTGTATGAGCACTCTATATGTATTGGAAATTAACCCCTTATCTGATATATCATTGGCAATTATGCTCTGGGGTTTTCTTTTTGTTTACTCTCTGGGGTTTTCTTTTTGTTTACTCTCTAGTTCTTTAAGTTGTGAGGTTAGGTAGTCTATTAGAGATTTTTCTTCTTTTTTGAGGTAGGCCTGTAGTGCTATGAACTTTCCTCTCAGAACTGCTTTTGCTGCATCCCATAGATTTTGTATTGTTGTGTCCTCATTTTCATTGGTTTCCAGGAAGTTTTTGATTTCTTCCTTGATCTCCTCAGTGACCCATTCATTGTTTAATAACATTCTATTTAGCTTCCATGTGTTAAAATGTCTTTGTATGTTCTTCTTGCAATTGATTTCTAGTTTCATACCATTGTGGTCTGAGAAGATGCTTGTTATAATTTCAATCTTCTTGAACTTGTAGAGACTTAGTTTGTGCCCTAACATGTGGTCTATCTTTGAGAATGTTCCATGTGCAATTGAGAAGAATGTGAATTCTGTAGTTTTGGGGTGTAGTTCTCTGTAGATATCTATTAAATCCATTTGGTCTAGTGCTTCATTTAGAGTCTCTGTTTCCTTGCTAATTTTTTGTCTAGAGGATCTATCCAGTGATGTGAGTGGGGTGTTGAAGTCCCCTGTTATGATTGTATTGCTATAGATTTCTCCTTTGAAGTCCTCCAGAAGATTTTTAATATATTTTGGTGCTCCTATATTGGGTGCATATATGTTTATCAAGGTTATATCTTCCTGTTGGATAGATCCATTCAAAATTATGTAGTGGGCTTCTTTGTCTGTAGTTATGGCCTTCAATCTGAAGTCTATTTTATCAGATATCAGTATTGCTACCCCAGCTTTTTTTTCTTTTCCATTTGCTTGAAAGATTTTTTTCCATCCCTTCACTTTCAATCTATGTGAGTCTTTTGTGGTGAGGTGGGTTTCTTGTAAACAGCATATAGATGAGTCTTGCTTTCTTATCCAATCAGCTACTCTGTGTCTTTTTATGGGAGCATTCAGTCCATTTACATTTAAGGTGGATATTGATATGTACTTATTTATTGCCATTTTTGTTTAGTGTGGTTCTATTTTTCTTCCCATTTCTCCTGGTAATTACAGCAGTCCTTTTAACATTTCTTGCAGTGCTGGTTTGGTGCTAATGTACTCCCTTAGCCTTATTTTGTCTGGGAAGCTCTTTGTTTGACCTTCTATTTTGAACGATAGCCTTGCTGGGTAGAGTAGTCTTGGATTCAGATCCTTGTTTTTTATGACCTTGATTACTTCATGCCATTCCCTTCGAGCCTGTAATGTTTCTTGTGAGAAGTCAGCTGAGAGCCTTATGGGGGTTCCTTTGTAGGTAACCTGTTGCTTATGTCTTGCTGCTTTTAGGATTCTCTCTTTGTCTTGGATTTTTGGCAGTTTGATTACTATGTGTCTTGGTGTGGGCCTGTTTGGGTTCTTCTTACTTGGAGCTCTCTGAGCTTCTTGAACTTGAATGCCTTCTTCCTTCACCAAATTAGGGAAGTTTTCTGTCACTATTTCTTTGAATATATTCTCTAGCCCTCGCTTACTTTCTTCTTCTTCAGGGACTCCTATGATACGAATATTATTCTGTTTCCAGTTGTCCAACAATTCTCTTAAGCTCTCTTCTTGTTTTTTAATCTTTTTTTCCTTTTGATTTTGTGATTGGTTGATTTCTTCTAGCCTGTCTTCTAATTTACTGATCCGGTCCTCAGCTTCCCCTACTCTGCTTTTTAGACCTTCCAGTGTGTTTTTCATTTCTGAAATGTCATTCTTCATTTCTTCCTGTTGGTTTTTCATTTCCAGATGGTTTATTTTCAACATTTGTATGTCTTTACTCATGTTGCTCATGTCCTTACACATGCTGTTGAGCTTCCGCAACATCATGGCTCTAAATTCTAGTTCTGTTAACTTGCTTAACTGCACCTCATTTATTTAATCTTCTGTAGAGGTCTCTTGATCTTTCATTTGGCTTTTGTTTCTGTTTCTCACCATTTTCGTTATCACAGTGGGCTTTGGAGTCTGCCAAGTTTTCCCAGTGGGTGTTGGTGTTTTGCTGTTTGTGGCTCCCTCTCCTGGGTTTGGATGCACCAGGGCGGACCCACTTTAATCCCGCCAAGTCCCCTGTTCTCCGGGAGTCTCTGTGGCTCCAGCCGAGAGTTTAGCAGGCAGTAGCATTATGAGGGCCCATGCAGGGTGGCAAGGGAGGTGGTGGGAATAATTTCCCACTGAGTTCCCTGGACCCGCGGAGTTCCCTGGTCCCACTGTGTTCCCTGGTCCAGCTGAGTTCCCTGGTGCCCTCGAGTCTGTGCGGTTCCAGTGGAGAATTTAGCTGGCTACAGAGTTTCCAGGGCCCATGCAGGGAGGTAATGGAGACAGTAGGATTAGCTTCCCACTGAGTTCCCTGGTCCCACTGAGTTCCCTGGGGGCCACGAGTCTGTGCAGCTTCAGCGGAGAGTTTAGCTGGCTACAGAGTTTCCAGGGCTGTGCAGAGCGGGGAGGGAGGCGGTAGAATTAACTTTCCGCCGCGTTCCCGGGTCCCGCCGAGTTCCCTGGGGTCTGCGAGTCTGTGCGGCTTCATCGGCCACAGAGTTTCCAGGGCCGTGCACGGCAGGGAGGGAGGCGGTAGAGTTAACTTTCCACCGCGTTCCCTGGTCCCGCCGAGTTCCTGGGGTCTGCGAGTCTTTGTGGCTTCAGCAGCCACAGAGTTTCCAGGGCCTTGCATGGCAGGGAGGGAGGCGGTAGAGTTAACTTTCCGCCGCGTTCCCTGGTCCCACCGAGTTCCCTGGGGGCCGTGAGTCTGTGCGGTTTCAGCGGCTACAGAGTTTCCAGGGCCGTGCACGGCGGGGAAGGAGGCGGTAGAATTAATTTTCCACCACGTTCCCCGGTCCCGCGTTCCCCGGTCCCGCCGAGTTCCCTGGGGGCCAGGAGTCTGTGCGGCTTCAGTGGCTATAGGGCCTTGCACGGCAGGAGAGGAGGCAGTAGAATTAACTTTCTGCCTAGTTCCCCGGTCCCTCCGAGTTCCCTGGTCCCACCCAGTTCCCTGGGGGCCAGGAGTCTGTGCGGCTTCAGTGGAGAGTCTAGCCGGCTACAGATTTTCCAGGGCTGTGCACGGTGGGAAGAAAGATGGTGGAATTAACTTCCCCTCTAGTTCCCTGGCCCCTGCCCAGGCCGCTGCGGACCCTCGGCTCTCGGTCCCCTCTCCTGTCCTCGCAAGCCTACCAGGATTGAGTGGGTGTTTCTGGTTAAGTGGTCCTCCAAGGTGTCCTTCGGCTGCCCTTTCCTGACTGTTTGCCTTTGTTTTCGTTGTAAATCCAGTTTGGTCTTGGGAGCCGGTCTGGGTCCCTCCATTCACTTTGCCGCCATTTTTTCAAGGTCTTGTTTTCTTTTTAAATCACTGAATTTCATTTACTGAGCACTAACAAACCCCAGAGCTTATACAGAACACACAGAGAGTGTGGGGCCACCAGAGGTCCTCGCCTCAGTAACCAGGGTTTTTTGTTTTTTTATTAATCTTTATCTGAGGACATTTTTTCATCTGTTTCAGACAGAGTATGAAAGAGAGGAACAGAGTGGGGGAAGAGAAAGAGGGAGAGAGAGAGAGAGAGGGAGAGGTAGAGGGAGAGAGAGAGAGAGAGAGAGAGAGAGAGAGAGAAACAGAGATGTGAGAGATACATTCTTTGGTTGCCTCCCACATAACCCTGACCAGGATCAGGGACTGAACCACAATCATGGTACATGCCCTGGATCAGAATTGAACCTGTGACTCTTTGTCACAAGGGTTAATGCTCCAACCTCTGAGCCAAACCGGTCAGAGCAACCATGTGTTCTTGAAGTGGGAAGTGGGCTGGAGTGTGTGTCAGAGATGCCATGGGAGAAACTCAACCCAAGTTGTTGGCTTTGGGACGGGTTCAGGAGCCAAGGTTTGTGGCAGTTCCTGGAAGCTGAAAGTGGCTTTGGCAGTGACACAGAAGAGAACAGTCCCATAAGGAGCAGATTCTTCCAGGCACCATGAGCAGGGGACAGGGCCTCCTGGAGCCTCCCGAGAGAGGAGTGCAGCCTGATCATCATGCCTCAGGTGTCTGACTCACAGTGCCTGCGATCACACACTGTGGTGTGAGCCACTCTGTCTGAGTTCATTTGTTAAGGCAGCAATAGAAAATGTATGTAGTCCCTGTTACCCCCTAGTCACAGCACCGAACATGTCTTTTCTTTATGACTTTTAGTATCTTATGAAATAAAGTGTTGTTCTTGTTCACCTGTCTCCCATCTGGTCTCAGCCCCTGCAGGTAACTAATGAAGGTCTTGCTGACAGACCCAGGTTCAGCAAGTGCCACAGAGGAGTTAGAGCACACATGTGTTGGTAGAGTTCAGTAGTGAAGGGCTTTTTATTAATTGCTTTTTTATTAATTTATTTTTGGTACAGATGTTTCTCCTTTTTCCCCCATTGACACCCTCCACAGGATCCTGCTCCCCCACAGCATTGTTGTCCATATCCATTGGTTATGCATATATTCATACAGGTTCTTTGGTTTTCTCATCCCTCACTCTTGCCCCCCTCTTCTGAGGTGTGTCAGTCTGTACACTACTTCTATGTCTCTGGGTCTATTTTGTTTTGTTCACCTTATTTTGTTCATTATAGTCCAAAAATAAGTGAGATTATGTGGTATATCTATCACTGATTGGCTTATTTCACTTAACATAATACTCTCTATGTCATGTCAAAGATACTTACAGCTGAATAGTATTCCATTGTGTATATGTACCACAGATTTTTTATCCACTCATCTACTGATAGACACGTGGGCTGTTTCCAGATCTTAGCTATTGTAAATAGTGCTGCTATGAGCATCGATGTACATGTATTCTTTCTGATGTGCATTTCAGGCTTCTTAGGGTATATTCCTGGAAGTGGGATCACTGGGTCAAATGGAAGATCAATTTTTAACTTTTTCAGAAAACACCATGTTGTTTTCCATAGTGGCTGCACCAGTCTGCATTCCCCCCAGCAGTGTACTAGAATCCCCTTTTCTTCACACCCTCACCAACACTTGTTGATTGATGATTTGTTGATGGTGGCCATTCTGACAGGTGTGAAGTGATACCTTTTATTTGTGTTAATTTGCATCTCTCTGATGATTAGTGACATTGAGCTTTTTTTGTATATCTCTTGGCTATTTGTATGTCCTGTTTGGAGAGGTGTCTATTTAGGTTCTCTGCCCATTTTTAATTGGGTTCTTTGTCTTCCTTTTGTGGAGTTGTATGAGTACTCTATATATTTTAGAAATTAACTTCTTTTCTAATGCATCATTGGCAATTATGGTCTCCCCTGTAGTGGGGACCATTTTGATGGTCTTTTCTTTTGCTGAGCAGAGCTTTTTAGTTTGATGTAGTCCCATGTGTTTATTTTTTCCTTTGTTTCTCTTGCCTTAGGTGTTGTAACAGTGAAAATTTTGCCATGTATTATGTCTGAAATTTTGTTGCCTACATTTTCTTCTAGAATTTTTATGGATTCACGAGTTACCTTTAAGTCTTTTATCCATTTTTACTTTATTTTTGTGTATGGTGTAGCTTTACTTCTTTTTGGTGGTCTAGCTTTACTTTTTTTTTTTTTTGCAAGTAGCTGTTTAATTTTTTCTTTCTTTTTTTTTTTTTTCTTTTTTTTATGAATTTTTATTTATTTTTTTGTTACAGATATTTTACCTTTTTACCCCATTGGCACCGCCCACCCCACCTCCCCTCCACCCTGTCCCCAGCTTAGTTGTCCATGTCCATTGGTCATGCATACATGCATATAAGTTCTGTGGTTTATCTCTTCCCACCCCCCCACCCCCCATCCCTTCTTCTGAGGGATGTCAGTCTGTGCCCTACTTCCATGTGTCTGGGTCTACTGTATTCCTCAGACTGTTATGTTCATTATATTCCGTATATAAGTGAGATCATGTGGTATTTGTCTTTTTCTGCTTGGCTTCTTTCGCTTAGGATAATACTTTCCAGGTCCCTCCATGTCGTCTCAAAGGATAAGAGATCTTTCTTTCTTACCGCTGCATAGTACTCCATTGTGTATATGTACCACAGCTTTTTTATCCATTCGTCTACTGGTGGACACTTGGGCTGTTTCCAGATCTTAGCTATTGTAAATAGTGCTGCTATGAACATGGGGGTACATATATTCTTTCTGATTGGTGTTTCAGACTTCTTAGGGTATATTCCCAGCAGTGGGATCACTGGGTCAAATGGAAGTTCAATTTTTAATTTTTTGAGGTAGCACCATATTGTTTTCCATAGTGGCTGCACCAGTCTGCATTCCCACCAGCAGTGTATTAGAGCCCCCTTTTCTCCACACCCTCGCCAACACTTGTTGTTTGATGATTTGTTGACGGCGGCCATTCTGACAGGTGTGAGGTGATACCTCATTGTTGTTTTAATTTGCATCTCTCTGATGATTAGTGATATTGAGCATTTCTTCATATGTCTCTTGGCCATTTGTATGTCCTGTTTGGAGAGGTGTCTATTCAGCTCCACTGCCCATTTTTTAATTGGGTTCTTTGTCTTCCTTTTGTGGAGTTGTAGGAGCACTCTATATATATTGGAAATTAACCCCTTATCTGATAAATCATTGGCAATGATGTTCTCCCATACAGTGGGTTGCCTTTCCATTTTGATGATTGTTTCTTTTGCTGTGCAGAAGCTTTTGAGTTTGATGTAGTTCCATGTGTTCATTTTCTCCTTTATTTCTGTTGCCTTAGGTGATGTATCAGTGAAAATTCTGCTCCGTATGATATCCGAAATTTGGTTGCCTACATTTTCTTCTAGAATTTTTATGGATTCACGGGTCACATTTAAGTCTTTTATCCATTTTGAGTTTATTTTTGTGTATGGTGTAAGTTGATGGTCTAGTTTCATTTTTTTGCATGTAGTTGTCCAATTTTCCCAACACCATTTATTAAAGAGGCTGTCTTTACTCCACTGTATGCTCTTGCCACCTTTGTCAAATATTAATTGAGCGTATTGCCTTGGGTCCATTTCTGGGTTTTCAGTTCTGTTCCACTGGTCTATATGCCTGTTCTTGTGCCAGTACCAGGCTGTTTTGGTTACAGTCGCTTTGTAGTATAACCTGATATCTGGTATTGTGATCCCACCTACTTTGTTCTTCCTTTTCAAGATTGCTGTGGCTATTCGGGGTCTTTTTTGGTTCCATATGAACTTTTGAAGTATTTGTTCTAATTCTATGACATATGTTGTTGGTATTTTGATGGGGATTGCATTGAATCTATAGATTGCTTTGGGTAGTATGGACATTTTAATTATGTTAATTCTTCCAATCCATGAACAGTGTATGTGCTTCCACTTTTTTATATCTTCTTCTATTTCTTTTTTCAATGACCTGTAGTTTTCTGCAAATAGGTCCTTTACTTCTTTGGTTAAGTTTATTCCTAGGTATCGTAATTTTTTTGGAGCTATGGTAAATGGGATTGTTTTTTCAGTTTCTCTTTCTGTGAGTTCATCATTGATGTACAAGAATGCCGTCGATTTCTTGACGTTAATTTTGTATCCTGCTACTTTGCCAAATTCATTTATTAAGTCTAATATATTTTTGATGGAGTCTTTAGGGTTTTCTATGTACAATATCATGTCATCTGCAAATAATGACAGTTTCACTTCCTCCTTTCCAATTTGGATCCCTTTTATTTTTTCTTCATGTCTGATTGCTGTGGCTAAGACTTCCAGTACAATGTTAAATAAGAGTGGCGAAAGTGGACATCCCTGTCTTGTTCCTGTTCTTAATGGAAATGTTTTCAGTTTCTGTCCATTGAGTATGATGTTGGCTGTAGGTCTTTCATATATGGCCTTTATTATGTCGAGAAATGATCCCTCTATTCCTACATTGCTGAGTGTTTTTATCAGAAATGGATGCTGGATTTTGTCGAATGCTTCTTCAGCATCTATTGATATGATCATGTGGTTTTTATTCTTCATTTTGTTGATGTGGTGTATCACGTTTATTGATTTGCGAATATTGTACCAGCCTTGCATCCCTGGGATGAATCCCATTTGGTCATGGTGAATAATTTTTTTGATGTATTTCTGGATCCGATTTGCTAATATTTTGTTCAGGATTTTGGCGTCTATGTTCATCAGGGATATTGGCCTGTAGTTTTCTTTCTTTGTAGTATCTTTTTCTGGTTTTGGAATTAGAAATATGCTGGCCTCATAGACTGTGTTTGGAAGTCTTCCTTCTTCTTGAATTTTTTGAAATAGTTTGAGGAGAATGGGTGTTAGTTCTTTTTTGAATGTTCGGTAAAACTCCCCCGTGAAACCATCTGGGCCTGGGCTTTTGTTTGCTGGGAGAGTCTTGATTACCTCTTCAATTTCCTTAGTTGTTATTGGTCTGTTCAAGTTTTCTATCTCTTCCGGGAATAGTTTTGGAAGACTGTGTGTTTCTAGAAATTTGTCCATTTCACTTAGATTGTCGAATTTGTTGGCATATAGTTGTTCATAGTAGTTGTTAACGATCTTTTGTATTTCCGTGGTGTGGGTTGTTACTTCTCCTCTTTCATTTCTGATTTTGTGTATTTGAGTTCTCTCTCTCTGTTTCTTGGTGAGTCTAGCTAAGGGTCCATCAATCTTGTTTATCTTTTCGAAAAACCAGCTCTTTGTTTCATTGATCCTCTGAATTGTTTTTTTGGTCTCTATGTCATTTATTTCTGCTCTGATCTTTACTATTTCCTTCCTTCTACTTGCTCTGGGGTTTTCTTTTTGTTTGCTTTCTAATTCTTTAAGTTGTGAGGTTAGACAGTCAATTAGAAATGTTTCTTGTTTTTTGAGGTAGGCCTGTAGTGCTATGAACTTCCCTCTCAGAACTGCTTTCGCTGCATCCCATAGATTTTGTGTTGTTGTGTGTTCATTTTCATTGGTTTCCAGGAAGTTTTTAATTTCTTCCTTGATCTCCTCGGTGACCTATTCATTGTTTAATAACATGCTATTTAGCCTCCATGTGTTGAAATGTCTTTGCATGTTCTTGTTGCAATTGATTTCTAGTTTTATGCCATTGTGATCTGAGAAGATGCTTGATATGATTTCAATCTTCTTGAACTTGTTGACACTTAGTTTGTGTCCTAACATGTGGTCTATCTTTGAGAATGTCCCATGTGCACTTGAGAAGAATGGGTATTCTGTAGTTTTAGGGTGTAATTCTCTGTCGATATCTATTAAATCCATTTGGTCTAGTGCTTCATTTAGAGTCTCTGTTTCCTTGCTAATTTTTTGCCTAGAAGATCTATCCAGTGCTGTCAACGGGGTGTTGAGGTCCCCTGCTATGATTGTATTGTTGTCGATTTCTCCTTGGAAGTCCTCCAGAAGATCTTTAATATATTTTGGTGCTCCTATATTGGGTGCATATATGTTTATCAAGGTTATATCTTCCTGTTGGATAGATCCTTTCAATATTATGTAGTGGCGGTCTTTGTCTCTAGTTATGGTCTTTATTTTGAAATCTATTTTATCAGATATGAGAATTGCTACCCCAGCTTTTTTTTGCTTTCCATTTGCTTGGAAAATTTTTTTCCATCCCTTCACTTTCAACCTATGTGAGTCTTTTGTTGAGAGGTGGGTCTCTTTTAAACAACATATAGATGAGTCATGCTTTCTTATCCAATCAGCTACTCTGTGTCTTTTTATGGGAGCATTCAATCCATTTACGTTTAAGGTGATTATTGATATGTACTTATTTATTGCCATTTTTGTTTAGTGTGGTTCTATTTTTCTTCCCATTTCTACTGCTAATTACAGCAGTCCTTTTAACATTTCTTGCAGTGCTGGTTTGGTGCTAATGTATTCCCTTAGCCTTTTTTTTTGTCTGGGAAGCTCTTTATTTGATCTTCTATTTTGAATGATAGCCTTGCTGGGTAGAGTAGTCTTGGATTCAGATTCTTGTTTTTCATGACTTTGATTACTTCATGCCATTCTCTTCTGGCCTGTAGTGTTTCTTGTGAGAAGTCAGCTGAGAGCCTTATGGGGTTCCCTTTGTAGGTAACCTGTTGCTTATCTCTTGCTGCTTTTAGGATTCTCTCTTTGTCTTTAATTTGTGGCATTTTAATTACTATGTGTCTTGGTGTGGGCCTGTTTGGGTTCTTACTTGGAACTCTCTGTGCTTCTTGAACTTGAATGCCTTCTTCCTTCACCAAATTAGGGAAGTTTTCTCTCACTATTTTTTTGAATATATTCTCTATCCCTTGCTCCTTTTCTTCTTCTTCGGGGACTCCTATGATGCGAATATTATTACGTTTCCAGTTGTCCCATAGTTCTCTTAAGCTGTCTTCCTGTTTTTTAATAGTTTTTTCCTTTTGTTTTTCTGATTGGTTGATTTTTTTCTACTCTGTCTTCTAATTCACTGATCCGGTCCTCAGCTTCCCCTACTCTGCTTTTTAAACCTTTCAATGTGTTTTTCATTTCGGATATGTCATTTTTTATCTCTTCTTGTTGGTTTTTAATTTCCAATTGGCTTGTTTTCAGTGTCTCTATGTCCTTACTCATGCTGTTCAGTTTCCTCAAGATCATGGCTCTGAATTCTAGCTCTGTTAACATGCCTAATTACTCCACATTGATCTCATCTTTGGTGGAGGTGTCTTGCTCTTTCATTTGGCTTCTGTTTCTGTGTTTCACCATTTTGGCTATCACTGTGGGCTTTGGAGCCTGTCAAGTTCTCCCTGTGGGTGTTGGTGTTCTGCTGTTTGTGGCTCCCTCTCCTGGGTTTAGATGAGCGAGGGAGGACCCACATTGAACACCACTGTCAAGTCTTACTTTCCTGGTTAAAGTTGCCAGCCCAGGAATCGTACTGTTATCCTCTAGCTTTTTGCCTGGAGGCTAGCCGTCTAGGTTAATTGATGAGTTTTGGGTTGTCAGTTGATTGAAAAACTCCCTCTTGTGCTCAGCCAAGGGGCTTTCACGAGGGTGGGGCAGATGCTGGTTGTTAGTGAGCCTCAATTAGCACTTCAATGGCCCACAGGGTGGGGTTGGATCTCCGAGGGAGGGGCTGCTGCCTCTCCTCAGAGCCCTGGGAAGGAGCAATGTGGCCACCGTCCTGAGTGGCTGCACTCAGCCAAAGCTCTGAGCGCCCTCCAAACCCCGAGTGTCCCGACACAGTTCCAGTCCAGTCCGCCCTCCCTCCGCCGGAGCCCAAGGTGAGCGGCTGTGGCTGTTTCAGCCTCTGTCCCGGCCTTGCGCTGTGGATCCGCCTGGGAGTGTAACCCGAGTGCGCTGCTCCCAGCTAAGGCTGCTGCCGAGCTGCCGACCATGGGCTCCCAGCCCCTTCTCGCGCCTTCGCAAGCCTACCGGGATGGAGTCAGTGTCCCTTGTTGTATGGTCCTCACAAGCTGCTTTTCTGTTGGTTTTTCCCGTCGATTTGTCTGTGTTATAGTTGCAATTCCAGTTTGGTTCTGGGAGACGGTCTGTGTAGCTCCGTTCACTCCGCCGCCATTTTTCGGTTCCCTGTTTAATTTTTTCAACACCATTTACTGAAGACACTGTCTTGACTCCACTGTATGCTCTTGCCACCTTTGTCAAATATTAATTGAGCAAATTGTCTTGGGACAATTTCTGGGTTTTCTGTTCTGTTCCATTAATCTATATGCCTGTTCTTGTGCCAGTACCAGGCTGTTTTGATTACAGTGGCTTTGTAGTATTACTTGATATCTGGTAATGTGATCCCTCCTATTTTGCTCTTTATTTTCAAGATTGCTGTGATTATTTGGGGTCATTTTTGGTTCCATGTAAGCTTTTGGAGTGTTTGTTCTAGTTCTATGAAATATGTTGTTGGTATTTTCATCGGGATTGCATAGAATTTATAGATTGCTTTGGGTAATATGGACATTTTAATGATATTAATTCTTCCAATCCATGAACATGGTATATGCTTCCACTTTTTTATATCTTCTTCTATTTTTTTTTTTCAGTGACCTTTAGTTCTCTGTGAAGAGGTCCTTTACTTCTTTGGTTAAGTTTATTCTTAGGTATCTTAATTATTTTGCTGTGATGGTAAATGGTATTGTTGTTTTTTTCTTTTATACTCACCCGAGGAGACATTTTTCCATATATTGTTCAGATAGAGTGGGGGGAGAGAAAGAGAGAGAGAGAGAGAGAGAGAGAGAGAGAGAAACATCAATGTGAAAGGGACACTTTGTGTGGTTGCCACCCACATGACCAAACCAGGGCTGGGGCCAAACTCCATCTGAGGTATGTGCCCTTAGTGGAAACTAAACCCAGGCCTCTCTGGTCCAGAGGCCGACACTCTGAGTGCTGAGCCACTTCAGCCAGAGCAATCCTCTTGATTTTTATACATAGCTTCTACCTCTCTATGCATAGCTTCTATCTCTTTTTTTTAAGCTGAAGTAGTTTCCAGTGAGCTTTTCATAATTCTTATTAGTTACTTGTGGTTCTCACCAAATTGTTTGAGCACCCCTAAAATCATTGCTTTGCATTTTTTATCTGACAAGTTGCTTTCTTCCATTTTCTGTAGTTCCTCCTTTTCTGGTGAGTCTTTTTTTTTTTTTCCTTTGAGTGTTGTTTCTTTGTCTTTCTATTTTAGCCATCTGGTAGCTCTAGACACAGTGAGGGATGTTTGCATGTGTAGGCTGCTCACTGTATATTAAATAAGGCTACTGTGCCTCCCTGACTGTTTGGTTGCATGTTGCCTCTTGCCCGCTGTGGATCCTGGAGGATTGACTACAGGGGTCTGGTATTGTTGTGTTCTTCTTGTAGGTGCTGCTGCTGGATTGTCTGGGCCCCCCTGAAGCTGTGTTCCCTGCTGGTAGCTGGTGCCACCTGTAGCTGTATCATTCAGGCTCTGCTGGAGCCACACTTTCTGCCCATATCATGGGCATTTGGGTCACACTGGCCCCTCTTGAGCCCCAGTTCCCTGCTGGTCCAGTGGGCAGCTATGTCACACAGGAACAACTGAAGCTCTGGCTCCCCACCAATCTTGTGGGCAGCTGGGTTGTATAGGCCTCGTTGGAGCCCCTGCTTCTTGATGATCCTGTGGGGAGCTGGTTCACACAGTCCCCTCTGAAATCCCAGCTCCATGCCTATCTGGTGGGCAGCTAAGTTTCACAGGTCCAATTGGAGCCCCAGCTTCCCACCACTCTTGGGGCCCCCTATGTAGCCCTGGCTCTCCACTGCTCTTGTGGGCAGCTGTGTTGCATAGGCCCCTATGGAGCCCCAGGTCCTGCCACTGGTGGCTGGGGAGTGCTGGTGCCCATTGGGGCTCAGATCCTGCTCAGCCTTTGCTGTAGTTTTTGGGGATGGGTCTCAGCTGCTAGTCTGTGCTTCTGTTGCCTGGAGATGGATGTCTGCCCCCTTTTCATTTTGATGCTGGTTTCTTTTGCTGCGCCTAAGATTTTTAGTTTGATATAGTTCTATGTGTTCATTTTTCCTTAGTATCTCTTGCCTTAGGTGTTGTATCATTGAAAAATCTGCTGCATGTAATGTCTGAAATTTTGTTGCATACATTTTCTTCTAAGATTTTTATGGATTTCCGAGTCACATTTAAATATTTTATCCATTTGGAGTTTATTGTTGTGTATGGCATAAGTTGGTGGTCTAGCTTCATTTTTTTGCATGTAGCTTTTCAATTTTTTCAACACTAGTTATTGAAGATGTTGTGTTTACTCTGCTGTATGCTGTTGCCACCCTTGTCAAATATTAATTGAGCATAATGACTTGGGTCAATTTCTTTGTTCTCTGTTTTGTCTCATTGACCCGTATGCCTGTTTTTGTGCCAGTTCCAAGCTGTTTTGATTACAATAGCATTGTAGTAAAACTTGATACCATGTACTTTAATCCTTCTACTTCATTCTTCTTTTTCAAGATTGCTGTGGCTATTTGGGGTCTTTTGGGAGATCATATAAACTTTTGGAGTATTTGTTCTAGTTCTCTGAAGTATGTCTTTGGTATTTTAATGGGGATTGCATTGAATCTACAAATTGCTTTGGGTAATGATTTTAAATTTTCCAATCCATGAACAAGCTATTTGGTTCCTATCTTATAGTTTTCTGAGAACAGGTTTTTACTTCTGTGGTTAAGTTAATTCCTAGGTATCTTAGTTCTTTTGCTGTAATGGTGACAAGGATTGCTTTTGGAGTTTCTATTTGAGCACAGCCTGCCAGAATAGAGACATGTTTTCTCTTTTGTTTCAAAATTCCAAGATTCAACATCTACTTCTAAGGTCTAACATGAACAATGACAGCACTTTAGAGAGCATGCTTGCCTAGCATGATTACAGTTCCATGATTGGAAGTCTCTTTGTTTCCACAACAATTATTTATGGAGAAATGCTTTCCCTGACTCAGACAACATAAGGTTCTATTTGCTAAGAAGACATATAAAGATAATTTCACTCTGAATTAGTGAGCTCAGTTTGTATTTCTACGTGCAATATAAATAGACAAAACTATCTCCTAGAGTAGAAGATGGTTCAGAAGATGGACTCAGAATGTCATTAATGAATTGTGACAAAGATAACATGAGAAAAGGAGCTGTGCACATAGTCTTATACTAACACCTTTGATAAGAGGTGCTTTCTGCTTGGCATTAAAGGATTCTATAAATTACAAAGGATAAGAAAGAACAAATCTGTTATTGATAAGAAGACTTTATAGAAATTGGCAGTCAACAAGACAGAGATGTCCTATTTCAGCACTCTTATTCAACATAGTACTTAAGTCCTAGCCATAACAATCAGACAAGAATAAATAAAAGGCATTCATATTAGAAAGAAAGAAGTAAAACTGTAATTATTTGTAGATGACATGATACTGTGTATAGAGAACCCTAAAGATTACAAAAACTACTAGAACTGGTAAATGGATTCAGTAACATAGCAGGATACAAAATAAATATACAAAAATTATTACATTTTTATTCATCAATAATGAACTATCAGAAAGGGAAACCAAGCCCTGGCTGGTTTGGCTCAGCGGTTAGAGCGTCGGCCTGTGGTCCAGAGAGACCCGGGTTCGGTTCCCGCTAAGGGCATGTGCCTCGGTTGCAGTTTGTCCCTGGCCCTGGTTGGTCATGCGGGTGGCAGCCACTCGATGTGTCCCTTTCGCATCGATGTTTCTCTTTCTCTCTGTTCCTCTTCTCCCTCCCACTCTACCTGAAGAAAAAGTGGAAAAATGTCCTCGGGTGAGGATAAAAAAAAAGAAAAAGAAAAAAAAGAAGAAAGGGAAACCAAGAAAACAATCCCATTCACAATTGCTGCCAAAAAAATAAAATAAAGTACCTAGAAATTATTTTAACCAAGGATGTAAAAAACCTGTTCTCAGAAAATTATAAGACATTTAAGAAAGAAATTAAAGAACACACAAATAAGTGGAAGCATATACCTTGTTCATGGATTGAAATAATTAGCATCATTAAAATGACCATACTACTTAAAGTAATCTATAGATTCAACACAATTCTTGTCAAGATAACAATGGTGTATTTTATGGAATTAGAACAAATATTACAAAAAATTATACAACAGACTCCATGTAGGCACAACAATCTCGAGAAAGAAGAACAAAGTTTGAGGAGTCAAGCTACCTTATATTAAACTATACTACATAGTAATCAAAACAGCATTGCACTGGCATAAAAACAGACATATAGATCAATGGAACAGAATAGAGAGCCTAGAAATGAACCCACACTTTTATAGTTTATTAATATTTGACAAAGGAGGAAAAAAACATACAATGGGATAAAGATAGTCTATTCAATAAATGATATTGGGAAAATTGGACAGATATGTGCAAAAAAAATAAATTAGACCACCTTCTTAGACCATACACAAGAATAAACTCAAAATAAACACTTAAGTATTAGACTCAAAACCATAAAAATTATAGAAAAAAACATAGGCAGTAAAATTTTAGACATTTCTCAGGACAATATTTTTTTTGATATAGTAGAGCCTTGGCTAGAGAAACAAACAAAGTAAAAAAAAATGGAAGCACATCAATATAAAAAGTTTTTGCACAGCAAAGAAAACCATCAACAAAATGAAAAGACAACCCACTGAGTGGAAGAACAGTGATATTCACTAATGACACATATGATACGGGGTTAATATCCAAAATTTATTTTTAAAAAAGCTTATAAAACTCAACACCCAGGCCAGTGTGGCTCAGTTGGTTGAGCATTGTCCCATGAACCAAGGGGTGGGGTCAGTCACTGGTTCAATTTCCCTTAGGGCACATGCCTGTGTTGTGAGCTAGATTCCCAGTAGAGGGCACGTGGGAAGTAGCTAATTGATGTTTTTTTCTTCCTCCCTCTCCTTTCATCCTCTCTCTCTAAAACCAATAAAACATATTTAAAAAGAGAGAGAGAGAAATAAACAACGTACCTGAATAAACACTTTTTCATTGAGAATATAGAGATGGCCAATAGACATATGAATAGATGGTCAATGTCAGTAATTATCAGAGAAATGCAAATTAAAATCACTATGAGACATCACTTCACACCTGACAGAGTGGTTGTCATCAAAAGATCAATTACAAGTGCTGTCCAGGAAGTGAAGACAAGGGAAGCCTCACACACTCTTGGTGAGAATGTAGATTGGTGCAGTCACTGTGGAAAGAAGTATGGAGTCAACAACAACAACAAAAGTAAATGGAACTGCAACAATTTTACTTCTGGGAATATATCTGAAGAACTGTGAAACACTAATTTAAAAGATTATGTGCACCCTTGTGTTCAATGCAGGGTTGCTTACAATAGCCAAGAATTGGAAGCAACTAAAGTGTACATTCGTAGATGAGTAGATGAAAAAAAACTGTGGTACATTAACACAATGGAATACCACCTGGCAGCAAAAAAAAGAGAAGGAACTCTAACCCTTTGTGACAGCATGGATGGGCCTGGAGAGCATTATGCTAAGTGAAAAAGCCAGTCAGAGGAAGACAAGTACCACATGATTTCACTCATGTGTGTAATCTAATGAACAAAATAAACTAACAAAATAAAAACAAATTCATAGAGAACAGACTGCCAGTTGTAAGAGGGAAGGCAGATTGCTGCAGGGCTGGGAGAAAAAGGTGAAGGGATTAAGCAAAAAAGAAATAAAAATAGAAAAGAACTCCTAGACACAGACAACAGCATGGTGATTACCAGAGGGAGGGATGCAGATAGACTTCCCAAAGAACTAAATCAAAGAATCAATCACTATTAGGGACCTCTCTCCATTTCTTTCTGTCCTTACTGCCTTAGCTTGGCTTCTTCTAAGTGTCAAGAAACATCGCTGTCAACACACCTGAGTTCTACATCCTACAGCTTCTCACTGGTAATGGGTTGATTTATGCTTTCTCTGCTGAAAATTTAAAAATTACCAGAGGAGGGTTGGATTCCCTCAGTTTAGAAATATTGACCATCTTAAAAATTTTTTCTTCATTGATTTTAGAGAGAAAGGAAGGGACAGGAAGAGAGAGAGAAATATTGATGAGAGAGAACATGGATTGGCCGCCTTCTGCATGCCCCACACTGAGGATCAGGCCCAAAACCTGGGCATGTGCCCAGACCAGGAATCAAACTGGCAACCTCATGGTGCATGGGTTGAAGTTCAACCACTGAGCCACACCAACTGGTCGATGTTGTCCATCTTTAGATCAATGTTCTGTTCCTTGAGTTGGGTAGAGACGGATGGGTACATAAATGTGGACATTTCCTCAGAGTCACTTGCTTCATCTGGGAGAAGAGCATCCCACAGGAAGTGAGAGTGTCTACAGAAGGGTCAGGGGCAATGAAATGAGGCTTAATCACTGCACCTTTTCAAACATACCCATGACATCGCCAGTATTTTATAACAGTTTAGAAATTTTGCCAAAGTATGACAGAAAAATTAATTTCTTAACATCTTCTTCTTGGATTACTTTATTTATATTTTACCTGAAATATTTCCAAATAAACAAGTAGGAGGAGAGGGAAAATGGCAATTTAAAGAAAACCAAGCTAGTTTAATAAAAATCTAAAAATAATTTTTTGAAATTTTGTGAGTAAGCTAAACTGGGTAACTTTAGAGCCTCTCTTTAAAAAAAAAGTCTTTCAAATTATTCAGTGTCTGAGTGAGGGCAGGAAAAGCTCTTAGGATTGTCTGTATTTTCCATTCTTATCATAGTGCTGAGCACAGAGCCAAGTGATAGACCCATCAAAGCCTTCATTATTCTACATTTATGTGAATCTATATTAAAAGTTCATTGCTATTTATTAATATTTAAGTAAGTCATTCTTTTATGTTTTTAACTCTGTCACACTCTCTACTTTGCCTGTCTTTTTTCTTGGATAATAAAATTACCTCTGACTTCTCATGATATCCATGTGAAAATCTGAGGCTGTGCTCATTATTTTATCTGTGCCATAAAGGACTTCTCCAAGGGTATTGGCAATTTTAGTTAATCAAATGTGTGAGTTTGAAAGCTTCTTTTGAAAATAAAGGTTTTTGTTGTTGTTGTTGTTGTTTTACTCAAGATAAAAAAATGTAGAATGAGAATTTTATAGTATTTTTTAATAAATTTTGGAGATGAAGAAGTAGAGTTTATAGGAACCCAATTCATACTGTACTGTAGTTTTATTTGTTTAAACAAGTATTTTAACTTACTCAAAGAATATCTGATTGAGGGCAGAAACAGCTATTACTACTTTCTGCATTTTCCCATTCATATAGCTGTGCTGAGCACAGTATGGAAATTCAGTTTGTGTTTATCAAACATATTTACTGACATAGGGTATTTTCGAAATGGGACTAAACCTCAATTCTGATATTTCTTCTTTTTTTAATCATCTTAATTTTTGAAGTACAGTTGACATACAACATTATATTAGTTCCAGGTGTATACCCTAGTGATTAGATATTGTAAAATTTACCAAGAAATTATCTGCTATTTCTTTTACTACAAGAATTATAAATGTATTTCTGATGAACACCGATGCCAAAATCCTTAACAAAATCCCACTTAGCAAGTGGGATTCATCCCAGGGAGGCATGGATTGTACAATATTCACAAATCAATAAATGTAATACACCACATAAAAAATGAAAGATAAAAATTATATGATCATATCAATACATGTTGAAAAGCCATTCAACAAAATTCAGTACCCATTTCTTATAAAAATTCTCAGCAATCTGGGAATAGAGGGATCATATTTCAACATAATAAAGGCTTTATATGAAAGATTTACAGCCAATATCATACTCAATGGGCAAAAACTAAAAACATTTCTCTTAAGAATGAGAACAAGACAGAGATGTCTTGAGATGACATAATATTGTACATAGAAAACCCTAAAGACTCCATCAAAAATCTCCTAGACTTAATCAATGAATTTGGAAAAGTAGCAGGATACAAAATTAACATCAAGAAATCAATGGCATTCTTATATACCAACAATGAACTCACAGAAAGATAAACTAAAAATACAATTCCATTTATCATTGGGGGGAAAATATTAAGATACCTAGGAATAAACTTAACCAAAGAAGCAAAGAATCTCCTCACAGAAAACTACAGGTCATTTAAAAAAGGAATAGAGAAAGATATAAAAAAGTAGAAGCATATTTCTTGTTCATGGATTGGAAGAATTAACATCATAAAAATGTTCATACTACCCAAAATTATATATAGATTCTATGCAATTTCCATCAAAATACCAACAATATACTTCACAGAAGTAGAACAAATACTTTGAAAGCTTATATGGAACCAAAAAAAGGCCCTGAATAGCCACAGCAATCTTGAAAAAGGAAAACAAAGTAGGAGGAATTACATTACCAGATTTCAGGTTATACTACAAAGCCACTGTTATCAAAACAGCCTGGTACTGGCACAAGAACAGGCACAGAGATCAATGAAACAGAACAGAAAACCTGGAAGTTGACCCAAGACAATATGCTCAATTAATATAGAGATAGAGATAGAGATAGAGATAGAGATAGAGATAGAGATAGAGATAGAGATAGAGATAGAGATAGAGATAGAGATAGAGATAGATAGAGAGAGAGAGAGAGAGAGAGATAGAGATAGAGATAGAGTGGGAGGAAGAGAGAGAAAACATCAACGTGGAAGGGACACATTGAGTGGCAGCCTCCTGCATGACCCAACCAGGGCCAGGGACAAACTGCAACCAAGGTACATGTTCTTAGCAGAAACCGAACCTGGGTCTCTCTAGACCACAGGCCTACACTCTAACCACTGAGCCAAACTGGCCAGGGCTGTTCAATTAATATTTGACAAAGTTGGCAAGAGTATACAGTGGAGTCAAGAGAGCCTCTTTAATAAATGATATTGACTCATTTATCCATAAAAATTTTAGAAGAAAATGCAGGCAAAAAAATTTCAGACATCATACACAGTAGAATTTTTTGTTTTTATTTATTTGTTTTTGTTACAGATTTTTTTTGTTTTCCCATCATCAACACCCTCCTCCTCTTCCCCCTGCCCCATCCCCAGCTTTATTCTCTATGTTCATTGGTCATGCATACATACATGTAAGTTCTATGGTTTATCTCTTCCCCCACAAACCTCCCCCTCCTTTGAGGCTTCTCAGCCTGTACCCCACTTCCATGTCTTTGGGTTAAATTTGTTCAGCAGTTTGTTTAGTTTATTATATTCCACAAATAAGTGAGATCATGTGATATTTGTCTTTCTCTGCTTGGCTTGTTTTGCTTAGCATAATACTCTCCAGGTCCTTCCATGCCATCTCAAACGATAAGAATCTATCTTTCTTACAGCTGCATAGTATTCCATTTTGTACATGGACCACAGCTTTTTAATTCACTCATCTATTGATGGACACTTGGGTTGTTTCCAGATGTTAGCTATTGTAAATATTGCTTACACTGCAGAATAGTCACTGATACATCACCTAAGGCAGGAGAAACAGGAACAAAAAATGAACACATGAAACCACATCAAACTAAAAAGCTTCTGTACAGCAAAATAAACAACCATCAAAATGGAAAGGGAACCCACTATGTGGGAGAGCATAATTGCCAATGATACATCAGATAATGGGTTAATTTACAAAATAGAGTACTCACCCAACTCAACAAAAGGAAGACAACCTAATTAATAAAAAAGGGCAAAGAACCTAAGACACCTCACCAAACAGGACATACAAATAGCCAAGAAACATAAAAACAAATGCTTAATGTCACTAATCATCAGAGAGATGAAAAATAAAACCATGAAGTATCACTTCACACCTGTCAGAATAGCTGTCATCAACAAATCATCAAACAACAAGTGTTGGCGAGGGTGTGGAGAAAAGGGGACGCTACTACACTGCTGGTGGGAATGCAGACTGGTGCAGCCACTATGAAAAACACTTTGGTGTTACCTCAAAAAATTAAAACTTGAATTGTCATTTGTCCCATTGATCCCACTTCTAGAAACATACCCTAAGAAGCTTGAAAAACCAATCACAAAGAATATATATAACCATGTTTGTAGCAGCACTATTTACAATACCTAAGATCTGGGAACAGCCCAAATGTCCATTGATAGAAGAGTGGATAAAATAGCTGCGGTACATATAGACAATAAAGTACTATGCAGCTGGAAGAACAAAAGATCTTTTATTTTTTGAGAAGACATGGAGGGACCTGGAAAGTATTATCCTAAATGAAACAAGCCAAGCAAAAAAAGACAAATATTACATGATCTCACTTATTTCTAGAATATAATGAACTAAACAAACTAATGACCAAAATTAACCCAGAGTCATAGGAGTAGGGTACAAACTGATAATCCTCAGAAGAGGAGGGGATAAAGGGAAGAAATAAGCCACAGAACTTACATGCATATATGCATAACTAATGGACATAGACAACAAAACTGGGGTTGGGTGGGGGGGATGGGGAGGAGGGTGTCCATAAGGGAATAAAAAAGAAACATCTGTAAAAAAATAAATTAAATAAATAATATAATAAAAATGAATTGTAAAAAATGCAAATGGCAAAGAAGAAGGCTTCATAATTTTTATTGCAATATGATTTTTAATAAAAAGAAAAATTACTGCATGAGAGGCTGCAGTTGTATTAGCATAATTTAAAACATTTTTCAAAATTAGCACTACATTCCTTTATGACTGGCACACTGATTTTGATCCCAGCCAGCAAGCCAAGATGTTAACTTTTGCTAGGTTAATCCTTTTTAACACACACCATCCATTCAACTCTCTCTCTTTCTCCATCTCTCTATTTTTCTCTCCCTCCCTCTCTCTCATTTTTAGCTTCAAAGTCCTGGATCCTGTGCTGTAATTGACCCCAAGGCAGCAGCCATTCCCATTCCCATTCCCATCCCAATGATTATACCAAGGACAGAAATGCCCCTGTATTAATCCATCACACTGGCATGGATTCTAATGAGTGGGAAATGCCAAAAATGATCCATCATCACTGCAATTAGAAAATCATATCATAGTTCAGCCTGAACAACCAGTAAAGAAAATGTCTGAAGTGTGCAGAGAAGGCCAGGTGTGGAAAGCAATTTCTGGTCCTGGGAGCTGTCTCTATGATTTATGTCCACACTGCTGTGCCAATCCACGGGCACACACATTACCCCAGAGTACCTGTGTGTACTCATCCTGGGTTTTGAAAAACTAGATGAATCTTCTGAGTTGAATTTTAAAAGGTTTTTGGTAAATGCTTTTCATTGATGAGTTTTCCTACAGCATGCACGTCATGATGAGTTGACATCACGGGACCCAGCATTTGGGAAGGTCAACCCATGGGTCACTGGAGTGCACAGTATCCATACCTCCAAAACAGAGACAAAGAACCCAATTATAAAATGGGCAGAGGAACTAAATAAACACTTCTCCCAACAGGATATACAAATGGCTAAGAGACACATGAAAAAATGCTCAACATCACTAATCATCAGAGAGATGCAAATTAAAACAATGAGGTGTCACCTCACACCTGTCAGAATGGCTGCCATCAACAAATCATCAAGTGTTGGCGAGAATGTGGAGAAAAGGGGACTCTAGTACACGGCTGGTGGGAATGCAGACTGGTGCGGCCACTATAGAAAACAATATGGTGCTACCTCAAAAAATTAAAAAGTTAACTTCCATTTGACCCAGTGATCCTGCTTCTAGGAATACACCCTAAGAAGCCTGAGACACCAATCAGAAAGTATATATGCACCCCCATGTTTGTAGCAGCACTATTTACAATAACTAATATCTGTAAATAGCCCAAGTGTCCATCAGTAGACAAATGGATAAAAAAGCTGTGGTACATACACACAATGGAGTACTGCGCAGCTGTGAGAAAGAAAGATCTCTTATCCTTTGAGACAACATGGAGAGACCTGGAATGTATTACCCTAAGTGAAACAAGCCAAGCAGAAAAAGACAAATACCACATGATCTCACTTATATATGGAATATAATGAATATAACAGTCTGAGGAATACAGAAGACCCAGAAACACGGAAGTAGGGTACAGACTGACAACCCTCAGAAGAGGGGGTGGTGGGGGGGGTGGGAAGAGATAAACCACAGAACTTATATGCATGTATGCATAACCAATGGACATGGACAACAAAGCCGGGGATGGGGTGGGAGGGATGAGGAGGAGGGTGTCAATGAGGTAAAAAAAAGGAGAATTGTCTGTAACAAAAATAAAATTAAATAAAAAAAAATAAATAAATAAATAATAAATAAAAGGTTATTGGACCAAAATGCAATGCCACAGTGTCCGCAAGTGGTCTGATCTATTTAGAGTATTTCTTGAATGGTAGGACTCTTGCTTTGAACACCACATGATGTTTTTACTTTTGATTTTAAGAAAAGGTAAAAAATATGAATAACATTGACTGCAACAACAAAAACATCTTTTTCCATTTACCTACTCTCACTTTTAAAAAAAATGTGTCTTCTTTCTGCATTGTCTCATCTCACTTTTCTCATTGTCCACTTCTCTCTCCAACAGTTCTGTGTTCCTTGGTGCTCACCTCGCCAAGGTGGCAGACCAACCATTCTTCCCAAGGCTCCTGTTATTCCTGTGGCAGTCTAATGAGGCAGGGACAGTACATTCTCCGCTTTTCCTACCAGAGGTTATATGAGGAAAGGGCCCTAAAAACAATGTGCCACTCCCACAGATGTGAAAATAATCTGAATCTATTTCTTGGCCTCTGGTGAATGTATACTTTGTGCTTAAGTAAATTCAAGATTTTTAGCTTCAGCTCAGGAATACTCAGATAAGTTCTGTTTTATTATGGGCTATATGAAGAAAAAAATGCAAATATCTTTTAATAATTACTTTATCAAATTAATCAATTTAGCAATTTTATTATTAAAAATGTATTTCATCATATTTGATGTATCTTTTTCCAACCAACAACACTCACAGATTTCACTATGTAGAAAGTGGTGGCAGTTTTATTCATAGAATATTTTTGAGACTTAAGAGTTTTGTCTTCTCGTTTCTCTTGATCTGAATTTAAAACTGCAATTTCAAGTAAATGCATAAGAATCACTTATCAGGAAATTGTTATCAAAGGGAAAGTCTAGATGTCACTGTAATAAAGACTAACAGAGAAGAGAAAAAATGGCAGGAGAGTGAATGGATGCTACACAGACCATCTCCCAGGATCAACCTGAAATTACAACAAAAAGACAAATCATCAGAAAGTGGCAACCAAAAGGCAGCTTGGAGAACCACATAAACAGGGACACTGACTAAATCCTGGTAGGCTTGTGAAAATGCAAGAGGGGGCCGGGAGCCCACAGTCTGCAGCGGTCTGGGCTGGAACCTGCTGCGGCCTCGGCTGGGACCAGCAGCCTTGGCTGGAAGCTGCATCCACTGCTGGGTCCTGTAGCCTTGGCTGGGACCAGCAGCTGCCTCGACTGGGACTTGCAACCACCTCTTCTGGGTCCTACGACCTCGGCTGAGTGCTACACCCTCGGCTGGGAACTGCCCCAGCCTCGGCCGCCCTTAGCTGGGAGCAGTGACACGGGTTAAAGTCTCAGGCGGCTCCATGGCACAGAGCCAGGACAGAGGCTAAACTGGCAACAGCCACTCAACTTGGGCTCTGGCAGAGGGAGGGCAGACTGGACTGAAACTGTGTGGGGACACTCAAAAATTGGAGGGAACTCAGAGCTTTTGCTGAGTTGTAGCCACACAGGACTGTGATCATCATACTCTTTCGCAGGGCCCTGGGGAGAGGCAGCGCCCCTCCCTCAAAGATTCAACCCCACCCAGTGGCCATTGAAATGATAATTGAGGCACAGTAACAACCAGAATCTGCCCCATCATCTTAAAATCTTTTTACACTGAGTACCTGAGGGAGTTTTTCAGTCAATTAAGAAACCAAGGTTCTTCAGGTGACCCCTACTAATAGCCTTCAGGCAAAAAAGCTAGAGGATAACTACCATTCCCTGGGCGAGCAACTCTAACCAGGAAAGTTAAAACTTGACAGTGGTATTTAAAGTGGATTCTCCATGCCTCATCCGAACCCAGGAGAGGGAGCCACAAACAGCAGAACACTAACACCCACAGGGAAAATTTGGCACACTCCAAAGCCCACTGTGATAGCCGAAATGGTGAAAAACAGAAAGAAAAGGCAAATGAAAGAACAAGGGACCTCTACCAAATATGAGATAAATGAGGTACAGTTAAGCAAGTTAACAGAACTAGAATTCAGAGCCATGATCATGAAGGAAGCTCAACAGCATGTGTAAGGACATAGCACCATGAGTAAAGACATAGAAATGTTGAAAATCAACCAGTTGAAAATTAAAAACCACCAAGAAGAAATGAAGAATGACATATCAGAAATAAAAAACACATAGAAAAATTTAAATAGCACAGTAGAGGAAGCATAGGACCAAATTACTGAATTAGATGATAGGGTAGAAAAAAATCAACCAATCAGAAAACCAAAAGGAAAAAATAATTAAACAGGAAAACAGCTTAAGAGAACTGTGGGACAACTGGAAATGTAATAACATTTGCATCATAGGAGTCCTCGAAGAAGAAGAAAATGAGCAAGGGTTAGAGAATATATTTGAAGAAATAGTGACAGAAAACTTCCCTAATTTAGTGAAGGAAGAAGGTATTCAAGTTCAAGAAGCACAGAGAGCCCCAAGTAAGAAGAACCCAAACAAGACCACACAAAGACACATGGTAATCAAAGTGCCAAAAATTAAAGACAAAGAGAGAATCCTAATAGCAACAAGAGAGAAGCAATAGGTTACCTACAAAGAAAACCCCATAAGACTCTCAGATTACTTCTCAACAGAAACACTACAGGCCAGAAGGGAACGGCATCAGGTGATCAAGGTCATGAAAAACAAGGATCTGAATCCAAGACTACTCTACCCAGCAAGGCTATCATTCAAAATACAAGGTCAAATAAGAGCTTTTCAGACAAAAAAAAAAAAGCTAAAGGAATACATTAGCACCAAACCAGCACTGCAAGAAATGTTAAAAGGACTGCTGTAATTAGTAGAAAATATAGGAAGAAAAATATAACGACACTAAACAAAAATGGCAATAAATAAATACATATCAATAATCACCTTAAATGTGAATAGATTGAATGCTCCCATAAAAAAAAAAAAGAATAGCTGATTGGATAAGAAAGCATGACTCATCTATATGTTGTGTATAAGAGACCCACCTTACAACAAAAGACTCACATAGGTTGAAAGTGAAGGGATGGAAAAAATCTTCGAAGCAAACAAAAAAGGAAAAAAAAGGGCTGGGGTAGCAATACTCATATATCTGATCAAATAGATTTCAAATGAAGGCCATAACTAAAGACAAGGAAGGCCACTACATAATATTGAATGGATCTATCCAACAGGAAAATACAACCTTGATAAACATATATGCATCCAATATAGGAGCACCAAAACATATTAAAAGTCTTCTGGAGGACTTCATAGGAGAAATTGACAGCAATACAATCATAGCAGGGGACTTCAACACCCCGTTGACACCACTGGATAGATCCTCTAGACAAAAAATTAGCAAGGAAACACAGACTCTAAATGAAGCACTAGACCAAATGGATTGAATAGATATATATAGAGAATTACAACCCTAAACTACAGAATTCACATTCTTCTCAAGTGCACATGGGACATTCTCAAAGATAGACCACATGTTAGGGCACAAACTAAGTCTCTACAAGTTCAAGAAGACTGAAATCATATCAAGCGTCTTCTCAGATCACAATGACATAAAACTAAAAATCAAATGCAAAAAGAACATATAAAGACATTTGAACACATGGAAGCTAAATAGCATGTTATTAAACAATGAATGGGTCACCGAGGAGATCAAGGAAGAAATGAAAAACGTCCTGGAAACCAATGAAAATGAACACACAGCAACACAAAATCTATGGGATGCAGTGAAAGCAGTTCTGAGACGGAAGTTCATTGCACTACAGGCCTACCTCAAAAAACAAGAAAAATCTCTAATAGACTATCTAATCTCACAACTTAAAGAACTAGAGAGCAGAAAAAAGAAAGCCCCAGAGCAAGTAGAAGAAAGAAAATAGTAAAGATAAGAGCAGAAATAAATGACATAGAGTCCAAAAACACAATTCAAAGGATCAATAAAACGAAGAGCTGGTTTTTCAAAAAGATAAAAAAGATTGATGGACCCTTAGCTAGACTCACCAAGAAACAAAGAAAGACAACTCAAACACACAAAATCAGAAATGAAAGAGAAGTAACAGTTGACACCACAGAAACACAAAAGATTGTTAATAACTACTATGAACAATTATATGGCAACAAATTTGACAATCTAAACAAAATGGACGACTTCCTAGAAACACATAGTCTCCAAAAACTGGACCAGGAAAAGATAGGAAACTTGAACAGACCAATAACAACAGAAGAAATTGAAGATGTAATAAAGATTCTCCCAGCAAACAAAAGCCCACGCCCATATGGCTTCACGGGGGAGTTTTACTGAACACTCAAAGAAGTACTAACACCCATTCTCCTCAAACTATTTCAAAAAATTCAAGAAGAAGGAAGACTTCCAAACTGGTTTTATGAAGCCAGCATAATTCTAATTCCAAAACCATAAAAAGACACTACAAAGAAAGAAAACTACAGGCCAATATCCCTGATGAACATAGATGCCAAAATCCTGAACAAAATACTAGCAAATCGGCTCCAGCAATACACCAAAAAAATTATCCACCATGACCAAGTGGGATTCATCCCAGGGATGCAAGGCTGGTACAATATTCACAACTCCATAAATGTGATACACCACATAAATAAAATGAAGACTAAAAACCACAAGATCATATCAATAGATGCTGAAAAAGCCTTCGACAAAATCCAGCATCCATTTCTGATAAAAACGTTCAGCAGTGTGGGAATAGAGGGATCATATCTAGACATAATAAGGTCATATATGAAAGATCTACAACCAACATCATACTCAATGGGCAAAAACTAAAAGCATTTCCCTTAAGAACAGAAACAAGGCAAGGATGCCCACTTTTACCACTCCTATTTAACATAGTACTGGAAGTCTTAGACACAGCAATCAGACAGGAAAAAAAAAAAATAAATGGGATCCAAATTGGAAAGAAGGAAGTGAAACTGTCATTATTCGCGGATGACATGATACTATATGTAGAAAACCCCAAAGACCATAAAAAATGTACTAGACTTAATAAATAAATTTGGAAAAGTAGCAGGATACAAAATTAACTTCAGGAAATTGATGGCATTCTTATACATCAATGATAAACTCACAGAAAGAGAAACTAAAAAAACAGTCCCATTTATCATTGTGGCGAAAATTTAAGATACCCAGGATTAAACTTAACCATTACTTAAAGGACCCATTCCCAAAAAACTACAGGTCATTGAAAAAAGAAATAGAATAAGATATAAAAAAGTGGAAGCACATACCCTGTTCATGGATTGGAAGAATTAACATAATTAAAATTTTTATACTACCCAAAGCAATCTGTAGATTCAATGCAATCGCCATCAAAATACCAACGGCATACTTCACAGAATTAGAACAAGTACTTCAAAAGTTCATATGGAACCAAAAAAGACCTCAAATAACCACAGCAACATTGAAAAAGAAGAACAAAGTTGGAGGGATCACATTACCAGATTTCAGGTTATACTACAAAGCCACTGTAAGCAAAACAGCCTGGTACTGGCACAAGAACAGGCATATAGACCAATGGAACAGAATGGAGAAACCAGAAATGAACCCAAGGCAATATGCTCAATTAATATTTGACAAAGGGTGGCAAGAGCATACAATGGAGTAAAGACAGCCTCTTTAATAAATTGTGTTAGGAAAATTGGACAGCTACATGCAGAAAAAAATGAAACTAGACCATCAACTTACACCGTACACAAAAATATACTCAAAATGGATAAAAGACTTAAATGTGACCCGTGAATCTATAAATATTCTAGAAGAAAATGTAGGCAATAAAATTTTGGACATCATACGAAGCAAAATTTTCACTGATACATCACCTAAGGCAACAGAAACAAAGGAAAAATGAACACATGGGACTACATCAAACTCAAAAGCTTCTGCACAGCGAAAGATACAATCATCAAAACTGAAAGGCTACCCACTGTATGGGAGAACATTATGGACAATGATATATCAGATAAGGGGTTAATTTCCAATATATATAGAGTGCTCATACAACTCAAGAAAAAGAAGACAAAGAACCCAAGTAAAAAATGGGCAGAGGAACTAAATAGACACCTCTCCAAACTGGACATACATATGGCTAAGAGACACATGAAGAAATGGTCATCATCACTAATCATCAGAGAGACACAAATTAAAAGAACAATGAGGTATCAACTCACACCTGTCAGAATGGCCGCCATCAACAAATCATCCAACAACAAGTGTTGGCGAGGGTGTAGAGAAATGGGGACTCTAGTACACTGCTGGTGCAGCCACTATGGAAAACAATATGGTGTTACCTCAAAAATTAAAAATTAAACTTACATTTGACCCAGTGATCCCAGTTCTAGGAATATACCCTAAGAAGCCTGAAACACCAATCAGAAAGAATATACGTACTCCCATGTTTGTAGCAGCACTATTTACAATAGCTAAGATCTGGAAACAGCCCAAGTGTCCATCGGTAGACAAGTGGATAAAAAAGTTGTGGTACATATACACAATGGAGTACTACATAGCTGTATGAAAGAAAGACCTCTTATCTTTTGAGATTTAATGGGGGGGCCTGGAAAGTATCATCCTAAGTGAAACAAGCCGAACAGAGAAAGACAAATACCATATGATCTCACTCATTTATGGAATATAATAAACATAACAGTCTGAGGAATGGGGTAGTCCCAGAGATTTGGAAGTGGGGTACAGACTGACAATCCCCAGAAGAGGGGGTGGTGCGGGAGAGATAAATGACAGAACTTATATCCATGTATGCATGAACAATGGACATGGACAACAAAGCTAGGGGCAGGGCTGGGAGGGAGGGGAAGGGGGAAATCAGTGGGGGGAAAAGGAGAAACACCTGTAACAAATATTAATTTTAAAAAACTAACAGTGAAATAAAGTAAGTTAGGTGAGTAAATTTTGTATTATATACATAATATATATTTTAAATATATACATATTTTAAATATAATATAAATTCATGTAAGTGCTTTTGTGAAACAAAATAAAAATATATTTATTTTGCTTTACTTTTGTTTCACAAAAGCAGTTACATGAGTTTATATTATATTTAAAATATATATATATATATATATTTGAAATATATCTCATGTATTTAATACAAAATTTGCTCACCTAACAATAGAACTGCAAGATACTTGCATGTTGTTGACCACAAAAATGAAGTTCATGAAACCCTGAGTTTGGCCAAATAGAAGACAGGATCTAGGTGGATATAAAGGGTGCTTGCAATATTCTCATACTCTAAGTCATGAAGCTTCAGCTTATAAGAATGATAAGTGAGAAGAAAAATAGAATGCAAAACTTATATACTACTCTTAGCTCTTATTTTCTTGGATCATCTTTCAATAAAAAGAGGGGATTATTATTTTTTTTTCATGAGTGATAGAGATGCATATGGAGCTAGTTAACATGGTTGGGTACCTCTGAGCTGAGCTAGAAAGATGACCACATCAGATACTAGTTCAGAGGGAAAGCTTCAGTCATTGGACAAACCACGTGCAGAATTCAGGCTCTAAGGCATGTTTCCATGAAATCCGGTGCAATCATAGATGCTTTTAAATGTCTCTCAGACTCTTCCTACACAAATAAGAATGCTTCAGAGTACGTATATCCCAAGGTCACTACAAGAATTCAAGGACACGATGTCTGAAATTCTCATAAATAAATACAGATATGTCTAATGCAGTGTCCAGTATAGTAAATTGCCAATCAGTTTAATTTTAATTTTTACTTTTTATTTTTGTTATATACAGACCATTTCAGAATAGAGGAAATACCAAGCAATGCACATGTATAGTTGGCTCAGATAAGTAGTTTCATGATGCTCCAATTACAGAAAACAAAGTGAGGTTTAGTTTGAATGAATCGTGGTCAGAGGAAATTTGAATAATGGAAGAATTGTAAATGATCTTGATTTCCACATTTTATTACTGATTTCACAGTTTACTTGGGTTTCAGTGATGTTCTTTTAAAAATGAGAAAAAAAAAAACTCTTTAGTTTAGGAGATCCCCAAGGTCTTTCTAGTGACTAAAATATTCAATATCTTAATATGTGGTAAAATATTTTAACATCGGTATTATAATATAGCAGAAATCTGTCACATTTTAATAAAAGAATTAGCTTAAACTAAGTACATTTTTATTTTAAATAAGCAGATGTAGAATCTTGAAAATGTCATAGTTTTTTCTTGATGAAAATAGTAATTATATTTATAGTAAGGGACAAAAAAGGCACATAATATATGTGACAGATTCTTTTAATTTTATTAATAAATAGTTAGTGACTGATGATTGGGAGAAAATTTTCTGAGTTTTAGGAAGTTGTTTAGCCACAGATTATATCTAGTCATATCCTCTACGTGTGACATGTGTGACTGATATATAGTCTTCGCTTCTGATTCACAGCAGACCTGAGTGAAGGGTGTCACCCACTTGCAGATGTTGCAGCACCGTCTTCCTCAGATCTCTTTAAATTCCTCTCCCACCCCTTCATGTGCCTTCTACAGCGCAGCTAAGCCTTATTCTGTATCTCTGTCTAGTCTCTGTCTAGATGTTGGCTGTAGGATTTTTATATATGGACTTTATTATGTTGAGATACGATCCCTCTATCACATTGCTGATATCCCTAAAACACATTGCTGAGTGTTTTCACAAAAATGGGTGCTGGATTTTGTCAAATGCTCTTTCAGCCTCTATTGATATGATCGTATGGTTTTTATCTCTCCTTTTGTTTATGTGATGTAGCACATTTATTGATTTGTAAATATTGTACCTTCCCTTCACACCTGGGATAAAACCCACTACTTGGTCATGATGAATAATTTTTTTGATGTATTGCTAGATCCGATTTGGTAACATTTTGTTAAGGATTTTGGCATCTGTGTTCATTAGGGATATTGGTCGATAGTTTTCACCTCTGTAGTGTCTATCTGGTTTTGGAATTAGTATTTTGCTGGCTTTATAAAATTAGTTTGGAAGTGTTTTGTCTTCTTGGATTTTCTGGAATAGTTTAAGAAAAATGTGTATTAGATCTTCTTTGAATGTTTGGTAAAACTCCCTTGTGAAACCATGTAGGATGATGCTTTTGTTTGCTGAGAGTTTCTTGATAACATCTTCAATTTCCTTTGTTGTTATTGATCTGTTCAAGTTTTCTATTTCTTCCTGGTTCAGTATCGGGAGGCTGTGTGTTTCTAGAAATCTGTCCATTTATCCTAGATTGTTCAATTTGTTGGCATATAATTGTTCATAGTATGTTTCGATGATCCTTTGTATTTCTGTGGTGTCAGTTACTTTTCCTCTCATTTCTGATTTTGTTTATTTGATTTCTCTCTTTTTGTTTCTTGGTGAGTCTTGCTAAAGGTCCATCAATCTTGTTTATCTTTAAAAAAAAACAGCTTTTTGTTTTGTTGATCTTTTGAATTATTTTTTAGTCTCTATGTCATTTATTTCTGCTCCAACCTTTACTATTATTTTTCTCCTATTAGCTCTGGGTTTGTTTGTTTGTTTACTTTCTAGTTCTTTAAGTTGTAGTGTTAGAAAGTCAATTAGAAATGTTTCTTGTTTCTGGAGGTAGGCCTGTAGTGCTATGAACTTCACTCTCAGGACCACTTTCACTGTTTTTCATAGATTTTTTTGTTGTGTTTTTGTTTTTATTGTTTTCCAGGAAGCTTTTAATTTTTTTCTTGATCTTGTTAGTAACCCATTTCTTGTTTAATAACATGCTATTTAGCCTCCAAGTGTTTGAATGTTTTGGGGCATTTTTATTGTAAATCAGTTCTAGTTTTATGCCACTGTGATCTGAGAAGATGCTTGATATGATCTCAATTTTCTTAAATTTGTAGAGACTTGCTCTGTGTCCTAACACATGATCTATCTTTGAGAATGCCCCATGTGCACTTGAGAAGGATGCATATTCTGCCACTTTGGGGTGAAATATTCTGTAAATATTAATGTAGTCCAACTGATCAAGTTTGTCTTGTAAGGACTTTATGTATTTGTTAATTATCTAGAAGATCTATCCAGTGGTGTCAGTGGTGTGTTAAAATCACCCACTATGATCGTGTGACTATCGATCTTCCCCTTGAAGTTCTCCAGAAGTTATTAAATATATTTTCGTGCTCTCATATTTTGTGCATATATGTTTACTAGGGTAATATCCTCCTGTTGGATTGCTCCTTTTAATATTATGTGGTGACCTTCTCTGTCTCTTATTATGGCCTTTGTTTGAAGTGTATCTTGTCAGATATGAGTATTGCTACTTCAGCTTTTTCTTCATTTCCATTGCTTGGAAATTTTTTTTCCATCCTTGCAATTTTATCCTTTGAGAGTCTTTTGTTGTGAGGTGGGTCTTTTGTAGCCAGCATAAATATAGGTCATGTTTTCTTATCCAATCAGCTACCCTGTTTGTTTTTGTTGTTTTTTTAATCTTCACCCAAAGACATTTTCTTAAAAATATATTTTGTTCAGATAGAGTGGGAAGGAGATAGAGAGAGAGAGAAACATCGACGTGAAAGGGACACATCGAGTGGCTGCCACTCACACGACCCAACCAGGGCCGGGGACCGCAGGCCAACTCTCTAATCACTGAGCCAAACTGGCCAGGGCTACCCTATGTTTTTTAATTGGAGCATTTAAGCCATTTACATTTAAGGTAATTATTGATATTTAGTTATTAGTCGTCATTTTAATTTTATGCATGTGTTTCCCCTCCCCCTCTCTTTCTCTGTCTCTCTGTCTCTCTCTGTTTCTTCTTCTTACAATAGTCCCTTCAGCATTTCTTGCAGTGCTGGTTTGGTGGTGGGAAATTTCTTTGCTTTTTTTTTTTTTATGCCTGAAGTTCTTTATTTATCCTTAATTTTGTATGATAGCCTTGCTGGATAGAGTAGTCTTGAATTCAGACTCTTTCCTTGCATTACTTTGTACACTTCATACCACTCCCTTCTGGCCTCCATCATTTCTATTGAGAAATTAGCTGACAGTTTAATGAGAGCTCTCTTGTAGGTAACTTTCTGTCTTTCTCTTGCTTTCTTTAAGATTCTTTCTTTGTCTTTAATGTTTGCCATTTTTTTATGATGTGTCTAGCTGTGGGTCTTCTGGGGTTCATCTTGCTTGTGATTCTTTGTGTTTCCTGGACTTGTGTGACTTTTTTTTTTTAACCAGTTTAGAAAGTTTACTGTCATTATTTCTTCAAACAAGTTCTCTATTTTTGTGTCTGATTTTTCTCTTTCTGGTATCTCTATAATGCAAATGTTGTTACATTTGCATTAAATTTGCATTGTCCCATAGCTTTCTGAAACTTTCCTCCAATTTTTAAATTTCTTTTCCATTTGCTGTTCTGTTTGAGTGTTTTTCTCTACTTTGTCTTCTAAGTTGCTGATTCGGTCTTCAGCTTCTTCTAATCTAATATTAAACCCTTCTAAGATTTTTCATAGCAGCTATGTCATTCTTTATTTCCTCTTGATTTTTAGGCATAGTTTCTACCTCTTTTTTTTTAAGCTGAAGTAGTTCCCCGTGAGGTCTTCATAATTCTTATTAAGTTGCTTGTAGTTCTCACCAAATTGTTTGAGCAGCCTTAAAATCATTGCTTTGAATTCTTTATCTAACAAGTTGCTGTTTTACATTTTCTGTAGTTCCTTTTCTGGTGATTTCTTTTTTTCTTTCCTTTGGGTGTTGTTTTCTTTGTCTTCCCATTTTAGCCCTCTGGTAGCTCTAGACCCGCTGAGGAATGTTTGGATGTGTATGCAGCTCACTGTATATCAAATAAGGCTACTGTGTCTCCCAGACTGTTTTGTTGTGTGTTGTCTTTTGCCTTCTGTAGATCCTAGAGGACTGACTAGTGGGGGCTGTTATTGGTGTGTTCTGGTAGGTGCTGCTGCTGGATCATGTGGGCCCCTCTGAAGCTGTGTTCCCAGCTGGTCTCTGGTGCCACCTGTATCTGTATAATTCAGGCCCTGTTGGAGTTGCACTCCCTGCCAGTACCGTGGGCAGCTGGATTGCACAGCTCCTTTGGAGATCCCACTCCATATCTATCTTGTGGGTATCTGGGTTTCTCAGGCCTCTCTGGTGTCCCCACACCCTGCAGGTTCCATGGGCAACTGGATTTCTCAGTATTTTTGGAGACCTGGCTCTATGCTTATCTTGTGGGCTTCTGGGTTGCACAGGTCTCTCTGGTGCCTCAGCACCCCAGAGGTCCCATGGGTGGGTAGCTGGATTGCACCATTTTCTCTAGGGCTTTGGCCTCCCACTGTTCTGGTTGGCTTCTGGGTTTCACAGGCCTTTGTGAAGCCCCAGGTCTTGCTGCTGGTAGCTGGGGAGTGCTGCTGCTCTGTAGGGCTCAACTGTTGCTCAGCCTTTGCTATAGTTTTTGGGAATTGGTGTCAGCTTCTGGACTGTGCTTCTGTTGCCTAGGGATGAATGTCTACTTCCCAGCCTCTTTTGCTGGGGGTATATCAGGACTCTGATTGGGCTGCTACAGTGGGGAATGGTGTTGGGCTCCCAGCTTTCTGTGGCTTCCACAACTGGCACCTTGGCAAGTCCACTTCTGTGCACTGGTCTGTGTTGATACAGGGTGTTTACTGGTTCAAAGGTGCCAGGAGCAATGGTGGGCTCAGGTTGCTGGGCCCTAGTGGCTCCTACTGCCTCCTCCCAGAGAAGACCCTGGATCTTCCAAAATAATGGGACCTCCCTGCAGTGTAGGAAAAGCACCCTGAAGAGCCACTTACCAAGGTAGCTGGATGCTTCAGTCCACATTCTGCTCCATGTCTCTGCACTGCTTTTGTTTGGTTGTCCACCTTCACATCCACTTAAACTCTCTCACACACTAATTCACTCTCTCACACACTCACCGACCCTTGGGTTCTGCCCGCCACCATCTTCTTACAAACTTTTGAAGTTTTGTTCTAGTTCTGTAAAATATGTTTTTGATATTTTAATGGGGATTGCAATGAAATTATAGATTGCGGTAGGTAGTATGAACTTTTTAATGGTGTCAATCCCTTCAATCCATGAACAAGGTGTATACTTCCACTTCTTTTTATCTTCCTCTGTTTCTTTTTTCAATGTCCTATAGTTTTTTTTCAAATAAGTCCTTTACTACTTTGGTTAAGTTTATTTCCAGGTATCATAATTGTATTTCTGCAATGGTAAATGAGGTGGTTTTTAGTTTCTTTATCTGCGAGTTTATTATTGGTGTATAAGCATGCCATCAATTTGTTGATGGTAATTTTGTATTCTGCTACCTTCCCAAAGTTGTTTATTACATCTAGAAGATATTTTGTAAAGCCTTTAGGATTTTCTATATACAGTATCAGGTCATCTGCAAATAATGACAGTTTCATTTTCTGCTTTCAAATTTGGATTCCTTTTATGTATTCTTTATTGTCTAATAGCTGTGGCTAAAACTTACAGTATTGTGTTAAGTAAGAGTGGAGAAAGTGGGCATCCCTTTTTTGTTCCTGTTTTTAAGGAAAATAATTTAAAATTTTGCCAATTGAGTACTATGTTGCCTGTATGTTTTTCATATATGGCCCTTTATTATTATTATTATTATTAAGGTATGATCACTCTATTGCCATATTGCTGAACATTTTAATCAGAAATGAGTGCTGGAGCCTTGACCAGTTTGGCTCAGAGGTTAGAGCATCAGCCCACAGACCACAGAGTCCCAGGTTTGGTTCCCACTAGGGGCACATACCTTGGTTAAAGTTGGTCCCCAGTTGGAATCATGTGGGTGGCAGCCACTTGATGTGTCTCTCTCATATCAGTGTTTCTCTGTCTCTGTTTTTTTCTCTCTTCCTCCCACTATATCTGAAGACAAATGCAAAAATGTTTTCTGGTGAGAATAAAAAAAAAAGATACAAACAAAACCATGGTTTAAAAAAATAAATGAAGAGAAAAAGAGAATGGCGGCGAAGTGAATGGAGTGACACAGACCATCTCCCAAGACCAAACTGGATTTACAACGAAAATAAAGGCAAATCATCAGGAAAGGGCAGCTAAAAGACATCTTGGAGGACCACTTAACCAGAAACACCCACTCAATCCTGGTAGCCTTGCGAGGATGCAAGAGGGGACCGGGAGGCCAGGGTCCACAGTGGCCTGGGCATGGGCGAGGGAACTCGGTGGGAAGTTACTCCTTCTGCCTCCCTTCCCACCCTGCATGGGCCCTGGTAACTCTGTAGCCTACTAAACTCTCCACTGGAGCCGCACAGACTTGCGGGCCCCAGGGAACTCGGCGGGACCAGGGAACTCGGCGGGAAGTTACTCCTACCGTCTCCCTTGCCAACCTGCATGGGCCCTGGGAACTCTGTAGCCTGCTAAACTCTCTGCAGGAGCTGCAGCACAGACTTGCAGGCCCCAGGGAACACGGCGGGGCCAGGGAACTCGGCAGGAAGTTACTCCTACAGTCTCCCTTGCCACCCTTCATGTGCCCTGGGAACTCTGTAGCCTACTAAGCTCTCGGCTGGAGCCGCACAGACTCGCAGAGACCAGGGTACTAGGCAGGGCCAGGAAATTTGGTGGGAAGTTACTCCTACAGTATCCCTTGCCTCCCTGCATGGGCCCTGGGAATGCTGGAGCCTGCTAAGCTCTCGGCTGGAGCCCCAGACTCACGGGCACCAGGGGACTCGGCGGGATTCTGCTACCAAGGCTGAGTCCCATGAACTTTGCATCCTAAGCCCTCGGCGGGTGCCGTGCAGACTCGCGTGGACCAGGGACTGTGCTGGAGTCTACTACCACCTCTGCAGTGTCCCGCTACTGCGGCTCAGTCCTGGGGCTTCTGCTGAGTGCAACCCCCTCATCTGGGGCCACAGCCACAGCCACCCTTGGCTAGAAGCAGTGCCCTTGTGTAAAAAGACCCAGGTGGCTCCAGGATGCAGAGTCCAGACAGAGGCTAAATTGGCAGTAGCCACTCAACTTGGGCTCCGGCAGAGGGAAGGCAGACTGGACTAGAACTGTGTGGGGACACTCAGGTTTAGGAGGGTGCTAAGAGCTTTTGCTGAGTGCAGCCACGCAGGACTGTGGTCATTTTACTTTTTCTCAGGGCCCTGGGGAGAGGAGGTGGCCCCTCCCTCAGAAATTCAACCCCACCTGGTGGCCATTGAAATGCTAATTGAGGCCCATTAACAAGGAACACCTGCCTCACTCTCAGGAAATCCTCATACACTGAGCACCTGAGGGAGTTTTCCAGGCAACTCAGAAACCAAGGGTCTGCAGGTAACCTCTACTAATAGCCTCTTGGCAAAAAAAAAAAAAAAACCTAGAGGATAACTACCATTCCCTGGGCGTGCAACACTAACCAGAAAAGCTAAAACTTGATGGTGGTGTTTAAAGTGGGTCCTCACTGGCGCATCCAAACCCAGGAGAGGGACACCAACACCCACTGGGATAACTTGGCAGACTCCAAAGCCCACTGTGATAGCCGAAATGGTGAGAAACAGAAACAAAAGCCAAATGAAAGAACAAGAGACCTCTACAGAAGAGGAAATAAATGAGGTGCAGTTAAGCAAGTTAAATGAACTAAAATTTAGAGCCATGATGTTGTGGAAGCTCAACAGCATGTGTAAGGACATGAGCAACATGAGTAAAGACATAGAAGTGTTGAAAATAAACCATCTGGAAATAAAAAACCAACAGGAAGAAATGAAGAATGACATATCAGAAATGAAAAACACACTGCAAGGTCTAAAAAGCAAAGTAGGGGAAGCTGAGGACCGGATCAGTGAATTAGAAGACAGGCTAGAAGAAATCAACCAGTCAGAAAACCAAAAGGAAAAAACTATTAAAAAACAGGAAGACAGCTTAAGAGAACTGTGGGACGACTGGAAACGGAATAATACTCGCATCATAGGAGTCCCTGAAGAAGAAGAAAGTAAGCGAGGGCTAGAGAATATATTCAAAGAAATAGTGACAGAAAACTTCCCTAATTTGGTGAAGGAAGAAGGCATTCAAGTTCAAGAAGCTCAGAGAGCCCCAAGTAAGAAGAACCCAAACAGGCCCACACCAACACACATAGTAATCAAACTGCCAAAAATTAAAGACAAAGAGAGAATCGTAAAAGCAGCAAGAGATAAGCAACAGGTTACCTACAAAGGAAACCCCATAAGGCTCTCAGCTGACTTTTCACAAGAAACACTACAAGCTAGAAGGGAATGGCATGAAGTAATCAAGGTCATGAAAAACAAGGATCTGAATCCAAGACTACTCTACCCAGCAAGGCTATCATTCAAAATTGAAGATCAAATAAAGAGCTTTTAAGACAAAAAAAAAAAAAAAAAAAAAAAGGCTAAGGGAATACATTAGCACCAAACCAGCACTGCAAGAAATGTTAAAAAGACTGCTGTAATTACCAGGAGAAATGGGAAGGAAAATAGAACCACACTAAACAAAAATGGCAATAAATAAGTACATATTAATAATCACCTTAAATATAAATGGACTGAATGCTCCCATAAAAAGACACAGAGTAGCTGATTGGATAAGAAAGCATGACTCATCTATATGTTGTTTACAAAAGACCCACCTCACAACAAAAGACTCATATAGATTGAAAGTGAAGGGATGGAAAAAAAATTTGAAGCAAACGGAAAAGAAAAAAAAGCTGGGATAGCAATACTTATATCTGATGAAATAGACTTCAGATTGAAGGCCATAACTAGAGACAAAGAAGGCCACTACGTAATATTGAAAGGATCTATCCAATAGGAAGATATAACCTTGTTAAGCATATATGCACCCAATATAGGAGCACCAAAATATATTAAAAAACTATTGGAGGACTTCAAAGGAGAAATCGATAGCAATACAATCATAGCAGGGGACTTCAACACCCCGCTCACATCACTGGATAGATCCTCTAGACAAAAAATTGCAAGAAAACAAGAGAATCTAAATGAAGCACTAGACCAAATGGATTTAATACATACCTACAGAGAACTACACCCCAAAACTACAGAATTCACATTCTTCTCAAGTGCACATAGAACATTCTCAAAGATAGACCACATGTTAGGGCACAAACTAAGTCTCTACAAGTTCAAGAAGATTGAAATTATATCAAGCATCTTCTCAGACCACAATGGTATGAAACTAGAAATCAATTGCAAGAAGAACATACAAAGACATTTGAACACATGGAAGCTAAATAGCATGTTATTAAACAATGAATGGGTCACCGAGGAGGTCAAGGAAGAAATAAAAAACTTCCTGGAAACCAATGAAAATGAAGACACAACAACACAAAATCTATGGGATGCAGCAAAAGCAGTTCTGAGAGGGAAGTTCATAGCACTACAGCCCTACCTCAAAAAAGAAGACAAATCTCTAATAGATTACCTAACCTCACAACTAAAAGAACTAGAGAGCAAACAAAAAGAAAACCCCAGAGCAAGTAGAAGGAAGAAAATAGTAAGGATCAGAGCATATATAAACGACATAGAGACCAAAAAATCAATTCAGAGGATCAATAAAACAAAGAGCTGGTTTCTCGAAAAGATAAACCAGATTGATGGACCCTTAGCTAGAATCACCAGGAAACAAAGAGAGAGAACCCAAATACATAAAATCATAAATGAAACAGGAGAGATAACAACTGACACCACAGAAATACAAAAGATTGTTAACAACTACTATGAACAATTATACGTCAACAAATTCGAAAATCTAAGCGAAATGGACAAATTTCTAGAAACACATAGTCTCCCAAAACTGGATCAGGAGGAGATTGAAAATTTGAGCAGACCAATAACAACAGAAGAAATTGAAGAGGTCATCAAGACTCTTCCAGCAAACAAAAGCCCAGGCCCGGATGGCTTCACGGGGGAGTTTTACCGAACATTCAAAGAAGAACTAATACCCATTCTCCTCAAACTATTTCAAAAAATTCAAGAAGAAGGAACACTTCCAAACTCGTTTTATGAAGCCAGCATAATTTTAATTTCAAAACCAGAAAAAGACACCAAAAAGAAAGAAAACTTCAGGCCAATATCCCTGATGAACATAGATGCCAAAATCTTGAACAAAATACTAGCAAATGGAATATAGCAATACACCAAAAAAATTATCCACCATGACCAAGTAGGATTCATCCCAGGGATGCAAGGCTAGTACAATATTCGCAAATCCATAAATGTGATACACCACATAAATAAAATGAAGAATAAAAACCACATGATAATATGAATAGATGCTGAAAAAGCCTTCGACAAAATCCAGCATCCATTTCTGATAAAAACACTCAGCAGTGTGGGAATTGAGGGATAATATCTAGACATAATAAAAGCCAAAAATGAAAGACCTACAGCCAACATCATACTCAATGGGCTAAAACTAACAGCATTTCCCTTAAGAACAAGAACAAGGCAAGGATGCCCACTTTCACCACTCTTATTTAACATAGTACTGGATGTCTTAGCCACAGCAATCAGAGAGAAAGAAAAAATAAAAGGGATCCAAATTGGAATGGAGGAAGTGAAATTTTCATTATTTGCAGATGACATGATATTGTACATAGAAAACCCCAAAGACTCCACCAAAAGTTTACTAGACTTAATAAATGAATTTGGCAAAGTAGCAGGATACAAAATTAACGTCAAGAAATCGATGGCATTCTTATACACCAATGATGAACTCACAGAAAGAGAAACTAAGCAAACAATCCCATTTACCATTATGGCAAAAAAAATTAAGATACCTAAAAATATACTTAACCAAAGAAATAAAGGACCTATTCGCAAAAAACTACAGGTCTTTGAAAAAAGAAATAGAGCAAGATATAAAAAAGTGGAAGCACATACCATGTTAATGGATTGGGAGAATTAACATCATTAAAATGTCCATATTACCCAAAGCAATCTATAGATTCAATGCAATCCCCATCAAAATACCAACGGCTTACTTCACAGAATTAGAACAATTACTTCAAAAGTTCATATGGAACCAAAAAAGGCCTCGATTAGCCACAGCAATCTTGAAAAGGAAGAACAAAGTTGGAGGGATCACAATACCAGATTTCAGGTTGTACTACAAAGCCACTATAATCAAAACAGCCTGGTACTGGCACAAGAACAGGTATATAGACCAGTGGAACAGAACAGAGAACCCAGAAATGGACCCAAGGCAATATGCTCAATTAATATTTGACAAAGTTGGCAAAAGCATACAGTGGAGTAAGGACAGCCTCTTTAATAAATGGTGCTGGGAAAATTGGACAGCTACTTGCAGAAAAATGAAACTAGACCATCAACTTACACCCTACACCAAAATAAACTCAAAATGGATAAAAGACTTAAATGTAACTCATGAATCCATAAAAATCCTAGAGGAGACTGTGGGCAACAAAATCTCAGACATCATACGCAGCAGAATTTTTACTGACACATCACCTAAGGCAATAGGAACAAAGGAGAAAATGAACACATGGGACTACATCAAACTCAAAAGCTTCTGCACAGTGAAAGATACAATCATCAAAACGGAAAGGCTACCCACTGTATGGGGGAGCATAATTGCCAATGATATATCAGATAAGGGGTTAATTTCCAATACATATAGAGTGCTCATACAACTCCACAAAAGGAAGACAAAGAATCCAATTAAAAAATGGGCAGAGGAACTAAATAGACACCTCTCCAAACAGGACATATAAATGGCTAAGAAACATATGAAGAAGTGCTCATCATCACTAATCATCAGAGAGATGCAAATCAAAACAACAAGGTATCACCTCACACCTGTCAGAATGGCCGCCATCAATAAATCATCAAACAACAAGTGTTGGCGAGGGTGTGGAGAAAAGGGGACTCTAGTACACTGCTGGTGCAGACTGGTGCAGCCACTATGGAAAACAATATGGTGTCTCCTCAAAAAATTAAAAATTGATCTTCCATTTGACCCAGTGATCCCACTTCTAGGAATATACCCCAAGAAGCCTAAAACAGCAATCAGAAAGAATATATGTACCCCCATCTTTGTAGCAGCACTATTTACAATCACTAGGATCTGGAAACAGCCCAAGTGCCCATCAGTAGACAAATGGATAAAAAAACTGTGGTACATATACACAATGGAGTACTACGCAGCGGTAAGAAAGAAAGATCTCTTATCCTTTGAGACTACATGGAGGGACCTGGAAAGTATCATCCTAAGTCAAAGAAGCCAAACAGAGAAAGACAAATTTCATATGATCTCACTGATTTGTGGAATATAATGAACATAACAGTTTGAGGAATGGGGTAGTCCCAGAGATGCGGAAGCGGGGTACCGACTGACAATCCCCTAAGGATTGGGGAGGTGGGGGAGTGATGAACCACAGAACTTATACGCATGTATGCATGAACAGTGGACATGGACAACAATCTGGGGAAGTGGCAGGGAGGGGAGGGGAAGGGGGGAATCAGTGGGGGGGAAACGAAAATCATCTGTAACAAAAATTAATCAATAAAATATGAAAAAATAAAAAAATATGAGTGCTGGATTTTGTCAAATGCTTTATTAGTGTCTATTGATATAATCATATAATTTTATCTTTCATCTTTATGTGCTGTATCACATTTTTTGATTTGCAAATATTGTACCAGCCTTGCATCGCTGGTATGAATCCCACTTGGTCATAGTGAATAACTTTCTTAATGTATTTTTGGTTCCAATATGCTAATATTTTGTTAAGGATTTTCGCATCGTTGTACATAAGAATATTGGCCTGTAGTTTTTATCTTTGTAGTGTCTTTATCTAGTTTTTTTATTAAAATTATGCTGGCCTCATTAAATGAGTTTGGAAGTCTTCTTTCGTCTTAAATTTTTTGGAATAGTTTGAGGAGAATCAGTGTTAGTTGTTCTTTGAATATTCAGTAAAACTCCCCTGTCAAGCTGTCCAGGCTTGGGGTTTTGTTTGCTGGGAGATTACATTTTCAATTTCCTTAATTGTTTTGGGTCTGTTCATGTTTTCCATTTCTTCCTTATTCAGTTTTGGAAGATTATGCGTTTCTAGAAATTTGTCAATTTTACCTAGATTGTCCAATTAGGCGGCGTGTAGTTGTTTATAGAATTCGTTAAGGGTCCTTTGTATTTCTGCGTTGTCAGTTGTTACTTCTCTTTTATTTCTGATATTGTTTTTTGGGTCCTTTCTCTTTGTTTCTTGGTGAGTCTAGCTAAGGGTCCATCAAACTTCTTTATTTTTTCCAAAAATAAATACATTGTTTTATTGACCCTCTTTTGAAGTATTCTTTTAGACTCTATGCCATTTATTTCTGCTCTGATGTTTACTTTTTCTTTTCTACTACTCGCTCTGAGTTTTTCTTTGTGTTTGCTCTTTAGTTTTTTAAGTTGTGAGGTTAAATAGCCAATTAGACTTTTTTTCTTGTTTCTGAGGTAGGCCTATAGTGCTATGAACTTCCCTCTCAGAAATTTTTTTACTGCATCCCACAAATTTATTATTTTTGTGTGTTCATTTTCATTGGTTTCCAGGATGTTTTTAATTTCTTCATTAATCTCCTAGAGAACCCATTCATAGTTTTAATAACATGATATTTAGCCTCCATGTGTTGAAATGTTTTTGTGGCATGGCTGGTGTGGCTCAGTGGTTGAGCATCAACCCATGCATTAAAAGGTTGCCAGTACCATTCCTTGTCAGGGCACATGCCCTGGTTGTGGGCTTGATCCCCACTGGGGGGGGGGCATGCAGGAGGCTGCCAATCAATGTTCTGCTTCTTCAATGTTTCTTTCTCTCTCCCTTCTTCTCTCTCTAAAATCAATAAAAAAATTTTTTAAAATATGGTTTTGTGTATTTTTGTTGTAATTGATATCTAGTTTCCCATTCTTTCACTTCTACCTATGTAAGTTTTTCGTTGTGAGCTTGGTCTCTTGTAAACATCATATATATAAGTCATGTTTTCTTGTCCATTCAGCTACTCTGTGTTTTTTTTTTTTATCAGAGTATTTAATCTATTTATGTTTAAGATTATTATTGATATGTACTCATTTATTGCCCTTTTTAATTATTATGGTTGTTTCTCTTCCTATCTTTTCTGCTTGTTACAGCACCTTTTTTAACATTTCTTGGAGTGCTGGGTTTTGCTAATATATTTTATTAACCTTTTCGTTTGGGAAGCTCTTTATTTCACCTTTCATTTCAAATGATAATATACAGTAGTCTTGGATTCAGATCCTTCTTTTTTCTTACCTTGATTACTTCATGACATTCCCTTCTGTCCTGTAGTGTTTTTGCTGAGAAATCAGCTGATAATGTTATGGGGTTTCCTTTATAGGTAACCTGTTGCTTACTTCTTGGTGCCTTTCAGATTCTCTCTCTGTCTTTAAATTTAGGCCTTTTAATTACTATGTGCCTTGGTGTGGGCCTCTTTGATTCCCTCAAAGTTGGAACTTTTTGTGCTTCTTGAAGCAGTATGCCTTTTTCTTCACTACATTAGGAGAATTTTCTGTCACTGTTTCTTCAAATATATTCTGTGTTTCTTGCTCATTTTCTTCTTATTCTGGAAATCCTATGATGCAGGTGTTGTTGTATTTCATGGTGTCCCACAGTCCTCTTAGGATGTCTTCCTGTTTTAATTTTTTTTTTTCCTTTTTGGTTCTATTATTAGTTCTCTCACTGATGTTTTCTACCTTGTCTTCTAATTCACTAATCCAATCCTTGGCTTCCTCAGACTTGCCTGTTATTTCTTCCAGTGAGTTCTCCATATCTGTTACAGCATTACTCATTTCCCATTGGTTGATTTTTAATGTTTCTACATCTTTATTCATGCTGCTGAGCTCTATATTTATGCAGCTGAGCTTCCTCATAATTACTCTGAATTCTTGCTCTGATATCTTGTTTAAAACAATGTTATTTATCTTGTCTCCTGTAAAATATCTTGTTCTTTCATTTGGAATTTGTTTCTCTGTTTTACCATTGTGGCTGTCTCAGTGGGTTTTAGACCCTGCCAAATTTTCCCTGTGAATGCTGGTGTTCCTCTGGTGTGCCTCTTAATACTAGGTGTGGATGAATGTTGGAGAACCCACACTAAACACTACTCTCAAGTCTTATTTTGGGGGAGTAGATTTGAAAGCAAAGAAAATGTTCAGTTATCTTCTATCTTTTGCCTGAAGGCTATTAGTTTCACTTACTTGATGAACCTCGATTTGTAGCCCTCGGTTTTATAAAAATTTACTCAAGTATTAGTGGATTTTTAGAGTGTGGGACAATTGCTTGCTGTCAGACTCTATATGTTAGTGAGCCTCAGTTTGCATTTTCTGGTTGGCTTGGTGTTGAATTCCTGAGGGAAAGCCATTGCTGTTCCCCAGGCTCTAAGAAGGGGTTCTTGAGTAAGGCAGCTACTGTTTTATGAGAAAGTGATTTAGCACAAAACTCCAAGTGTCCTTTCTTCCAGCTCTCTCCCGAGCCAGGTACCCTGGACTCTCCTCACTGTTCCAGTGCAGTCTGCCCTTCATTTGCTGGAGTCCAAGTTGAGTGGCTGTAGCTGATTTTTTTGCTTCTTTAAATCCCTGTTTCTCAGCTAAAGCAGCCCTCAGCTACTGTCTGTGGGCTCCCAACCCACCCTATCATGCCTCCACAGTTTCTACCAGGCACAATTTAGTGTCCCATTTTCATCCCTGGTTATATAGGTTCTCTCCAGCTGCTTTGGAGTTGGTTTTTTCTGATGATGTGTCTTTATTTTGATTAAAATTCCAGTTTGGTCCAGAGAGATGGTCTGTGTAACTTTCATTCACTTCACCACCATTTGTCTCCCTTTTATTATTTCATGAAATTGTATTTTTGTACTAATACTGAATCATTAAATATAAGTACATATGATTTCTTCAACCTTTTTATGACATCCCAAATAAATAAATTCACAAATATAAAACTGACTCCCTGAGAGAAGACACATGGGTAGTCAGGGTAAAAAGAACTCAGAATTCACATTTCTGGACACATTGGTGCTTATCTGAAACATCCCAACTTTCTCATTTTAAAATGATGGTGACTCTGATAAACCTTCCCAAATCTAACTTATATAATTTATGTATAACTAGCTTTCTGTCTATCTATCTACCATCTACCCATCCATTTATCTATCTTGTGCTTAGCCATTCGTCTATCATCAATCTATTATCTATCAATCATCTATGTACAGGCTAATGATCTATCTCAACCAGAAGTTACACTGTAGTTTTTAGTATAGTGCATGCATTTATATGTTGAGAAGCAGTATTCTTTTGCTGATCCAGGAATATTTTTAAATACTTAAGTAACCCACCTGTTGTGTACACACACACGCATACATACATACATTCAAGAAAGTAGATGAGTGAGAAAAATAACATTTAGGAAAAATAATGTATATATTAGATGAGAAAAAAAATTATATGCAACATGTCATGCTTACTAGTTATATAAGAATAGAAAATTTGTATTTCTATGTTTGAGGATGAGCCCCACATTTACAATATAGCTTGCATCAATTTGTATATTCTAGTACCTAAAATATAATTCAATTTGTCAATTTACTGGCAGTAACTAGTAAGCATCACAACCACCAAAGTACAGGTTTCCCATGTTCAAGGCACATACTACACATTCTAAGGGGAAATAAGACAGAAGTCAAGTGCATGTCAATTAGTTGTATCTTATTTTGACTTAAAATACCACTGACTCATGATAAAAATTAGGTCACAATTAAGATAATTCTCTACAGGAACTTTTGAGATTTTAAATTTAGACTATTTTGTTTTTCTTGTTTGAAAAATAGTCCTAAATTCTTCATAGGAACAAAAGTTAGAGAAACAACATACACACACACACACATACAAAAAACACGGACTATGTAGTTGCTATACACAGATAGGCCCATACCTAGCTCTGACATGAAACCTTTACTCCCATACTTAGAAAGTGTAATAGAAGAAAAATGATTCTCACAGCAAAATTTCCATGTTAAGGATTTGATGCTGATGCTCATCACTCTGTTCCTCCAGATTTTCCTACACCCTATAGGTCACTTCTCAAGAACCAAATTTCCTCATATGTGCCATAATTTTTAGGTTTTGTATCGAGAGCACCCTAAACTTCATCCATGTTGCAATGTCACAGGCTCCAAACTTACAGCTCTTTTTTCTTTTTTAAAAGCTACTTATTTCACATAAGAATCAAAATTAGATATCAGAAAATAATCTGATTAAACTAAGTTACCCTAAATAAAAATTTACTTATACAAAAATTGTTGGTCTTTATTTCTTGCATTTTCCAGATACATTTTGTTATTAAATATAATAATTGTCAGACCATATCTCTCTCGATAGTGAGCTCATTGGCAACAGATTCAATTCAACCCAATGCTTTTTAAATATGTTTTAAAATCTTTTACATTTTTTAATTAAAATCATTCAATATTATACTAGTTTTCTAATTGATGTTTTATTAATTAATTTATTTTTGTTACAAATGTTTATTTTCCCCTCCACTGACACCCTCCTGACAATCTTCACAGTCCCTCACTGCATTATTGTCTATGTCCTTTGGTTATGTGTATATGCATATAAGTTCTTTAGTTTATCTCTTCCCTCTTCACATCCACCTCTTCTGAAGTTTGTCAGTCTGAACCTACTTCTATGTCTCAATCTGTTTTGTTCATCTGCTTGTTTGTACATTATATTCCACAAATAAGTGAAATCATGTGGTATTTGTCTTTCTTTGATTGACTTATTTTGCTTAAAATAATACTCTCCAGGTCCCTCCATGTTGTCTCAAATAATAACAGATCTTTATTTCTTAGAACTTTATAATAGTCTTTTGTGGATATATACCATAGTTCTTTTGTCCACTAATCTACTGATGGACACTTGGGCTGTTCCCAGAACTTAGCAACTGTAAATAATGCTACTATGAACATGAGGATACATATATTCTTTCTGATCAGTGTTCCAGGATTTTTACAATACATTCCTAGAACTGGAATTGCTGGGTAAAATAGCAGTACAATTTTTAATTTTCTGAGGAAGCACCATATTGTCTTCCATAGTGGCTGTACCATCTGCATTCCCACAAGCAGTGTACTAGAGTTCCCTTTTCTGCACACCCTCCTCAGCACTTTTTGTTTGATGATTTGTTGATGGCAGCCATTCTGACAGTTGTGAGGTGATACCTCAGACTTATTTTTTTAAATAAAAAAACTTAACCAAGTATTTATTCTGACTCTTGTTATCTGACTGATATTTCAGGATAATCTAATACTCAATGTGAAAAAAACAATTTTATAAAAAAATTTATTTTTTTAATTAATTTATTTTTGTTACAGATGTTTCTTCTTTTTCCTCCACTGATTTCCCCTCCCCCCTCCTCACCCTGCCCGCAGATTTGTTATTGATGTTCACTGTTCATGCATACATGCATATAAGTTCTGTGTTTAATCTCTCCCCCACCACCCCCCTCTTTAGGGGATTGTCAGTCTGTACCCCACTTCCACATCTCTGAGACTGTTATGTTCCAGACTGGTATGTTCATTATATTCCACAAATAAGTGAGATCATATGATACTTGTCTTTCTCTGTTTGGCTTGTTTTGCTTAGGATAACACTTCTCAGGTACAGTACTAGAACAAATACTTCAAAAGTTCATATGGAACCAAAAAAGACCTCGAATAGCAACAGCAATTTTGCAAAAGAAGAACAAAATTGAGGGATCACATTACCAGATTTCAGGTTTTACTACAAAGCCACTGTAATCAAAACAGCCTGGTACTAGCACAAGAACAAACATATAAACCAGTGGAACAGAACAGAGAACCCAGAAATGGACCCATGGCAATATACTCAATTAATATTTGACAAAGGTGGCAAGATCATACAGTGGAGTAAATATAGCTTTTATAATAAATGGCATTGGGAAAATTGGACAGCTACAAAATAAAACTAAAACCATCAACTTACATCAAACACAAGAATAAACTCAAAATGGATAAAAGACTTAAATGCATGAGGTTTTACTATTTTGAGACAGAGAGGATGGGTGAAGGAGAGAGAGAGAGTAAGAAACATTGTTGTGAAAGAGAAATAGCAATCAGCTGTCTCCCACATGTGCTCTGAGCTGGGATTGATTTGCAACCTGTACATGTGCCCTGACCAGGAATCAAACTGGCAACCTTTTGGTGCCCAAGACGATGCTCAACCAAATGAGCCAACTGGCCAAAGTTGATATGGAGTTTTGTAAGTTCTTTGTTTTAGATATTAAGCCCTCATCAGATGTGTTAGTGAATATATTCTTCCATCCAGAGGGTTGTCTTTTCATTTTATTGATGGGTTGCGCTGTGTAAAAACTTTTCAGTATGATGTAGTCCCATTTGTATTATGTTTGTTTGTTTCCCTTGCCTGAAAAAAATATTGCTATGAGAAATGTCCAAGATTTTACTGCCTGTGTTTTCTTCTAGAATTTTTATTGGATTGAGTTTAATATTTAAGTCATTAATACATTCTGTGTGTATTTTTGTGTGTGGTGTAAGAAGGTGCTCTATTTTTATTTTTTGTTCCCTTTCTGTGCAATTTTCCCAACACCATGTGTTTTTTTTGTTTGTTTGTTTTGTTTTTATCAATTTTTATTTATTTTTTTGTTACAGATATTTTACCTTTTTACCCCATTGGCACCCCCCAACCCACCCCCCCTCCACCCTGTCCCTGGCTTAGTTGTCCATGTCCATTGGTCATGCACACATGCATATAAGTTCTGTGGTTTATCACTTCCCACCCCCCCACCCCCCATCCCCTCTTCTGAGGGATGTCAGTCTGTGCCCTACTTCCATGTGTCTGGGTCTACTGTATTCCTCAGACTGTTATGTTCATTATATTCCGTATATAAGTGAAATCATGTGGTATTTGCCTTTTTCTGCTTGGCTTCCTTCACTTAGGATAATACTTTCCAGGTCCCTCCATGTCGTCTCAAAGGATAAGAGATCTTTCTTACTGCTGCATAGTACTCCATTGTGTATATATACCACAGCTATTTTATCCATTCGTCTACTGGTGGACACTTGGGCTGTTTCCAGATCTTAGCTATTGTAAATAGTGCTGCTATGAACATGGGGGTACATATATTCTTCCTGATTGGTGTTTCAGGCTTCTTAGGGTATATTCCCAGCAGTGGGAATTCCCAGTGGGATCACTGGGTCAAATGGAAGTTCAATTTTTAATTTCTTGAGGTAGCACCATATTGTTTTCCATAGCGGCTGCACCAGTCTGCATTCCCACCAGCAGTGTATTAGAGTCCCCTTTTCTCCACTCCCTCGCCAACACTTGTTGTTTGATGATTTGTTGATGGCGGCCATTCTGACAGGTGTGAGGTGATACCTCATTGTTGTTTTAATTTGCATCTCTCTGATGATTAGTGATGTTGAGCATTTCTTTCTTTTCTTCTTTTTTTTTTTTAATCCTCATCCGAGGACATTTTTCCATTTTTTTGTACAGACAGAGTGGTAGGGAGAGAGAGGAAGAGAGAGAGAGGGAAACATCGATGTGAAAGGGACACATCGAGTGGCTGCCACCCGCACACCAACCAGGGCCGGGGACAAACTGCAACCGAGGTACATGCCCTTAGCGGGAACCGAACCCGGGCCTCTCCGGACCGCAGGCGGACGCTCTAACCGCTGAGCAAAACCGGCCAGGGCTGAGCATTTCTTCATATGTCTCTTGGCTATTTGTATGTCCTGTTTGGAGAGGTGTCTATTCAGCTCCTCTGCCCATTTTTTAATTGGGTTCTTTGTCTTCCTTTTGTGGAGTTGTATGAGCACTCTATATATATTGGAAATTAACCCCTTATCTGATACATCATTGGCAATGATGTTCTCCCATACAGTGGGTTGCCTTTCCATTTTGATGATTGTTTCTTTTGCTGTGCAGAAGCTTTTGAGTTTGATGTAGTCCCATGTGTTCATTTTCTCCTTTATTTCTGTTGCCTTAGGTGATGTATCAGTGAAAATTCTGCTCCGTATGATGTCCGAAATTTTGTTGCCTACATTTTCTTCTAGAATTTTTATGGATTCACGGGTCACATTTAAGTCTTTTATCCATTTAGAGTTTATTTTTGTGTATGGTGTAAGTTGATGGTCTAGTTTCACTTTCTTGCATGTAGCTGACCAATTTTCCCAACACCATTTATTAAAGAGGCTGTCTTTACTCCACTGTATGGTCTTGCCACCTTTGTCAAATATTAATTGAGCGTATTGCCTTGGGTCCATTTCTGGGTTTTCACTTCTGTTCCACTGGTCTATATGCCTGTTCTTGTGCCAGTACCAGGCTGTTTTGGTTACAGTCGCTTTGTAGTATAACCTGATATCTGGTGTTGTGATCCCACCTACTTTGTTCTTCTTTTTCAAGATTGCTGTGGCTATTCGGGGTCTTTTTTGGTTCCATATGAACTTTTGAAGTATTTGTTCTAGTTCTATAAAATATGTCATTGGTATTTTGATGGGGATTGCTTTGAATCTATAGATAGCTTTGGGTAGTATGGACATTTTAATGATGTTAATTCTTCCAATCCATGAACAGTGTATGTGCTTCCACTTTTTTATATCTTCCTCTATTTCTTTCTTCAATGACCTGTAGTTTTCTGCAAATAGGTCCTTTACTTCTTTAGTTAAGTTTATTCCTAGGTATAGTACATTTTTGGCGCGATGGTAAATGGGATTGTTTTTTCAGTTTCTCTTTCTGTGAGTTCATCATTGATGTACAAGAATGCTGTCGATTTCTTGACGTTAATTTTGTATCCTTCTAATTTGCCAAATTCATTTATTAAGTCTAATAGATTTTTGATGGAGTCTTTAGGGTTTTCTATGTACAATATCATGTCATCTGCAAATAATGACAATTCCACTTCCTCCTTTCCAATTTGGATCCATTTTATTTTTTCTTCATGTCTGATTGCTGTGGCTAAGACTTCCAGTACAATGTTAAATAAGAGTGGCGAAAGTGGACATCCCTGTCTTGTTCCTGTTCTTAATGGAAATGTTTTTAGTTTCTGTCCATTGAGTATGATGTTGGCTGCAGGTCTTTCATATATGGCCTTTATTATGTCAAGATATGATCCCTCTATTCCTACATTGCTGAGCATTTTTATCAGAAATGGATGCTGGATTTTGTCGAATGCCTTTTCAGCATCTATTGATATGATCATGTGGTTTTTATTCTTCATTTTGTTTATGTGGTGTATCACGTTTATTGATTTGCGAATATTGTACCAGCCTTGCATCCCTGGAATGAATCCCACTTGGTCATGGTGAATAATTTTTTTGATGTATTTCTGGATCCGATTTGCTAATATTTTGTTTAGGATTTTGGCGTCTATGTTCATCAGGGATATTGGCCTGTAGTTTTCTTTCTTCGTAGTGTCTTTTTCTGGTTTTGGAATTAGAATTATGCTGGCCTCATAGAACGTGTTTGGAAGTCTTCCTTATTCTTGAATTTTTTGAAATAGTTTGAGGAGAATGGGTGTTAGTTCCTTTTTGAATGTTTGGTAAAACTCCCCCATGAAACCATCTGGGCCGGGGCTTTTGTTTGCTGGGAGAGTCTTGATTACCTCTTCAATTTCCTTAGTTGTTATTGGTCTGTTCAAGTTTTCTATCTCTTCCGGGAATAGTTTTGGGAGACTGTGTGTTTCTAGAAATTTGTCCATTTCGCTTAGATTGTCGAATTTGTTGCCATATAGTTATTCATAGTAGTTGTTAACGATCTGTTGTATTTCCGTGGTGTTGGTTGTTACTTCTCCTCTTTCATTTCTGATTTTGTGTATTTGGGTTCTCTCTCTTTGTTTCTTGGTGAGTCTAGCTAAGGGTGCATCAATTTTGTTTATCTTTTCGAAAAACCAGCTCTTTGTTTCATTGATCCTTTGAATTGTCTTTTTGGTCTCTATGTCATTTATTTCTGCTCTGATCTTTACTATTTCCTTCCTTCTACTTGCTCTGGGGTTTTCTTTTTGTTTGCTTTCTAATTCTTTAAGTTGTGAGGTTAGACAGTAAATTAGAAGTTTTTCTTGTTTTTTGAGGTAGGCCTGTAGTGCTATGAACTTCCCTCTCAGAACTGCTTTCGCTGCATCCCATAGATTTTGTGTTGTTGTGTGTTCATTTTCATTGGTTTCCAGGAAGTTTCTAATTTCTTCCTTGATCTCCTCGGTGACCCATTCATTGTTTAATAACATGCTATTTAGCCTCCATGTGTTGAAATGTCTTTGCATGTTCTTGTTGCAATTGATTTCTAGTTTCATGCCATTGTGATGTGAGAAGATGCTTGATATGATTTCAATCTTTTTGAACTTGTAGAGATTTAGTTTGTGTCCTATCATGTGGTCTATTTTTGAGAATGTCCCATGTGCACTTGAGAAGAATGTGAATTCTGTAGTTTTGGGGTGTAATTCTCTGTAGATATCTATTAAATCCATTTGGTCTAGTGCTTCATTTAGAGTCTCTGTTTCCTTACTAATTTTTTGCCTAGAGGATCTATCCAGTGCTGTCAATGGGGTGTTGAAGTCCCGTGCTATGATTGTATTGTTGTCGATTTCTCCTTGGAAGTCCTCCAGAAGATTTTTAATATATTTTGGTGCTCCTATATTGGGTGCATATATGTTTATCAAGGTTATATCTTCCTGTTGGATAGATCCTTTCAATATTATGTAGTGGCGGTCTTTGTCTCTAGTTATGGTCTTCATTTTGAAATCTATTTTATGAGATATGAGAATTGCTACCCCAGCTTTTTTTTGCTTTCCATTTGCTTGGAAAATTTTTTTCCATCCCTTCACTTTCAACCTATGTGAGTCTTTTGTTGACAGGTGGGTCTCTTGTAAACAACATATAGATGAGTCATGCTTTCTTATCCAATCAGCTACTCTGTGTCTCTTTATGGGAGCATTCAATCCATTTACGTTTAAGGTGATTATTGATATGTACTTATTTATTGCCATTTTCATTTAGTGTGATTCTATTTTTCTTCCCATTTCTACTGCTAATTACAGCAGTCCTTTTAACATTTCTTGCAGTGCTGGATTGGTGCTAATGTATTCCCTTAACCTTTTTTTGTCTGGGAAGCTCTTTATTTGTTCTTCTATTTTGAATGATAGCCTTGCTGGGTAAAGTAGTCTTGGATTCAGATTCTTGTTTTTCATGACTTTGATTACTTCATGCCATTCTCTTCTGGCCTGTAGTGTTTCTTGTGAGAAGTCCGCTGAGAGCCTTAAGGGGTTCCCTTTGTAGGTAACCTGTTGCTTATCTCTTGCTGCTTTTAGGATTCTCTCTTTGTCTTTAATTTGTGGCATTTTAATTACTATGTGTGTTGGTGTGGGCCTGTTTGGGTTCTTCTTACTTGGGACTCTCTGTGCTTCTTGAACTTGAATGCCTTCTTCCTTCACCAAATTAGGGAAGTTTTCTCTCACTATTTTTTTGAATATATTCTCTATCGCTTGCTCATTTTCTTGTTCTTCGGGGACTCCTATGATGCGAATATTATTACGTTTCCAGTTGTCCCATAGTTCTCTTAAGCTGTCTTCCTGTTTCTTAATAGTTTTTTCCTTTTGTTTTTATGATTGGTTGATTTTTTTCTACCCTGTCTTCTAATTCACTGATCCAGTCCTCAGCTTCCCCTACTCTGCTTTTTAAACTTTCCAATGTGTTTTTTATTTCGGATATGGCATTTTTTATCTCTTCTTGTTGGTTTTTAATTTCCAATTGGCTTATTTTCAGTGTCTCTATGTCCTTACTCATGCTGTTCAGCTTCCTCAGGATCATGGCTATGATTTCTAGCTCTGTTAACATGCCTAATTGCTCCACATTGATCTCATCTTCGGTGGAGGTGTCTTGCTCTTTCATTTGGCTTCTGTTTCTGTGTTTCACCATTTTGGCTACCACTGTGGGCTTTGCAGCCTGTCAGGTTCTCCCTGTGGGTGTTGGTGTTCTGCTGTTTGTGGCTCCCTCTCCTGTGTTTAGATGAGCGAGGGAGGACCCACGTTGAACACCACTGTCAAGTCTTACTTTCCTGGTTAAAGTTTCCAGACGAGGAATTGTACTGTTGTCCTCTAGCTTTTTGCCTGGAGGCTAGCTGTCTAGGTTAATTGATGAGTATTGGGTTGTCAGTTGATTGAAAAACTCCCTCTGGTGCTCAGCCAAGTGGCTTTCACGAGGGTGGGGCAGAGGCTTGTTGTTAATGAGCCTCAATTAACACTTCAATGGCCCACAGGGTGGGGTTGGATCACCGAGGGAGGGGCTGCTGCCTCTCCTCATAGCCCTGGGAAGGAGCAATGTGGCGGCTTTCCTGAGTGGCTGCACTCAGCCAAAGCTCTGAGCGCCCTCCAAACCCCGAGTGTCCCCACACAGTTCTAGTCCAGTCCGCCCTTCCTCCGCCGGAGCCCAAGGTGAGTGGCTGTGGCTGTTTCAGCCTCTGTCCCGGCTGCGCTGTGGGGCCGCCTGGGAGTGTAACCCGAGGGCGCCGCTCCCAGCTGAGGCCGCTGCCGAGCTGCCCACCGTGGGCTCCCAGCCCCGTCTGGCGCCTTCGCAAGCCTACCGGGATGGAGTCAGTGTCCCTCGTTGTATGGTCCTCGCAAGCTGCTTTTCTGTTGGTTTTTCCCGTCGCTTTGTCTGTGTTATAGTTGTAATTCCAGTTTGGTTCTGGGAGACGGTCTGTGTAGCTCCGTTCACTCCGCCGCCATTTTTCGTTTTTTCCCCATGTCTTGTTTTCCAACACCATTTGTTAAACAGACTATTTTACTCCACTGTATGTTCTTGCATTTATTTTTTATCAAATATTAACTGACTATAAAGGTGTGCGTTTATTTCTAGGCTCTCTAGTCTGGTCCATTGATCTTCGTGTTTGTTTTGAAGCTAGTACCATGCTGTTTTAATTACAATGGTCTTACAGTATAGTTAGATATCATGCAGCATGCTTTCTCCAAATTTATTCTTCTTTCTCAAGATTGTTATGGCTATTGGTGTCTTTTGAGTTTCCATATAAATTTATGAAAAATGTGTCATACTTCTCTCAAATATGCCATTGGAATCTTTATACAAATTGCATTGAATTTCTAGGTTGCTTTGGGTAGTATAAACTTTTACTTAAGTATCATTACTTTACCTTATCTTCCCAACTCTGTCTTTATTGTTGAACGTATTTATTTTATCTTCATTGTTGAAAGCATTGTGGATGTCACCCATTTTTCCCCCACTGACTTTCTCCTCTTTGCCCACACCCCCTCCTTCTTTTCCCAAACTATCATCTGTGTCCTTTGGTTGTGCATATATGCATATCTTTTTTTGGTTTATCTCTTCCCAACCCTGAGGTTTTTCAGCCTGTTTTCTACTTTCTGTCTCTGGATCTGTTGTTATCAAGAGGTTATTTTGTCCATGATATTTCATAAATCAGTAAGATCATGTATTGTCTTTTTCTGACTGGGTTATATCTCTCAGCATAATACTCCCCAGGTCTCTCCATGTCGTCTCAAAGGATAAAAGAGTTTTCTTTGTTACAGCTGCATACATTTCCATTGTGTAAATATACCACAGCTTTTTTATCCATTCATCTCCTGATGGACACTTTGGTTCTTTTTGGAACTTAGCAATTGTAAATAGTGCTGCTATGAACATTGGGGTACATATATTTTTTCTGATTGGTGTTTCAGCCTTCTCAGGATATATTCCTAGAAGTGGAATCACTTGCTCAAACTGCAATTCCATTTATATATTTAGAGAAAACACCTTATTGTTTTTCAAAATGGCTGAACTAGTTTGAATTCCCACTAGCAGTGTACTTTTCTCCACATCCTCACCAGCACTTGTTTAAAGATTTTTTGACGGTAGCCATTCTGGCAGGTGTGAGGTAATATTTCATAGTTATTTTATTTGCATCTTTCTGAAGATTTGTGATTTTGAGCATTATTTTGTATTTTTCTTGACCATTTGCAAGTCCTGTTTGAAGAATTGTCTATTTACATCCTCTGCCCATTTTTAATTAGATTGTTTGTTTTTCTATTGTTGAGGTTGTATGAGTACTCTATATATTTAGATATTAACCTTTTGTCAGATTTATCCTTGGCAAATATGTTCTTCCCAAGAATGGGTTTCCTTTTTATTTTGATGCTGGTTTTCTTTGACATTCAGAAACTTTTTAGTTTTATGTAGTGCCATTTATTATTTTTAAAGAGAAAAATCTCTCTTTCCCTAAATGAACTGTTAGTGAAAAATCTTTGTAGTCATTATAATGGTACATGCTTTCATTTATTTGTACCTTCTTCATTTCTTTTTATCTTATAATTTTCTGAGCACAGGTATTTTACATTCTTGGTTATATTTATTTTTATGTATTTTATTTTGTTGATGCAACTGTGAAATGAGTTTGTTTTCTTAGCTTCCCCTCTGATAGTTCATTATTGATGGAACTCATTCCTGGGTATTTATTTTGTAATGTGCTAATGCATTAAAATCTTTTATCAGTTTCAGTAGATATTTGGTAAAATTCTTTGTGTTCTTTATATAAAGTATTATGTCATCTGCAAATAATAACAGTTTTACTTCTTTTTTCTAATATGAATGCTTGTTATTTATTCTTTTTGTTTAATCGATAAGGCTACAACTTCAGTCCTATGTTGAACAAGAGTGGTAAAAGCAGCCATCCCTGTCTTGTTCCTGATTTTTAGATAAATACTTCTAGTTTGTTTCCCTCTGCGTATGATATTGGCTGTGGGTATGTCATATATGCCTTTATTATCTTGAAGTATGTTCCCTCTATTCTCACTATTCTGAGAATTTTTTTTAATTAATGAATGCTAAATGTTGTCAAATGATTTTCTACATGTATTGATATGATCTTATAATTTTTATTCTTTATTTTGCTTATATTATGTATCACATTTATTGATAGTCAAATAATGTACCAAACTTGCATCCCCAGAATAAATCCTACTTGACCACAGGGTATGATCTCTTTAATGTATTGCTGAATTCAGTTTTCTGATATTTTATTAAGGATTTGTATCTATGTTCATCAGGAACATTAGTCCATAATTTTCTTTTTTTGTAGTGTTTTATCTGATTTTAGAATTAGGATAATGCTGATCTCATAAAGTGTGCTTGGCATTATTCACTTCTTTTTAAATTTTTTTTGGAATAATTTTAGAAGAACAGGTACTATTGTTTGAATATCTGGTAAAATTCACCTGTCAAGCCATCCAGTTTAGGCTTCTGTTGTTGAAAGGTTTTTTGTTTGTTTCATAATTGCTTCAATTTCATTAATACTAATCAGTCTATTTAGATTTTCTGCTTTTTTTTTTTTTTTGATGAGTTTTTTCTCTTCATAGATCTGGATAAAGGTTACTGTCAATCTTGCATATCTTTTAAAATAACCAGCTCTGGGTTTCATCGATCTCTTGGATTATATAGTGGCAACTTCCTTTATTTCTGCTTTGGTTTTATTATTTCTTTTCTACTACTCATTTTGAACTTTGTTTGTTTTTGTTTTTCTATTTCTAGTTGCTCTAAATGCAAAATTATATTATTTATTTAAAATTTTTCTTATTTCTTGAAGTAGGCTTGTAATGTTATTAATTTCCCTCATAGGACTGCCTTTGCTGTAGCTCATAGATTTGGGGTTGTTGTTTTCTCATTTTCATATATTTCTAGGTATCTTTTTGATGTGTTTCTTAATTTCTTTTTTAACCCATTCATTGCTTAGTAGCATATTATTTAGCTTTTATGATGTGTGTTTGGTAATTTTTGTTTTGTTTTAGTGCTATAAGTAATCTTTATTATTGTTGTAAAATATGTATAACACAAAATTTATCACTTTTACATTTGCATATACAATTCAGTAGCATTAAGCAGATTGCCATGTGACATTATCACCACCATCCATTTCCAAAACATCTTTTATTTTTTGCTTCTCATTTTTTAAATTATTTTATTAAATATATTGTGGTGACCGCAGTTCATAAAATTAATTAATTTTCAGGTACATACTGTTCTATAACTTCATGACCACATGAAGCATCTGTATGTCAGCTTATTTCTTTTGATTATTTTCTAGTTTTATACCATTATGGTCAGAGAAGATATTTGATATAATTACAATCTTCTTAAATGTACTGACACTTATTTTGTGTCCTAACATGTGGTCCATCTTAGAAAATGTCCCATTGGCACTTGAAAATGCATATTCTGCTGCTTCAGTGTGAAAAGCCATTTGATCAGTGTGCCACTCAAGGATGCTGTTTTCTTTTTGACATTCTGTCTGGATGATCTATCAATGTCAGTGGGGTGTTAAAATCCCCAACTATACCTATATTATTGTCCATCTCTCCCTTCATGTCATTCAAGATTTTCTTCATGTATTTAGGTGTTCCTATGTTGGGTGCATAAGTGTTTACAGGGTTACACACTCTTGTTGGATTGCTTCCTTTATCATTACATAGCATCTTTCTTTGTCTCTTACTACGACTGTGTTTTAAGTCTATTTTACCGGATATGAATATTGCTAACCAAGCTTCTTTTCCATTGTTATGAAAGTTTTTTTTTTTTTTTAATCCTCTTCTTTTAGTCTGTATATCTTTCATTCTGAGGTGGGTCTACAATAGATTTTTTTTCCCTAGAGGTGTTTCCTGTTCTTTAACTTGGGTCATGTTTCTTTGTCTCCCCATTTTGAATGCCTCTGTTTTTATGTATTAGGTAGTTCTGCTATGACTCCCAGTCTTGGCAGTGTGGCCTATGTAGAAAATGTTGTGTGGGTCCCAGTGGCATAGACTTTTAGATTACATGAGCAGGATGCTCCAGGAATGTCTCATGTGTGTTATGTGGACCCTCCCGTTGTACTTGAGTCTTGTTTGCTATTGGTATATTTGTGCATGCTTTCAACCCTTCAGGCAGGATGGCTCTGAGGATCAATCCTGACCACAGTCTATAAGCTACTGTCCAGATACTAACCACATAAAGTAAAATTTGCCTCAGCAGGGTCTGGTGTGTGCCATGATCTGCTTTTGGATATATTGCTTGTAAACCTAATTGGATCAGGCTCTGATGTTATCTAAAGCTGGCCACTGGGTGAATAGTTTTTAGGGTCTCCTGGGAAGAAATCTGGTTTCAACCAATGCCAGACACTTCCTGGGACTGATCCTTTGGGATCTAGTCACAGTTTTTGGGTGCCTCTACTGGGCCTCAGTGAGCACAGGAAGATCGAAGCTGTGCACTAGGCTGACTTTTACCAGCTTCTAACCTTGAGGGAGGTCAGCAAAGGTTCCAAGCACCCTGAGGTCTTTCTCTGCTGTCTGTCTGTTAGGCTCAGTCACTTAAAGAGCATCTCCTGGTTCTCCAATTTCACAAGGTAGGATCTCAGTGAATCCTCAGGAAGAGTCAAGTGGTGTTCATCAGATTCATTCAGATTCAAATTTGGTGTCAGTGCTGGGTCACTAAATGCCCCAGGTATTCCAGGTTTAGCCGCCAGCCATCGAGTGCATACACACCTCTGAGCAGTGTACAACAGACTCAAAACTGGCTTTGTTAGAGTGGAATTAAACAGTCAAATGTGCAACCTTCAGGAACTAAACATATCTGGGATCTGTAGTCTGAATTCAGCCATGTGACCTCATCAGCTTTTCAGAAGGCCTGTGGGTTTTCAGAGTCCATGGAGCTGCTTCCTGTTGTAGGCATTTTATGAGTCCTTAGTGATGCAGTGGAGAGAAAATGTTAAGATTATGCAGCTGAAGTCACATCACTGTGTCATGAAAAGCATACTCTTCTCATGTGGCCAACCCTATCTGATGTCTTCCCCCAGTTTCTTCCTATAAGAACTTTAGTTCTCTTCAGACATCTGACCTGAGATCTGGTATTTTTATCCCTTCTACTTAGTTCTCCTTTTTCAAGATTGCTATGTTTGAGACTGTTCCATGTGCACTTGAGAATAATATGCATTCAGCAGTTTTGGTGTGTAATTTTCTGTAGATATTATGTCCATTTTATCTAGTGCATCATTTAGAGTCTCTGTTTCCTTGTAATTTTTCTTTCAGAGGATATATCAGTGATGTCAGTGGGGTGTTGAAGTCCACTGTATTGCTATGATTGTATTGCTGTTGATTTCTCCTTTGACGTCCTCCAGAAGTTTTGAATATATTTTGGTGCATTTATGTTGGCTGCATATATGTTTACAAAGATTGTATTCTGCTGTTGTATGCATCCTTTCAGTATTATGTAATGGCCTTCCTTGTCTATATTTATGGCTATCATTTTGAAGTCTATTTTATATGACATGATTATTTCTACTCCAGTTATTTGGAAAATTTTGTTCCATCCTTTCACTTTCTTTTTAATTAATTTTTTTTATTACAGACTTTTGTCCTTTTTCCACACATACCCTTTTCCTTATCCATCCCTTCAACACATTGTTTTCTATGTCCATTGGTTATACATATAAGTTCTTTGGTTTATATCATCCCTCCCCCCAACACCCTCCTCTGAAGTTTGTCAGTCTGAATGGTACTCCTTTTTATATCTCTGGGTCTATTTTGTTCATCAGCATTTTTCATTATATTTCACAAATAAGTTAGATCATATGATATTTGTCTTTCTCTGATTGGCTTATTGCAATTAGCATATTATTCTCCAGGTCTCTCTCTCTGTCATCTCAAAGGACAAGAGAGCTTTCTTTCTTACAGCTGTATATTGTTTCATTGTGTATGTGTACAACAGCTTTTTTATTCACTCATCTATGGACACTTGAACTGTTTCCAGATCTTAGTAATCATAAATGGTGTTCCTATAATCACAGGGGTGCATATATGTTTTCTGATTGGTGTTTCAGGCTTCTTGGGATATATTCTTAAAAGTGGGAACACTGGGTCAAATGGCAGTTCAATTTTTAATTTTTTGAGGAAACACCTTATTGTTTTCCATAGTGTCTGCACCAGTCTGCATTCCCACCAGTGGTGTACTAGGGTCCCCTTTTCTTCACACCCTCGCCAGTATTTGTTGTTTGATAAATTGTTGATGGCAGCCAATCTGGCAAGTGTGAAGTGATATATCAAAATTGTTTTAATTTGCATCTTTCTAATGATTAGTGACATTGAGCACGTTTTCATATGTCTTTTGGCCAACTGTATGTCCTGTTTGGAGAGGTGTCTATTTAGGTTCTTTGCCCATTTTTTTATTGGTGTCTTTGTCTTTCTTTTTTTGACTTGAATAAGTACTCTATATATTTTGGAAATTAACTCCTTCTCTCATGTATTATTGGCAATTATTCTTTCCCATATAGTAGGTTTCCTCTCCATTTTGATGGTTGTTTGTTTTGCTGTCCAGAAGCTTTCTAGTTTGATGTAGTCTCACATATTTTTGTGTTTATTTCTTTTGCCTTAGTAAAAATTTTGCTGTGATTCTAGTCTGAAATGATTTGCTGGAAAGGAAAAAATGGCAGCGGAGTGAATGGAGCTACACAGACCATCTCCCAGGACCAAACTGGATTTACAACAAAAATAAAGGCAAATCTTCAGGAAGTTGCAACCGAAAGACACCTTGGAGGACCACATAACCTGGTACACCGACTCAATCCTGATAGACTTGTGAGCATGCGAGAGGGGGCCGGTAGCCCACCATCCACAGCGGCCTGGGCGGGGAACAGGGGACTCGGCAGGAAGTTGCTACTACCACCTCAGCTGCGACCCCGTCTGAGTACTGCGAACTCTGATGCCTGCTAAGCTTTCTGCTGTTGCCACATGGACTGGCACAAACTGGCTGCAACCAGGGACGCTGCTACTGAGGCTGAGTCCTGTGAACTCTGCGTGCTAAGCCCTCGCCTGGTGCCGCATGGCCTTGCTGGAACCAGGGGACTCTGCTGAAAGCTGCTGCCACCTCGGCAGTGTCCCACTACCGTGGCTTAGTCCTGGGATTTCTGCTGAGTGAAACGCCCTCAGCTGGTGCCACAGCCATGTCCGCCCTTGGCTGGGAGCAGCGCCCTCAAGTTAAAAGTCCCAGGCAGTTCCATGACACAGAGTCTAGACAGAGGCTAAATTGGCAGCAGCCACTCATCTTGGGCTCTGGCAGAGGGAAGGCAGACTGGACTGGAACTGTGTGGGGACACTCGGATTTTGGAGGGTGCTAAGAGCTTTTGCTGAGTGCAGCCACACAGGACTGTGGTCATTTTACTTGTTCCCAGGGCCCTGGGTAGAAGCAGATGCCCTCCTTCAGAAATTCAACCCCACCTGGTGGCCATTGAAATGCTAATTGAGGCCCATTACAAACCAGCAGCCTCCCCACTCTTGGGAAATCCTCTTACACTGAGCACCTGAGGGAGTATTTCAGGCAACTCAGAAACCAAGGTTCTTCAGGTGACCTCTACAAATAGCCTCCAGGGAAAAAAAGCTAGAGGATAACTACCATTCCCTGGGCTAGCAACACTAACCAGAAAAGCTAAGATGTGACGGTGGTGTTTAAAGTGTGTCCTCCCTGGTTCATCCAAACCCAGGAGAGGGAGCCACAAACAACAGAACACCAACACGCACAGGGAAAATTTTGCAGACTCCAAAGCCCACTGTGATAGCCAAAAGGGTGAAAAAGAGAAACAAACGCCAAATGAAAGAACAAGAGACCTCTACAGAGGATGAGATAAATGAGGTGCAGTTAAGGAAGTTCACAGAACTAGAAATTAGAGCCATGATGTTGAGAAAGCTCAACAGCATGCGTAAGGATATGAGCACCATGAGTAAAGACATAGAAATGTTGAAAATCAGCCAGTTGGAAATTAAAAAGCAACACGAAGAAATGAAGAATGACATATCAGAAATGAAAAACACATTGGAAGGTCTAAAAAGCAGAGTACGGGAAGCTGAGGACCGGATCAGTGAATTAGAAGACAGACTAGAAGAAATCAACCAATCAGAAAACCAAAAGAAAAAACAATTAAAAAATAGGAAGACAGCTTAAGAGAACTGTGAGACAACTGGAAATGGAATAATATTCGCATCACAGGAGTCCCTGAAGAAGAAGAAAATAAGCAAAAGTTAGACAATATATTCAAAGAAATAGTGACAGAAAACTTCTCTCATTTAGTGAAGGAAGAAGGCATTCAAGTTCAAGAAGCACAGAGAGCCCCATAAGAAGAACCGAAACAGGCCAACACCAACACACATAGTAATAAAACTGCCAAGAATTAAAAACAAAGAGAGAATCCTAAAAGCAGCAAGACATAAGCAATAGGTTACCTACAAAGGAAACCCCATAAGGCTCTCAGCTAACTTGTCACAAGAAACACTACAGGACACAAGGGAATGGCATGAGGTAATCAAGGTCATGAAAAACAAAGGTCTGAATCCAAGACTACTCTAGCCAGCAAGGCAATCATTCAAAATAGAAGGTCAAATAAAGAGCTTTTAAGACAAAAAAAAGGCTAAGGGAATACATTAGCACCAAACCAGCACTGCAAGAAATGTTAAAAGGACTGCTGTAATTAACAGGAGAAATGGAAGAAAAAAATAGAACCACACTAAACAAAAATGGCAGTAAATAAGTACATATCAATAATCACCTTAAAAGTAAATGGATTGAATGATCCCATAAAAAGACACAGAGTAGCTGATTGGATAAGAAAGAAGGGCTCATCTATATGTTGTTTACAAAGAGACCCACCTTGCAACAAAAGACTCACATAGGTTGAAAGTGAAGGGATGAAAAAAAATCTTCCAAGCAAACGGAAAAGAAAAAAAAGCTGGCATAGCAATACTCATATCTGATAAAATAGATTTCAGAATGAAGGCCATAATTAGGGACAAAGAAGGCCACTACATAATATTGAAAGGATCTATCCAACAGGAAGATATAAACTTGATAAACATATATGCACCCTATATAGGAGCATCAAAATATATTTAAAAACTTCTGGAGGACTTCAAAAAAGAAATCGATACAATAGAATCATAGCAGGGGACTTCAACACCCTACTGACATCACTGGATAGATCCTGCAGACAGAAAATTAGCAAGGAAACAGAGACTCTAAATGAAGCACTAGACCAAATGGATTTAATAGATATATACAGAGAATTACACCCCAAAACTACAGAATTTACATTCTTCTCAAGTGCACATGAGACATTCTCAAAGATAGACCACATTTTAGGTCACAAAGTAAGTCTCTATAAGTTCAAGAAGATTGAAGTCATATCAAGCATCTTCTCAGATCACAATGGCATGAAACTAGAAATCAATTGCAAGAAGAACATACAAAGACATTTGAACACATGGAAGCTAAATAGCATGTTATTAAACAATGAATGGGTCACCGAGGAGATCAAGGAAGAAATAAAAAACTTCCTGGAAACCAATGAAAATGAAGACACAACAAAACAAAACCTATTGGATGCAGTGAAAGCAGTTCTGAGAGGGAAGTTCATAGCACTACAGGCCTACCTCAAAAAAGAAGAAAAATCTCTAATAGATTATCTAACCTCACAACTGAAAGACCTAGAGAGCAAACAAAAAGAAAACCCCAGAGCAAGTAGAAGAAATAAAGTAGTAAAGATCAGAGCAGAAATAAATAATATAGAGACCAAAGAAAAAAACAATTCAAAGGATCAACAAAACAAAGAGCTGGTTTTATGAAAAGATAAACCAGATTGATGGACCCTTAGCTAGACTCACCAAGAAGCAAAGAGAGAGAACCAAAATACACAAAATCAGAAATGAAAGAGGAGAGATAACAACGGACACCACAGAAATATAAAAGATCATTAACAACTTCTATGAACAATTATATGTCAACAAATTCCACAATCTAAGCAAAATGGACCAATTTCTAAAAACACATAGTCTCCCAAAACTGGCTCAGGAAGAGATAGAAAACTTGAACAGACCAATAACAACAGAAGAAATTGAAGATGTAATCAAGACTCTGCCAGCAAACAAAAGCCCACGCCCGATTGGATTCACAGGGGAGATTTACCAAACATTCAAAGAACTAATACCCATTCTTCTTAAACTATTTCAAAAAATTCAAGAAGGAAGACTTCCAAACTCGTTTTATGAAGCCAGCATAATTCTAATTTCAAAACCAGAAAAAGACATAACAAAGAAAGAAAACTACAGGCCAATATTCCTGATAAACATAGATTGCAAAATCCTGAACAAAATACTTGCAAATTGGATCCACCAATACACCAAAAAAATTATCCACTATGACCAAGTGGGATTCATCCTAGGGATGCAAGGCTAGTACAATATTCGCAACTCCATAAATGTGATACACCACATAAATAAAATGAAGAATAAAAACCACATGATAATATGAATAGATGCTGAAAAAGCCTTCGATAAAATCCAGCATCCATTTCTGATAAAAACGCTCTGCAGTGTGGGAATAGAGGGATCATATCTGGACATAAAAAACGCCATATATGAAAGACCTACAGCCAACATCATACTTAATGGGCAAAAACTAAAAACATTTCCCTTAAGAACAGGAACAAGGCAAGGATGCCCACTTTCGCCACTCCTATTTAACATAGTACTGGAAGTCTTAGCCACAGCAATCAGAGAGGAAGAAAAAATAAAAGGGATCCAAATTGGAAAGGAGGAAGTGGAATTGTCATTATTTGCAGATGACATGATACAATACATGGAAAGCCCCAAATACTCCATCAAAAGTTTACTAGACTTAATAAATGAATTTGACAAAGTAGCAGGATACAAAATTAACATCAAGAAATCGATGGCATTCTTATACACCAAAGATGAACTCACAGAAAGAGAAACTAAGAAAACAATCCCATTTACCATTGCGGCAAAAAAATTAAGATACCCAGGAATAAACTTAACCGAAGAAATAAAGGACTTATTCGCAGAAAACTACAGGTCATTAAAAAAAGAAATAGAGGAACATATAAAAAAGTGGAAGCACATACCCTGTTGATGGATTGGGAGAATTAACATCATTAAAATGTCAATATTATCCAAAGCAATGTATAGATTCAATGCAATCCCCATCATAATACCAACGGCATACTTCCCAGAATTAGAACAATTATTTCAAAAGATCATATAAAACCAAAAAAGGCCTCGAATAGCCACAGCAATCTTGAAAAGGAAGAACAAATTTGGAGGGATCACAAAACCAGATTTCAGGTTATACTACAAAGCCACTGTAATCAAAACAGCCTGGTACTGGCACAAGAATAGGCATATAGACCAGTGGAACAGAATAGAGAACACAGAAATGGACCCAAGGTAATATGCTCAATTAATATTTGACAAAGGTGGCAAGAGCATACAGTGGAGTAAGGACAGCCTCTTTAATAAATGGTGCTGGGAAAATTGGACAGCTACTTGCAGAAAAATGAAACTAGACCATCTACCTACACAAGAATAAGCTCAAAATGAATAAAAGACTTAAATGTAACTCATGAATCCATAAAAATCCTTGAAGAGACTGTAGGCAACAAAATTTCAGACATACGCAGCAGAATTTTTACTGACACATCACCTAAGGCAATAGAAACAAAGGAGAAAATGAACATATGGGACTACATCTAACTCAAAAGCTTCTGCACAATGAAAGATACAATCATCAAAATGGAAAGGCTACCCACTGTATGGGACAGCATAATTGCCAATGATATATCAGATAAGGGGTTAATTTCCAATACATATCGAGTGCTCATACAACTCCACAAAAGGAAGTCAAAGAATCCAATTAAAAAATGGGCAGAGGAACTAAATAGACACCTCTCCAAACATAACATACAAATGGCCAAGAAACATATGAAGAAATTCTCATCATCACTATTCATCAGAGAGATGCAAATTTTTTTTATTAATTAATTTTTGTTACAGATGTTTCTCCTTTTTCCCCCACTGGTTCCCCCTCCCCCTCCCTCCCTGCCCTTTCCCCAGTTTGTTGTCCATGTCCACTGTTCATGCATACATGCATATAAATTCTGTGGTTTATCTCTTCCCCCCCCTTCTATTTAGGGGATTGTCAGTCTGTATCCCACTTCCGCATCTCTTGGACTACCCCCTTCCTCAGACTGTTATGTTCATTATATTCCACAAATAAGTGAGATCATATGAATCTTGTCTTTCTCTGTTTTACATTATTTGCCAGAAATTATTTACATTTCTCTGACAATACCAGCAGTGCCAGGGATACAGTCAGGACACCCTCCAGGTGAGCTGGTTTCAGAGCATGCCTTTTGCATCCCTGAGGATTGGATCCCTTGTCTGGGGGGTTCCTTCAAAGAGAGGGTCAGCTAGCAGTGGGCTTAGGTTGGTGCTGGACTTGGAGGAGAGGCTACCCAAGGGAAGGGGAGCCCAGTCCTTACCACCTTCATGAACACTGAGCGGTATAGGAATATGATAGCGCCACCTGGAAATAACTTTGAAGAGGCCTCATGTCTAAACAAACATGTAGGTTCACAGGGAGGGCAAATGCTTCTCGGGACCATCCCCTGGAGAACTGTGAGGAACCCACAGAGCCCTAACCAAGAAAGGGACAAATGACAGAGCTCTAGGCTTACAGGGTTCCTGACAGGATGGCACAGGGCTGCAGGGTTCTGCAGTGCTGGCCAGGCAGATGCCCTTCTTGGTTGGGAGAAGGCCAGGGAGGTGCAGGCTAATGTGTGAAGGTTGCCTGCAGAAATGCCTTTTCCTTCACCATTGAGAAATTCAGGGCTCAACGTTGGCTCTGGGCTCAGGTGTCTTGGAAGCTCTAAAGACTATTCATGTTGCATGTGGGTCCCTGGGGCATGGAGAAGAGAGCATGCTGGATGTGCCAGTGGGCACTGCTGTCCAGGGCCATTTGGTGCCCCATGTGATGTCTGAGGCTATGGTCCTGGAGAAGGTTCTGTCCCACAGAACCACCTCAGTGCAGATTCTGGGTTTCTGTAGAGGCAGTGAGGAGGGCCCTGGCAGCCACCTCTTCTAAGAAGTTGAGGTCTTTTGGCATGTCTGGCACCTGGAGCTATAGTCCAACCCCTTCATTGTGGCACCGGGGGCCACGGTAGAGTGACATAGTAAGTGTGGCACCACCAATGTCGGTAGACCCTTGCTTGAAATCTGTCTCTGCTTTGGAAACATGGCAGCCTGATTGGAGCTTACTCCTTGGTGCTCAGCAATGGGACTGGCTGGTGAGTAGGTACTTCTCCACCTTCTTTCTGTTCACAGTTCTTGCCTGGGATTCAGAAGCTAACTCAGTGAGCATCCACTGGAGGGCAAGGCCTGTCCTTAGGACCTTCTTAGTTTAGGGACCTGGGGCCATGGACAGAAAATGTTGGCTAAGAGGCAGGTTGTTGTGCTGGGAAGGAGAGATGTTTATTTTGGGGGAGGGTCATGGTCTGTAAAGCACTGGTGTCTTAGGCCTGCCTGCACAGGTTTTGGACTGGCGTCCTGGTGTGTGTATCTCTGTGACTGTGAACATGTGTTTGGAATGTTCCTCTATACTTGTGTCTGGATACCTGTGCACCTATGGGAACACTCGACTGTTCCCTTGTGTTTCTTTTGTATTTGTGTACCTGTACATTTCTGTTCACTTGTGTGTCAGGTGAGTGTGTGACCCTGTGTATTGTAGTATGTGTAAGGTGCGTACAGGGACACACATGTGTTGGTAGTTGGTCTCCTTGTTTTTGTGTGGGAAGCTGGTGTCAGCCCAGGGGCCAGCAGTGATACTGAAATGCCCATTTATCTCTCTGACCCCATATGAACAGGAGCCAATCACTTAACCAATTGATTGGATTTTTGAGAGAAAGAGAGAAAAAAAAACAGATTTTTTTCTTTATTTATTTATTGCTTAGTGGCTTCTTGTATGTGCCCTCGTTGGGGATTGAACCCCAAACCTTGTTTTATCAAAATGACACTCCCACCAGCTGACCTACCAGTCAGGAAATGGAGGCTATGATTTTATGCTGTGGTTTCCTGTTGAACTTCAGTTGGTTATTTGAATAGTTTGTTTTCTCTTTCTCTTCTGAGCCAAGGGGGCATTTGGAAATGCAGACTCTGAGGTCAATAGGTGTCCCTGAAAAATAAAAATGAGGCTGGAGGGTCCCTTCCTGGGACTTCCTGGGCCAAACAGTGCAAGTGGCACCTGAGGAAGTTCTATTTTGTTGGGACTGTGGCTTGGCATACAGGCGCTCAGAGGAGGCTTGGATCAGTGCTCAGGGAGGAGGCTGATATTAGTGGTGCTCTGTTCATCACTCAAAGGCTGATACATGGCAGAAACCACTGAACATTCTGTTCTGGACTGGCTGTGCTGAGGTCAGGATGGCAGTGCTGTCCAGATATCTAAGCTGCCCAATGTGGGCTCCATGATAATTGCTACTCAGGGGACTCCTGCGGGAAGTGGCATCTGTCTCAACCCTGCCCCCTAGGCATCCTGTCCTCAGGCTTCTCCACTCAGTGGCAGAGCCAGCAATTGAAGTAACTCCATTCTGACCCTCAGTTTCTGCACATACATACCCTGGTGGTTTCTTGTGAACATGAGTGCCTTGAGAAATCCAGAGAAAACTATGAAGATAAGGGGGTTATTGATAACCTTGAGAAACTTTGAGGAATTAATGAGAGAAAGAGCTTAATGGTTGCCCCGAACCCTGTAACAGCTCCTCTTGCCTTTTTGGTATGAGATCCCCCCTTAACACTGCCAAAAGTGACCCCAAGAATGTAGTATTTTTTGTAGTTTGTGCCTTTAAAAGTGGGCAACAAAGAAGGCTTGGGACTGTTGATTTCGGGAGGCTATGCCCCTCACAGCCTGCCAGTGAATAAAGTGCTCCTTTACAACTTGGCTGTGTGTCTCTGGTTATCTCACTGATACATTACAACATTTGGAGGTTGAAGAAAGATTTCTGGTGCTTTGTGACACCAGGGGTTAGATGCCTAGGGCAAGCAACCTTTCCAGGTCTGGCTGCTGGATACCTGGAGGTTTCTAGGGGCGTTAACATCTGATACATTCCAGGGCCCCAAAGATCCTACTTAGGTTTCCAAGGAGCTCCCAGAGGTGTCACAATGTCCCCAAAAGTTTTAAGGAGACCTGGTAAAAAGTCTCTGAAGGTAAGTTCTGGGTGACCGATTTATCTGGGTGAGAGGACCAGATGCAGCACAGCTTCTCCTCTCCTGGGAATCCCCCTAAGACCTTAGGTGGGGTTCAAATTGTTCTCTCAGGATGAATTATTTTTTTTTTTGCCCACTGCTGGGATACAAGGGGAGTTGGATTACTTCCCAAACAGCATAGACACTGCTCTAGATAGAACATTTTTTGGCCTGCCACAGGGGTGGAAGGGGAGTCTTATCACCTTGAAGAATAGATAACTTCTGCAGTGTGATTGTGTGTGAGTGTATTTGTGTTAGTGACTGCTCCAGGCACTTGTTATGGAGCCTGAGTGAGTCCTTACTTGTGGTTCCATAATGACCTCATAAGGCTAAGGGCAGTAACAGATTCTTGGAGATTTCTGGTCTTTACCTGTGAACATGATATATGCTGGGGGTTTATACCAGCCTGCCAAGTGCCAAGAGGCATCTAAATATCCATGATGGGAGTGACCAGGCAGACGAAGCAAAAGTTTCTGTCTTGTGTGTCTTCTCTTGTATTTGTCTTCAGCTGCCTACTTACTGTGTCTCCCTCAGCTTTGTTATGGTTAGTCTAATCATGGATAGCAGCCATATTGCTCAGAAAACCTCATTGGGTAGTATATTGAAATATTTTTAGAGGAGAAGCTGAGGAAAGTTCTGATTAGCACACAAAAATATTTAGAGGAAAGTTAAGGACCTTCTGTGAATTAAATTGACCCACATTTGGGGTGGGCTGGCCTGACATAGGATTCTTTAACCCTGAGTTAGTGCAGGCAGTTTGGAAACAGGTCACAGTGGAGCCAGGACATCCAGACCAATTTCCTTATATTGATCAATGGCTTATATTAATGAGTTATTTACCCCCATGGTTAAAGAGCCATGTGCCCTAGACCAGGGCACAAATGCTGGTAATAAACCCCAAACTGCCCCCCCCACACACACAAAAAAAACCCACAGGAAAATATGGAAAAATGCCTGCAAGGCAGAGATACAGCAACAGGCCTGGAATGAGCTCCCAACAAAAAGGGAGAAATCACTAGATCTTACATTCATCAGACAAGGACCTGAAAAGACATATTAAGATTTTGTAGCTTGGTTGCTACAGGCAGTTTACAGAGTAATAAGTGATTCAGGGGACAGCACATTAATATTTAAACAGCTTGCCAATGAGAATACTAATAAGCCCTGCAGGGAGGTGCTGAGCCCTTACCATAAAGAAGCTAATATATCTGAATTCATCCACATTTGTTCAGATATTGGGTCTTCCCAAATACAGGGGACCACGATAGCTGAGGCTTTGAAAGAAGTCCTCTTTGCCAGTAAGGCAGGAGTAAGTGGTAAAGAAGTTACTTGAGGAAAGCCAGGCCATTTTGCTAAGGAGTGTAAGCAGTGTGCCAGCACTGATAACCAGTCAGAAAACTTTGCCAAGCAGCCAGGACTATGTTTTTGTTGCCACCGGAGATATCATTGGGCTAAATATTGCCATTCTTGAACTCATGTCAATGGACAACCACTTGAACCCCAGCAGAAAAAAGGCAAGCAGAGCCAGCCCCAGCCTTGTCAATCAATAGGGCAATGTCTGTCATCTCTGCTCAGGTGTTCCAACCAAGGTGGAATCCAAGACTACAGTCCAAGATCTCTACAGTGCCACCTCTGGAACCCCTCAATGCAAGACTACACCTCTGTTCTTCCACCCCCTCAGAGGAGGTGAATCTCTCCTATGTGTCCAGGCCCCAATACATAAGGAGCTGTAGCAAATGTGCCAAGAAGGGGAAACAACCTGAAAAGAACCATACCTGCCAGTGGGCCTTTTTGCACATTCCACATGGTATGGCATGCCCCACTGCACATTGGGACCGTGTCCTTTGTGGAGAGCCCCTTGTCTTTGGAAACAGAGGCAGCACACAATGGGCTGGCACACAGGCACTCACCCTGGGGTCACAAGTGCTCCAGAGTTCCCTGAGGAGGGCAGTCTGGCCACAGAAGGGGCACATTCTATCCTTGTCAGCCCAGGCAGCTGGTGTGCCATCCTAGCACAAGCATGAAATGTTCTTGGAGACAGTTTAAAAACACTCTGCCCCACATAAACACACACACTAGGACAACGCTTCCTTTTCCTGCGTCTTTTTGAAAACCAGGGTCAAATTTTTTAAATTATTTTTCCACCCAAGGTAGGACCCAAATTCTGCCAGGGGAGGGCTTCCTTGGACATTATTCCAACACCATGTTCTCCTGTTAGGCCTGCAGGCCCAATTGGTTGAAATAGCTCAGAAGGTACATAAAAATAGGGACACTCCTGGGGAAAATAAGAAAAAGAATAGCAAAAATAATAGCAGCCCTGATGGAAATAGGGCCCATGGAAAAGGATCATTTTAAAAAGGGAAACATGAGGAAGAGTCAGAACAGCAGGCCTAGGTTCCAATTACGAGTAGAAGAGACCAGGGCAAAGTCAGGTGTCGAGGAGCAAAGTAAAAGCCATCCTTGACTTAGAAAAATGATGGGGTCAAGGTTCCTTCCAACTGAGCCTCCCAACGAGCTCAGAATAATACAATAAACACAGGGGACAAACTAGTGAGTTTTCTTGTAGATACTGGTGCAGCAGACTCAGTCCTGACCAAGCCAATGAGGTCCTAACCTACCCCTGGACTTCAAAGAGAACCATAGACCTTGGGAAAAGTACTGTGACTCATTCATTTTTGATTATGACAAAATGCCCATATCCCCTTCTTGAATGTGATCTTCTCTAGTGTTCAGTTGCTGGACACTGTCACTCCAGGCCAGCCCCACATCAAGTTCCACAAGACAATGGCCATTATTAATTCTGCCAGCCTGCCTCCAGATGATGACCCACAGAAACCTCTACAGAATCGCCTGGAGGCAATCAATAGAGTGCAGACAGCCTTCCCAGATGTCGAGGATGTCCCACTGCCATCATCAGATGAGGTATTTTTTAGTCACAGTTCTTGAATAGAGAAACTTCAGCCTGAAAAGCTGAACTCATCATCCTAAAACCAGTGGGGCTCTTCAGATACACTAGGTCATAAAATGACTTAAGCAGAAACAAGCCATAAAATAAACCAATGGATGATGGACACTGTCTGATGGAAGGTTGTTGGTCCCAGAGGCTCTATGTCAGACTTTGGTCAACCAGCAGCACCAGACTACCCACTTAAAATACACCAAGCTCACTGAACTTCTGAGAAGCAAGGAAATGTCCAGTAAGGTCACAAGAAAGAGAAAAGGTGGAAGGATAAGCAGGAACGTGTGTGTCTGAGTAGTAAAAAGAAGAAAATCTGGGGATGTGTAGACAGCATATAGATTGAGCAAGCTCTCAGGTTCATGTTAGGAAATGGTCTAGGAAAGTCACAGCAGGTCTGTGCAAATTGAAGAAGAATTGTGTAGAGGGAAGAAATAAGAAGAGAAAGATAAAAGAAGGAAGTAGTTAGTGTTCCATGGAAGGAACTAGCTAGTGTTCCTTGGAAGGAACATGCTAGTGTTCGTTGGAAAAAATTATCTAGTGTTCCATGCAAGAGACTACTTAGTGTTCAATGGAAGGTACTACTTAGTACTCCATGAAAAAGAATTAGCTAGTGTTGCATTGAAGGAACTAGCTAGTGTTCCATGGAAGAAAGTAGTTAGTGTTCCATGGAAGAAACGAGTTAGTGTTCCATGAAAAAAAACTAAATAGTGTTCCATGGAAAAAACTAGCTTGTTTTCCATTAAAGGAACTACTTTGGGTTTCATGGAAGTAACTACTTAATGTTCCATGGAAGAAACTAACTAGTATTTTAAGAAAGTAAATAGTTAGTGTTCCAGGGAATGAAGTACTTAGTGTTCCAGAGAAGGACCTAGCTAGTATTTTATGGAAGAAACTAGCTAGCGATCCATGGAAAGAACTATTTAGTCTTCCATGACAAGAACTAGCTAGTGTTCATGGAAGGGACTAGCTAGTGTTCCATGGAAGAAACTACCTAGTGTTCCATTAGAGGAACTTCTTAGTTTTCCAAGGAAGGAAATACTTTGTGTTCCATGGAAGGAACTACTTATTATTCCATGGAAGGAACTAGCTAGTGTTCCATAGAAGAAACAAGTTAGTGGCCATGGAAAAAACTACTTAGAGTTCCACGGAAGGAACTAGGTAGTGTTCCATGAAAGGAACTATGTAGTGTTCCATGAAAGGAACTAGCTAGTGTTGCATGCAAGGAACTAGCTAGTGTTCCATGGAAGGAACTAGCTAGTGTTTCATAAAATAAACTAGCTACTGTTTCATGGAGAAAACGATGTAGGGTTTCATGGAAGGAAATAGCTAGTGTTCCATGGAAGGAACCAGGTAGTGTTCCAGGGAAGAAACTACTTAGTGTTTTATGGAATGAACTACATAGTGTTCCATGGTGGGAACTACTTAGTGTTCCATGGAAGGAACTAGCTAGTGTTCCATGAAAGGAACACTTTAGTGTTCCATGTAAAAAACTACTTAGTATTCCATGGAGAGATCTACTTAATGTACCATGGAAGGAACTAGCTAGTGTTGCATGGGAGAAATTACTTAGTTCTGCATGTGAAAAACTACTTAGTGTTCGATGGAAGGAACTACCTAATGTTCCAAGGAAGAAACTAGATAGTGTTCCATGGAAAAAGCTTGTTAGTGTTCCATGTTAGAAAATAGCAAGTATTTCATGTAAGGAACTAGCTCGTGTTCCAGGGAAGTATCTAGCTAATGTTCCACAGAAGGAACTACTTAGTGTTCCATGGATGGATCTAGCTAGTGTTCTATGGAAGAAACTAGTTAGTGTTTTATGAAAGGAACTAGCTAGTGTTTCATCAAAACCTCTAGCTAATGTTTCATGGATGGATCTAGCTAGTGATTCAAGCAAGGAACTACTTAGTTTTCTATGAAAAAAAACAAGCTAGTGTTCCATGGAATGAACTAGCTAGTGTTCCATGGAAGAAATTAATAGGGTACCATGGAAAGAACTATTTAGTGTTCCATGGACGGAATTACAGGGTGTTCCTTGGAAGGGACTACTTAGTGTTCCATGGACGAAACTACGTAGTGTACCATGGAAGGAATTAGCTAGTGTTCCATCAAAGGAAATAATTTGTATTCCATGGAAGCAACTACCTGCTGTTCCATGGAATGAACAATGTAGTGTTCCATGGAAGAAACTAGCTGGTGTTACATGGAAGGAACTACTTAGTGTTTCATGAAAAAAAATACTTATTGTTTTATGGAATGAATTAGCTAGTGTTCAGTGGAAGGAACTAGCCAGTGTTATATGGAAGAAACTACTTATTGTTCCATAAAAGGAAATACTTATTGTTCCAAGGCAGAAAGTAGCTAGTGTTCCATGTATTGAACTAACTAGTGTTATATGGAAAGAACTACTTAGTGATCCATAAAAGGAACTAACTATTGGGTCATAGAAGGAACTACCAAGTGTTCCATGGAAGATAATACTTAGTGGTCCACGGAAGGAATTTGCTAGTTTTCCATGGAAGGAAGTAGCTTGTGTTCCAAAGAAGAGAATACTCAGTATTCAATGGAAGGAACTACTTAGTGTTCCAGAAAAATATAGCTAGTGCTTCATTCAAGGAACTAGCTAGTGTTCCATGGAGGAACTACTTAGTGTTCCATGGAAGGAATTACTTAGATTCCATGGAAGGAACTAGCTACTGTTCCATGGATGGAACTACTTAGTGGTCCATGGAAGGAATTACTTAGTGTTCCATGAAAGGACTAGCTAGTGTTCCATGAAAAAACTACTTAGTGTTTCATGGAAGGACCTAACTATTGTGCCATGGACGGAACTACTTAGTTTTCCATGGAAGCAACTAGCTAGTGTTCCATGTATAAAACTAGCTTGTGTTACTTAGAAGAAAGTAGCTATTGTTCCATGCAAGGAACCTCTTAGTGTTCCATGGAAGGAACTAATTAGTGTTCCATGCAAGGAATTACTTAGTGTTCCATGGAAGGAACTACCTAGTGTTTCAAGGAAGGAACTAGCTTGTGTTCCATGGAAGGAACTAGCTAGTGTTCCATGCAAGGAACTTCTTAGTGTTTCATGGAAGGAACTAATTAGTGTTCCATTGGAGAAAGAGCTAGTGTTCCATGAATGGTACTACGTAATGTTCCATGGAAGAAACTACTTAGTTTTCCTTGAAAGAAACCCCTAGTGATCCATGGAAGGAACCTGCTAGTGTACATAGAATGAACAACTGAGTGTTCCATGGAGGGAACTACTGTGTTACATGGAAGGAACTACTTAGTGTTCCATGGAAGGAACTGGCTAGTGTTCCATGGAAAAAACTACTTAGTGTTTTTTGGAAGGACCTAGCTAGTGTTCCATGGACAAAACTACTTAATGTTCCATGGAAGCAACTAGCTAGTGTTTCATGTATGAAACTAGCTTGTGTTCCATAACGAAAGCAGCTATTGCTCCATGCAAGAAACTTCTTAGTGTTCCATGGAAGGAACCAACTTGTGTTCCATGGAAAAAACTAAATAGTGTTCCATGCAAGAAACTAGTTACTGTTCCATGGAAGGAACTACCTAATGTTCCATGGAAGGACCTAGCTAGTGTAACAAACAAGTTACTTCTTCGTGTTTCATGGAAGGAAGTAGTTAGTGTTCCATTGAAGGAACAAGCTAGTGTTCTATGAATGGTACGACTTAATGTTTCATGGAAGGAAGTACTTCGTTTTCCGTGGAAGAAACCAGCTAGTGATCCATGGAAGGAACCTGCTAGTGTACATAGAAGGAACAACTAAGAGTTTCATAAAGGGAAATACTCTGTTCCATGGAAGGAAATATTTAGTGTTCCAAGGAAGGAACTAGCGAGTGTTCCATGGATAAAAATAGCTAGTGTTCCATGGAGGGACCTACTTAGTGTTTCATAAAGGGAACTACTTAGTGTTTCATGGAACAAAATACTTACTGTTTAATGGAATGAACTTGCTAGTGTTCCATGGAGGGACCTACTTAGTGTTCAATAAAAGGACCTAGCTAGAGTTCCATTAAAAAAATCTAGGTAGTGTTCTATGGAAGCAAGTAGCTAGTGTTCCATGGAAGCAAGTAGCTAGTGTTCCATGGAAGCAAGTAGCTAGTGTTCCATGGAAGGAACTACTTAGTGTCTCATGGAAGGAACTATCTACTGTTCCATTGAAGGAACTAGCTAGTGTTACATGGAAGGAACTACTTAGTGTTCCATGGCAGGAACTACTTATTGTTCCATGGAAGGAACTACTTAGTGTTCCATGGAAGGAACAATCTAGTGTTCCATAGAAGGACCTAGCTAGTGTCCCTTGAAAAAATTACTTAGTGTTACATGTAAGGAACTAATTAGTGTTCCATAGAAGAATCTAGCTAGTGTTCCATGGAAGGATCTAGCTAGTGTTCCACGGAAGGAACCAGCTAGTGTTTCATGGAAGAAACCAGCTAGTGTTCCATGTAAGGAATTACTTAGTGTTCCATTGGAGGAACTACTTAGTGTTTGATGGATGGAACCAGCTAGTGTTCCATCTATGGAACTAGCTAGTGTTCCATGGAAGGAACTACTAAGTGTTCCATGGAAGCAACTAGTTAGTGTTCCATGGAGGCTGCTGCCTGTGTTCCAAGGAAGGAACTAGCTAGTGTTCCATGGAAAGAACTATCTAGTGTTTCATGGAAGGAACTAGCTTATGTTCCATGGAAGGAACTAGCGAGTGTCCAGGGAAGACACTACTTATTGTTCCATGGAAGGAACTACTTAGTGTTCCATTGAAGAACTACTTAGTGTTCCTAGGAAAGAACCAGATAGTGTTCGATGGAAGGAATATGTTAGTGTTCCATTGAAAAAACTACTTAGTGTTCCATAAAAGGAACTACTTAGTGTACTATGAAAGGAACTATTATTGTTGAATGGAAGAAACATCTTAGTTTTCATGGCAAGAACTACTTAGTGTTCCACAGAAAGAACATACTAAATTTCCATGTAAGGAACTAGCTAGTGTTCCTTGTAAGAAGCGAGTTAGTGTTTCATGGTAGCAGCTAGATACTGTTCCCTGGAAAGAACTGGCTAGTGTTCCATGGAAGTATCTAGCTAGTGTTCCATGGATGGAACTACTTAGTGTTCCATGGAAGGAACAATCTAGTGTTCCTTGGAAGAATGCGTTATTGTTCCTTGGAAAGAACTAGTTCGTGTTCCATGGAAGAACTAGCTACTGATCCATGGAAGAAACTAGCTAATGTTCCATACAAGGAACTAATTAGTGTTCCATGGAAGGAACTAGTGTTCCATGAAAAAAACTACTTAGTGTTCCATGGATGGAACTACGTAGTGTTCCATGGAAGGAACAAGCTAGTGTTCCTTGGAAGAACGTGTTAGTGTTCCATGGAAAAAAACCACTTTGTGTTCCATCGAAGAAACAAGCTACTGATCCATGGAAGAAACTAGCTAGTGTTCCATGGAAGGAACTATCTAGTGTTCCATGGAAGGAACTAGATAGTGTTCCATGGAAGGAACTATCTAGTGTTCAATGGAAGGAACTACTTAGTGTTCCATGGAAGGAACAAGCTAGTGTTCCTTGGAAGAACATGTTAGTGTTCCATGGAAAATCTACTTCGTGTTCCATGGAAGGAACAAGCTACTGATCCATGGAAAAAACTAGCTAGTGTTCCATGGAAGTAACTAGCTAGTGTTTCATGGAAGAAAGTAGCTAGTGTTCCATGGAAGGAACTAGCTAATATTCCATGGAAAAAATTATCTAATGTTCCATGGAAGGAACTAGCTAGTGTCCATGAAAGGAACTAGCTACTGTTTCAGGGAACACACTACTTAGTGTTCCATGGAAGAAACTACTTTGGATTTTATGGAAGTAAGTACCTAATGTTCTACAGAAGGAACTAGCTAGTGTTCTAGAAAACGAATGACTTAGTGTTCTTGGAAGAAACTACTTAGTGTTCCTGAGAAGAAACTTGTTAGTGTTCCCGGGACAGGTCTAGCTAGTGTTCCAGGGATAAAACCAGCTAGTATACCATGGAAGAACCTGGGTAGTGATTCATGGAAGGAACTATCTAGTGTTCCGTGGAAGGAATTAGCTAGTGTTCCATGGAGGGGATTATCTAGTGTTCCATGGAAGGAACTAGTTAGTGTTCCATGGAAGGAACTATCTACTGTTCCATGAAACAAACTACTAAGTGTTCCATGGAAAGAACTACTTATTGTTCCATGGATGGAACTACTTAGTGTTCCATGGTAGGAACTAGCTAGTGTTTCAATGAAGGAACAAGTTAGTGTTCTGTGAAAGGAAGTTCTTAGGGTTCCATGGAAGGAACTACTTAGTGTTTCATGGAAAAAATATTCTTAGTTTTACTTGGAAGGAACTGGCTAGTGTTCCATGGGGAAACTGGCTAGTGTTCCATGAAAGGCACAATTTGGTTTTCCAATAAGGAACTACTTAGTGTTCCATGGAAGGACAAAGCTACTGTTTCATGGGAGGAACTAGCTAGTGGTCCATGAAAGTTAATAGTGTTCCATGGAAGGAACTACTAGTGTTTCATAGAAGGAACTAGCTAGTGTTTCATAAAAGGAACTTCTTTATATTCCAAGGATGAAACTACTTTGTGTTCCATGGAAGGAACTACTTAGTGTTCCATGGAAGAAACTACCTAGTGTTCCATGGAAGGAACTAGCTAGTGTTTTATAGAAGGAAAGAGCCAGTATTCCACAAAAGAAACTGGCTAGTGATCCATAGAAGAACAAGTTAGTGTCCATGGAAAAAACTACTTAGTGTTCCATGGAATGAACTACGTAGTGTCCCATGGAAGGAACTAGCTAGTGTTGCATGCAAGGAACTACTTAGTGTTTTATGGAAGGAACTAGCTAGTGTTCCATGGAAGGAACTAGCTAGTGTTCCATGGAAGGAACTAGCTAGTGTTTCATAAAATAAACTAGCTAGTGTTTCATGGAAAAAAAACTATGTAGGGTTCCATGGAAGGAAATAACTAGTGTTACATGTAAGAAACTACGTAGTGTTCCAGGGAAGGAACTACTTAGTGTTTTATGGAATGAAGTACATAGTGTTCCATGGAGGGAACTACTTAGTGTTCCATGGTAGGACTAGTTAGTGTTCCATTGAAGGAACAAGCTACTGTTATAAGAATGGTACTACTTAATGTTCCATGGAAGGAAGTACTTAGTTTTTCGTGGAAGAAACCAGCTAGTGATCCATGGAAGGAACCTGCTAGTGTACATAGAAGGAACAACTAAGAGTTCCATAAAGGGAACTACTGTGTTACATGGAAGGAACTACTTAGTGTTTCATGGAAGGAACTAGCAAGTGTTCCATGGATAAAAATAGCTATTGTTCCATGGAGGGACCTACTTAGTGTTCCATGGAGGGAACTACTTAGTGTTCCATGGAAGAAACTACTTACTGTTTTAAGGAAGGAACTAGCTATGGTTCCATTAAGGATCTCCTTCGTGTTCCATGGAAAAACTTGCTAGTGTTCCATGGAAGGACCTACTTAGTCTTCAATGGAACGACCTAGCTAGAGTTTCATGGAAAAAACTAGCTAGTGTTCCATGGAAGGAAGTAGCTAGTGTTCTGTGGAAGGAATTTGTTTCTGTTTTATGGAAGAAATAAATTAATGTCTCATTGAAGGAAATACTTAGTGTGTCATGGAAGGAACTATCTTTTGTTCAACCGAAGGAACTAGCTAGTGTTCCATGGAAGAAATTTTTAGTGTTCCATGGAAAGAACTAGCTAGTGTTCCATGGAAGGAACTACTTAGTGTTCCATAGAATGAATTACTTAGAGTCCATGAAATGAACTAGCTAGTGTTCCATGGAAAAAATTACCTAGTGTTCCATGGAAGGAACTGGCTAGTGTTCCATAGAAAAAAATTACTTATTGTTTCAAAAAAGCACATAGCTAATGTTCCATGGAGGGACCTACTTAGTGTTCCATGAAAGAACCTAGCTAGAGTTCCATGGAAAAAACCAGCTGATGTTCCACGGAAGGAAGTAGCTAGTGTTTCATGGTAGGAATTAGTTTGTGTTCCATGGAAGGAACTAGCTACTCTTCCATGGAAGGAAGTACATAGTGTTCCATGGACAAAATGACTTATTGTGCCATGTAAGGAATTAGAATTCCATGAAAAAAATAAGCTAGTGTTTCATGGAAGGAACCTGCTAGTTTTTAATGGAAGGAATTAGATAGAACTAGCTAGTGTACCATGGAAGAAACTACTTAGTGTTCCATGGATGGGACTACTTAGTGTTTCATAAAAAAAAAAAAAACTACGTAGTTTTATGGAAAGAACTACTTAGTGTTCCATGGAGAAAACTACTTAATGTTCTATGGAAGGAACTAGGTAGTGTTGCATGGAAAGGACTATATAATGTTCTACGGAAAGAACTACTTAGTGTTCCATGGAAGAAACTACTTACTGCTCCATGGAAGGAAATATTTAGTGTTCCATGAAGGACCTAGCTAGGGTAACATGGAAGGATCTAGCTTGTGTTCCAAAAAAGAAACTATCTTGTATTCCATTGAAGTATCTAGCTAGTGTTCCATTGAAGGAACGACTTACTGTTCCATTCAAGGAACTAACTAGTGTTCCATGAAAGGATCTAGCTAATATTCCATAAAAAATCTACTAGCGTTCCATGGAAGAAACTACTTAGTGTTCCATGGAAGAAACTACTTACTGTTTAAAGGAAGGAACTAGTTAGGGTTCCATGGAAGGAACTCCTTAGTGTTCCATGGAAGGAACTTGCTAGTGTTCCATGGTAGGACCTACTTAGTGTTCTATGGAAGGACCTAGTTAGAGTTCCATGGAAAAAAATAGCTAGTGTTCCATGGAAGGAATTAGTTTCCGTTCCATGGAATGAAATTGCTAGTGTCCTATGGATGGAACTACCTAGCGCTCCATGGAAGGAACTACTTAGTGTCTCATGGAAGGAACTATCTAGTGTTCCATCGAAGGAACTAGCTAGTGTTTCGTGGAAGGTAATACTTAGTGTTCCATGGAAGAAAATACTTACTGTTTAAAGGAAGGAACTAGTTAGGGTTCCATGGAAGGAACTCCTTAGTGTTCCATGGAAGGAACTACTCAGTGTTCCATGGAATGACCTAGCTAGTGTCTCTTGAAAAAGTCTACTTAGTGTTCCATGTAAGGTACTACTTAGTGTTACATGGAAGAATCTACTTAGTTTTCCATGGAAGGACCTACTTAGTGTTCTATGGAAGGACCTAGCTAGAGTTCCATGAAAAAAACTAGCTAGCGTTCCATGGAAGGATGTAGCTAGTGTTTCATGGAAGGAAATACTTAGTGTTCCATGAAAGGAACTACTTGTTGTTCCATAAAGAAACTAGCTCTTGTTCCAAGGAAAGATCTAGCTAGTGTTCCATGGGAAAAACTACTCAGTGTTCCATGGAAGGAATTACGTAGTGTTCCATGGAAGGAATTACGTAGTGTTCCATGGAAGAAACTATCTATTGTTCCATGGAAGAACCTAGCTAGTGTCCCTTGAAAAATTCTACTTAGTGTTCCATGGAAGGAACTACTTAGAGTTACATGGAAGAATCTACTTAGTGTTCTATGGAAGAGACTACTTCGTGTTCCATGGAAGTAAGTAGCTACTGTTCCATGTATGAAACTCTCTTGTGTTCCATGGAAGGAACTCACTATTGTTCCATGGGAGGAACTAGCCAGTGTTCCATGGAAGGAACTAGATAGTGTCCATGGTAGAAACTACTTAGTTTATCATGGAAAAAACTAGCTAGTTTTCCATGGAAGGAACTAGCTAGTGTTCCAGAAAAATATTACTTGGAAGGAACTCTCTAGTGTTCCATTCAAGGAACTAGCTAGTGTTCCATGGAAGGAACCAGCTGGTGTTCCATAGAAGACACTATCTTGTGTTCCATAGATGAAACTACTGAGTGTTCCAAGGAAGAAACTAGCTACTGTGCCATGGAAGGAATTCGCTAGTGTTCCATGGAAGAAACTAGCTAGTGTTCCATGGAAGGAACTAGCTAGTGTTCTATGAAAGGAACTACTTAGTGTTACATGGAAGGAACTACTTAGAGTTCCATAGAAGAACTACTTAGTGTCTCATGGAAGAACTACAGAGTCTTTATTTGAAGGAAGTAGCTAGTGTTCCTTGATAAGAACTACTTAGTGTTCCATTGAAGCAGTATGAGTCGTTCTATGTAAGAAACTAGCTAGAGTTTCATAGATGAAACTAGCTAATGTCCATGGAAAAAACTAACTAGTGTTCCATGGAAGGAACTACTTAGTGTTCCATGGAAGAAACTCCTTACTGTTTTAAGGAAGGAACTAGCTAGTGTTCCATGGTAGGAACCAGGCAGTGTTCCATGGAAGGAACAACTTATATTCCATGGAAGGAACTAGCTTGTGTTCCATGGAAGAAACACGCTTGTATTTCATGCAAGAAACTACTTAGAGTTCCTTGGATGGAACGAGCTAGTGTTCCATGGAAGGAACTAGCTTGTGTTCCATGGAAGAAACTAGTTTGTGTTCCATGGAAGGAACTAGCTAGTGTTCCATTTATGGAAGTACTTAGATCCATGGAAGAAATTACTTAGTGTTCCATGCAAGGAACTAGATAGTGTTCCTTGGAAAAACTACTAAGTGTTTCATGGAAGGACCTAGCTAGTGTTCCATGGGCAGAACTACTTAGTGTTCCATAGAAGCAACTAGCTAGTGTTCCATGTATAAAAGCAGCTTGTGTTCCATAGAAGTAAGTATATATTTTTCTATGAAAGGAAATTCTTAGTGTTCCATGGAAGAAACTAATCAGTGTTCCATGCAAGGAACTACCTAGTGTTCCATGGAAGGAACTAGCTAGTGTTCCGTGGAAGGAAATACTTGTTCCATAAAAGGAACTAGCTATTATTCCATGGTTAGAGCTCGCTAGTGTTCCATGGAAGGAACTACTTACTGTTCCATGGAAGGACCTAGCTAGTGTCCCTTGAAAAAATCTACTTAATGTTTCATGTAATGAACTACTAAGTGTTACATGGAAGAATCTACTTAGTGTTCCATCGAAGGAACTAGCCAGTGTTACATCAAAAACTAGCTGGTGTTTCATGGAAGGATCTAGCTAGTGTTTCATGGAAGAAACTAACTCTTGTTCCATGGAAGAAACTAGCTAGTGTTCCATAATAGAAACTATTTAGTGTATCATGGAAAGAACTAGTGAGTGTTCAATGGAAGGAACTACTTAGTGTTCCATGGAATAAACTACTTACTGTTTTATGGAAGAGACTAGGTAGTTTTTAAAGGAAAGTAATTGCTAGTGTTCCATGGAAAGAACCAGCTAGTGTTCCATGAAAGGACCTAGGTAGAGTTCCATTAAAGAACTAGCTAGTGTTCAATGCATGAAACTACTTGGTGTTCCATGGAAGGAACTATTTAGTGTTTCATGGAAGAAACTAGTGAGTGTTTCATGAAAGAAAGTAGCCAGGGTTCCACGGAATAAACTAGCTAGTATTCCATGGAAGGAAGGAGCTAGTGTTCCATGAAAGGAACTAGCTTGTGTTCAATGGAAGAAACTAGGTAGTGTCCCATGTAAAAAACTACTTTGTTTTCCATGTAAGGAACTAGCCATTGTCGCATGGAGGTGAATACTTTGTGTTCAATGGAATTAACTTGCTAGTGTTCCATGAAATGACCTACTTAGTGTTCCATGGAAGGAATTAGCCAGTGTTCCTTTGAAGAAACTAGCTCGTGTTCCATGTAAGTATCTAGCAAGAGTTCCATGAAAGGAACTACCTAGTGTTTCATGGAAGGAACTGCGTAGTGTTCCATGGAAGGAACTCGCCAGGGTTCCATGAAAGGAAAATTTTAGTGTTCCTTGGAAGGAATTACTTATTGTTCCATGGAAAGAACAAGCTAGTGTTCCATGGAAGGAACTAGATGTGTTCCAAGGAAGGAAGTAGCTAGTGTTTTATGGAAAGACCTAGCTAGTGACCCATGGAAGAAACTAGATAGTGTATCATGGAAAGTATTACTTAATGTTCCACGGAAGGAACTTCTTAGTGTTCCATGGACAAAACTCATTAGTTTTTCATGGAAGGAACTACTTAAGTTCCATAGAGGAATTACTTAGAGTTCCATGGAAAATATAATCTAGTGTCCCATTGAAGGAACTAGCTAGTGTTCCATGCAAGGAACTAGCTAGTGTTCCATGCAAGGGAATACATAGTGTTCCATAGAAACAACTACATAGTGGTCCATGGAAGGAACTAGGTAGTGTTCTATGGAAAGAACTACTTAGAGTTCCATGGAAATATCTAGCTAGTGTTTCATAGAAGGAGTTACATACTCTTTTATGGAATGAACATGGTAGTATTCAATGAAAATAACTAGCAAGTGTTGCATGAAAGGAACTAGCTAGTGTTCCATGGAAGAAGCTACTTACAGTTTCATGGAAGAAACTACCTAATGTTGCATGGAAGAAACTAGCTAGTGTTCCATGAAAGGAACGACTTAATGTTCCATGAAAACATCAAGCTAGTGTTCCGTGGATGGAACTACTTAATGTTCCATGGAAGGAACAAGTAATGTTCCATGGAAGGAACTATCTAGTGTTCCATGGAAGGAAATAATTAATGTCCCATGGAAGGAACTACTTAGTGTTCCATGAAAGGAACTACATAGTAGTCCATGGATAAAACTAGCTAGTGTTTCATGGAAGGAATTACATAGTGTTCCATGGAAGGAACTGCATAGTGTTCTATGTAAAATATTAACTCATGTCTTATGGAATGAACTGGCTCTTGTTCCATGGATAAAACTTGCTAGAGTCCCAGGGAAGAAACTACTTAGTTTTTCATGGAAGGAACTATTTAGAGCTCCTTGGTAGAAACTACTTAGTGTTCTATGGAAGGAAGTAACTAGTGTTTAATGGAAGGAACAAGTTAGTGTTCCGTGGAAGGAACAGGTTACTGTTTCATGCAAGGAAGTAGTTAGTGTCATGGAATAAACTAGTAGTGTTCCATGGAAGGATCTAGCTAGTGTTCCATGGACGGAACTACTTAGTATTCCAAGGAAAGAATTACTTAGTGTCACATAGGAGGAACTAGCTACTGTTCCATGGAAGGAACTTCTTAGTGTCTCATGCAAGGACCTAGCTAGTGTTCCATGGAAGGAACTACTTAGTGTTCCATGTATGAAACTAGCTTCTGTTCTATAGAATAATCTAGCTAGTGTTCCATGCAAGGAACTAGCTTGTGTTCCATGGAAGAAACTAGCTACTGTTCCATGCAAGGAACTATTTAGTGTTCCATGGAAAGAACTAACTAGTGTTCCATGGACGGTACTACTTAGTGTTTCATGGAAGGATCTAGCTAGTGTTCCATGGACGGAACTACTTAGTATTCCAAGGAAAGAATTACTTAGTGTCACATAGGAGGAACTAGCTACTGTTCCATGGAAGGAACTTCTTAGTGTCTCATGCAAGGACCTAGCTAGTGTTCCATGGAAGGAACTACTTAGTGTTCCATGTATGAAACTAGCTTCTGTTCTATAGAATAATCTAGCTAGTGTTCCATGCAAGGAACTAGCTTGTGTTCCATGGAAGAAACTAGCTACTGTTCCATGCAAGGAACTATTTAGTGTTCCATGGAAAGAACTAACTAGTGTTCCATGGACGGTACTACTTAGTGTTTCATGGAAGGATCTAGCTAGTGTTCCATGGAAGGAACTACTTAGTGTTCCATGGAAGCAACTGGCCAGTGTTCCATGTATAAAACTAGCTTGTGTTCCATAGAAGAAACTAGATAGTGTTTCATGCAAGAAACTACTTCGTGTTCCATGGTAAAAACTACCTAGTTTTCCATGGAACAACCTAGCTTGTGTTCCATGGAAGGATCGAGCTAGTGTTCCATGCAAGTTACTACTTAGTGTTCCATGTAAGGAAGTAGTTGTTTTCCATGGAAGAAACTAGCTACTGTTCAATGCAAGAAACTACTTCGTGTTTCATGGAAGGAACTACCTAGTGTTCCATGCAAGTAATTACTTAGTGTTTTATGGAAGGATCTAGTTAGTGTTCCATTGAAGGAACAAGCTAGAGTTCCATCGATGAAACTACCTAATGTTCCATAGGAGTAAGTACTTAGATTTTCGTGGAAGAATCCAGCTAGTGAGACATGGAAGGAACCTGTTAGTGTACATAGAAAGAACTACTAAGTGTTCAAAGGAGAAAACTACAGTGTTACATGGGAAAATGTACTTGGTGCTCCATGGAAGAAACTAGCTAGTGTTTTATGAAAAAAAAAAAAAAAAAAAAAAGCTGGTGTTTAAAGGTGTTTAAAGGAGGGACCTACTTAGTTTTCCATGGAGGGAACTACTTTGTGTTCCATGGTAGAAACTACTTACTGTTTTATGGAAGGAACTAGCTAGTGTTCCATGGAAGGAACTCTTTAATGTTCCATAGATGGAACGAGCTAGTGTTCCAAGAAAGAAGCAGGTAGTGATCCATGGAAGGAACTAGTTTGTGTTCCATGCAAGGAACTCACTAGTGTCTCATGGAAAGTACCACTTAGTGTACAATGGAAGTAAATACTTATGTTTTCTGGAAAGAACTCGCTAGTGTTCCATGGGAAAAACCATCTAGTGTTGCATGGAAAGAACTACTTAGTGTCCCATAGATGTAAATAACTAGTGTTCCATGGAAGGAACTACATAGAGTTCCATGGATGGAACTTCTTAGTGTCCCATGGAAGGAACTACTTGGGTTCCATCGAAGGAACTAGCTAGTGTTATTTGGACGGAAATACATAGTGTTCCATGGAAGGAACTACTTGGTGTTCCATAAAAGAAACTAGCTAGTGTTCCATGGAAAGAACTCGCTAGTATTTTATGGAAGGTACAACTTAGTGTTCCATGGAAGGAACCATCTAGTATACCATGGAATTAACTAGCTAGGGTTTCATGGAGGGAACTACTTAGAGTTCCATGCAGAAAACTACATAGTGTTCCATAAAGGGAATTATTTAATGTTCCATGGAAGGAACTAGCTAGTGTTTCATGTAAAAAATTAATTTGTGTTCCATGGAAGGAAGTGTTAGTGTTTTTTGACAGAAAAAACATGGTGTTCTATGTGAGAAACTAGCTAGTGTTCCAAGGTAAAAACTAATTAATTAGCCATGGATGGAACTAGTTAGTGTTCCATGGAAGAACTAACTATTGTTCCATTGAATTATCTAGTTAATGTTCCATGGAAGGAACTACTTAGAGTTCCATGGAAGGAACTAGCTAGTGTTCCATGTAAAAAATTATTTTGTGTTCCATGGAAGGAAGTACTTAGGGTTTCTTGACAGAAACCACTTAGTGTTTTATGGGAGGAAGTAGCTAGTGTTCCATGGTCAAAACTACTTAATGTTCAATGGAGGGAACTAGTTATTGTTCCATGGAAGGAACTATTTTTCCATTGGATGTACTAGCTAGTGTTCTATGGAAAAAACTACTTAGAGTTCCATAGAAGAAACTAGCTCGTTTTCCATGGAAGGAAGTAGCTAGTGTTCCATGGAAGAAATTACTTAGAGTTCCATGGAAGGAACTAGCTACTGTTCTATTGAAGAAACTTCTTAGTCTTCCATGGAAGGTAATTGCTATTGTTCCATAAAAGAAACTACCTAGTGTTCCATGCAAGGATCTAACTTGTGATCCATGAAGTAACTAGCTACTGTTCCATGCAAGGAACTACTTAGTGTTACATGGAACGAATTACTTACTGTTCCATGGGAGGAACTACTTAGTGTTACATGGAAGGACCTAGCTATTGTTCCATGGAAAGAAGTACTTAGTGTTCCATGGAATAAACTACTTACTGTTTTTAGGAAGGAACTACTAATGTTCCATGGAACTAACTCCTTATTGTTTCATGGAAGGAACTTGCTAGTGTTCCATGGAAGGACCAACTTAGTGTTCAATGGAGGACCTATCTAGAGTTCAATGGAAGGAAGTAGCTAGTGTTCCATGGAAGGAAGTAGCTAGTGTTCCATGTAAGGAACTAGCTACTGTTCCATGCAGGGAACTACTTCATGTTCCATGGAAGGAACTACCAAGTGTCCCATGCAAGGAATTACTTAGTGTTTCCTGGAAGGTAATTGCTATTTTTCCATGGAAGTAACTAGCTATTGTTCCATGGAAGGAACTACTAGTGTTCCATAAAAGGAACTACTTAGTGTTCCATGGAAGAAACTAAGCAGTGTACCATGGAAGGTACTATCTAGTGTAACATGGAATAAACTAGCTAGTGTTCCATGGAGGGAAATACTTAGAGTTCCATGCAGAAAAATACAGAGTGTTCCATAAAGGGAATTATTTAATGTTCCATGGAAGGAAGTAGCTAGTGTTCCATGTAAAAAATTAGTTTGTGTTCCATGGAAGGAAGTACTTAGTGTTTTTGGACAGAAACTACTTAGTGTTCCATGGGAGGAACTAGCTAATGTTCCAAGGTAAAAACTAATTAATATTTCATGGAGGGAACTAGTTAGTGTTCCATGGAAGGAACTAACTATTGTTCCATTGAATGATTTAGTTAGTGTTCCATGGAAGGAACTACTTAGAGTTCTACGGAAGGAACTAGCTAGTGTTCTATGAAAGGAACTAGTTGGTGTTCCATGGAAGAAACTAGGTTGTTTTCCATAGAAGACAACTTAGTGTTCCATAGAAGAAATTAGTTATTGTTCCATTGAAGAAACTACTTATTGTTCCATGGAAGGTAATTGCTATTGTTCCATGTAAGTAACTAGCTAGTGTTCCATGGAAGGAACTAGCTAGTGGTTCATGGGTGGTACTAGCTAGTGTTCCATAGAAGAAACTACTTAGTGTTCAATGGAAGGACCTACTTAGTGTTCCCTGGAAGGAACTAGCTAGTGTTACATAGAAGAAACTACTTAGTGTTCAATGGAAGGACCTACTTAGTGTTCCATGGGAGGAACTAGCTAGTGTTGTATGAAAAAAAAAAAAAAAAGAAAACTAGTTTTCCATGGAGGGACCTACTTAGTATTCCATGGAGAGAACTACTTAGTGTTCTATGGAAGAAACTACTTACTGTTTTAAGGGAGGAACTAGGTACTGTTTCATGGAACGAAATCCTTAGTGTTCCATGGTAGGAACTTGCTAATGTTCCATGGAAGAAACTAGCTAGTGTTCCATGGAAGGAACTAATTAGTGTTCATGGAAGGAACTCCTTTGTGTTGCATGGAAGGAACTAGCTAGGGTTTCATGGAAGTAAATAGCTAGTGTTCCATGGAAGGAACTACTCAATGTTCCATGGAAGAAACTACCTCGTGTTCCATGGAAGGAACTACTCAAGTTTTATGGAAGGAACTAACTAGTGTTCCATGGAAGGAACTAGCTAATGTTCCATGGAGGAACTAGCAAGCTTTCGATGTAAGGGTCTACCTAATGTTCAATGGAAGGAACTACGTAGTGTCCTAAGAATAGAACTAGCCAGTGTTTCAGGGAATGCGCTAGCTAGTGTTCCATGGAAGGGACTAGCAAGTTTGGCATGGAAGAATCTACTTAGGGTTTCGTGGAAGTAACTACTTAAGTTCCATGGAAGCAAATAGCTTGTGTACCCGTAAAGGAACTAGCTAGTATTCCAGGAAAGAATATACTTAGTTTTTCAATTAAGAAACTACTCAGTGTTTCATGGTAGGAACTACTTAGTGTTCCATGGATGGAACTAGTTTGTGTTCCATGGAAGTTGCTACTTAGTGTTTCATGGAAAGCAGTACTTAGTTTTACATGGAAGAAACTAGCTAGAGTTCCACGGCAGTAACTAGCTGGTGTTCCATGGAAGGAACCAGCTAGAACTAGCTAGTGTTCCATGGAAGGAAATACTTAGTTTTCCAAGGAAGGTTTTAGCTAGTGTTTCCTGGATAGAACTACTTAATGTTTTATGGAAGAAACTAGCTAGTGTTCCATTCAAAGAACTAGCTAGTGTTCCATGAATGTAAGTACTTATTTTTACATGGAAGGAATTACTAGGTGTTACATGGAGGGACCTACATAGTGTTCCATGGAAGGAACTCGCTAGGTTTCCATGAAAAGGACTACTTACTGATCCATGAATGGAATTACATAGAGTTCCATAAGGAAAATAACCTAGTGTTCCATGGAAGGAACTAGGTAGTGATCCATGGAAGGAACTAGATAGTGTTCCATGGTAGAGACTACTTAGTTTTGCATAGAAAATACTACTTATTGTTCTATGGAAGGAACCTCCTAGTGTTCCATGGCAGACAGTAGATAGTGTTCCGTGGAAGGAACTAGCTAGTGTTTCATGGAAGTTTCTAGCTAGCGTTTCATAGAAGGAACAACTTAGTGTTCCATGGAAGGAACTAACTAGTGTTGCATGGAAGGATCTGGCTAGTGATCCTTAAAAAAAAATATTTAGTTTTCAATGGAAGAAATTAGTAGTGATCCATGGAAGGAACTGGCTAGTGTTTCATGGAAGGAACTACTTACTGTTCTATGGAATTAAGTACTGAGTGTTCTATGGAAGGAAATACTTAGTGCAACATGGATCAAACAAGCTAGTGTTTCATGGAAAGTATTACTTAGTGTTCCATGGAAAGAAGTAATTAATGTACAATGGAAGGAAGTCACTAGTGCTCCATGGAAGGCACTACTTAATGTTTTATGGAAGGAACTACTTAGAGTTCCATGGAGAAAATTAGCTAGTGTTCCTTGGAATAAACTCGCTAGTGTTCCTTGGATGAAACTAGCGAGTGTTCCATGGAAGAGGCTAATTAGTGTTCCATGGACAGAACTACTAATTTTTTCATGGAAGGAACCACTTAGTGTTCCATGGAAGAAACTAGCTAGTGTTCCATGGAACAAACTACACAGTGTTCCATGGAAGGAACTACTGAGAGTTTCCTGGAAGGAATTAGATAGTGATTCATGAAAGGAACTAGCTAGTGTTCCATGGAAGAAACAACTTAGTGTTCCATGGAAGAAACTACTTAGTTATCCATGGAAAGAACTCGTTAGTTTTCCATGGAAGGAACTACTTAGTGATCCATGGAAGGAATTACTCAGAGTTCCATGGAAAATATAAGCTAGTGTTCCATTGTAGGAACTAGCTAGTGTTCCATGAAAGGAACTAGCTAGAGTTCCTCGGCTGAGAATACTTAGTGTTCCATGGAAACAACTACTTAGTTTTTCATGGTAGGAACTAGTTAGTGTTCCATGGAAGGATCTACCTAGAACTAGCTAGTGTTCCATGGAAGGAACAAGTTTGAGTTCCATGTAAGAGACTACTTAGTGTTCAATGAAAAGAACTACTTAGTTTCCCATGGAAGGAACTATCTAGTGTTCCATGGAAAGAACTAGCTAGTGTTCCATGGAAGAAACTTCTTAGTGAGCCATGGAAAGAACTCGTTGGTTTTCCATGTAAGGAACTACTTAGTGTTACATGGAAGAAACTACTTAGTGTTCCAAGCAAGGAACTAGCTAGTGTTCCATAAAAAAAACTAAATAGTGTTCCATGGGAGGAATTACTTAGTGTTCCTTGGAAATATCTACTTAGTTTTTCATGGAAGAAACTAGTTAGTGTTCCATGGAAGGAACTACTTAGTGTTCCATGGAGAAACTTTTTAGTATTCCATGGAAGGACTACTTAGTGTTCCATGGAAGGGACTAGCTGCTGTTTTATGAAAGAAACTAGCTAGTGTTTCTTGGAGGAGCTAGCTAGTTATGCATGTAAGGAACTAGCTAGCGATCCAAGGAAGAAACTACTTAGTGTCCCTTGGAAACAACTACTTAGTGTTCCATGAAAGAAACTACTTAGTGTTCCACGAAAGGAACTAGCTAGTGTTCCATGGAAGGGACACACTACTTTTCCATGAAAAAAACTGCTTAGTGTTCCATGGAAGGGAATATTTAGTGTACCATGGAAGGAACTAGATAATGTTCCATGGTAGAGACTACTTATTTCTGCATGGAAAAAACTACTTATTGTTCCATTGAAGGAACTTTCTAGTGTTCAATGGTAGGAGCTAGTGTTCCATGGTAAGAACTACTTAGTGTTCCATGGAAGAAACTAGCTAGTGTTCCATGGAAAGAACTAGGTAGTGTTCCATGGAAGTAACTTCTTAGTGTTCTATGGAAGAAACTAGCTAGTGTACCATGGAAGGAACTACTTAATATTCCAGGGATGGAACTATATAGTATTCCATGGAAAAGGCTAAATAGTGTTCCTTAGAAAAAATTACTTAGTGTTCAATGGAAGGGACTACATAGTGTTCCAGGAAGAAACTAGTGAAAGTTCCATGGAAGGGACTAGTCAGTGTTCAATGGAATGAATTACTTAGTATTCCTTCCATGGAATACTAAGTAGTTTTTTGCTGAAACACTAGCTTGTTCCTTTCTTGGAACAACAAGTATTTCATTTTATGGAACACTAGCTACTTCTTTGCATGGAACACTAAGTATGGTTTTTCCATGGAACACTTAGTAGTTCCTTCCATGAAACAGTAGGTAATTTCTTCCATGGAGCACTAGCTAGTGCCTTCCAGAGATCACTAGTTAGTTCCTTTCATGGAACACTAAGTAGTACTTTCCATGGAACACTAGCTAGTTCCATCCATGGAACACTAAATATGATTTCCCCTGGAATACAAAGTATTTACTTCCATAGAACACTAGCTACTTTCTTCCATGGTAAACTAAGTAGTTCCTTCCACAAAACACGGCTACTTCCTTCCATGAAACACTAGCTAGTTCCTTCCGTGAAACACTAGCTTTTTCCTTCTATGGAACACTAAGTAGTCCCTTCCATGGAACACTAGCTAGTCCCTTCCATGGAACACTAAGTAGTTTCCACCATTGAACATTAAGTAGTTACTTCAATGTAACACTAGCTACTTTTTTTCCATGGAACACTAGCTAGTTCCTTACATGTAAAACTAGCTTTTTCCTTCCATGGAACATTAAGTAGTTCCCATCATAGAACACAAGCTAGTTCCTTTCATGGAACACTACCCCGTACCATCCATGGACACTAAGTCGTTCCTTCCATGGAACACTATGTAGATTTGTCCATGCAACACCAAGTTTTCCCTTCCATGGAACACTAACTAGTTCCTTCCAAGAAACACTAAGTATATCCTTCCATGGAACACTAGATAGTTTTTTCCTTTGAACAGTAGGTAGTACCTTCCTTTTTAACACTAGCTAATTCCTTTCATGGAACACTAGCTAGTTCCTTCCATGGAACACTAGATAGTTTCTGCCATGATTCACTAGCTAGTTCCTTCCATGGAACACTAGCTAATTTTTTCCATATAAGTAGTTCCTTCCACGGAACACTAGATTGTTTTTTCCATGGATCACTAGTTAGTTCCTTCCAGAAAGTACCAGCTAGTTCCTGCCCTGGAACAATAACTAGTTCCATCCATGGAACACTAGGTAGTTCCTTCCACGAAACACTAACTAACTTTTTTCCATGGAACTCTCAGTAGTTTTTTTTTTTTTTTTCATGCAAATCTAAGTAGATTTTTTTATGGAACACTAGCTAGTTCCTTCCGTGGTACACAAAGTAGATTCTTCCATGGAATACTAAGTAATTTTATACACGGAACACTAACTTTTTCCTTCCATGTTACACTAGCTAATACCTTCAATGGAACACTAAGTAGTTCCTTCCATGGAACACTAAGTAGTTCATACCCTGGAACAGTAGCTAGATCCTTCCATTGATAATCAGCTAGTTATTTCCATGAAACACTAGATAGTTACTTCCTTGAAACACAAGCTAATTTCTTCCATAGAACACTATCTAGTTCATTCCATGAAACACTAGCTACTTCCTTCCATGGAACACTAAGTAGTTCCTTCCATGGAATACTAAATAGTTTCCCCATGGAACATTAAGTAGTTTCTTCTCTGGAACACTTGCTTGTTGCTACCATAAAACGCCAGCTAGTTCTTTACATGAAACACTAGCTAGTTTTTTCCCCGGAACACTAACTACTTACCTCTCTGGAACACTAAGTAGTTCTTACCCTGGAACATTTGTTACTTTCTCCTATGGAACAATAGTTAGTTCCTTCCATGAAACACTATGTAGTTCCATCCATGGAAAACAAAGTAGTTCCAAAGTGGAAACTAGCTAGATCCTTCCATGGAACACTAAGTAGTTTCTTCCAAGAACACTAGCTATTTCTATCTATTTCCTAAGATGAACACTAAGTAGTTCCTTCCATGGATAACTAGCTTGATACGTACATCGGAACACTAGCTAATTCCTTTCATGGAAAATTAAGTAGTTACTTCCATGAAACACTAAGTAGTTTCTTTCAAGGAAAACTAGCTAGTTCCTTCCATCTAACACTATTTAGTTCCTTGCATAAAAAACTAACTACTTTCTTCCTTGAAACACTAACCAGTTTCTTCCATGGAACACTAGCTATTTCCATACATAAAACACTAGCTAGTTCCTTCCATGGATCACTAAGTAGTTCCTTCCATTGAACAATTACTATTCTCTTCCATGGAACACTAGACAGTTCCTTCCATGGAACACTAGCTACTTCCTTCCATGTAACACTAAGTAGTTCTTTCCATATAACACTAACTAGTCTCTTTCAAGGAACACTAGGTAGTTTCTTCCATTGAACACTAGCTAGTTCCCTCCATAAAACAGTAAGTAGTACCTTTTATGGAATATTATCTAGATTCATTTATGGAACACTAAGTAGTTCCTTCCATGGAACATTAACTAGTTCCATCCATGGAAGACTAAGTAGTTCCTTCCATGGAACCCTAAGTAGTTTCTTGCATGGAACACTAGCTAGATACTTCCATGGTACACTAGCTAGTCCTTCCATGGAACACTACCTTTTTCCTACCATGGAACACTAACTAGATCCTTCCATTAAACACTAGCTAGTTCCTTCCATGGAATACAAGTAGTTGTTTCCATGGGATATTAAGTTTTTCATTCCATGGAACACTAGCTAGTTTCTTCCATGGAAAACTAAGTAGTTCCTTCCATGGAACACTAGCTATTTCCTTCCATGAAACACTAGCTAGTTCCTTCCATGGAACATTAGCTACTTTCCTGGAACACTAAGCAATTTCTTTCTTGGAACACTAAGTATTTTCTTCACTGGAACACTAGCTCCTTCCTTCCAAGGAACTCCAGCCAGTTCTTTCCACGAAACACTAGCTATTTCCATACATGGAACACTAGCCAATACCTTGCATGAAACACTAGCTAGATCCTTCCATGGAAAATAAGTAGTTCTTCCCATGCAACATTATGTAGTGTTTTCCATGGACCACCAGCTATTTCCTTCCATGAAACACTAGCTAGTTCTTTCCATGGACCACTAGCTAGTTCCTTTCATTAAAAACTTGATAGTTTCTTCCCTAGAACACTAGCTGACACTTTCCATGGAACAGTAGCTATATCGTTCTATGGAACACTAACTAGTGTCAGTCATAAAACACTAAGAAGATCCTTCCATAGAACACTAACTAGTTCCTTCCATAGAACACTAGCTAGTTCCTTCCATGGAACACTATGTAGTTCGTTTCATGGAACACTGAATAGATCCTTTCATGGAACACTTAGTAGTTCCTTCCACGGAACACTAACTGTTTCCTTCCATTGAACAGTAAGTAGTTTCTTCCATGGAAGACCACCTAGATTCTCAGATGGAAAACTAAGTCGTTCTTTTTCCATGGAACACTAGCTAGTTCCTTCCATGAAATACTACCTAGTACCTTCCAAGGAACACTAGTTAGTTCCATCCATAGAACACCAGCTAGTTCTTTCCATGGAACACTAAGTAGTATTTTCCATGTAAAACTAATAGTTATTTCCATTGAAAAATAAGTAGTTCCTACCACGGAACACAAACTAGTTTCTTCCATAGAACACTAGTTAGATCCTAACATGGAACACTACCTTGATACTTCCAAGAAACACTATGTAGTTCCTTTCATGAAACACTTACTAGTTTCTTCCTGGAACACTAGTTGGTTCCTTCCATGGAACACTACCTAGTTCCTTTCCTGAAACGCTAGCTAGGTTCTTCCCTGGAACACTAGCTAATTCCTTCCATGGGACACTAAGTAGTACTTCCCATGGAACACTACTACTTCCTTCCATGTAACACTATTTCCTTCCATGGAACACTAGCTAGTTTCTTTCATTGAACACTAACTAGTTCCTTCCATGGAATACTAAGTAGTTCCTTCCATGGAACACCAGCTAGTTTCTTTCATGGAACACTAAGTAGTTTTTTCCATGGAACACTACATAGTTGCTTCCATGGAAATCTAGCTAGTTCCTTCTATTGAACACTAGCTAGTGTCTTTTATGAAACACTAAGTAGTCTTTCCTTGGTATACCAGCTAGTTCATTCCATGGAACACTGGCTAGTTCCTTTCCTGAAACACTAGCTATACCTTCCCTGGAACACTAGCTAATTCCTTCAATGGAACACTAAGTAGTTCTTTCCATGGATCGCTAGCTAGTTTTTTCCATCCAACACTAGATTGTTCCTTCCATGGAATACTAAGTAATTCCATCTATGGAACATTTTTTAGTTCCTTCCATGGAACACTAGCTAGTTTCTTCCATGATACACTAGGTAGTTCCTTCCATGGAACACTAGCTAATTCCTTTTCTAGAACACTAAGTAGTTTCTTCCCTGGAATACTAGCTGCTTCCTCCCATAAAACACTATGTAGTACCTTCAATGGAACAATAGCTCGTTTTTTTTCATGAAACACTAAGAAGTTCCTTCCATGGAATGTTAGTTAGGTCCTTCCACTGAACACTAAGTAGTTTCTTTCTTGAAACACTAAGTAGTCCGCTCCATGGAACACTAGGTAGTTCCCTCCATGGAACACTTAGTACTTTCCTCCGTGGAACACTAGCTAGTTCCTTCAATGGAACAGTAGATAGTTCCTTCTCTGGAACATTAAGTAGTTCTTTCCCTGGAAAACTAACTAGTTCATTTCCTGGAACAGTGGCTATTTCCTTCCATGAAGTACTAAGTAGATACTTCATGAATCCCTAAGTAGTTTCTTCCATGAAAAACTAGCTTATTCCTTTCATGGAACACTGGCTAGTTTTTTGCAAGGAACACGAACTAATTTTTTCCATGGAACACTACTACTTTTTTTCATGGAACACTAAATACCTCCTTCCATGGAACTCCAGCTAGTTTCTTCCATGGAACAGTTAGTATTTCTTTCCATGGAACTCTACCTAATTGTTTCCATGGAACACTAGCTAGTTTCTTCAAAAGAACACGAGCTAGTTTCTTCCATGGAACACTTACTATCTCCTTCCATGGAACACTAGCTAGTTTCTTCCATTGAACAGTAAGGTGTTCTTTCCATGGAACACAAAGTAGTTTTTCTATGGAACACTAAGATGTTCCTTGCATAAAACTCCAGCTAGTTTCTGCCATGCAGTACTAAGTAGTTCTTTCCATAGAACTCTAGCTATTTTTTTCCATGGAACACTAGTTAGTTTCTTCCATGTAACATAGCAAATTTCTTCAATGGAACAGTAAGTAATTCCTTCCAAGGAACTCTAGTTAGTTTCATCCACGGAACACTAACTAGTTTCTTTCATGAAACATTAAGTAGTTTCTTCCATAAAATACTAAATAGTTCTTTCCATGCAAAAATAAATAGTTCCTACCACGGAACACTAACTAGTTACTTCCATAAAATTCTAGCTATATTCTAACATGGACCACTATGTAGTTCCTTCCATGGAACACTAAGTAATTACTTCCATAACACATTATTTCTTTCCTTCCATGCAACACTACCTAGTTGCTACAATTGAACCCTAAGTAGTTCCTTCCTGGAAAACAAACTAGTTTCTCTCATGGAACACTATGTAGTTTTTCCATGAAACACTACTTAGTACTTCCATGGAACACTAGCTATTTCCTTCCATGGAACGCTAGCTAATTTCTTCCATGGAACACCAGCTAATTCCTTCTATGGAACACGAAGTAGTTCTTTCCATGGAACACTAGCTGGTTCCTTCCATGGAACACAAGTTAGTTCCTTCCAAGGAAAAATATGTTGTTCATTTTATGGAACTCTAGCTAAATACTTCTATGGAACACTAGCTAGTTCTTCAATAAAACAATATCTAGTTTCTACCATGGAACACTAACCATCTCCTTCCAAGGAACCCTTGGTAGTTCCTTCCAAGTTACTAGTTCCTTCCATGAAATACTAGATAGTTCCTTTTCTGGAACATTAGCTAATTCCTTCCATGGAACACTAAGTAGTTCTTTCCATGGAACACTTGCTAGTTTCTTCCATGGAACACTAGATAGTTCTTTCCATGAAATACTAAGTAGTTCTTTCTATGAAGCACTAAGTAGGTCCTTTCAGGGAACACTAGCTGTTTTCTTCCATGGAACACTAAGAAGTTCCTTCCAAGGAACATTACCAAGTTATATACATGGAACACTAGTTAGTTCCTTCCATGGAACTAAGTAATTTCTTCCATGGAACACTGAGTAGTTCTTTCAATGGAACACTAGCTAGTTACTTCCATGGATTACTACCTACTTCCTTCCATGGAACACTACCTAGCACCTTCCATAGAAAACTAGCTAATTCCTTCAATGGAACACTAAGTACTTCTTTCCGTGGAAAACTAGCTAGTTTCTTCCATGGAACACTAGCTACTTCCAGCCCTGGAACACTAGCTTATTTCTTCCATGGAACACTAAGTCATACTTTCATGGAACACTAGCCAGTTCTTTCCATGGTACACTATATAGTTCCTTCCATGGAACACTAAGTAGTTTCTTCTATGGAACACTTAGTAGTTTTTTCAAGAAATATTAGCGAGTTCTTTCCATGATACACTAGCTAGTTTCCGCCATGAAACCCTAGCTACTCTCTTCCATAGAACAGGAAGCAGTTATTTCCATGGAATACCTACCAGTTCTTTCCATGGATTACTAACTATTTCCTTCCATAGAACAGTAGCTAGTTTCTTCCATGGAAAAGTAAGTAGTTCCATCCATGGAACAATAAGTAGTTCCTTCCATGGAACATTATGTTTTTGCTTCCATGGCACACTAGTTAGTTTCTTTAATGGAACATTAAGCAGTTTCTGCCATGGAACACTAGCTAGTTCCTTCAATGGAACACCAGCAAGTCCTTCCATGGAACACTGGCTTGTTTTTTCCTGGAACTCTAACTAGTTTCTTCCCTGGAACACTATCTAAATCCTTACCTAAAACACTAGGTAATTTGTTCACAGAAACACTAAGTATCCCAACTTTCGACCACTAGCTAGTTCCTTCCAAAAAACATTGGCATGTTCCTTCCATGGAACGCTTGTTGTGCCTTCCATAGAACACTAAGTAGTTCCTTCCATGGAACACTCCTTCCATGGAACACTAAGTAGTTCCTTTCATGGAACACTAGCTAGTTTCTTCCAAGGAACAAAAGCTAGTTCCTTCCATTGAACAATAAATAGTTCCTTCCTTACAACACTAAGTAGTTTCTTTTATGGAACACTAGCTTGATCTAGCTAGTACCTTTATTAAACACTAAGTAGTTTTTTCCACGGAACACTAAGTAGTTTCTTCCATGGAACACTAGCTAGTTCCTTCCATGGAACAGTAGCTAGTTCATTCCAAGGAACACTACCTAGTTCCTTCCATTGAACAATAAGTAGTTTCTTCCATGGAACACTAAGTAGTTCCTTCCATAGAACACTAGCTAGTTCCCTCCATGGAACACTATGTAGTGTTCTACATGGAACACTAGCTAGTTCCTTCCATGCAACACTACGTAGTCCCTTCCATGGAACAACAAGTACTTTCTTCCATGGATCACTGGCAAGTTCATTCCGTAGATCACAAGCTAATTTCTTCCCGGTAACACTAAGTAGTTTCTTCCCTGGAACACTAGCTAGTTTCTTCCATGAAACACTAAGTAATTCCTTACATGCAACACTAGGTAGTTTCTTCAATGAAACACTAGTTTTTTTCATGGTACACCAAGTAGTTCTTTCCATGGAACACTAACTAGTTCCTTCTATCTAACAGTAGCCAGTTATTTTCATGGAACAATAGCTTATTTCTTCCATGGAACACTAAGTGGTGTCATTTATGGAACACTAAGTATTTTAGTTTATGGCCAGTAGCTAGATCATTCCATAGAACACTAGTTAGTTCCTTCCATGGGACAATATGTTGTTCATTCCATGGAACACTAGCTAGATACTTCTATGGAACACTAGCTAGTTTCTTCCATGGAACACTATCTAGTTTCTACCATGGAACACTAACCAACTCCTTCCATGGAACCCTAGCTACTTCCTTCCAAGGAACACTAGGTAGTTACTTCAATGGAACACTAAGTAATTCCTTCCATGCAAAACTACGTAGTTTCTTCCATGGAAAACTAGCTAGTTCCTTCCATGGTAAACTACGTAATTCCTTCCATGGAACACTACCTAGTTCCTTTCATGGAACACTAGCAAGTTTCCTCCATGAAACACTAGCTAGTTTTTTCTATAAAACACTAGATAGTTTGTTCCATGGAACACTAGCTAGATCCTACAAGGGACACTAAGTAGTTCCTTCCAATGAGCACTAATTGGTTCCTTGCATGCAACCCTAGCTAGTTTCTTCTATGGAACACTAACTAGTTTCTTCCATAAACACTAAGTAGTTTTTTCCATGGCACAATAACTTGTTTCTTCCATGAAAAACTAGCTAGTTCCTTCCATGAAAAACTAGATAGTACCATCCATGGAACACTAGCTAGTCCTTTCAATAGAACACTAGCTAGTTCATTCCATGGAAAAGTAACTAGTTTTCTCCATGGAACACTAAGTAGTTCCTTCCATGTTACATTAACTAGTTCCTTCTATGGAACACTAGCCAGTTATTTTCATGGAACAGTAGTTGTTTCTTCCATGAAACACTAAGTGGTGTCATCCACGGAAAACTAAGTATTTTATTTTATGGACCACTAGCTAGATCATTCCATATAACACTAGTTAGTTTCGTCCATAGAACAATATGTTGTTCATTCCATTTAACACTAGCTAGATAGTTCTATGGAACACTAGCTAGTATTTTCCATGGAACACTATAGTTTTTACCATGGAACACTAACCAACTCCTTCCATGGAACCCTAGCTAGTTCCTTCCATGGAACACTAAGTAATTTCTTCCATGCAACACTATGTAGTTTCTTCCATGGAAAAGTAGCTAGTTCTTTCCATGGTAAACTACGTAGTTTTTTTCCATGGAACACTAGTTAGTTCCTTCCATGGAACACTAACTAGCTTACTAATGGAACACTATCTAATTCCTTTCATGGAACGCTAGCTAGTTTCTTCCATGAAATACTAGATAGTTTGTTCCATGGAACACTAGCTAGTTCCTTACATGGGACACTAAGTAGTTCCTTCCAACGAGCACTAAGTAGTTCCTTGCATGCAACACTAGCTAGTTTCTTCCAGGGAACACTAACTACTTTCTTCCATAAACATTAAGTAGTTTTGTTCATGGCACAATAATTTGTTTCTTTCATGGAACACTACCTAGTTCCTACCATGGAACAATAAGTAGTATCTCTCCTGGAACACGAACTAGTACCTTCCATGAAATACAAGCTAGTTCCTTCCATGAAAAACTAGATAGTACCTTCCATAGAACACTAGATAGTTCTTTACATGGAACACGAGCTAGTTCCTTCCATGGAACACGAGTTAGTTCCTTCCATGGAACACTAAGTAGTTCCTTCCATAGAACACTAAGTAGTTCCTTCTATGTAACACTAGCCAGATATTTTCATGGAACATTAGCTTGTTTCTTCCATGGAACACTAAGTGGTGGCATCCATGGAACAATAAATACTTTATTTTATGGACCACTAGATAGATCATCCCATAGAACACTAGTTAGTTTCTTCCATAAAACAATATGATGTTCATTCCATGGAATACAAACTAGAACTATGTAGTTCCTTCCATTGAACACTAAGTAGTTCCTCCGATGGCTAACTAGCTGGTTCCTTCCACAAAATCTAGGTGGTTTCTTCCATGGAAAACTAGCTGTTTCCTTCCATGGAACACCAAGTACTTCCTTACTTGAAACACTAAGTAGTTCATTTCATAGAACACTGGCTAGTATTGTCCATGGAACACAAGCTAGTTTCTTCCATGGAACACTAGCTAGTTCCTTCCATGGAACACTTGCTACATTCTTCCATGAAACACTAGCTACTTTCTTCCATGGAACACAAAGTGGTCTCTTTCATGGAACATTAAGTAGTTTCATACATGGAAAACTAAGTAGTTTCTTCCATGGAACATTAGCTAGTTCCTTCCATGGAACACTAAGTAGTTCCTTCCATAAAACATTACCTGTTTCTTTCATGGGACACTAGCTAGTTTTTTCCCTGGAACATTAACAAGATCCTTCTCTAGAACACTATGTAGTTCTTTCCCTGGAACACTAGCTAGTCCCTTCCATGGAACACTAGATATTTCCTTTCATGGAACACTAGCTAGTTCCTTCCATAAAACATTACCTGTTTCTTCCATGGGATACTAGTTAGTTTTTTTCCTGAAACACTAACAAGTTTTTTCTCTGGAACACTCAGCAGTTCTTTTTCTGGAACACTAACTAGTATTTTTCCTGGAACACTAAATAGATTCTTCCATGGAACATTAAGTAGCTACACTCATAAAACCTAAGGAGTTTTTTCCATGGAAATCTTGCTTCTTCCTTCCATGGAACACGATGTAGTTTCTTCCATAGAACACCAACTAGTTCCTTCCATGGAACACTAGCCAGTTTCTTTCATTACACAATTTTTTTTTTCATTGAACACTAAGTAGTCCCTTCCATGGAACACTAGCTAGTTCCTTCCATTGAACACTAGCTAGATTCTTCCATGGAATACTAAGTAGTTCTTTCCATGAAACATTAACGAGTTCCTTCCATAAAAAACTAAGGAGTTTCTTCCATGGAACACTAGCTATTTCTAGCTAGTTCCTTCAATGGAACACTAGCTAGTTACTTCTGTGGAACTCTAGCTAGTTCCTTCCATGGAAAACCAAGTAGTTTTTTCCATTATGCACTAAGTAGCCTTTTCCTAGGAACACTAGCTAGTTCTTTCCATGGAACACTAGCTAATTTTTTCCATGCTACCCTAAGTAGTTCCTTCCTTGGAACACTAGCCAGTTTCTTCCTTGGAACACTAAGTATTTTCTTCTATGGAAAACTAAGTAATTCATTCCATGAAACACTTGCTACTTCCGTCCGTGGAAAACTAAGTAATTCCTACCATGTAACACAAACTAGTTCCTTCCTTGTAACACTAAGTAGTTTCTTCCCTGGAACACTAGCTAATTTTTTCCATGAAACACTAGCTAGTTTCTTCCATGGAACACTAGATAGTTCCTTTGATGGAACAGTAGCTATTTTTTTACACTAAAACCTAAGTAGTTCTCTCAATGGAACCCTAAGTAGTTCCTTCCATGGAACACTAATTAGTTCTGTCAATAAAACTCTATGTATTTCCTTCAATGGAAGACTAAGCATTTCCTCCCATAACTATCTAGCTAGTTACTTCCTTGAAAAACTAGCTGGTTTCTTTCATGGAACAGTAGCTAATTCTTTCCATGGAACACCAAGTACTTCCTTCCATGGAACACTAGCTACTTTCTTCCATGGAACACAAGCTAGTTTCTTCCATGTTACACAAGCTAGTTCCTTCATGGAACACTAACTAGTTCCTTCCATGGAGCATTAAGTAGTTCCTTCCAAGAAACACTAAGGATTTCCTCCCATGGAACACTATCTAGTTCCTTCCAAGAAACACTAGCTAGTTCCTTCCAGAAAACACAAAGTAGTCTCTTCCAAGGAACATTAAGTAGTTCCATCCATAAAACACTAGCTTGTGTTTTCCATGGAACACTAAGTAGTTTCTTCCCTGAAACACTAGCTAGTACCTTCCATAAAACAATTGCTAGTTCCTTCCATGGAACACTACGTAGTTACATAGTTTGTGTTACATAAAAGAAATTAGTTAGTGTTCCATGGAAGAAACTAGCTAGTGTTCCCTGGAAAAAATTACTTAGTGTTACATAAAAGGAACTACTTAGTGTTCCATGGAAAAAACTCGGTAGTGTTCCATGGAGGTCACTACCTAGTTTTTAATGGAAAGAAATACTTGGTGTTCCATGGTAGGAACCTGCTAGTGTTCCATGGAAGTAACTACCTAGTGTTCCATGGAAAGAAATACTTAGGGATACAAGGAAGAAACTAGCTAGTGTACCATGGTAGAATATACTTACTCTTCCATGGAAGGAACTACTTAGTGTTACATGGAAAGAACTACATAGTATTCTATGGAAGGAACTAGCTAGTGTTCCAGGGAAAGTACTACCTAGTACTACTTAGTGTTCCATGGAAGAAACTAGCTAGTGTTCTCTGGAAGTCACTAGCTAGTGTTCCATGCAAGGAATTAGCTAGTGTTCAATGGAAGTAACTACTAAGTGTGGAATGAAGAAACTAATTAGTGTTCCATGGAAGGAAATAGCAAGTGTTCCATTGAAGGAAATAATTAGTTTACGATGGAAGGAACTAGCTAGTGTTCCAAGGAAGGAACTAGCACGTGTTCCATGGAAAATACTACTTAGTGTTCCATGGAAGGAACTAGGGAATGTTCAAAGGAAGAAACTACTTAGTGTTCCCTGGATGAAACTAATTTGTGTTCAATGGAAGAACTGGCTAGTGTTCCTTGGAAGGAACTAGCTAGTGTTCTATGGAAAAAACTAGTTAGTGTTCCATGGAAGGAAATACCTGGGTTCCATGGAAAAAAGCACGCAGTGTTCCATGTATGGAACGAACGAGAGTTCTATGGAAGGAACTAGTTAGTGTTCCATGGAAGGAAGTAGCTAGAGTTCCATTAATGGAAGTACTTAGTGCTCCATGGAATGACCTAGCTAGTGTTCCATGTAAAAAATTTCTTGGTGTTCAATGCAAAAACTAGCTAGTGTTTCATGGAAGAAACTAGCTCGTGTTCCATGAAAAGAACTACTTAGTGTTCCATGTAAAAACCTACCTAGTGTTCCATGGAAAAACCTTGCTAGTGTTCCATGGAAGGTACTAGCTAGGGTTCCATGGAAGGAATTAGCTAGGGTTTCAGGAAAAGAACTAGCTAGTGTTTTATGGAAGGAACTAGCTAATGTTTCATGGATTTATCTAGATAATGTTTTATGAAAGGAACTAATTTATGATCCATAAATGGAACTATTTAATGTCCATGAAAAGAACTCGGTAGTATTCCATGAAAGTACCTAGCAAGTGTTCCTGGAAGTAACTAGCTAGTGTTCAATGGAAAGAACTAGATTGTGTTCCATAAAAGGAACTAGTTAATGTTCCATTGAAAGAACTACTTCGTGTTCCATGGAACGAACTACTTAGTGTTCCATTGAAAAAACTACTTAATGTCCCATGGAAGGAACCCTCTAGTGTTCCATGGAATAAAAAGCTAGTGTTCCATTGAAAAATCTAGCTAGAGTTTCATGAAAAGAACTACTTAGTGTTCCATGGAAGGAACTAGCAAATGTTCCATGGAAGTAACTAGATAGTGTTCCATGGAAGGAAATAGCTAGTGTTCCATGGAAGGAGCTACTTAGTGTTCCATGGAATAAACTAACTAGTGTTCCATGGAAAGACCTAGTTAGTGTTCCATGGAACAACTAGTTAGTGTTCAATGGAAGAATCTAGCTAGTGTTTTCTGGAAGGCACTAGCTAGTTTTCCATAGAAGAAATTAACTAGTGTTACATGGAAGGAAATATTTAGTGTATGGTGGAAGAAACAAGCTAGTGTTCCATGGAAGGAATTAGCTAGTGTTCCATGAAAGGACCTAGGTAGTGTTCTCTAAAAAACACTAGATAGTGTTACAAGGAAGGAATTAGCTAGTGTTCCATGGAAAGAACTACTTAGAGTCCCATGGAAGGAACTAGCTAGTGTTCCATGGAAGGAAATACTTAATGTTCCATAAAAAGAACTAGCTAGGGTTTCATGTCAGAAATTAGCTTGTGTTTCATGGAAGGAACTAGCTCGTGTTTCATGGAATTATCTAAATATTGTTGCATGGAAAGAACTAGTTTATGTTCCATGGATATATCTAATGAGTGTTCCATGGATGGTACTAGGTAGTGTTCTATGGAAGGACCTAGCTAGTGTTCCATGGAAGGAACTAGTTAGTGTTCCATGGAAGGAAATACTTAGTGGTCCATGGAAGGAAATACCTAGGATTCCATGGAAAGACCTGACTAGTGTTCCATGGAAGAAACTACTTTGTATACCTTGGAAGAAACTAGCTAGTGTTCTCTGGAAAACACTAGCTAGTGTTCCGTGGAAGGAATTAACTAGTGTTTCATGGAAGGAACTACTAAGTGTTCCATGGAAGGAACAATTTAATGCCCCATGGAAGGACCTAGCTAGTGTTCCATGGAAGCAGGTATGTAGTGTTTCATGGAAGGAACCACTTATTGTTCCATGGAAGTAACTACTCAGTATTCCATGAGAGATACTAGCTAGAGTTCCATGGAAGGAACTACTTAGTCTTGAATGGAAGGGACTACTTAGTGTTCCATGGAAGAATTAGCTAGTGTTCCAGGAAAGAAAATACTTAGTGTTCTATGGAAGGGACTAGCTAGGATTCTATGGAAGGAGGTAGCTAGGGTTCAAAGGAAGGACCTAGGTAGTGTTCCACGGAAGGACCTAGCTAGTGTTCCATTTAAGTACATAGCTATTGTTCCATGGTAGGAACTAGCTAGTGTTCCAAGGAAGGAACTATATAGTGTTCCATGGAAGGAATTATCTTGTGTTTTATGGAAAAAACTATCTAGTTTCCCATGGAATGAACTATCTAGAGTCACATGGAAGGAACTAGCTAGTGTCCCATGGTAGAAACTAGCTAGTTTTCTATTGAAGGAACTAGCTTGTGTCCCATGGATGAAATCAGCTAGGGTCCCATGGAAGGAACTAGCTGCTGTCCCAAGTTGGAACGAGATAGTGTCCCAAGAGAGGAACTAGCTAGTGTACCATGGCAGAAACTAGCTAGTTTCCCAGGAAGTAACTAGCTAGTGTCACATGGATAGAACCAGCTAGGTTTCCATGGAAGGAACTAGCTAGTGTCCCATGGAAGAAGCTAACTAGTTTCCCATGGAAGGAACTAACTAGTGTTTCATGGAAAAAACTACTTAGTGTGTCATGGAAGGACCTAGCTAGTGTTCCATGGACGGAACTAATTGGTGTTCCGTGCAAGGAACTACTTACTGTTATGGAAGGAACTACCTAATGTTCCATGGAAGGAACTAGCTTGAGTTCCATGGAAGAAACAAGCTAGTGTTCCATACAAGGAACTTCTTAGTGTTTCCAGGAAGAAACTACTTAGTATTCCATTGAAGGAACAAGCTATTGTTCTATGAATGGTAATATTTAATGTTCCATGGAAGGAAGTACATAGTTTTCTGAGGAAGAAACCAGGTAGTGATCTATGGAAGGAACCTGCTAGTGTACATAGAAGGAACTACGAAGAGTTCCTTAAAGGGAATTACTGTATTCCATGGATAAATATAGCTAGTGTTCCATGGAGGGACCTACTTAGTGTTCCATGGAGGGAACTACTTAGTGTTCAATGGAAGAAACTACTTATTGTTTTAAGGAAGGAACTAGCTAGTGTTCCATGAAAGGAACTCTTTAGTCTTCCATGGAAGGAATATGCTAGTGTTCCATGGAAGGACTTGGCTGGATTTCCAAGGAGAAACTAGCTAGTGTTCCATGGAAGGAACTATCTAGTGTCCCATGGAAGGAACTATCTAGTGCTCCATTGAAGGAACTAGTTAGTGTTACATGGAAGGAAATACTTGGTGTTCCATGGAAGGAAGTACTTGTTGTTCCATAAAGGAACTAGCTATTGTTCCATGGAAAGAACTCGCTAGTGTTCCATGGAAGGAACTACGTTGTTCCATGGAAGGACCTAGCTAGTGTCCCTTGAATAAATCTACCTAGTGTTCCATGTAAGGAACAACGTAGTGTTACATGGAAAAATCTACTTAGTGTTACATGGATGGAACTAGCTCGTGTCCCATCAAAGAAACTAGCTGGTGTTCCATGGAAGGAACTGGCTGGTGTTCAATGGAAGGAACTAAATATTGTTACATGGAATAAACTAGCTAGTGTTCCATGGTAGAAACTACTTAGTGTATCATGGAAAGAACTAGCTAGTGTTCCATGGAAGGAAATAGCTAGTGAACCATGAAAGGAACTAGCTAGTGTTCCACGGAAGGCACTACTTAGTGTTCCATGGAAGGAATTACTTAGGGTCTATGGAAGGAACTAGATAGTGTTTCATGCAAGGAACTACCTAGTGTTCCATGGATTGAAGTAGCTAATGTCCATGGAAGGAACTAGCTCGTGTCCCGTGGAAGGGACTACTTAGTGTTTCATGGAAGGAATTACTTAGAGTTCCATGGCAAAAACCAGCTAGTGTTCCATGGAAGCAACCAGCTGGTGTTCCTAGAAGAAACTATGTTGTGTTCCACCGATAAAATACTTAGTGTTCTGAGGAGGAAACTAGGTAGTGTTCCATGAAAAAAAAGTAGCTAGTGTTTCATGGAAGGAAGGACTTAGTTTTCCATGAAAGAAACTAGCTTGTGTTCCATGGAAGGATTTAGCTTATGTTCCATGCAAAAAACTACGAAGTTTTCCAGGGAAGCAACTAACTAGTGTTTAATGAAGGGAACTACTTAGTGTTTCATGGAAAGTTCTAGCTAGTGTTTCATGGATAAAATTACTTAGTTTTCCATGGAATGAATAAGGTAGTGTTCCATGGAAAGAACTAGCTATTGTTCCATGAAAAGACCTAGATACTGTTCCATGGAAGCAACTACTTAGTGTTCCATGAAAGGAACTAGCTATTGTTCCATGGAAGGAACTAGCTAGTGTTGCATGGAAGGAACTACTTAGTGTTCCATGGATAAAACAAGCTAGTGTTCCATGGAGGAACTACTTAGTGTTCCATGGATGGAACTACTTAATGTTTCACGGAAGCGACTACTTTATGTTCCTTGGAATAAACTAGTTAGTGTTCCTTGGAAGAAACTTGATAGTGTTCCATGGGAGAAACTCCTTAGTGTTTCATGGAAAAAACTACTTACTGCTCCATGGAAGTAACTAGTTAGTGTTCCATGGAAGAAACTAGTTAGAGTTCCATGCAAGATATTATATAGTTTTCTATTGAACGAACTAGCTAGTTTTCCATGGAAGAAACTACTTTTGGTTTCATTGAAGTAAGTACTTAATGTGCCATGGAAGGAACTAGCTAGTTTCCTAGGAAAGGAAATATTTAGTATTTCTGGGTAGTAACTATTTAGTGTTCCAGAGAAGATAGTAGTTAGTGTTCCAGGGAATGAACTACCTAGATCCAGGGAAGGAAATAGCTAGTGTTTTAGGAAAGGAGCTACTTAGTGTTCCATGGAAAGAACTACTTAGTTTCCATGGAAGGAACAAGTTAGTTCTCCATGAACGGAACAAGTTAGTGTTCCATTGAATGAAGTACCTAGCTTTTCATGTAAAGAAATACTTAGTGTTCCATGAAAAAAAACTAGCTAGTGTTCCATGGAAGAAACTACTTAGTGTTGCATGTAAGGAATTATTTAGGCTTCCAGTGAAAAAACTACTTAGTTTTCTAGAAAAGGAACTAGTTAGTGTTTCAGGGAAGGAACTAGCTAGTATTCCCCGGAATTAACTAGCCAGTATCCATTGAAGGAACAAGCTAGTGTTCCATGGAGTGAACTAGCTAGTGTTTAATGGAAGAAACTAGCTAATGTTCCAAGAAGGAACTAGCTAGTTATCCATGGAAGAAACTATTTAAGGTTTCATGAAAGGAAGTAACTAGCGTTCCATGGAAAAAAGTAACCAGTGTTCCATAAGAAAAGATACTGAGTGTTCCATGGAAAAAACTAGCTACTGTTCCATGGAAAGAACTAGCTAGTGTTCCATGGAAAAAACTACATAGTGTTTAATGCAAGGTACTAGCTAGAACCAACTAGTATTCCATAAAAGGAACTACTTAGTGTTCCATGGATGGAACTACTTAGTGTTCCCTTGAAAGAAACTAGTTTGTGTTCCTTGGAAGGAACTAGTTAGTGTTCCATGGAAAGTACTACTTAGTATTTAATAGACGGAACTTGCTAGTGTTTCATGGAAGGAACTAACTAGTGATCCATAGATGGAACTACATAGTGTTCCATGAAAGAGAGTACTTAATGTTCAATGGAAGGATCTATTTAGTGTTGCATGGAAGGAACTAGCTAGTGTTCCATGGATAAAACTAGTTAGTGTTCCTTGGTTGAAACTACGTAGTGTTCCATAGCAGGAACTATTTAGTGTTCCATGGAAAAAATACATAGTGTTCCATGGAGAGAACTAGCTAGTGTTCCATGGAAGGAACTACTCAGTGTTCAATGGAAGGAACTAGCTAGTGTTACTTGGAAGAAACCAGTTAGTGTTCCATGGAAAGAACTACTTATTGTTCCATGGAGGGAATTAGCTGGTGTTCCATTGAAAAAAAACTATCTAGTGTTCCATGGAAGGACCAAGTTAGTGTTCCAATGAAGGAACTAGTTAGTGTTTCAAGGAAGGAGCAAGGTAGTGTTCCATAGAAAGATCTAGCTACTGTTCAATAAAAATAAAAAAAAAAACCCACTTAGAGTGCCATGGAAACAACTACTTAGTGTTCCATGGAAGGAACAAACTATTGTTCCATGGAAGAAACCAGCTAGTTTTCCATGGAAGAAACTACGTAGTGTACCATGGTTGAAGCTATAGTGTTTCATGGAAGGAAAAAGCTAGTGTACCATCGAAGAAACTAGCTTGTGTTCCAGGGAAGAAACAACTTACTGTTTCATGGAAAAAACTACTTAGTGTTCCATGGAAGGAACTAACTAGTGTTGCATGGAAGGTACAAATTATTGTTCCAAGAAAGGAACTACTTAGAGTTCCAATGAAGAAACTACTTAGTGTACCATGGAAAGATCTAGCTAGTGTTCTTTGGAAAAAACTCTTTACTATTCCATGGATTGATCTAGCCAGTGTTACATGGGAGGTATTAGCTAGAACTCCATGGAAGGATCTAGCTAGTGCTCCATAAAAAACAATACTGTTTCATGAACGAAGCTATGTAGTGTTCCATGGAAGAACAAGCTACTGATCCATTGAAGGAACTAGCTAGTGTTCCATGGAAGGAACTACCTAGTGTTTTATGGAAGGAACTAGCTAGTGTTCCAAGGAAGGATCTAGCTAGTGTTCTATAAATAAAACTACTTAGTGTTCCATGGACGAAACTACCTATTCTTTCATGGGAGGAACCAGCTAGTGTTCCATGGAAGAAACTACTTAGTGTTCCAAGGAAAAAACTACTTAGTGTTTAATGGAATGTACTAGCTAGAACAAGCTAGTGTTCCATAAAAGGAACTACTTAGTGTTGAATGGATGGAACTCTCTAGTGTTTTATGGAAGGGACTAGCTAGCGTTCAAGTAAAGGAACTACTTAGTGTTCCATGGAAAGAACTACTTAGTGTTCCTTGAAAGAAACGACTTGATTTTCCATAGAAGGAACTAGCGTGTGGTCCATGGAAGGAACTAGCTCGTGTTCCATGGAAGGAACTACTTAGTATTCGATGGAAGGAACTTGCTAGTGTTCCATGGAAGGTACTAGCTAGTGTTCCATGGAGGAACTACATAGTGTTCCATGGAAAGAACTATTTAGTGTTCCATGGAAGAAACTACTTGATTTTCCATGGATGGAACTAGCTAGTGGTCCATGGAAGTAACCAGCTCGTGTTCCATGTAAGAAACTAATTCGTGTTCCATGAAAGAAATTAGTGTTCCATGCAAGAAACTATATAGTGTTCCATGGAAGGAACAAGCAAGTTTTCCATGGAAGAAACTACTTAGTGTTCCATGGAAAAAACAGCCTATTATTTTATGCATGGAACTACTTAATGTTCCATGGAAGAGACTACTTTGTGTTTTATGGAAGGAACTAGCTATTGTTTCTTGGAAGGAACTAGATAGTGTTCCATGGGAGAAACACCTTAGTGTTCCTTGGAAGGAACTACTTACTACTTCATGGAAGGAACTAGTTAGTGTTTCATGAAGGAACTAGCTTGTGTAACATGGAAGAAACTAGCTTGCGTTCCATGGAAGAAAGTAGCTAATGTTCCATGGAAGGAAGTACTTGGTGTTCCATGGAAAGAATTAGCTACTGTTCCATGGAAGAAACCAGCTAGTTTTTCATGGAAGAAATTAGCTAGATAGCGATGGGAGGAAATAGTTAGTGTCCCATGGAAGGAACTACATAGAATTTCATTGACGGAACTAATTAGTGTTCCAGGGAAGGAACTACTTAGAGTTCCATGGAAGAAACTACTTAGGGTTTAGTGGAAAAAAATAGCCACTGTTCCATGGAAGGAACTATCTAGTGTTCTATGGCAGAAACTAGCTAGTGTTCCCTGGAAGGATCTAGCTGTTGTTCCATGGAAGAAACTATCTAGTGTTCCATGGAAAAAACTGGCTAGTGTTCCAGGGAAGGAACTACTTAGTGTTCCAAGAAAGGAACTAGGTTGTGTTACATGGTAGGAGCTACTTATTTTTCCACGGATAGAAGTAGCAAGTGTTTCATGGAGGAATTACTTAGTGTTTCATAAAGTTAACTACTTAGTGTTCCAAGGAAGGAACTCTCTAGTGTTCCAAGGAAGGAAGTACTTAGGGTCGCATGGAAAAATTATGTAGTGTTTATGGCTGGAACTAGCTAATGTTCCATGGAAAAGGCTACTTAGTGCATAATGAAAAAAACTACTTGGTTTTCCATGGAAGTAACTAGCAAGAGTTCCACGGAAGTAAGTAGCTAGTGTTCCATTGAAGGAACTAGCTAGGATAGCTAGTGTTCCATGGAAGAAACTGCTTAGTTTTTAATGGAAGGAACTCGTTAACGTTCCATGGAAAGAACTACTTAGTGTTCCATGGAAGAAACTGGCTAGTGTTCAATGGAAGAAATTTCTTAGTGTCTCATGGAAGGAACTATCTAGTGTTCCATCGAAGGAACTATCTAGTGTTTTATGGAAGGAACTAGCTTGTGTTCCATGGAAAATCTAGCTAGTGTTCTACAGAAGGAACTACTTAATGTTCCACGGAAGGAAGTACTTGGTGTTCCATGGAAGGAAACAGCTAGTTTTCCTTGGAAGAAACTAGCTAGTTTTTCATGGAAGGGACCAGCTAGTTAGCCAATGGAGGAACTACTTAGTGATCAATGGAAGGAACTATATAGTTCTAGCTTATATTCCATGGAATGAACATTATATTGTTTCATGGAAGGACCTAACTAGTGTTCTATGGAATTATCTAGCTAGTGGTCTATAAAATAAAATATTTAGTGTTTCATGGATGACACCACTTAGTGTTCTATGGAAGGAACAAGCTAATGTTCCATGAAATAACTGGCTAATGTTCCATAGAAGGAACTAGTTAGTGTTCTATGGAAGGAACTACTTAGTCTTCCATGGAGGGAACTAGTTACTATTCCATGGAAAAAACTAGCTAGTGTTCCATGGAGGAAACTAGCTAGTGTACCATGTAAAAAACTACCTAGTGTTCAATGGAAGGTACTATCTAGTTTTTTATGGAAGGAACTAGCTAGTGTTTCATGGAAGGTACTAGCTAGTGTTCCAGGAGAGAAACTACTTAGTGTTTCATGGGAGGAACTAGCTAGTGTTCCATGAAAGAAACAAGTTTTTGTGCCATGAACAAAACTACTTAGTGTTTGTGGAAGAAACTAGTTAGTGTTCCATGGAAGAAACTAGCTAGGGTTGCATGCAATGAACTCCTTAGTGCTCATTGGAAGAAACTACTTACTGTCCCATGTAAGGAACTAGATACTGTTCAATGGAATAAACTATCTAGTGTTTCATGGAAGAAAATAGCTAGTGTTTGATGGAGGAAACTAGCTAGTGTTCCATGAAAGGAATTAGATAGTGTTCCATTAATAAGCTAGTTAGTGTTCCATGGAAGGAACTAATTAGTGTTCCATGGAAGAAATTACGTAGTGTTGCATGGAAGGAATTAGTGTACCATGGAAGGATATAGCTAGTGTTCCTTGGAAGGAACTAGCTAGGGTTCCATAGAAGGAGTTGGTTAGTGTTCCATGGTTGAAACTAGATAATGTTCTTTGGAAGAAACTAGTTAGTGTTCCATAGAAGTATCTAGCTAGTGTTCTATGGAATGAACAACACATTGTTCCATGGAAGGAACTAACTTGAGTTCTAAGGAATGATATAGCTAGTGGTCCATAAAATAAAATACTTAGTGTTCCATGGATGACACCACTTAGTGTTCCATGGAAGAAACAAGCTACTGTTCCATGAAAATAACAGGCTAGGGTTCCATAGAAGGAACTAGTTAGTGTTGCATGGAAGGAACTACATAGTGTACCATGGAAAGAACTACTTAGTGTACCATGGAAAAAACTAGTTAGTGTTCCATTGAGGAAAGTACTTAGTGTTGCATGTAAGGAATTTCTTAGTGTTCCATGGAAGAAACAAGTTAGTGTTCCAGGGAAGAAACTACTTAGTTTTCTAGAAAAGGAACTAGTTATTGTTCCAGGGAAGGAATTAGCTTGTGTTCTACGGAATGAACTGGCTAGTGATCCATGGTAGGAACAAGCTAGTGTTCCATGAAATTAACTAGTGTTTAATGGAAGGAACTAGCTAGTATTCCAAAAAGGAACTAGCTAGTTATCCATGGAAGGAACTAGGTAATGTTCCATGGAAGGAACTATCTAAGGTTTTATGGAAGGAAGTAGCTAGTGTTCCTTGGAAGGAACTACTTAGTGTTACATGGAAGGAACTAGCTACTGTTCCATGGAAGGAACTAGCTAGTGTTCCATGGAAGAAACTACTTAGTGTTCCATGGAAAAAACTACTTAGTGTTTAATGGAATGTACTAGCTAGAACAAGCTAGTGATCCATAAAAAAAACTACTTACTGTTTCATGGACAGAACTATTTAGTGTTCCAAGGAAGGAACTAGCTGTTGTTCCTTGGAAGGAATTAGTTAGTAGTTAGTGTTCCATGGAAAGTAATACTTAGTATTTAATGGAAGGAACTGGCTCGTGTTTCATGGAAGAAACTAGTTAGTGATCCATGGTTGGAACTACTTAGTGTTCCATGGAAAAACCAAGCTAGTGTTCCATGGAAGGAACTACCTAGTCTTCCATGGAAGGAACTACCTAGTCTTCCATGGAAGGAACTAGCTACTGTTCCATATAATTAACTAGCTAGTGTTCCATGGAAAGAACTAGTTAGTGTTCCAGAAAAGAAAATTGTTACTGTTTTAGGGAAGAAAATGTTTAGTGTTCGAGAGAAGAAACTCGTTAATGTTCCAGTAAAACAACTAGCTAGTGTTTTAGGGAAGGAACTAGGTAGTATTCTATGGAAGAAATAGCTAGTGATCCATTGAATGAACTATCTAGTTTTCCATGGAAGGAGCAAGTTAGTTTTCCATGGTAAAATTTAGCTATTGTTCCTTGGAAGGAACTAGCTAGTGTTTTATGGAAAGAACTAGCTAGTGTTCCATGAAAGGAACTATCTAGTGTTTCATGGAAGGAACTAGATAGTGTTCTGTGGAAGAAACGAGATAGTGTTTCAAGGAAGAAATTACTTAGTGTTCCATGAAAGAAACTACTTTGTGTTCCATGGAAGGAAGTAATTAGTGTTACATGGGAGGAATTAGCTAGTGTTCTTTGGAAGGAACTAGTTAGTGTTTTATTGAAAAAAGTACTTAGTGTTCCATGGAAGGAATTACTTAGAGTTCCATGGAAGGAACTAGCTAGTGTTCCTTGGAAGGAAATAGATAGTGTTGCAAAGAAGGAGCTAGTTAACGTTCCATGGTAGTAATTAAATAGTGTTCCTAGGAAGGTATTAGCTAGTGTTCCATGGAAGTTTCTAGCTAGGGTTTTATGAAAGGAACAAGTTAATGTTCCACAGAAAAAACTACTTAGTGTTCTATGGAATGAACTACTTAGTGTACCTTGGAAGGAACTAGCTAAATTTCCATGGAAGGAAATACTTAGTTTTCCATGGAAAGAAAAACTACTGTTCCATGGAAGGAACTGGCTAGTGTTCCATAGAAGGAACTACTTAGTGTTCCATGGAAGAAACTACTTAGTGTTCCATGGAAGGAAGTAGCTAGTGTTCCATGGAAGGAACTAAATAGGGTTCCATGGAAGAAACTACTTAGAGTTTCATGGAAAAAGTAGCTAGTGTTCCATGGAATTAACTAGCTAGTGTTTCATGGATGGAACTACCTCGTATACCATGGAAGGGGATAATAATTGTTCCATGGAACAATTGTTCCAAAGAACTACATGTTTTTCCCTTGAAGGAACTACCTAGAATTCCACGCAAGTAACTAGCTAGTGTTCCATTGATGGAAATAGCTAGAACTAGTTAGTGTTCCAAAAAAGGAATTAAATAGTTTTCCATGGAAAGAACTAAATAGTGTTCCATGGAAGGAACTACGTAATGTTCCTTGGAAAGAACTACTTAGTCTTCCATGGAAGGATCCAGATAGTGTTCCATGGAAGAAACTATTTACTGTTTTATGGAAGGAACTAGGTAACGTTCCATATAAGGAACTAGCTGGTGTTCCATGGAAGGGACTACTTAGTGTTTAATGGAAGGATCAACTTAGTGTCTCATGGAAATATCAGGCTAGTGTTTAATGGAAGGAAATACTTAGTGTTCCATGAAAGGAATTACTGAGAGTTCCATGGAAAAAATAAGCTAGTGTTCCATGGAAAGAACTAGCTATTGTTCCAGTGAAGAAACTAGCTAGTGTTACATTATAGAGACTACTTAGTGTTCCATGGAAAGAATTACTTACTTTTCCATTGAAGGACCTAGCTAGTGTTCCAGGTAAGAAAATAGGTTGTGTTCCAGGGAAGAAAGTACTTAGTGTTCCATGGAAGGAACTACTTAGGGTTCTATGGAAGGAAGTAGTAGTGTTCCATAGAAGGAACTGGCTAGTGTTTTATGGAAAGTACTACTTAGTATTCCATGGAAGGAACTAGCTAGGATTCCATGGAAGGAACTACTTAATGTGCCATGAAAAAGTAAAACACAAAAACTAGTGTTCCATGGAGAAACTAATGAGTTTTCCATGGAAGGAACTACTTAATGTTCCATGGGCAAAATTACTATGTGTTCCATGGAAGAATCTAGCTAGTGTTCCATGAGAGAAACTAGATAGTGTTCCATTGGAGGAACTATTTAGTGTTACATGGAAGGAACTACTTACTGCTCCATGGTTAAAACTAGTTAGTGTTTCATGGAAGGAAGAAGTTAATGTTCTATGGATGGAACTACTTAATGCTCCATGGAAGGATCTGGCTAGGTTTCCAAGAAAGGAACTACTTACTGTTCCATGCAGGGAAGTAGCTAGTGTTCCATGGATGTAACTAGCTAGTGTTTCATGAAAGTGACTACTTAGTGATCAATGAAAAAAACTACATAGTGTTCCATGAAATAAACTAGCTATTTTTCCATAGAAGAAACGAGCTAGTGTTCCATGGAAGGAAATAGTTAGAGTTTTATGGAATAAAAGAGTTAGTGTATCATGCAAAGTACTAAATATTGTTCCATGGAAGGCACAAGCTAATGTTCCATGAAAGAAATTACTTAAGGCTTCATGGACGTAACTACTTAATATTGCTTGGAAATAACTAGCTAACGTTACAGAAAAGAAACTAGTTAATGTTCCAGGGAAGGAACTACTTATTTTTCCAGAGAAGGAACTAGCTAATGTTCCAGGGAAACAACTACTTAGTGTACCATGGAAGGAACTAGCTGGTCTTCCATGGAAAGAACTATGTAGTGTTTTCTGGAAAGAACTAGCTAATGTTCCGTGGAAGGAACTGACTTTTGTTCCATGGAAGGAATTAGCTAGTGTTTCTCAGATATAACTAGCTAGTATTCCATGGAAGGAACTAGCTTGTTTTCCAGAAAAAAAAAAATACTTTATGTTTCCTGGACAAAACAACTTAGTGTTCCATTGAAGTAACTACTTAGTGCTCCATGGAAGGAACTAACTAGAGTTGCATGGAAGAAACAGGTTATTGTTCCACGGAAGGAAGTACTTAGTGTTCCATGGAAGAAACTAGTTCGTGCTCAAAAGAAAGTACTAGCTAGTGTTCCACGGATGGAACTAGCTAGTATTCCATCGTAGAAACTAGCTAATGATACATGGAAGGAACTATCTAGTGTTCCATGGGAAAAAAAAAAATATCTATTGTGCCCTGGTAGGAAATAGCTATTATTACATGCAAGGAACTAGCCATTGTTCCATGAAAGGAACTAGCTTCTGTTCCATGGTAAGAAATAGTTAGTGTTTCAGGGAAGGAACTAGGTAGAGTTCCAGGAAAGAAACTACTGTGTGTTTTGTGGAAAGGACTACTTAGTGTTCCATGGAAGGAACTAGCTAGTGTTCCATGAATGGAACAAATTAGTGTTCAATAGAAGGAATTACATAGTGTTCCAAGGAAGAAATTACTTATAGTTCCATGGAAGAAACAAGCTACTGTTCCATGGAAGAAACTAGTTTTGTACCATTGATGGAACAAATTAGTGTTCCAATGAAGGAACTGCTTGGTCTTCCATGGAAGAAACTAGTAGTGTTCCATGGAAGAAACTAGCTAGTGTTCCGTGGAAGAAACTATTTGGTGTTCCATGGAAGGAATTACTTAGTTTTACATGGAAGGAACTACTTAGTGTTTCATGTGTGGAACTAGCTAATCTTTCATGGAAGGAATTATGTAGTGTTCTATGGAAAAAACTACCTAGTGTTCCATGGAAGGGACTACTTAGAGTGTTATGGAAAAAATTAGCTAGTGTTCCATGGAAGGAACTAGCTAGTGATCCATGGGTAGACCTAGGTAGTGTTCCATGGAAGATAATACAGAGTGTTCCATGAAAAAACCTAGTAAGTGTTCCATGGAATGAACTAGGTGAATTCCAACGAAGTATGTAGCTAGTGTTTCATGGAAGTAACTAGCTAGTGTTCCATAGAAGAAACTACTCAGTGTTCCATAGTAGGAACTACTTAATGTTCTATGAAAAATACTATTAGGGTTCCACGGAAGGATTTAGCTAGTGTTTTATAGACGAACTGCTTATGATAACATGGAAGAAACTAGCTAGTGTTTCATAAAACAAACTAGCTAGTGTTCCAAAAGAGGCTACTTAGTGTTTGGTGGAAAAAACTAATTAGTGTTTCATTAAAGAAACTAGCTAGTGTTCAATGGAAGGAACTAGGTAGTGTTACATGGAATGAACTAGTTAGTGTTCCATAGAAGAAAGTAGTTAGTGTTCCCTGGAAGGAACTACCTAGTGTTCCATGGAAGAAACTAACTAGTGTTTCAGAGAAGGTACTAGCTAGTATTCCACCGAAGGAACTAACTAGTGATCCATGGAATAAATAATCTAGTGTTCAATAAAAGGAACTAGATAGTGTTCCATGGAAGGAACTAGCTAGTGTTCCATTGAAAGATCTAGCTAGTTTTCTATGGAAGGAAGTATATAGTGTTCCATGGATGGAACTTCTTAGTATTCCATGGAAGGAACTAGCTAGTGTTTCATGGAAAATACAAGTTGTGTTTCATGGAAAAAACTACTAAGTGTTCTATGGAAGGAACTACTTAGTGTACCATGGAAGGAACTAGCTAGTGTTCCATGGAAGGAACTAGCTAATATTCCATGGAAGGAACGAGCTAATGTTTCATGGATCTAACTATGTAGTTTTTCCTGGAAAGAACTAGCTAATGTTTTATGGAAGGAACTAGCTTCTGTTCTATGGAAGAAACTAGCTAGTTTCCTCAGAAATAACTAGCTAGTGTTCCTTGAAAGGAACTAGCTAGTCCTCAGTGGAAGGAACTAGCTAGTGTTCCATGTAAAATACAAGTTGTGTTTCCTGGAAAAAATTGTCTAATTTTTCTATGGAAGAAACTACTTAGTATACCATGGAAGGAACTAGCTAGTGTTCCATGGAAGAAACTACTTAATGTTGCATGGAAGAAACTCCTTAGTGTTTCATGAAAGGAAGTAGCTAGTGATCCATGGAAGAAACTAGCTAATGTTCCATGGAAGGAACTAGTTTATGTTCCATGGAAGGAACTATGTAGTGTTTCCTGGAGAGAACTAGCTAATGTTCCATGGAAGGAACTGGCTTGTGTCCCATGGAAGGAGCTAGCTAGTGTTTCTCAGAAATAACTAGCTAGTGTTCCATGGAGGAAACTAGCTAGTGTTCCATGAAAGAAACTATCTTGTGTTCCATGAAAATAAATACGTAGTGTTTCAGGGAAGGAACTAGGTAGAGATCGAGGAAAGAAACTACTGAGTGTTCCGTGTAAAGAACTACTTAGTGTTCCATGGAAAAAACTACTTAGTGTTCCATGAAAGGAAATAGATAGTGTTCCAAGGATGGAACAAATTAGTGTTCAATGGAAGGAATTACATATTCTTTCATGGAAGGTATTTCTTAGAGTTCCATGGGAGGAACAAACTACTCTTTCATGGAAGAAACTAGCTATTGTACCAATGATGGACAACTTAGTGTTCCATTGAAGGAACTACTTGGTCTTCCATGGAAGAAACTAGTAGTGTTCCATAGAAGAGACTAGCAAGTGTTCCATGGAAGAAACTATTTGGTGTTCCATGGAAGTAACTACTTAGTTTTCCATGGAAGGAACTACTTAGTGTTCCATGGACGGAACCCGCTATTGTTCCATGGAAAAAACTACTTAGTGTTTCATGGCTGGAACTACTTAGAGTTTTATGGAAAAATTTAGCTAGTCTTCCATGGAAGGACCGAGATAGTGATCCATGGATGAAACTAGCTAGTGTTCCATGGAAGAAACTAATTAGTATTTCATGTAAGAAACTAGTTAGTGTTCCATGCAACTAAATATACAGTGTTCCATGGAAGGAACTAGCAAATTTTCCATGGAATAACTACTTCAAGTTTCTTTGAAGTAACTACTTAATGTTCCATGCACGGAACTACTTAGTATTCTATGGCAGGAACTAGCTAATGTTCAATGGACGTAACTACTTAAAATTCCATGGAAGGAACCTCTTAGTGTTCGATGGAAGAAACTATTTAGTGTTCCATGGAAGGAACTAGCTATAATTCCATGGATGAACTACTTAATGTTCCATGGAAGAAACTACTAAGTGTTCCATAAAAGAAACTAGATAGTGTTCCAGGAAAGAAAGTAGATAGTGTTCCACGAGAGGAACTACTTAGTGTTACATGGAAGGAACTACTTACTGTTCCATGGAAGGAAATAGTTAGTGTTCCATGAAGGAACTAGCTAGTATAATGGAAATAACTAACTAGTGTTTCATCTAAGGAAGTAGCTAGAATTAGTTAGTGTTACATGGAAAAAACTACTTAGTGTTCCATGGAAGGAACTAGTTAATATTTTATGGATGGAACCACTTTGTGTTCCATGGAAGGATCTAGCTAGTGTTTAATAAAATGAACGACATACTGTTCCATACAAGGAACTAGCTAGTGTTTTATGGAAGGAACTATCTAGTATTCTATAGAAGGGACTACATATTGTTCAATGAAAGGAACTACTTAGTGTTCCATAAACGGAACTAGCTAGTATGTCATGGAAGACACTAGCTAGTGTTCCTTGCAAGAAACTAGTTAATGTTTTATAGAAGAAACGAGTTGGTGTACCATGTAAAGAACTAAATTGTGTTCCAGGAAAAAAAAAAGCTAGTTTTACATGGAAGAAACTACCTAGGGTTTTATGGAATTAACTACTTAATCTTCCATGGAAATAACTATGTAGTGTTCCAGAAAATGAAGTAGTTAGTGTTCCAGGAAAGGAACTACTAGTGTTTCAGAGTAAGAACTAGTTAGTGTTCCAGGGAAAGAACTACCAAGTGTTCCACGGAAAAATAGACTTAGTGTTACATGGAAGGAACAAGGTAGTTATCCATTGAAGGAACTATCTAGTGTTCTATGGAAGGAACTATCTAGTGATCCATGGAATGAACTAGCTGTGTTCCATGGAAGGAAATACCTAGTGTCCCATAGAAGCAATTACTTAATGTTCCATGGAAGAAACTACTTAGGGTTTTATGGAATTAACTACATATTCTTCCATGGAAAGAGCTACCTAGTGTTCCTGAAAATGTAGTAGTTAGTGTTCCAGGGAAGGAAAAACTTAGTGTTCCAGAGTAAGAACTAGTTCGTGTTCCAGGGAAAGAACTACCAAGTGTTCCAAGGAAGAATCGACTTAGTGTTCCATGGAAGGAACAAAGTAGTGATCCAATGAAGAAACTATCTAGTGTTCTATGGAAGGAATTATCTAGTGATCCACGGAAGGAACTAGCTGTGTTCCATGGAAGGAACTAGTTAGTGTTTTATGGAAATAAATATCTATTGTCCCAAGGATGGAACTAGCTAGTGTCCCATGGAAGGAATTACTTAATGTTCCGTGGAAGAAACTACTTAGTGTTCTATGAAAGAAACTAGCTCGTGTTCCATGGAAGGAACAAGTTTGTGTTCAATGGAAAGAATTACATAGTGTTCCTTGGAAAGATCTACTTAGTGTTCCATTTAAGAAGTAGCTAGTGTTCCTTGGAAGAAATTGCTTAGTGTTGCATGGAAGGAAGTACTTTTTTTTTCCACGGAAAAAACTAGATAGTGCTCCATGGAAGGTACTAGTTAGTGTTCCTTGGAAGAAACTACTTAGGGTTTTATGGAAGTAACTATTTAATGTTCCATGGAAGGAACTACCTAGTGTTCCAGGAAATGAACTAGTTAGTGTTCTGGGGAAGGAACTTCTTTGTGTTCCAGAGAAGGAACTAGATAGTGTTCCAGGCATAGAATTAGCTAGTGTTCCAGGGAAGAATCGACTTAGAGTTCCAAAGAAAGAAAGAGCTAGTGATCCATTGAAGGAATTATCTAGTGTTCCATGGAAGAAACTAGCTAGTGTTGCATGGAAAAAATAGATAGTATTCCATGGTAGGAACTAGCTAGGGTTTTATGGAAGGAACTATCTAGTGTTCCATGAAAGGAACTACTTTGTGTTCCATGGATGGAAGTACTTAGTGTTACATGGAAGGAATTAGCTAGTGTTCCATGGAAGGAACAAATTTGTGTTTCATTGAAGGAAGTAGATATTCTTCCATGGAAGGAACTACTTAGTGTACCATGGAAAAAACTGGCTAGTATTCCATGAAAGAAACAAGCTAGTGTTCGAAAGTAGGAGGTAGTTAGTGTTCCATTGAATGAACTACTTAGTGTACCATTGAAGGAACTAGCTAAACTAGATAGTGTTCCATGGAAGGAACTAGATAGTCTTCCATGGAAAGTTCTATCTAGTGTTCTATGTAATAAACAAGTTAATGTTCCATGGAAGAATGAAGTTAGTGTTTCATGGAAGGAACTAACTAGTTTTCCAGTGAAGAAAGTAGCTAGTATTCCATGGAAAATACTAGGTAGTGATCCATGGAATAAACAATCTAGTGTTGCATGGAAGGAACAACTTAGTGTTCCATGGAAAAAACTAGCTAGTATTGCATGAATGGAACTAGCTAGTGTTCCAAAGAAGGAGCTAGTTCATGCTCCATGGAAGGAACTAGCTAGTGTTCCATAGAAGTGTCTAGCTAGGGTTCCATGAAAGGAACAAGTTAGTGTTCCATAGAAAACAGCACTTAGTGTTCCATGGAATGAACCACTTAATGTTCCATGGAAGAAACTAGATAATGTTTCATGGGAGGAACTACTTAGTGTTACATGGAAGAAACTTCTGAATGCTCCATGGCAGGAATTAGTTATTGTTCCATGAAGGAAGTAGTGAATATAACATGGTAGTAACTAGTTAGTGTTACATGGAAGAAACTACCTAGAACTAGCTAGTGTTCCATGTAATAAACTATTTAGTGTTCCATGGAAGGAACTAGTTCATGTTTTGAGGAGGAACTACGTAGTGTTCCATGGAAAGATCTAGATAGTTTTCCATGGAAGACAGTAGCTAGTGTTCCATGGAAGACACTACTTAGTGTTCCATGTAAAGAACTAGTTAGTGTTCCATGAAAGGAACGAGCTAGTGTTTCATGGAAGAAACTAGATAGTTTTCTATGGAAGAAACTACTTAGGGTTTTATGGAAGTAACTACTGAAAGTCGCATGGAAAGAACTAGCTAGTTTTTCAGAAAATAAACTAGTTAGTTTTCCAGGGAAGGAACTACTTAATATTCCAGAGAAGAAACTAGTTAGTGTTCCAGGGAAAGAACAAGCTAGCATTCCAGGGAAGAATGCACTTAGTGTTCCATGGAAGGAAATACTTAGTGTTTCATGGGGGGAACAACGTAATATTCCATGGAAGGAATTACTTAGTGTTCTATCGAAGAAACAATTTAGTGTTTCATGGAAGAAAGTAGTTATTGTTCCCTGGAAGGAACTAGCTAGTGTTCCATTAAAGAAACTAACTAGTGTTCCTGGGAAGGAACTAACTAATATTCCATGGAAGGAACTAGCTAGTGATCCATAGAATAAACAATCTAGTGTTCCATGGAAGGAACTAGATAGTGTTCTATGGAAGGATCTCACTAGTGTTCCATGCAAAGTTCTAGCTAGTGTTTCATAAAATGAACTAGTTAGTATTTCATGGAAGAAAGTAGTTAGTGTTCCCTGGAAGAAACCATCTAGTGTTCCATGGAAGGAACTAAGTAGTGTTCCAGGGAAGGAATTGGCTAGTATTCCACGGAAGGAACTAGGTAGTGATCCATGGAATAAACAATTTAGTGTTCCATGGAAGAAACTAGATAGTGTTCCATGGATGGAACTAGCTAGTGTTCCAAGGAAAGATCTAGCTGGTGTTTTATGGAAGGAAGTATATAGTGTTCTATGGATGAAACTTCTTAGTGTTCAATGGAAGGAACTAGCTAGTGTTCATTCAAAGAAATTAGCCAGTGTTCCAGGGAAGAACCTACTTAGTGTTCCATGGAACAGACTACTTAGTGTTCCATGGAAGGAACTATGTAGTGTTCCATGGAGGGAACTAGATAGTGTTCCATGGATGGAACTAGCTAGTGTTCCAAGGAAAAATCTAGCTAGTGTTTTATGGAAGGAAGTATATAGTGTTCTATGTATGGAACTTCTTAGTGTTTCATGAAAGAAACTAGCTAATGTTCCATGGAAGGAACTAGTTAGTGTTTCATGGAAGTAGCTAGTTAGTGTTCCATGCTATTACTAGCTAGTGTTCCTTGAAAAAACTATCTAGTGGTCCATGGAAGTATCTAGCAGTTGTTCTATGGAAGGAACTATCTAGATTTCCATGAAAGAAACTACGTAGGGTTTCATGGAAGTAACTACATAATGTTCCATGGAAGGAACAAGCTAGTGGCCCAGGAAAGGAAGTAGTTAGTGTTCAAGGGAAGGAACTATCTAGTAATCCATGGAAGGAACTAGCTATTCAATCACGGCATAAAATATTTATTGTTCCATGGAAATAACTAGATAGTGTTCCAAAGAAGGTACTAGGTAGTGTTCCAAGGAAAAAATTAGCTAGTGTTTCATGGAAGGAACTAGCTAATGTTCCATGGAAGGAATCACTTAGTGTTACCTGGAAGGACCTACCTAGGGTTGCATGGAAGAAAATAGTTAATGTTCCATGGATAGATGTATATAATTTTCCATAAAAGAAACTAGCTAGTAATTCTTGGAAGGAAATATTTAGTGTTCCATGAAAGGGATTACTTAGTGTTCCATGGAAAGAACTAGCTAGTGTTCCATGTAAGGAACTACTAAATGTCCCATAGGAGGAAGTAGCTAGTGTTCTATGAAAGAAACTAGGTAGTGTTCCAAGGAAATAAATAGCTAGAGTTACATGGAAGGAACTAGCTAATGTTCCATGAAAGGAATCACTTAGTGTTCCCTGGAAGGACCTACCTAGAATTCCATGGAAGAAACAAGCTAATGTTCCATGAATAAACCTACAGAGTGTTCCATAGCAGAAACTAGCTAGTAATTCTTGGAAGGATCTATTTAGTGTTCCATGGAAGGGATTACTTAGTGTTCTATGGAAGGAACTAGATAGTGTTTTGCGGAATGTACTACTAAATGTTCCATAGAAGTAACTTGCTAGTGTTCCATGGAAGAAACTAGCTAGTGTTCCAAGGAAAGAAATAGTGTTTCATGGAAGTAATTAGCTATTGTTATATGGAAGGAACCACTTAGTGTTTTACGGAACAACCTACCCTGAGTTCCATAGAAGAAACTAAAAAGTGTTCCATTGATGGAACTACTTAGTGGTCCTTTGAAGGAACTACCTAGTAATTCTTGGAAGAAACTACTTAGTGGTCTATGGAAGGGTATACTTAGTGTTCTATGGAAGGAGATACATAGTGTTCCGTGGAATTAACTAGATAGTGTCCCATGGGTGGAACAAGCTAGTGTCCCATGAAAGCAAATACATATTGTTTCATAAAAGGAGCTACTTATTGTTCCCGGCAAAAAAACTTGCTAGTGTTACATGGAAGGAACTACTTAGTGTTCATGGAAAAAACTACTTAGTGTTTCATGGAAGGATCTAGATAGTGTTTCTTGGAAAGAACTAGCTAGTGTTCCATGGACGGAGCTACTTAATGTTTCATGGAAATATTTAGCTAGTGTTCCATGGAAGTTACTACTTAATGTTCCATGGAAGAAAAAACTTAGTGTCCATAAAAATAACTAGCTAGTGTTCCATTGAAGGAACTACTTAGTGTCATGGAAGGATTTACTTAGTGTTTTATAGAAGGAACCAGCTAGTGTTCTATGGAAGGAAATATTTAGTGTTCCATGGAAGGAACTAATTATTGTTCAAGGAAAAAAACTAGCTAGTGATCCATGGAAGGAACTAGCCAGTGTACATTAAAGGAACTACTTAGTGTTCAATGGAAGGAACTACTTAGTGTTCCATGGAAGGAACTAGATACTGTTACATGGAAGAAAGTATTTAGTGTTCCATAGTAAAAACTACCTAGTGTTCCATTACAGGAACTGGCTAGTGTTCCATGGAAGGAATTAGCTAGTTCCCATTTAAGGAACTAGCTAATGTCCCATTGAAGAAACTACTTAGTGTTTCATGGAAGGAAATATATGGTGTTCCATGCAAAGAAAAAGCTAGTGTTCCATGGAAGGAACTAGATAGTGTTACAAGGAAAGAAATAACTAGTGTTTCATGGAAAGAACTAGCTAGTGTTCCATGGAGGAACCATTTAGTGTTCCATGGAAGGACCTACCTAGAGTTCCATGGAAGAAACTAGCTAGTGTTTTATGGATGAAACTACCCATTGTTCCATTGAAGAAACTAGGTATTAATTCTTGGAAGAAACACCTTAATGTTCCATGGAAAAAAACTAGTGTTCCATGGTAAAAACTTACTATGTTCCATGGAAAAAAATAGCTAGTGTTTCATGGAAGAAACTACCTAGTGTTCCATGGTAAAAACTAGCTAGTGTTCCATGGAAAGAAATAGCTAGTGTTCGATGGAAGCAACTGGCTATGTCCCATGGAAGGAACTGGCTAGTGTCTCATGGAAAGAACTACATAGTGTTTCATGGAAGGTAATTTTTAATGTTCCATGGAAGTAACTAGCTAGTGTTCCATGGAAGGAACTAGCTAGAGTTCCATGGAAAAACTACTTAGTGTTCATGGAAGGAACTTCTTTGTGTTGCATGGATGGAACTAGCTAGTGTTCCATGAAAGGAACTAACTAGTGTTCCATGAAAGGAACGACTTAGTGTTCAATGGAAAGTACGCGCTAGTGTTTCATGAAAGAAATTACTTAGTGTTTCACAAAAAGAACTAGCAAGTGTTTCATCGATGGAACTTCTTAGTGTTTAATGGAAGGAACTAGCTAGTGTTTCATGGAAGAAACTACTTAGAGTTCCATAAAAGAAAATACTTATTGTTCCATGGAAGGAAATAGTTAGTGCTCCATGGAATGGACAGCTTAGTGTTTTATTGAAGCAACTACTTAGTGTTCCATGGAAGGAACTACTTAATGTTCCATTGAAGGAAATAGCTAATGTTCCATGGAAGAAACTACTTAGTGTTCCATGGGAGAAACTAGCTGGTGTTCCAAGAAAGAAACTAGCTAGTGTCTCATTCCAAAGAATGAAATAGCTAGTGTTTTATGGAAGAAACTAGCTTGCGTTCCATGGAAGGAATAACTTAGTGTTCCATGGAAGGACCTATCTAATGTTCCATGGAAGAAACTAGTTACTGTTCCATGGATGTAACTACTTAGTGTTCTATAAAAGGAACTATCTAGTAATTCTTGAAAAAAACTACTTACAGTTCCATGGAAGAGATTACTTAGTGTTCCATGGAAGGAAATATCTAGTGTTCTATAGAGGCAACTGCTTTGTGTTCCATGGAAAAACTATCTAGTGTTTCATGGAAGGAACTACTTAATGTTCCGTGGAAGGAACTAGCTAGTGTTTCAAGGAAGAAACCACCTAGTGTTCCAAGGAAAGAAATAGCTAGTGTTTCATGGAAGGAACTAGCTTTTGTTCCATTAAAGAACTACTAAGGGTTCTTTGGAAGAAACTAGCTTTATGAAAAGAAGTAGCAAGTGTTTCTTGGAAGGAACGACTCAGTGTTCCATGGAAGAAGCTAGCTAGTGTTCCAATGAAGGAAGTATTTAGTGTTCCAATGAAGTAAGTACTTAGTTTCCCATGGAAGAAAGTATCTAGTGTTCCATGGTAGGAACGACTTAATGTTCAATGGAAGGAACTAGCTAGTGTTCCATGGAAGAAACTAGCTAGTGTTTTATGGAAGGAACCACTTATTGTTCCAAGAAAGGACCTACCTAGATTTCTATTTTAGAAACTAGCTATTGTATATGAAAGGAACAAGCTAGTTTTCCATCGATTGAACTACTTAGTGTTCCATGTACAAAACTGGCTACTATTCCATGAAAGAAACTAGCTAGTGTTTGAAAGAAGTAGCTAGTTAGTGTTCCATGGAATGAACTACTTAGTGTACCATTGAAGGAACTAGCGAAACTACTTAGTGTTCCATGGAAAAAATTACTTATTGTTCATTGGAAGGAACTAGCTAGTGTCCATGGAAGGAGCTGCTTACTGTTACTGAACACTAGTAGATTCTTCCATGAAACACTAGCTAGTTCTAGCTAGTTGCTCCCATGAAACACTAGCTTCTTACTTTCATGGAAGTCTACCTGGTTTATTTCATGGAAAATTTACTAGTTCTTTTCATGGAACACTAAGTAGCTTCTTCCATGGAACATTAGCTAGTTCCATCCATGGATCACCTGCTAGTTCCTTCCATGGAACACTAGCTAATTTTTTCCATAAAACTCTAAGTAGTTCCTTCCATGGAACACTAGTAGTATTTTCCATGGAACACTAGCGAATCCCTTCCATGGAACATTAAGTAGTTTCTTCCATAAAACACTAGCTAGGTCAACGCATGAAACTCTAAGTAATTTCTTCTATGGAAAACTAAGTAGTTCCTTCCATGGAACACTAGCTACTTTCTTCTTGGAACACTAATAGTTCCTTCCTTGGAAGACTAAGTAGTTCCTTCCAATGAACACTAAGTAGTTCCATCAATGGTACACTAGCTAGTTTCTTCCATGGAGCAGTAGCTTGTTCCTTCCATGGTACTCTAAGTAATTTCTTTCATTGAACACTAAGTAGTTTTTGTTTTTTGTTTTGGACTCTGTCTAGAATCTTCAATGGAACACTAGTTAGTTTCTTCCATGGAACACTGAGTAGACCCTTACATGGAACACTATCAAGTTCCTTCCATGGACCGCTGAGTAGTTCCTTACATAGAACACTAGCTAGTTCTAACTAGTTCCTTCCAAGGAACACTAGCTAGTTATTACCGTGGACTCTAGGTACCTTTTTCATGGGAAACTAAGTAGTTCTTTCCATGGAACACTATGTAATTTCTTCCAAGGAACACTAGCTAGCTCCTTCCATGGAACACTAGCAAGTTCCTTCCATAAAATACTAGCTATTTTTTTCCATGGAACTCTAAGTAGTTTTTTTCAAGCAAAACTAAGTAATTTTTTTTATGGAACACTAAGTAGTTCTGGCCATAAAACCCTAGCTAGTTCCTTCCATGGATCAGTAGCTAGAATTTTTCATGGAACACTAGTTAGCTCTTTCCATGGAACACTAGACAGTTCCTTCTCTGGAACACTAAGTAGTTCCTTCCCTGGAACAATAACTAGTTCATTTTCTAAAGCACAAGCTAGGTTTTTCCATGGAACATTAAGTAGTGAATTCCATAAAACGCTAAGTAGTTTCTTCCATGGAAAACTAGCTTGTTCCTTCCATGGAACACTATTTATTTCTTTGCATGGGACACAAACTCGTTTCTTCCATAAAACACTCACTAGTTCCTTCTATGGAACACCAGCTAGTTTATTCCATGAAACACTAGCTAGATCCTTCCATGGAACACAACTAGTACCTTCCATGGAACACATCTAGTTCCTTCCATGGAACACAGATAGTTGCTTCCATGGAACACTAGCTAGATCCTTCCATTAAACAATAAGTAATTTCTTCTTAGGAACACTAAGTAATCCTTTCATGGAACCCTAGCGGGTTCCTTCCATGGAACACTAAGTAATTCCTTGCATGAAACACTAGCTACTTGCATCCATGGGACAATACGTAGTTCCTTCCATATAACACTAAGTTTTTCCTTCCATGGAACACTAAGAGCTTACTTCAATGGAACACTAGCTAGTACTTTCAATGGAACACTAGCTGGTACCATTGAACACTAGCTCCTTGCATTAAACACTAGAAAGTTCCTTCAATGGAACACTAATTAGTTTTTTCCATGCAGAACTAAGTATTCTCTACATTGGAACACTATCTTGTTCCTTCCATGGTACACTATGTATTTCATTCAATGGAACACTAAGTAGATTCTTCTCTGGAACGCCAGCTAATTTCTTCCATGCATCACTAGCTAGCACCTTCCATTAAACAGTAGCTAGTCTCTTCCATGGAACAGGAGCTAGTTCCTTCCATAGAAATCTAAGTAGTTTCTTGCATGCAACACAAGCTACTCTCTTCCATGGAACACTAAGTAGTTCCTTCCATGGAAACACTAGCTAGTTACTTTTATGGAACATTTATTCTTACTTCCATCAAAAACTAAGTAGTTTCTTCCATGGAAATTTAGTTAGTTCCTTCCATGGAACACTATTTAGTTCCTTGCATGGAACACTAAATAGTTTCTTCGATGGAACACTAGCTTGTTCCTTCCATGGAACAGTAAGTGGATTCTTCCATGAAACATTAAGTAATTTCTTTCATGGAACACTAAGTAGATCCTTCCATATACCACTTGCTAGTTCTAGCTAGTTACTTCCATGGAACACTACCCAGTTACTTCCTTTGAACTCTAGCTAGTTTCTACCATGGAACAGTAGCTAATTTTTTCCATGGAATTCTAAGTAGTTCCTAAAATGGAACAATAAGTAGTTCCTTCGAGGGAACACTAGCTAGTAACTCCCACAGAACACTAAGAACTTCCTACCATGGAACACTAAGTAGACTTTTTCATGGAACACTAGCTCATTCCATCCATGGAACACTATTTAGTTATTTCCATGGAACACTAGCTAGTTACTTCCGTGGAACTCTCGCTAGTTTTCTCAATGAAAAACTAAGTAGTTCTTTCCATGGAACACTAAGTAGTTTCTTCCAAAAAAAAACTAAGTGGTTCCTTGCATGAAAAATTAAGTAGTTCCTCCATAGAACACTAGCTTGTTTTTTTTTTTTTATGTAACACTAAGTAGTTCCTTCAATGAAACCCAGGCTAGTCCTTTCCATGGAACACAAAGTAATTCCTTCCATGAAACACTAGCCAGATCCTTCCATTGAACACTATCTAGTTCCTTCCATGGAAAACTAAGTAATAATTTCCATGGGACACTAAGTATTCTCTTCCATGGAACACTAATTATTTTCTTCCATGGAACCCTAGCGAGTTCCTTCCATGGAACACTAAGAGGTACCTTCCATGGAACACTAATTAATTCCTTCCATGGGAAACTTACTAGTTCTTTCCATGGAACATTAAGTATCTTCTTCCATGGAACACTAGCTAGTTCCATCCATGGATCACTAGCTAGCTCTTTCCATGGAACACTAGATATTTTTTTCCATGGAACTCTTAGTAGTTTCTTCCATGGAACACTAAGAGTTTTTCATAGAACACTAGCGAGTTCCTTCCATGGAACACTATGTAATCCCTTTCATGAAACTCTAGCTAGTTCCACGCATGGAACACTAATTCCATCCAACGAAAACTATGTAGTTCCTTCCATGGAACACCAAGTAGTTACCTCCATGGAACACTAGCTAGTTCTTCCATGGAACACAACTAGTTCCTTCCATGGAAGACTAAGTATTTTCTTCAATGGAACACAAACTAGATCCTCCATGGAACACTAAGTTGTTCCTTTCAACAAAAACTATGTAGTTCCTTCCATGGAACACCAAGTAGTTACCTCCATGGAACACTAGCTAGTTCTTCCATGGAACAAAACTAGTTCCTTCTATGGAACACTAAGTACTTTCTTCCATGGAACACTAGCCAGTCCCCTCCATGTAACACTAAGTATTTCCTTCAATGGAACACAAACTATATCCTCCATGGAACACTAAGTTGTTCCCTCCATGGAAACTAAGAAGTTTCTTCAAGAGAACACTAGCTAGATTCTTGCATGGAACACTAAGTAGTTCCTTCCATGGAACATTAAGTAGTTTCTTCAATGGAACCCTAGATAGTTCTTTCTAGTTCCTTCAGTGGAACTCTAGCTAGTTACTTTGTTGAAACTCTAGCTAGTTCCTTCGAAGGAAAACTAAGTAGTTCTTACTATTGAACCATATGTAGCCCCTTCCATGGAACACTAGGCATTTCCTTTCATGGAACATTAGCCCGATACTTCCATGGAACATTAACTAGTTCCTTCCATGAAACACCAGCTTGTTCTTAATATGGAGATCTAACTAGTACTTCCGTGAAACAATAGCTAGTTTCTTCCATGGAACACTAGCTAGTTCCTTCCATGGAACACTAGCTAGTTCCATCCATGGAACACTAGCTTGTTTTTTCCTTGAAACACTAGCTGGTTTCTCCCTTTGAACAATAAGTAGTTCCTTTTATAGAACACTAAATAGTTACATCCATTGAACACTAATTAGTTCCGTACATGAAACGCAAGCTGGTTCCATACAATGAACACTAGCTTGTTTTTTCCATGGTACACTAGCTTCTTTCTTCCATGGAACACTAGCTAGTTTCTTCCATGGAACACAGGGCATTTCCTCCCATTGTACACTATCTGCTTTCTTTCATGGAACACTACCTAGTTTCTTCCATGGAACACTAAGCAGTTTCTTCCATGGAACACTAAGTAGTTCCTTGTGTGTAAAACTAAGTAGTTTCTCCATGGACCACTTGCTTGTTTTTTCATGAAACACTAAGTAATTTTTTTCCATGAAACACTAGCTAGTTCCTTCAATGTAACACTAGCTAGTTATTTTCATGGAACACGAAGTCGTTCCTTCCATGGAACACTAGCTAGTTTCTTTCATGGAGCACTACCTTGTTCATTCCATGGAACACTAAGTAATTTCTTCCATGTAACACTAGCCAGATCTTTCCATGAAGCACTAAGTACTTCCTTCCATGGAACACTAACTATTTTCTTCCATGGAACACTACTAGTTTCTTCCATTCAACACTAATTAGTTCCTTCAATGAAACACTAGCTGGTTTCTTCCATAAAACACTAGCTGTTTCCTTCCATTGAACACTAAGTAGTTCCTTTCATGAAAGACTAAGTAATTCCTTCCATGGAACACTAGCTTGTTCTTTCCATGAAACACTAGCTATTTTTCCCATGGAACACTAGCTTGTTTCTTCCATGGAACACTACCAAGTTCCTTCCATGGAACTCTAAGTAGTTCTATCCATGGAACACTATCTATTTCCTTTTATGAAACACTAGATAGTTCCTTCAATGGAACACTAAGTAGTTCCTCCTATGGAACACTAAGTAGTTTTTTCTATGGAACACATTTTTCCTTCCATTGAACACTAGATTGTTCCTTCCTTGGAACACTAGGTAGTTCCTTCAATGGAACACTAAGTATTTTCTTCCCTGGAATACTAGCTATTTTTTTCCATGGATCACTAGCTAGTTCATTCCATGAAACACTAGATAGTTCTTCTTTTGTAACACTACCTAGTTCATTTCCAGGAACACTAGCTAGTTTTTTTTCTGGAAAAATAATTAGTTTCTTTCCTGAAACAGTAACTAGTTCCTTTTTTGAAACACTAGCTAGTTCCTTCCTTGGATTATTAAGTAGTTACTTCCATAAAACCTAAGCAGTTTTTTACATGGAAAACTAGCTAGTTACTTCCATGGAACACTAGCTAGTTCTTTCCATGGAACAGTAGCTAGTTCTCTCCATCGAACACTAAGTATTTTCTCCCAGGGTACACTAACTAGTTTCTACCATGGAACACTAATACTTCCTTTCATGAAACACTAAGTATTCCCTTCAGTGGCACACTAGCTGGTTTCTTCCATAAAAAGCTAGGAGGTTTCTTCCATGAAACACTAACGGTTTCCTTCCATGGAACTCCATGTAGTTCCTTTCATGAAACACTAAGTAGTTCTTTTCATAAAAGACTTGCTAGTACCGTTCATGGAACACAAGCTAGTTCCTTCCATGGAACACTAGTTAGTTTTTTTCATGGAACACTAGCTACTTTTTTCTATGTAACACTAGCTATTTTCTTCCAATGAACACAAGCTAGATCCTTCCATGTTACACTACCTAGTTTCTTCACGGAACACTAGATAGTTCCTTTCATGGAGCAGTAATTAGTTCCTTCCATGGAACACTAAATAGTTCCTTACAATGGACACTATCTATTTCTTTCCATGGAACACTATCTAGTTCCTTCTTTGGAACACTAAGTCATCTCTTCCATGTAACACTCAGTAGTTCCATCCATAGAACACAAGGTTTCCTCCATGGAACACAAGATTTTTTTCTCCATGGAACACTAAGAAGTTCCTTCCAAGGCACACTAGGTACTTCTTTTCATGGATCACTAGCTAGTTCATTCCATAAAATACTAGCTAGTTCATTTTCTGGAACACTAGATAGTTCCTTCCCTGGAACACTAGCTAGTTCCTTTTCTGGAACACTAGCTAGTTCTTTCCATGGAACATTAAGTAGTTACTTCCATTAAACTCTAAGCAGTTTCTTACATGGAAAACTAGCTAGTTCCTTCAATGGAACACTATATAATTCCTTGCATGAAACACTAACTATTTCCTTCCATGGAACACTACTAGTTCCTTCCATGAAACACTAGCTAGTTCCTTCCATGGACCACTAGCTTGTTCCTTCCATGGAACACTAGCTATTTTTTCCATGGAACACTAGCTAGTTTCTCTCATGAAACACAAGGTAGTTCCTTACATAATACACTAGCTAGTTTCTTTATGGAGCACTAATTAGTTTCTTTCATGGAGTAGTAAGTACTTCCTTCCATAAAACACAAACTAGTTCCTCCCATGGAACGCTATCTAGTATCTTCCTTGGAACACTAAGTCATCTCATCCATGTAACACTAAGTAGTTCCATGCAGGGAATTCAAGGTAGTTCCTCCAGGGAACACTAGGTTTTTTTTCTGCTTGGAACCCTAAGTAGTTCCTTCCAAGAAACACTAACAATTTTTTTCCATAGAACACAGGCTAGTTCCTTCCATGGAACACTAAGTAGCTCCCTCCAAGCAACAATAGATATTTCCTTACATGAACATGAAGTAGTTCCTTCCATGGAACACAAAGGAGATTTTTACATGGGACACTAGATAGTATCTTCCATGGAATACAAGCTAGTTTCTTCCATGGAACTCTAGCTACTTCCTTCCATGGAACACTAGGTAGTTTCTTCCATGGAACAATGACAACTTTCTTTCATGAACACTAACTAGTTTCTTCCATGGAACACTACATACTTCCTTCCATGGAACACGAAGTAGTACCCTCCATGGAACACTAGCTATTTCCTTCCATGGAACTCTACCTAGGTCCGTCTATGGAATACTAGCTGGTTCCTTCCATGGTACACTAGCAATTTTCTCCACTAAAAACTAGCTAGTCCCTTCCATAAAACAGTAAGTGGTTTATTTCATGAAACACTAAGTAGTTCCTTCCATCAAACACTAACTAGTTCCTTTCATGAAACACTAGATATTTCCTTCCATGGAACACTAATTAGTGTTTTCCATGGAACACAAAGTAGTTCCTACTGTAGAACACTAAGCAGTTCCTTCCATAAAACAGTAAGTAGTTTTTTCCATGGAACACAAACTGATTTTTTACATCTAACAGTACTTACTTTTTTCCATGGAATATTAAACAGTTAACTTTATGAACACTATGTATTTCACTGCATGGAACACTGAATAGTTCCCTCCATGAAACACTAGCTAGTTTATTTTATTGAAAAACTAGCTAGTTCCTTCCATGAATCACTAAGTAGTTACTTCATAGAACACTAAGTAGTTCATTTCATGAAACACTAGCACGTTCTCTCCATGGAACACTAGCTAGTTCCTTCCATGGAACACTAAGTAGTTCCTTCCATGGAACACTAGCTAGTTTCTTCGATGGAACACAAGCTAGTTCCTTCCATGGACACTAAGTAGTTCCTTCCATGGAACACTAATAGTTCCTTCCATGGAACAATAGCTAGTTCCTTCTACGGAACACTAAGTATTTCCTTGCATGGAACTCTAGCTAGTTGCTTCATTGAAACACAAGCTAGTTTCTTTCATGGACACTAAGTAGTTCCTTTCATGGAACACTAATAGTTCCTTCCATGGAACACTAGCTAGATCTTGCCTTGGAACACTAAGCATTTTCTTGCATGGAACATTAGATAGTTCCTTCATTTGAACAAAAGCTAGTTCCTTCCATGGATACTAAGTAGTTCCTAACATGGAACACTAAGTAGTTCCATCCATGGAACACTAAGTACTTCCTACCATGAAACCTTAGGTAGTTCCTTTCCTGGAACAAAAGCTAGTTCTCTCTATAGAACAGTAAGCAGGTCTTTGCATAAAACACTAGATAGTTCCTTCCATGGAACACAAGCTAGTTCCTTTCATGGAACACAAGCTAGTTCCCTCTATGGAATACTAAGCAGTTCATTGCATGGAACACTAGCTTGTTCTTTCCATGAAACACTAGCTATTTTTCCCATGGAACACTAGCTTGTTTCTTCCATGGAACACTACCAAGTTCCTTCCATGGAACTCTAAGTAGTTCTATCCATGGAACACTATCTATTTCCTTTTATGAAACACTAGATAGTTCCTTCAATGGAACACTAAGTAGTTCCTCCTATGGAACACTAAGTAGTTTTTTCTATGGAACACATTTTTCCTTCCATTGAACACTAGATTGTTCCTTCCTTGGAACACTAGGTAGTTCCTTCAATGGAACACTAAGTATTTTCTTCCCTGGAATACTAGCTATTTTTTTCCATGGATCACTAGCTAGTTCATTCCATGAAACACTAGATAGTTCTTCTTTTGTAACACTACCTAGTTCATTTCCAGGAACACTAGCTAGTTTTTTTTTCTGGAAAAATAATTAGTTTCTTTCCTGAAACAGTAACTAGTTCCTTTTTTGAAACACTAGCTAGTTCCTTCCTTGGATTATTAAGTAGTTACTTCCATGAAACCTAAGCAGTTTTTTACATGGAAAACTAGCTAGTTACTTCCATGGAACACTAGCTAGTTCCTTCCTTGGAACACTATCTAGTCCTTCCATGGAACACTAATATTTCCTTCCATGGAACACAAGCTAGCTCCGTCCATGGAAAAATAGCTAGTTTTCTCCATGGAACACTAAGGAGTTCCTTCCCTTGAACACTAGTTAGTTCCTTTCATGGAACACTATGTAGTTTCTTTCATGGACACTAGATATTTTCTTCCATGGAACACTAATTACTTATTTCTATGGAAGACTAGCTAGTTCCTTCCATGGAACACTAAGTAGTTTTTTTCATAGAACACTAAGTAGTTTCTTCCATGGAACAGTATGCAGTTCCTTTTATGGTACATTAGCTGGTATCTTTCATTTAACTCTAGCTAGTTCCTACCATGGAACAGTAGCTAGTACCTAATAGGAAATACTAAGTTCTAAATGCCATGAAACACTAAGTATTTCTTTCCATGAAACACTAGCTACTGCTTCAATGGAACCCTAGCTATTTTCTTCCATGGAACACTAAGTAGTTCTTTCCATGTAACACTAGTTCGTTCCTTCTGAGGAACAGTATCTAGTTCATTCCATAGAGCACTAAGTATTACCTCCAAGAAACACTAACTGGTTCCTTCCATGGAACACCAGCTAGTTCCTGCTATGGAATACTAAATAGTTTCTTACATGAAACACTAGCTAATTCCTTACATGGAACACTAAGTAATTTTTTTCATGGACACTAGCTAGTTTCTCTGATGAACAAAATCTAATTTTTCCATATAACACTGAGTAGTTCCTTCAATGGAACACTAGCTAGTTTCTTCCATGGAACTCTAGCTGGTTTCTTCCATGGAACACTAAGTATTTTTTTCAATGGAACCCTAGCTAGTTCCTACCATGGAACACTAAGTAATTTTTTCCATGGACATTACCCAGGGTGTCTGAGGAACAAAGTCTAGTTTTTTCCATTGAACACTGAGTAGTTTCTTTCAGGGAACACTAGCTAGTTTTTCTCCATGGAACACTAAGTAGCTCCTTCTATGGAAGAGTACCTTGCTCCTTCCATGGAACACTAAGTAGTTCTTTCCATGGAACACTAAGTTCCTTCCATGGTAAACTAAGTAGTTTCTTTGATGGAACACTAGCTATTTTTTTTCATGGAACACTAGCTACTTCCTTCCATGGAACATGAGCTAATTTCTTCCATGGATCACTTAGTAGTTCTTTTCATGGAACACTAGGTAGCGTTCTATGGAAGGAACTAGCTAGTGTTTCATGGAAGGAACTACTAGTGTTGCATGGAAAAAACTACTTAGTGTTTCAAGGAAGGAACTACCCATTGTTCCATGGAAGGAACTACTTATTGTTCATGGTAGGAACTACTTAGTGTTCCATGAAAAATCTGCTTAGTTTCCATGGAAGGAAACCTACAGAGATTTTTCATGGAACACTAAGTACTTCATTCCATGGAAGGGACTACTTAGTTTTCCATGGAAAGGACTAGATAAGTGTTCCATGGAATGAACCAGCTAGTGTTTCATAGAAGGAACTAATTAGTGTTCCATGAAAGAAACGAGCAAGTGTTCCATGGATGGAACCATGTAGTGTTCCATGTGAGGAACTACATAGTGTTCCATGAAAGGAACTACTTAGTGTTCCAGGAAGGAACTACTTAGTGTTTCATGGAAGGAACTAGCTTGTGATTCATGGAAGGAACTAGCTAGTGTTCCACGGAAGGAGCTACATACTGTTCGGTGGAGAAAACTACATAGTGTTTCATGGAAAAACTATCGAGTGTTCCATGGAAGGAAGTATTTCGTGTTCCAGGAAAGGAACTAGTTAGAGTTCCATTGAAGTAATTAGCTAGATTTCCAAGGAAGAAATTAGCTAATGTTTTATGGAAGAAACTAGCTAGTGTTCCATGGAAGGAACTACTTAGTTGTTCATGGAAAAATATATCTAGTGCTCCATAGATGGAACTAGCTAATGTTTCATGGAAAGTACTACTTAGTGTTTCATGGAAGAAATAAACTAGTGTTTCAAGAAAGGAACTAGCTATAGTTCAGAGAAGGATCTAGGTAGTGTTCCATGGAAAAAACTACTTAGTATTCCTTGGAAGGAATTATCTAGTGTTCCATGAAAGAACTACTTAGTGTTCCATCTGAGAAACTAGCTGGTGTTCCATGGAAGAAACTACTTAGTGTTCCATGCAAGGAAATAATTAGTGTTCAATGTAAGAAACTAGCTAGTGTGCCATGGAAAAATTACTTAGTGTTTCATGGAAGGAATTAGGTGGTGTTCCAGGGGGAAAACTAGGTATTATTCATCGAAGGAACTAGCTAGTGTTCCATGGAAGGAACTTGCTAGTGTTCCATGGAGGAATTATATAGTTTTCTATGGAAGGAAGTAGCTAATTTTCCATGGAAGGAACTACTTAGTGTTGCATGGAAGGAACTAATAAGTGTTCCATGGAAGGAATTGGCTAATGTTTCATGGAAGGAGTAAATAGTTTTCCATGGAGGGAACTACTTAGTGTTGCATAAAAGGAACTAGCTAGTCTTCCATGGAAGAAACTGCCTAGTTTTCCATGGAAGTAACAACAAGTGTTCCAAGGAAGGGCCTAGATAGTGTTTTATGGAAGAAACTAGGTAGTGTTCCAAAGAAGGAACTACTTAGTGTTTCAGGGAAGAAATTAAATAGTCTTCCAGGTAAGTATTTAGCTAGGGTATTAAGGAAAAACTAGCTAGAGTTCCAGGGAAAACTAGATAGTGTTCCATGGTAGGAACTAGCTAGTGTTTCATGGAAGGAACTAGCTAGTGTTCCATGGAAAGAACTACTTAGTGTTTTATGGAAGGAATTAGCTAGATTTCCATGGAAGAAACTTGCTATTGTTCAATGGAATGAACAAGCTAGTTTGCCATGAAAATAACTATGTAGTGTTCCATGGAAGGAACTACTAAGTGTTCCATGGAAGAAACTACTTTGTGTTCAATGGAAGAAACTAGCTAGTGTTCCATGAAAGGAATTCGATTGTGTTCCATGGAAGGAACTACTTAGTGTTCCATGGAAAGAAATACTTAGTGTTCCATGGAAGAAACAAGCTAGTGTTTCATGTAAGATCTAGCTAGTTTTTATGGAAGGAACTAGTTAGTGTTTCATGGTAAGAACTACTTATTGTTTCATGGAAAGAACTGTTTAGTATTCAATGGAAGAGACCACTTAGTGTCCCATGTAAGGAACTAGCTTGTGTTTCATGCATGGAACTGGTAGTCTTCTTTGGAAGGAACTTCTTAGTGTTCCATGGAAGAAAACAGCTATTGATCCATGGATAGTACTACTTAGCATTCCATGAAGGAAACTACTTAGTGTTCCATGGATGGAAATACATGGTGTTTTATGGAATGAACTAGCTAGTGTTCGTTGGAAGGATGTACTTAGTGTTCCATGGAAGGACTACTTAGTATTCTATGGAAGGAACTAGCTAGTATTCCATGGAAGGAACTAGTTAGTGTTCCATGGAAAGATCTACTTAGTGCTCCTTGGAAGACACTAGTTAGTGTTCCATGGAACAAATAAGATAGTGTTCCATCGAAAGCACTAGCTAGTGTTCTACAACAAGAACTAGCAAGTGTTTTATGGAAGGAACTAGGTAGTGTTCCATGAAAGGAAGTTCTTAGTGTTCCATGGAAGGAAATATTAGTTTCCATTGAAGGAACTAGCATGTGTTCCAGGAAAGAAACAACTTAGTGTTCTTGGGAAGAAATTACTTAGTGTTCCAAGAAAGGAAATTGCTAATGTTCCATGGAGAAAACTAGCTAGTGTTCCATGAAGGAACTAGCTAGTGTTCCATGGAAGGAATTAGATAGTGTTCCATGGATAGAACTACTTAGTGTTCCATGGGAGAAACTAGCTGGTGTTCCATGGAAGGAACTAGCTAGTGTTCCATGGAAAAAACTACTTTTTGTTCTGAGGAAGGAATTAGCTAGTTTTCCTTGGTAGGAACTGGCTAGTGTTCCAAGAAACGAACTAGCTAGTGTTCCATGGAAGAAACTAGCTAGTGTTCCATGGAAGGAACTACTTAGTGTTCCATGGAAGGATCTAGTAAGTGTTCCAAGGAAGGAACTAGCTAGTGTTCCAGATAAGGAATTAGCTAGGGATCCAAGGAAGAAACTAGCTAGAGTTCCAGGGAAAAACTAGCTAGTGTTCCATGGTAGAACCTAGCTAGTGTTCCTTGGAAGGAACTACTTAGTGCTCCGTGGAACTAACTACTTATTGTTTCTTGGATGGAAATACTTACTGTTCTGTGGAAGAACTAGCTACTGTTCCATGGAAAGATATAGTGAGTGATCCATGGAAGTCACTAGTAAGTGTTTCATGGAAATAAATTACATAATGTTCTATTGTTGAAACTAGATAGGTTTTCATGGAGGTAACTACCTAGTTTATCATGGACAGAAGCAGTTTTGCGTTTTGTGAAAAAACTACTTAGTGTTCAATGGAAGGAACTACTTTGTGTTTTATGGAAGGAATTATCTAGTGTTCCATGGAAAAAACTATCTTGTTCCAATGAAGGAACTAGTTAATGTTGCATGGAAGGAACTAGTTAGTGTTCAATGGAAGGATCTAGCTATTGTTCCATGGAGGGATCTAGCTAGTGTTCCATGGAATGAACTACTTAGTATTCCATGAAAGGAACTAGCTAGGTATCCATTGAAGAAATTAGCTAGTGTTGCATGGTAGGAAATACTAGTGTTCCAGGGAAGTAACTTGCTATTTTTCCATGGAAGGAACTAGCTGGTGTTTCTTGGAAAGAACTAGCTTGTGTTCCTTAGATGAAACTATTTAGTGTTCCATGGAAAGAACGAACTAGTGTTCCATGGAAGATCTATTCAGATTTTAATGAAAGGAAATTGCTAGTGTTCCATGGAAAAAACTAGCTAGTGTTCCGTGAAAAGAACAAGCTAATTATTCAAGGGAGGAACTAGCTAGTGTTCCATGGAAGGAACTACTTATTGTTCAATGGACGGAACAAGCTAGTGTTACATGGATAAAACTAGCTAGTATTACAAAGAAGTAACTCCTTAGTATGCCCTGGAAGGAACTACCTGGTGTTCCATGAAAAGAACTAGCTACTGTTGGATGGAAAGATCTATCTAGTGTTCTGTAGAAAGAACTACTTAGTGTTCCATGGAAAAAACTACTTAGTGTTTCATGGAAGGAACTAGTTAGTGTTCCATGGGAGATCCTAGCTAGTGTTCCAAGGATGGAACTACTTAATGTTCCATGGAAGGATGTTCTTAGATTTCCGTGGAAGAAACCAGCTAGTGATATATGGAAGGAATCTTGTAGTGTACATAGAAGGAACTACTACGTGTTGCATAAAGGGAACTACTGTGCAACAGGGAGGGAAATGCTTAGAGTTTCATGGAAGCAATTAGGTAGTGTTCCATGAAAAAAAAATAGCTAGTGTTCCATGGAGTGACTTATTTAGTGTTCCACGGAGGGAACTACTTAGTGTTCCATAGACGAAACTACTTATTCTTGTAAGGAAGGAACTAACTAGTGTTCCATAAAAGAAACTCCTTTTTGTTCCATGGAAGAAACTTGCTAGTGTTCCATGGAAGAACCTACTTAGTGTTCCATGGAAGGACCTAGCGAGTGTTCCATGGAAGACACTCACTAGTGTTTCATGGAAGGAACTACTTATTTTTCCATGGAAGGAATTACTTCGTGTTCCATGGAAGGAACTATTTAGTATTCCATGGAAGGAACTACTTTGTGTTCCATGGAAAGAATCACTGAGTGTTCCATTGAAGGAACTAGCTAGTGTTCCATGGTAGGAACTACTTAGTGTTTTATGGAAGGACCTAGCTAGTTGTCCATAGAAGGAGATATTTAGTGTTCCATGGTAGTAACAAGGTAGTGTTCCATGGAAGGACTAGCAAGTGTACCATGGAATTATCTAGATAGTGTTCCATGGATGAAACTACTTAGAGTTCCATGGCAGGAATTAACTGGTGTTCCATGGAAAATTCTTGCTAGTGTTCTATAAAACAAACAAACAACAACAACAAAAAACTTCTCAGTGTTCCATGGAAGAAGCTGCTTAGTGTTCCTTGGATGGAACAAGCTACTGTTCCATGAAAGGAACTGCTTAGTGTTCCATAAAAGGAACTACTTAGTGTTCTAAGGAAGGAACTACTTAGTGTTCCATGGAAAAAACTAGCTAGTATTCCGTGGAAGGAACTAGCTAGTTTCCCATGGAAAAAAATAATGTTCCATGGAAGAAACTAATAAATGTTCCAAGGAAGAAACTACTTAGTGTTCTATGGAAGGAAATACTTAGAATTCCATGTAAGGAAATACTTAGTGTTCCATGGATGGAACTACTTAGTGTTCTATGGAAAAAACTACTTAGTGTTCCATGGAAGAAACTACTTATTGTTCTATAGAAGAAAATAGCTGGTGTTCCATGCAAGGAACTTGCAAGTGTCCAATGGAAGGAACTACTTAGTCTTCCATGGATGGAACAAGTTAAGGTTTCATGGAAAGAATTACTTAGTGTTCCATGAAAGGGTCTAGCTAGTATTCCATAAAAGGAACTACTTACTGTTCCATAGAGGAAACTAGTTAGTGTTCCATGGAAAAAACTAGCTAGTGTTCCATGAAAGGAAATACTAAATGTTCAATGGAAGAAACTACTTAATGTTCCATGAAAGGAACTAGGTAGTGTTCCATGGAAGGACCTACATAGTGTTCAATGGATAAAACTAGTTAATGTTTCATGGATGGCACTACTTAGTGTTTCATGGAAGGAAATACCTAGTGTGCCATGTAGGGGACTAGCTAGTGTTCCATGGAAGGGACTGGTTAGTGTTCCATGGAAGAAACTATTTAGTGTACAATGGAAAAAACTAGCTAGTGTTCAATGGAAGGATCTACCTGGTTTTTCATGGAAGGAACTGCTTATGATAACATGGAAGGAACTAGCTAGTGTTCCATAAAACAAACTAGCTAGTGTTCCATGGAAGGGACTACTTAGTGTTCTGTGGAAAAAAGTAATTAGTGTTCCATGAAAGAAACTAGCTAGTGTTCAATTGAAGGAACTAGCTAGTGTTCCATGGAATGAACTAGTTAGTGTTCTATGGAAGAAAGTTGTTAGTGTTCCCTGGATGGAACTACCTAGTGTTCCATGGAAGGAACTAACTAGTGTTCCAGGGAAGGTACTAACTAGTATTCCACCAAAGGAACTAGCTAGCGATCCATGAAATAAAAAATCTAGTGTTAAATAAAAGAAACTACATAGTATTCCATGGAAGGAACTAGCTAGTGTTTCATTGAAAGATCTAGCTAGTTTTCTATGGAATGAAGTACATAGTGTTCCATTGATCGAACTTTTTCGTGTTCCATGGAAGGAACTAGGTAGTGTTTCATGGAAAATACAAGTTGTGTTTCATGGAAAAAACTACTAAGTGTTCCGTGGAAGGAACTACTTAGTGTACCATGGAAGGAGTTAGCTAGTGTTCCATGGAAGAAACCACTTAATGTTGCATGGAAGGAACTATGTAGATTTTCCTGGAAAGAACTAGCTAATGGTCCATGGAAGGAACTAGCTAGTATTCCACGGAAGGAACTAGCTAGTATACAATGGAAGGAACTAGCTAGTGTTCCATGGAAGGGACTACTTAGTGTTCCATGGAAAGAACTGTGTAGTGTTCCATGGAAGGAACCAGCTATTGTTCCATGTAAAAAATTACTTAATGTTGCATGGAAAAAACTCCTTACTGTTCCATGGAAGAAAATAGCTAGTGTTCCATGGAAGGAACTAGCTAATGTTCCATGGAAGGAACTATGTAGTGTTTCCTGGAAAGAACTAGCTAATGTTCCGTGGAAAGAACTGGCTTGTGTTCCATGGAAGGAACTAGCTAGTGTTCCTCAGAAATAACTAGCTAGTGTTCCATGGAAGAAACTAGCTAGTGTTCCATGGAAGAAACTAGCTTGTGTTCCAGAAAAGATAATACTTTATGTTTCTTGGAAAAAAACCTTAGTGTTCAATGAAAGAAACTACTTAGTGCTCCATGGAAGGAAAAGGTTATTGTTCTGTGGAAGGAAGTCCTTAGTGTTCCATGGAAGAAACTAGTTAGTGCTCCAAAGAAACAACTAGCTAGTGTTCCAGGAATGGAATTAGTTAGTATTCCATGGAAGAAACTAGCTAGTGATTCATGGAAGGAACTACATAGTGTTCCATGGAAAAAACTATCTATTGTGCAATGGAAGGAAATAGCTAGTGTTCCATGTAAGGAACTAGCCAGTGTTCCATGAAAGGAACTAGCTAGAACTAGCTAGTGTTTTATGGAAGAAACTACTCAGTGTTCCATAGAAGGAACTACTTAATATTCTATGGAAAGGACTACTTAGTGTTCCATGGAAGTATCTAGCTAGTGTTTCATGGAAGGAACTACTTACTGTTCCATGGAAGAAAGCAGCTAGTGTTCCTTAAAATGAACTAGCTAGTGTTCCATGGAAAGGACTTCTTAGTGTTCAGTGGAAAAAAATGATTAGTGTTCCAGGGAAGGTACTAGCTAGTATTTCAACGAAGGACCTAGCTAGTGATCTATGGCATAAACAGACTAGTGTTCCATGGAAGGAACTAGATAGTTTTCCATGGATGGAAGTAGCTAGTGTTCCATGGAAAGATGTAGCTAGTGTTTTATGGAAGAAATTTCATAGTGCACCATGGATCGAACTTCTTAGTGTTCCATGGAAGGAACTAGTTAGTGTTCCATACAAGGAACTAACTAAAACTAGCTAGTAGTCCATGAACGAAACTGGTTAGTTTTCCATGCAAGAAAATAAATAGTGTTCCATGGAAAAAACTTGCTAGTTTTCCATGGAAGAAACTACTTAGGGTTTCATATAAGTTAATACTTAATGTTCCATGAAAGGAACTAGCTAGTGTTTCATGAAAGGAACTAGTTAGTGTTTCAGGGAAGAAACTACTTAGTGTTTCAGAGAAAGAACAAGTTTGTGTTCCAGGAAAATGACTATCTAGTGTTCTAGAGATGGAACTAGCTAATATTCCATGGATGGAAATAGCTAGTGATCCATGGAAGGAACTATGTAGTGTTTCATGGAAAGAACTAGCTAATATTCAAAGGAAGGATTTACCCAGTGTCCATGGAAGGATCTACTTTGTATTCCAGAAAAGAAAATACTTTATGTTCCCTGGAAGGAACTACTTAGTGTTCAATGGAAGGAACTACTTAGTGCTCCATGGAAGGAACTAGCTAGTGTTCCATGGGAAAAAAAGTTACTGTTCCATGGAAAGAAGTACTTAGTGTTCCATGCAAGGAACTAGTACTGCTACAAAGGAAGAAATATCTTGTGTTACAGGGAAAAAACTAGCTAGTATTCCATGGAAGAAACTAGCTTGTGATTCATGGAAGAAAGTATCTACTGTTCAATGAAAGGAATTAACTAGTGTGCCATGGAAGTAACTAGCCTTTGTTTCAGGAAAAAAACTACTTAGTGTTCCATGGAAAAAACTAGCTAGTGTTCCATGGATGGGATAAGTTAGTGTTCAATGGAAGGAATTACCAATGTACTATGGAAGGAAGTAGCTAGTGTTCCATGGAAGGAACAAGTTAGTGTTTAATGGATTGAATTACCAGTGTTCCATGAAAAAATCTACTTAGTGTTCCATGGAAGGAACTACTTAGTGTTCCATGGAAGGATCTACCTAATGTACCATGTAAGGAACTTCTTAGTGTTCCATGGGTGGAAATACTTAGTGTTTCAGAAAAGGAACTAGTTAGTGTTCCAGGAAAAGAACTAGATAGTGTTCCAGGGAAGGAACGACCTCATATTCCATGGAAGGAAATAGCTTGTGATTCATGGAAGTAACAAAGTAGTGTTCCCTGGAAGATCTAGATAATATTCCATGGAAAGAACTAGCTAGTGTTACATGGAATAAACTAGCTAGTGTTCCTCGCAAGAAAATAGCTAGTTTTCCGGGGCATATTTGGCTAGTGTTCCATGGAAGGGACTACTTAGAGTTCAATAGAAGAAATTACTCAGTGTTCCATGGAAGAACTACTAGTGATCCATGGAAGAAACTAGCTAGTGTACCATGGAAGGAACTTCTTAGTATCACCTGGAAGAAACTACTTAGTGTTCCATAGAAAAAAACTACGTAGTGTTCCATGGAAGGAACTGTTTAGTGTTTCATGGATGGATATACTCAGTGTTCCATGGAAGGAACTACTTACTGTTCACTGGAATAAACCGGCTAGTGTAGAATGGAAAAAATAGATAGTATACGATTGAAGAAGCTACTTTGTGTTCCATGGAAGGAACAATGTAGTCTTCCATGGAAGGAAACACTTATGTTCCAAGGAAGGAACAACTTTGTGTTCCATGGAAGGAACTAGCTAGTGTTCAATGGATAAAACTAGTATTCCATGGAAGGAAGTAGCTAGTGTTCCATGGAAGGAACAAGCTAGTATTCCAAGGAAGAAACTACTTAATGTTTTATGGAAAGAAGTACATACTCTTCCATGGAAGGATCAAGGTAGTGTTCCATGGAACGAACTATCTAGTGTTCCCTAGAAGAAACTCGCTAGTGTTCCATGGAAAAAACTAAATAGGGTTTCATGGTAGGAACTAGCTAGGGTTTTATGGAAGAAACTATCCAGTGTTCCATGAAAGGAACTACTTTTTGTTCCATGGATGGAAGTACTTAGTGTTAAATGGAAGGAATTAGCTAGTGTTCCATGGAAGGAATAAGTTTGTGTTTCATTGAAGGAAGTACTTAGTGTTCCATGAAAGGAACTAACTAGTGTTCTAAAGAAGGAGCTTGTTAGTGTTCCATGGAAGGAACTAGCTAGTGTTCCATGGATGTATCTAGCTAAGTTTCCATGAAAGGAACAAGTTAGAGTTCCATTGAAAAATTACTTAGTGTTCCATGGAATGAACTACTTAGTGTACCATGGAAGGAACTAGGTAGTCTTCAATGGAAGAAACTAACTAGTGTTCCATGAAATGGACTACTTAGTGTTAAATGGAAGGAACTACTTAGTGTTCCACGGAAGAACTACTAGTGTTCCATGGAAGGTACCAGCTAATGTTCCATGGAAGAAACTTCATAGTATTGCATGGAAGCAACTACTTAGTGTTACATGGAAGGCATTAGCTAGTGTTCTATAAAAGAAAATACTTAGTGTTCCATAGAAAGTACTACTTAGTGTTCCATGGCGGGAACAATGTACTGTTCAATGGAAGGAATTACTTAGTGTTCCATGGAAGGAACAACTTAATGTTCCAAGGAAGAACTAGCTAGTATTCCATGCATAAAACTAGTTAGTGTTCCATGGATGGCACTACATTGTGATCAATGGAAGGAACTACTTAGTGTTCCATGAGGGGACTGGCTAGTTTTTCATGGAAGGAAGTACTTAGTGTTCCATAGAAGAAGAAACTAGCTAATGTTCACTCGAAGGATCTAATTAGTGTTCCAAAGAGGGAACTAGTTATTGTTTTAGGGAAGGATCTAGCTTGTGTTCCAGGGAAGGAACTAGCTAGTATTCCATGGAAGAAACTAGCAAGTGATCCATGGAAGAAACATGCTAGTGTTTTATGAAAGGAATTAGCTAGTGTTTCATGGACGTAACTAGCTAGTGTTCCATGGACGGAACTAGCTAGTGTTCCATGGAAGGAACTAGCTAGTTTGCCATAGAAGAAACTAGCTCATGTTACATGGAAGGAACAAGTTAGTGTTATATGGAAGCAAGTACTTAGTGTTCCATTGAAGGAACTAGCTATTGTTCCACAGAAGGAGCTTGTTAATGTTCCACTGATGGAACGACCTAGTGTTCCATGGAAGGTGTTACTTAGTTTTTGGTGGAAAATACTAATTTGTGTTCCATGAAAGAAACTAGCTAGTGTTCAATGGAAGGAACTAGCTAGTGTTCCATTGAAGAAACTAGAGAGAACTTGCTAGTGTTCCTTGGAGGGAGCTACATATTGTTCCATGAAAGACAGTACTTAATGTTCCATAAAAGGATCTATATAGTGTTCCATGGAAGGAACTACTTAGTGTTTCATGGATGAAAATACTTTACGTTCCATGTAAGAAACAGTCTAGTGTTCCTTGGAACGAAATAGTTAGTGTTCCATAGAAAAAAACAACTGTGTTACTTGGAAGGAACTAGCTATTTTCCAATTGAAGTAACTAGCTAGTGTTCCATGGACGAGACTACTTAGGGTTCAATAGAAAGAACTATTTAGTGTTCAATGGAAGAAATACCAGTGTTCCATGGAAGGAACTTCTTAGTATTGCATGGAAGGAACTACTTAGTGTTCCATAGAAAGAACTACTTAGTATTCCATGGAAGGAACTGTCTAGTGATCTATGGAAGAAACTACTTAGTGTTTCATGGAAGGACATACTTAGTGTTCCATGGAAGGAACTACTTCCTGTTCTCTGGAATAAACCTGCTAGTATTGAATGGAAAAAACTAGATAGTATACAATTGAAGAAACTACTTTGTGTTCCATGGAGAGAACAATGTACTGTTCCAGAAAAGGAATTACTTAATGTACCATGGAAGGAATGACTTAGAATTTCATGGAAGGAACTAGCTAGTGTTCAATGGATAAAACTAGTTAGTGTTACATGGATGGCACTACTTAATTTTCCATTGAGGGGACTAGATAGTGTTTTATGGAAGGAAGTAGTTAGTGTTCCATGGAAGAAACTAGATAGTGTTCCATGGAAGAAACTCTCTAGTGTTCCATGGAAGAATCTACTTAGTGTTCCATGGAAGAAACTAGCTGGTGTTCCATGGAAGGAACAAGTTTGTATTCAATGGAAGGAATTCCATAGTGTTCCATGGAAAGAACTACTTAGTGTTCCATGGGACAAAGTAGCTAGTGTTCCATGGAAAAAATTGCTCAGTGTTGCAGTGAAGGAAGTACTTTTCGTATCATGGAAAAAAAAATAGCTAGTGTTCCATAGAAGAAAATACCAAGTGTTCCATGGAAGAAACTAGTTAGTGTTCCATGTAAGTAACTACTTAATGTTCCATGGAAGGAACTACCTAGTGTTTCGGAAAATGAACTTGGTAGTTTTCCAGGGAAGGAAATACTTAGAGTTCCAGAGAAGAAGTAGATAGTGTTCCAGGGAAAGAACTAGCTAGTGTTCGAGGGAAAAATCAACTTAATGCTCCAAGGAAGGAAAGAGATAGTGATCCATTGAAGGAACTATCTAGTGTTCCATGGATGAAACTTGCTAGAGTTACATGTAAAAAACTAAATAATGTTCCATAGTAGCAACTAGTTAGGGTTTTATGGAAGGAACTATCTAGTGTTCCATGAAAGGAACTACTTTGTGTTCCATGAATGGAAGTACTTAGTGTTCCATGGAAGAAATTATCTAGTGCTCCATGAAAGAAACTAGCTACTTTTCGAAAGAAGGTGCTAGTTAGTGTTCCATGGAAGGAACTAGCTAGTGTTCCATGGAAGGAACTAGCGACTGTTCCATGGATGTATCTAGCTAGGGTTCCATGAAAGGAACAAGTTAGTGTTCCATAGAAAAAATTACATAGTGTTCCATGGAATGAACTACTTAGTGTACCTTGGAAGGAACTAGCTAAACTAGATAATATTCCAAGGAAGAAACTAGTTAGTGTTCATTGGAAGGAACTAGCTAGTGTCCATGGAAGTAGCTAATTACAGTTACTGAACACTAGTAGATTCTTCCATGGAACACTAACTATTTCTAGCTAGTTACTTCCATGAAACACTAGCTTCTTACTTCCATGGAACTCTACCTGGTTTATTCCATGAAAAGCTTACTAGATCTTTCCATGGAATTCTAAGTAGCTTCTTCCATGAAACACTAGCTAGTTCCAACCATGGATCACCTGCTAGTTCCTTCCATGGAACACTAAGTAGTTCTATCCTTGGAACACTAGCGAATCCCTTCCATGGAACATTAAGTAGTTCCATCCATGGAACACTATGTAATTTCTTCCATGAAACACTAGCTAGTTCCACACATGAAACTCTAAGTAGTTTCTTCTATGGAAAACTAAGTAGTTCCTTCCATGGAATACGAAGTATTCCTTCCATGGAACACTAGCTAGTTTTTTCCATGGAACACTAATAGTTCCTTCCATGAAACACTAAGTAGTTCCTTTCATGGAACACTAAGTAGTTCCATCAATGGTACACTAGCCAGTTTCTTCTATGGAGCAGTAGCTTGTTCGTTCCATGGAATTCTACGTAATTTCTTCCATTGAACACTAAGTATTTTTTTTTGTTTTTTGTTTTGGACTCTATCTAGAATCTTCGTTGGAACACTAGTTAGTTTCTTCCCTGGAACACTGAGTAGATCCTTACATGGAACACTAGCAAGTTCCTTCCATGGACTGCTGAGAAATTCCTTACATGGAACACTAGCTAGTTTTAACTAGTTCCTTCCAAGGAACACTAGTTAGTTATTTCTGTGGACTCTAGCTACCTTTTTCATGGAAAACTAAGTAGTTCTTTCCATGGGCCATTATGTAGTTTCTTCCAAGTAACACTAGCTAGTTCCACCCATGGAACTCTACCTAGTTCCTTCCATGAAACACTAGCTAATTCTTTCCATGAAACTCTAAGTAGTTTTTTTCAAGCAAAACTAAATAGTTTTTTTTGGGGGGGACACTAGGTAGTTCCTGCCATAAAACCCTAGCTAGTTTCTTCCATGGAACACTAGCTAGAATTTTCCATGGAACACTAGCTAGTTCCTTCCATTGAACACTAGATAGTTCCTTCTCTGGAACACTAAGTAGTTCCTTCCCTGTACCACTAACTAGTTCATTTTCTAAAACTCAAGCTAGTTCTTTCCATGGAATATTAAGTAGTGAATTCCATAAAACGCTAAGTAGTTTCTTCCATGGAAAACTAGCTTGTTCCTTCCATGGAACACTATTTATTTCTTTGCATGGTACACTAACTCGTTTCTTCCATAAAACACTAACTAGTTCCTTCTATGGAACAATAGCTAGTTTATTCCATGTAACACTAGCTAGTTCCTTTCATGGGACATCAGCTAGTTTATTCCATAAAACACTACCTGGTTCCTTCCATGGAACACAGCTAGTTCCTTCCATGGAACAATAAGTAATTTCTTCTTAGGAACACTAAGTAGTCCTTTCATGAAACCCTGGTGGGTTTCTTCCATGGATCATTAATATTTCCTTCCATGGAACACTAAGTAATTTCTTCCATGAAATACTAGCTAGTTTCATCCATGGAGCACTACGTAGTTCCTTCCATATAACACTAAGTATTTCATTCCATGGAACACTAAGGACTTACTTCAATGGAACACTAGCTAGTACCTACCATTGAACACTAGCTCCTTGCATTGAACACTAGAAAGTTTCTTCAATGGAACACTGAGTAGTTTTTCCAAAAGATCTAAGTATTCTCTACCATGGAACACTATCTTGTTCCTTCCATGTTACACTAAGTATTTCATTCCATGGAACACTAAGTTGTTTCTTGCCTGGAACGCCAGCTAATTTCTTCCATGCATCACTAGCTAGCACCTTCCATTAAACACTAGCTAGTCTCTTCCATGGAACAGTAGCTAGTTCCTTCCATAGAAATCTAAGTAGTTTCTTGCATGCAACCCACCTAGTCTCTTCCATGGAACACTAAGTAGTTCCTTCCATGGAAACACTAGCTAGTTACTTTCATGGAACATTTATTCCTACTTCCATGAAAAACTAAGTTGTTTCTTCCATGGGAATTTAGCTAGTTCTTTCCATGGAACATTATTTAGTTCCTTGCATGGAACACTAACTAGTTTTTTCAATGGAACACTAGCTTGTTCCTTCCATGGAACCGTAAGTAGATTCTTTCATGGAACATTAAGAAGTTTCTTTCATGGAACACTAAGTAGTTCCTTCCATAGAACACTAGCTAGTTGTAGCTAGTTCCTTCCATGGAACATTACCCAGTTACTTCCGTTGAACTCCAGCTAGTTCCTAACATAGAACACTAGCTAATTTTTTTTTTTTTTCCAAATCTTTATTGTTGGATGTAAAATGTATTACAGATGTTCCACATTTTTCCCCCATTGACCCCCTCCTCCCCCCTCCCGCCCCCCTCCCACCTTTTCCCACATTATTGTCTGTGTCCATTGGTTATGTATATAAGTTCTTTGGTTTATTTCCTCCCACCCTCCCAACCCCTTTCCCTTTGAGGTTTGTCAGTCTAGCAATGAATTTGTGCTTCTTAATCCCTTCACCTTTTTCACCCATTCCCCCAATCCCCTTCCCAACTGGCAACCACCAAAATGTTCTCTGTATCTATGAGAATGTTTCTGTTCTTCCTGTTCATTTTGTTTGTAGATTCCATTGTTGATAGATATGCATTCATTGCCATTTTGTTTGTTCATACATTTTATCTTTTTCTTCAAAAAGACCCTTCATCATTTCATATAATAATGGTTTGGTGGTGATGAACTCCTTTAACTTTTTCTTGTCTGGGAAAGTTTTTGTATGTCCATCGATTCTAAATGACAGCTTTGCAGGATAGAGTAATTTTGGTTGTAGGTTCTTGGTTTTCATCACTCTAAATATTTCTTGCCACTCCCTTCTGGCCTGCAAAGTTTCTTTTGAGAAATCAGCTGACAGCCTAATGGGTACTCCCTTGTAGGTAACTAGCTGCCTTTCTCTTGCTGCTTTTAATATTCTCTCTTTGTCTTGAACCTTTTGCATTTTGATGATGATGTGTCTTGGTGTGTGCCTCTTGGGGTTCATCTTGTTTGGGACTCTCTGTGCTTCCTGGACTTGTATGTCTGTTTCCTTCACCAAGTTAGGAAAGTTTTCTGCCATTATTGTTTCAAACAGGTTTTCGATTTCTTGTTCTCTCTCTTCTCCTTCGGGCACCCCCAAGATGCGAATGTTGGCACGCTTGAAGTTATCCCAGAGGCTCCTTACTCTATCCTCATTTTTTTGGATTCTTTTTTCTTTTTGCTCTTCTGATTGGGGATTTTTTGCTTCCTTATATTCCAAATCGATGGTTTGCTCCTTGGATCTACATACTCTATTATTGAAGCTGTGTAAATTATTCTTTATTTCAGTTAATGCCTCCTTTAATTCTAACTGTGTATCCATGATTTCTAACTGGTACTTTTTTATGCTCTTGATGCCCTCCCTAAGTTCACTGAGGTTCTCACCAAGTTCATTGAGCATCCTTATAAGCAGTATTTTGAACTCAGTATCTGTTAGGTTGCTTATCTCCCTTTCGCTTAGTTCTTTTATTGGGGTTTTGTTCTGTTCTTTCATTTGGGACCTGTTTCTTTGTATCCTCATTTTGGCTGCCTCCCTGTGTTTGTTCCTGTGTATTACTTAATGAGCGGTATGGGGCTCGCTGAGACCCGGTGCTGCTCGTTTGAAAGAATTTAGGAAAAACCTGAAGCAGGATCCAAGACCGGCCAATCCTATGGTTAAGCAAGTGACAACAGCTTGAAAGTTGTGTGGGGCGGGGCGGGGCGGGGCCTCAGGGAGTCAGCAGGGCGGGGCTACCAGTGCGAGCCAGGTTGCTGGAGTCCCAGATATGGCTTCTGTCTGCGCCCCCGGGAAGGGCTCACCAAAGGAACAAAGGCCTCTTACAGCACGTTTGTCCCCGATGAAGGCCCCTCTCCAGCCCTCGCTCCAGTGCCAAACAGTTTAGTTCTTCCCTGTATGTCTCTGGTGCCCCTGGAGCTGCCTCCCCTCCGAGCTTAGAGGGAGAGAGTCCGATAAGTCCGTGCGCGGGCCCTTTAGGGAGCTGCCTGGGGCTCCCGCCGCCTCAGCCTCCCTGAGCCTCAGTTCCCGCTGGTTTTTCCAGCCAGAAGTTATGGGGACTTCTCTTCCTGGCACTGGAACCCTGAACGGGGCACCTGGTGTGGGGCGGGGACCCCTCAGTCCTCAGGAAGGACCTTCCCAGCCGCGGGAGCCTCCTGATTTTTATCCACCACGCTTGGGTGTGGGACCAGCCCGTCTCGCCGCTGCGCGCTCCGCCACCGCTGCGCCGCCGCTGCGGCCCCTCGCGCCGCCGCCCGTCCTACCGGTCTGGATGTAGCTGCTTTTTTTTTTCCCCTTAGTTCCGTAGTTGTACGACTTCCATTCAGCTTGATTTCAGGCGGTTTTGAATGATGGTTGTTCTTTAGTTTAGTTGTAACTTTGATGTGGTTGTGGGAGGACGCGATACCGCGTTTACCTATGCCACCATCTTGACCGGAAGTCCCCACTAGCTAATTTTTTTCCATGGAACACTAAGTAGTTCCTTAAATGGAACACTAAGTAGTTCCTTTCATGGAACACTAGCTAGTAACTCCCATAGAACACTAAGAACTTCCTTCCATGGAACACTAAGTAATTCCTTCCATGAAACACTTGGTGGTTCCATCCATGGAACACTAGTAGTTCCTTTCATGGATCAAAAAGTAGTTACTTCCCTGAAATACAAATTGATTCTTCCATGTAACACTAGCTAGTTTCTTTCTTGGAACACTAAGTCGATTCTTCCATGGAACACTACGTAGTCCCTTTCATGGAACGCTAGCTAGTTCTATCCATGGAACACAAGCTAGGTCCTTCCATGGAACACTACCTAGTTTCTTCCATGGAACCGTAAGTAGTTCCTTCCATGGAACAATAGCTAGTTTCTTCCATGAAAGACCTAGTAGTTCCTTCCATGGCACACTAAGTAATTCCTTCCATGTAACACTAACTAGTTTTTCCATAAAACACTAACTAGTTTTAGCTAGTTCCTTCCATGGAACACTAGCTAGTTATTTCCCTGGAAATATAGGTAGTTCCTTCAATGGAAAACAAAGTATTTCTTTCCACGGAACACCAGCTAATTTTATCCATGGAAGACTAGCTAGTTTATTCCATGTAATACTAGGTAAATATTTTAATAAAACTCTAAGTAGTTTCTTCCATGTAACATTAACGAATTGGTACCATGAAACACTAGTGTTTCCTCCATGGAACCCTAGGTAATTCTTTCCATGGACCACTAAGTATTTCCTTCCAAATAACACTAAGTATTTTCTTCCATAAAACACTAAGTATTTCCTTCCATGGAACACTAGATAGTTCCTTCCATGGAAATCTAGCTAGTTCCTTCCATGGAACAAAGCTAGATATTTCCATGGAACACAAGATAGTTTCATCCATCGAACACTAAGAAGTTCCTTCCATGGAACACTATATAGTTTCTTCCATGGAATACTAAATAGTTATTTCTATGAAACAGTAAGTAGTTTGTTCAATGGAACACTTAGTAGTTCCATCCATAAACACTAGCTAGCACCTTCCATGGAACAAGAGCTAGATCTTTTCATGGAACACAATCTAGTTCCTTCCATCGAACACTAAGAAGTTCCTTCCATGAAACACTAAGTAGTTTCATCCATGGAACACTAGCTAGTTTCATTCACGGAATGCTAGCTAGGTCCTTCCATATAACACTACCTAGTTCCTTCCATGGTTCACTAAGTAGTTTCTTCCATAAAACACTAAGTAGTTCTTTCCATGGAACACTAGCTGGATCTTTTCATACAACACTATCTAATTCCTTCCATGGAATATTAAGTAGTTACTCTCATGAAACACTAGTTAGATCCTTCCATGGAACACTAGCTGCATCTTTAAATGGAACACTATCTAGTTCCTTCTATGGTACACTAAGTAGTTTCTTCCATGGAACACTAATTAGTTGCTTCCAGGGAACACTAGGAGTTTCTTCCATGTAATACTTGATAGTACCTTCCCTGAAATACTAGCTAGTTCCTTCATTGGAACGCTATGTAGGTCCTTCCATTTAACACTAAGTAGTTCATTACATGGAACACTAGCTAGTTCTTCCCATGAAACACTAGCTAGGTTCTTCAATGGAACACTAGCTATTTCCTTCCATGGGACACTAAGTAGTTTCTTCCATGGGAAAGTAGCTAGTTCCTTGCATGGAACACTAAGTAGTTTTATCTATGGAACACAGGTTAGTTTCTTCCATGGAACACAGCTAGTAGTTCCATGGAACACTAGATAGTTTTTTCCATGGAGCACTAAGTAGTTCCTTCCATTGGACACTAGCTGGTTCCGTCCATGGAACACTAGCTGGTTCCTTCCATCAAACACTAGCTGGTTCCTTCCTTGGAACACTAAGTAGTTCCTTCGATGGAACACTAACTACTTCCTTCCATCGAAACTAGATAGTTTGGTCCATGGAACACAAGCTATTTCCTTCCATGGAACACTAGCTAGTTCCTTCCATGGTACACGAGCTACTTTCTCTCATGTTACATTAGCTAGTTCCGTCACAGAACACTAACTAAATCCTTCCATGGGCAGTAAGTAGTTTTTTCCATGGAACATTATTTAGTTTCTCCCATGGAACACTATCTAATTCCTTTAATAGAACACTAGCTAGTTCCTTCCATGGAACACTAAAGAGTTACTTCCATGGAACACTACAAAGTTTCTTGCAGGAAACAACAAGAAGTTCTTCAATGGAATATAGCTTTTTTATTTTTTCATGGAACACTAAGTATTTTCTTCCATGAAACCCTAGCTAGGTTCTTCCATGGAACACTAGCTATTAATTCAATGGAATACTAAGTATTTCCTTCCATGGAACACTAAGTAGTTCCTTTCATGGAACACTGATTAGTTCCTTCCATGGAACACTAGCGAGGTTCTTCCATGGAACACAATGTAATTCTTTCCATGAAACACTAGCTAGTTTTATTCATGGGCCACGATGTAATTCCTTCCATGAAACACTAAGTAGTTCCTTCCATGGAAAACTAAGTAGTTTCTTCCAGGGAACGTTAACTAGTTCCCTTTATGGAACCCTACTAGTTCCTTCCATGGAACACTAAGTAGTTCCATAGAAAACTAAGTAGTTCCTTCTATGGAACACTAGCCAGTTCCTTCCATGGAAGAATAGTTTTTCGTTCCCTGCAACACTAAGCAGTTTATTCCCTGGACCACTATGTAGTTTCTTCCATGGAACACTAACTTGTTCCTTCCATGGAACATTAGCTAACTCGTTCTATGGAACACTAAGTATTTTTTTCCATGAAACACTAGCTAGTGCCTTCCATGAAAAACTACTAGATCCTTCCATTGAACACTAAGTAGTCCCATCCATGGAACACTAAGTAATTCCTTCCACAGAATACTAAGTACTTTTTCCAAGGAACAGTAACTTGTTCCTTCCATGGAACACTAACTTGTTCTTTCCATTGAACATTAGCTAGTTCCTTCCATGGAACACTGAGTACTTCTTTCCATGGAACACTAAGTAGTTTCTTCCATGGAAAACTTAGTAGTTTCTTCCCTGGAACACTAGCTAGTGCTTTCCCAGGAAAAACAGCTAGTTTTTTCCATGTAACATTAAGTAGTAACTTCCATGAAACCCTAATTAGTTTCCGCCATGAAAAACATGCTAGTTCCTTCCATGGAACATTATATAGCTTTTTGCATGGAACCCTAACTAGTTTCTTCCATACAACACTAACTAGTTCCTTCCATGGAACACTAGCTAGTTTTTTTATGGAACAGTAGCTAGTTCCATTCATGGAACAGTAAGTAGTTTCTTCCAAAAAACACTAAGTAGTTTCTTCAATGGAACACTAGCTATTTCCTTCCATGGAACACTATGTAGCCCCTTCCATGGAACACTAGCTAGTTCCTCCATGGAACACCAAGTAGTTTCTTCCATGGAACACTAAATAGTTCCTTCCATGGAACACTAGCTGGTTTCTTCCATGGAACACCACTATCTCCTTCAATAGAACACTAAGTATTTCTGTCCATGGAACACTAAGTAATTCCATGTATGGAACACTAGCCATTTCCTTCCATGGAACAGTAGCTTGTTCCTTCCATGGAACACTAAGAAGTATTTTCGATGGAACATGAAGTAGTTTTTTCCATATAACAGTAGATAGTTCCTTCCACGGAATACTAAGTATTTCCTCCCAAAGAACAGTAGTTAGTTTCATTTATAAAACACTAAGTAGTTCCTTCCATGGAACACTTATTAGTTACTTCCATAGAACACTAATTTGTTCCTTTCGTGAAACAGTAGCAAGTTTCTTTCATGGAACCTTAAGTAGTTCCTTCCATGGAAGAATATCTAGTTCCTTCCATGAACACTACTAGTTCCTTTCAAGAAACATTAAGTAATTCTTTCCATGGAACACTAAGTAGTTGTTTTCATAGAAAACTAGGTACTTCATGGAACAGTATCTTGTTCCTATCATGAAACACTAATTTGTTTTTTCCATTGAACACTAGCTAGCTCCTTCCATGAACACTAAGTAGTTTTTTTTAAGGAACACTAGGTAGATACCTCCATGGATCACTTGCTTGTTCCATCCATAAATAAGTAAGTTGTTTCTCCCATGTAACACTAGCTTGACACTTCCATTAAACATTAGCTAGTTCCTTCCATGGAACACTAGCTAGTTCCTTCCATGGAACATTAAGTAGTTTCTTTCATGCAACACTAAATTCTTTTTTGCATGAAACACTAGCTAGATCCTTTCATGGAACAGTAAATTTTTCCTCCTTGAAACACTATGTACTTCCTTCCATGGAACACTGACTTATCCCTTCCATGAAACTCTAGGTAATTCTTCCATATAAAACTAAGTAGATTCTGCCCTGAAACACAAGCTAGAACCTTCAATGGAACACTACCTAGTTTCTTACATGTAACACTAGGTAGTTCCCTCCATGGAGCACTAAGTAGTTCCTTTCATGGAACACTAATTAGTTCCTTCCATCAAACACTAGAGAGTTCCTTCCATAAAACACTAAGTAATTATTTCCATGAAACACTAACTACTTCTATCCATGGACCACTAAGTAATTTGTTCCATGTAACACTAAGTAATTCCTTCCAGGGAACGCTAGCTAGCTCTTTCATGGAACACTACTAGTTCCTTCCATGAAACACTAAGTAGTTCCTTCCATGGAAAGCTATGTAGTTCCTTGTATGGAACACTAGCCAGTTTTTTTCATGGAAGAGTAGCTTTTTCGTTCCATGGAACACTAAGTACTTCATTCCATGGACCACTATGTAGTTTTTTCTATGGAACACTAACTTGTTTCTTCCATGGAACATTAGCTAGTTCTTTCCATGGAACACTAAGTATTTTTTTTCCATAGACCAGTAGCTAGTGCCTTCCATGGAACACTGCTAGTTCCTTCCAAGGAACACTAAGTAGTTCCTTTAACGGAACACTATGTACTTCTTTACATGGAACAGTAACTTGTTCCTTCCATGAAACACTCACTTGTTTTTTCCATTGAACACTAGATAGTTGTACTTTTCTCCATGGAATACTAAGTAGTTTCTTCCATGAAATACTTAGTAGTTTATTCCCAGGAACTCTAGCTAGTTCTTTCCCAGGGTGAACAGCTAGTTTTTTTCATGGAACATTAAGTAGTTACATCCATGAAACCCTAAGTAGTTTCTTCCATGGAAAACTTGCTAATTTCCTCCATGGAACACTGTATAGTTACTTGCATGAAACACGAAACAGTTTCTTACATGGAACATTAACCAGTTCCTTCATGGAACACTAGCTATTTTCTTCCATAAAACACTAGTTAGTTTTTCTCATGTGACACTAAGTTGATCCTTCCATTGAACAATAAGTAGTCCCTTCCATGGAATATCAGCTAGTTCCTTCCATGAAACATTAAGTAGTTCTTTCCATGGAACACTAACTAGTTCCTTCCAAATAACAGTAGCCATTTCCGTCCATACAACACAAGATAGTTTCTTCCACGGAACACTAAGTATTTCCTTCCATGGGACACTAGCTAGTTCCTTCCATGGAACACTAAGCAGTTCCTTCCATGGAACATTAATTAGTTTCTTCCATGGAATACTAGATAGTTCTTTCTAGTTCCTTCAATGGAACTCTAGCTAGTTCCTTCCAAGGAAAACTAAGCAGTTCTTACTTTCGAACCATATGTAGTTCCTTCCATGGAATGCTAGGCATTTCCTTTTATGGAACATTAGCTAGATACTTCCATGGAACACTAACTAGTTCCTTCCATGGAACACTAGCTAGTTCCTTCCATGGAACACGAAGGAGTTTTTTCCATGGAACTCTAAGTAGTTCCTTCCATGGAAAATTAGCTAGTTTCTTCTGTGGACCACTACCTGGTTCCTTACATGGTACAATAGTTATTTCCTTCCAGAAAACATTACGTAGTTCCTTCCTTAAACACTAAGTAGTTCCTTCCATGGAACACTGGCAACTTTCTTCTATAAAATAGTAAGTGGTTTCCTCCGTGAAACACTAGCTAGTTCCTCCCAAGAACACCAAATTGTTTCATCCATGCAATACTATCTAGTTCCTTCCATGTAACTCTAATCAGGTCCTTCCATGGAACACTATAGAGGTCATTTCATGGAACACTAGCCATTTCCTTCCATCGAACACTAAGGTGTTCCTTCCAGGATCATTGACTTGTTCCTTCCATAAAACAGTAAGTAGTTTCTTCCATGGAACACTACGTAGTTCTTTCCATTGAACACTAACAAATTTTTTTCCATGGAACACAGGCTAGTTCCTTCCATGGAGCACTAAGTAGTTTACTCCAAGCAACAATAGATAGTTCCTTCCATGAACACTAAGTAGTTCCTTCCATGGAACACAAAGTAGTTTTTTACATGGGACACTAGATAGTCCCTTCCATGGAATACAAGCTAGTTCCTTCCATGGAACACTAGATAGTTTATTCCATGGAAAATTGACTACTTTCTTTCATGAACACTAACTAGTTTCTTCCATGGAACACTACATACTTCCTTCCATGGCACACCAAGTAGTTCCATCCATGGAACACTAGCTAGTACTTTCCATGGAACTCTACCAAGGTCCGTCTATAGAACACTAGCTGGTTCTTTCCATGGAACACTAGCAATTGTCTTTCATTAAAAACTAGCTAGTCCCTTCCATAAAACAGTAAGTGGTTTATTGCATGAAACATTAAGCAGTTCCTTCCATGGAACACTAACTAGTTCCTTCCATGGAACACTAGATGTTTCCTTCCATGGAACACTAATTCATGTTTTCCATGGAACACAAATTAGTTCTTACCGAAGAACACTAAGTAGTTCCTTCCATAGAACACTAAGTAGTTTTTTCCATGTAACACAAACTGATTTTTTACATGGAACACTAGTTACTTCTTTCCCTGGAAGATTAAGTAGTTAACTTTATAAACACTATGTAGTAACCTGCTTGGAACACTAAATAGTTCCCTCCATGAAACACTAGCTAGTTTATGGTACACTAGCTAGCTCCTTCCATGAGTCACTAAGTAGTAACTTCCATGGAACACTAAGTAGTTCATTTCATGAAACACTAGCAAGTTCTTTTCATGGAACACTAGTTACTTCCTTCCATGGAACACTAAGTAGTTCCTTCCATGGACACTAAGTAATTCCTTCCATGGAACAATAGCTAGTTCTTTCCATGGAACACTAGCTACTTTTTTCCATGGAACACTAGCTAGTTTCTTCCATGGAACACAAGCTAGATCCTTTCATGATACACTAGCTGGTTTTTACATGGAACAATAGCTAGTTTCTTCCATGGAACACTAGTTAGTTCCTTCCTTGGAACACTAAGTAGTTTCTTCAGTGGAACTTTGGTGAGTTCTTTCCATGGAACACTAGTTGGTTTTCTTATGGAACTCCAAGTGGTTCCTTTCATAAAATACTAAGTAGTTCCTTCATGGAACACTAGCTATTTCCTTCCATTGACCACTAGCGAATTTCTTCCATGGAACACGAAGGAGTTTTCTCCATGGAACTCTAAGGAGTTTCTTCCATGGAAAATTAGCTAGTTTCTTCCAAGGACCACTAGATAGTTTCTTACATGGTAAAATAGTTATATTCTTCCGGAAAACATTAAGTATTTTCTTCCTTAAACACTAAGTAGTTCCTTCCATAGAAGTCTAGCAACTTTCTTCCATAAAACACTAAGTGGTTTCTTACATGAAACGCAAGATAGTTCCTCCCAAGAACACCAAATAGTTCCATCCATGGAACACTATGTAGTTCCTTCCATGTAACTCTAGCCAGGTCCTTCCATGAAACACTAAATAGGTAATTTCATGGAACACTAGCCATTTCCTTCCCTCGAACACTAAGGAGTTCTTCCCATGATCACTGGCTTGTTCCTTCCATAAAACAGTAAGTAGTTTTTTCCATGGAACACTAAATAGTTCCTTCCACGGAACACTACCAATTTTTTTTCCATAGTACACAGTCTAGATTCTTCCATGGAACACTAAGTAGTTCCCTTCAAGCAACAATAGATAGTTTCTTCCATGATCACTAAGTAGTTCTTTCCAAGGAACACAAAGTAGTTTTTTACATGGGACACAAGATAGTCTCTTCCATGAAATACAAGCTAGTTCCTTCCATGGAACACTAGCTAAATCCTTCCATGGAACACTAGATAGTTTATTCCATGGAAAAATGACTACTTTCTTTCATGAACACTAACTAGTTTCTTCCATGGAACACAACATACTTCCTTCCATGGCACACCAAGTAGTTCCATCCATGGAACACTAGCTAGTTCCTTCCATGGAACACTAAGTAGTTCCTTCCATGGAACACTAGCGAGTTTCTTCCATGGAACACTAGCTAGTTCCTTCCATGGAACATAAGCTAGTTCCTTTCATGGACACTAAGTAGTTCCTTCCATAGAACACTAATAGTCCCTTTGATGGAACACTAGGTATTTCCTTCCATGGAACACTAAGCATTTCCTTGCATGGAACACTAGCTAGTTTCTTCATTAGAACACAAGCTAGTTCCTTCCATGGATACTAAGTAGTTCCTAACATGGAGAACTAATGAGTTCCATCCATGGAGCACTAAGTAGTTCCTTCAATGGAACACTAAATGGTTCCTTCCATGGAACACTATGTAGTTCCTTTCAGGGAACCCTAATGAATTCATTCCATGGAACACTAAGTAGTTCCTTTCAGGGAACCCTAATGAATTCATTCCATGGAACACTAAGTAGTTACTTCCATGGAACACTAAGTAATTCCTTCCAAGAAACGCTACCTAGGTCCATCCACGAAACACTAAGTAGTTTCTTCCATGTAACACGAAATATTTGCTTACATTAATCACTAAGTAATTCCTTCCATGGAACAGTAGCTATTTTCTTCCATGGAACACTAAGTAGTTACTTCCATGAAACACTAAGTAGTATCTTGCATTGAAAATTAGTTAGTTCCTTCCATGGAATAATAGCTAGTTCTTTGCATGGAACACAAATTATTTTTTTCATGTAACACTAGCTACTTCCTTTCATGAAATACTAAGTAGTTCCTTCCATGGAAGATCAGCTAGTTCCTTCCATGGAACACAAGCCAATTCCTTGCATGGAACACAAACTAGTTTTTTCCATGGAAAACTAGCTTGTTCCATCCATGGAACACTATTTATTTCTTTGCATGGTACACTAACGCGTTTCATCCATAAAACACTAACTAGTTCCTTCTATGTAACACTAGCTAGTTTTTTCCATGAAACACTAGCTACTTCCTTTCATGGGACACTAGCTACTTTATTCCATAAAACACTAGCTAGTTCTTTCCATGGAACACAGCTAGTTCCTTCCATGGGACACAGATAGTTTCTTCCATGGAACACTAGCTATTTCCTTTCATGAAACAATAAGTAATTTCTTCTTGGGAACACTAAGAAGTCCTTTCATGGAAACCTAGCGGGTTTCTTCTATGGAACACTAAGTAATTCCTTCCATGAAACACTAAGTAATTTCTTCCATGAAACTCTAGCTAGTTCCATCCACGGGACACTACGTAGTTCCTCCATATAACACTAAGTATTATCTTCCATGGAACACTAAGAACTTACTTCAATGGAACACTAGCTAGTACCAACCATTGAACACTAGCTCCTTGCATTGAACACTAGAAAGTTCCTTCAATGGAACACTAAGTAGTTTTTTCCATGCAGATCTAAGTATTCTCTACCATGGAACATTATCTTATTCCTTCCATGGTACACTAAGATTTCATTCCATGGAACACTAAGTAGTTCTTCCCTGGAACGCCAGCTAATATCTTCCTTGCATCACTAGCTAACATCTTCCATTAAACACCAGCTAGTCTCTTCCATGGAACAGTAGCTAGCTCCTTCCATAAAAATCTAAGTAGTCTTGTATGCAACACAAGCTACTCTGTTCCATAAAACACTAAGTAGTTCCTTCCATGGAAACACTAGCTAGTTACTTTCATGGAACATTTATTCTTACTTCCTTGAAAAACTAAGTAGTTTCTTCCATGGAAATTTAGCTAGTTTCTTCCATGGTACACTATTTACTTCCTTGCATGGAACACTAACTCGTTTTTTCGATGGAACACTAGCTTTTCCTTCCATGGAACAGTAAGTAGATTCTTCCATGGAAAATTAAGCAGTTTTTTTTCATGGAACACTAAGTAGTTCCTTCCATAAAACACTAGCTAGTTCTACCTAGTTCCTTCCATGAAACACTACCGAGTTACTTCCTTTGAACTCTATCTAGTTCCCACCATAGAACACTAGCTAATTTTCCCATGGAACTCTAAGTACTTCCTTAAATAGAACACTAAGTAGTTCCTTCCATGGAACACTTAGTGGTTCCATCCATGGCACACAAAGTAGTTCCTTCCATGGATCATAAAGTAGTTACTTCCATGAAATACAAATTGATTCTTCCATGTAACACTAACTAGTTTCTTTCATGGGACACTAAGTCGATTCTTTCATGGAACACTAGGTAATCCCTTCCATGGAACACTTGCTAGTTCTATCCATGGAACACTAGTTAAGTCTTTCCATGGAACACTACCTAGTTTCTTCCATGGAACAGTAAGTAGTTCCTTCCATGGAACAATAGCTATATCCTTCCATGAAACACCTAGTAGTACCTTCCATGGAACATTAAGAAATTCCTTCCATGTAACACTAACTAGTTTTTTCATGGAACACTAGCTAGTTTTAGCTAGTTCCTTCCATGGAACACTAGCTAGTTATTTCCCTGGAAATATAGGTAGTTCCTTCAATGGAACACGAAGTATTTCTTTCCAAAAACACTAAGTAGTTTCTTCCATGGAACACTATGTATTTTCTTCCATGGAACACTAGCTGTTTTCTTCCATGGAACTCAAGCTAGTTCCTTCCATGGAACAAAAGCTAGATATTTCCATGGAATACAAGGTAGTTTCTTCCATCAAACACTAAGAAGTTCCTTCCTTGGAATACTAGCTAGTTCCTTCCATGGAACAATAAGTAGTTCCTTCTACGGAACACTAAATATAACTTTCTATGGAACACTAAATTTTTCCTTCCATTGAACACTAGATAGTTCCTTCCTTGGAACACTAGGTAGTTCCTTCAATAGAACACTAAGTATTTTCTTTCCTGGAACACTAGCTATTTCCTTCCATGGATCACTAGCAAGTTCATTCCATGAAACACTAGATAGTTCCATTTCTGTAACACTACCTAGTTCGTTTCCTGGAACACTAGCAAGTTCCTTCTCTGGAAAAATAATTAGTTTCTTTCCTGAAACACTAACTAGTTCCTTTTTTGGAACATTAGCTAGTTTCTTCCATGGATTATTAAGTAGTTACTTCCATGAAACATAAGCAGTTTTTTCATGGAAAACTAGCTAAGTACTTCCTTGGAACACTAGCTAGTTCCTTCCATGGAACAGTAGCTATTTTCCTCCATGGAACACTAAGTATTTCCTCCCAGGGAACACTATGTAGTTTCTACCATGGAACACTAATACATTCTTCAATGAAACACTAAGTAGTTCCTTCCATGAAACACTAAGTAGTTCCTTCATTGGCACACTAGTTGGTCTCTTCCAAAAAAAGCAAGGTGATTCTTCCATGAAACACTAACTGTTTCCTTCCATGGAACACAATGTAGTTCCTTCCATAAAACACTTGCTAGTTCCGTCCATGGAACACAAGCTAGTTCTTTCCATGGAACACTAGTTAGTTCTTTTCATGGAAAACTAGCTACTTCTTTCTATGGAACACTAGCTAGATCCTTCCATGTTACACTAGCTAGTTTCTTCATGGAAAACTAAATATTAACTTTCATGGAGCAGTAATGAGTTCCTACCATGGAACACTAAGTAGTTCCTCCCATGGAACACTATCTAGATCTTTCCATGGAACACTATATAGTTCCTTCTTTGGAACACTAAGTTGTCTGTTCCATGTAACACTTAGTAGTTCCATCCATAGAACTCAAGGTAGTTCCTCCATGGAACACAAGCTTTTTTACTACATGGAACACTAAGTAGTTTCTTCCGTGGAACACTAGCTAGTTTCTTCCATGGAACACTAAGTAATTACTTCCATGGAACAGTAGCTAGTTTCTTCCATAGAACATTAACTAGTTCCTCCCATGGAACACAAGCTAGTTCCTTCCATGAAACTCTACCTAATTTTTTCCATGAAAAAATAGGTATTTTTAAAAATGGAACACTAGATAGTTCTTTCCATGGATCACTAGCTAATTCATTCCTTAAAATACTACCTAGTTATTTTTCTGGACACTAGATAGTTTCTTCCCTGGAACACTACTAGTTTCTTTCCTGGAACACTAAGTAGTTCTTTCCATGATACACTAAATAGTTTCTTCCACGGAACAATAGCTCATTCCTTCCATGGAACATTAAGTAGTTCCTTTCATGGAATTCTAGAAGTTCTTTCCATGAAACACTCTCTAGTTCTAGCTAGTTGCTTCCTTGAAACACTAGCTAGTTATATTCGTGGAACTCTGGCTTGGTCCTTTCATAAAAAACTAAGTAGTTCTTTCCATGGACCACTAAGTAGCCCCTTCCATGTAACACTAGCTAGTTCCATAAATGGAAAACTAGCTAGTTTATTCCATGGAACACTAGATAATTTTTCCATGGAAAAATAAGTATTTTTTCCATGAAACTCTAATAGTTTCTGTCATGGAACACCAGTGAGTTCATTCCATTTAACACTAAGTAGTTCCTTCCATTGAACACTAAGTAATTCCTTCCATGAAACACCAGCTAGTTCCATCCATGAAACACTAGCTATTTATTCCATGTAACAATAGGTAAATATTTTCATAAAATTCTAAGTAGTTTCTTCCATGTGACACTAATGAATTGCTACCATGGAACACTAGTAGTTCCTTTCATGGAACACTAAGTAATTCCTCCATGAAACATTAGGTAATTCCATCCATGGACCATAAGTATTTCCTTCCAAAAAACACTAAGTAGTTTCTTCCATGGAACACTAAGCATTTCCTTCCATGGAACACTAGCTGGTTCCTTCCATGGAACTCAAGCTAGTTCCTTCCATGGAACAAAAGCTAGATATTTCCATGGAACACAAGCTATTTTCTTCCATCAAACACTAAGTAGTTCCTTCCATGGAATACTAGCTAGTTCCTTCCATGGAACAATAAGTAGTTCATTCTACAGAATACTAAATATAACTTTCTATGAAACACTAAATTTTTCCTTCCATTGAACACTAGATAGTTCCTTTCTTGGAACACTAGGTAGTTCCTTCAATGGAACACTAAGTATTTTCTTCCCTGGAACACTAACTATTTCCTTCCACGGATCACTAGCTAGTTCATTCCATGAAACACTAGATAGTTCCATTTCTGTAACATTACCTAGTTTGTTTCCTGGAACACTAGCAAGTTTCTTTTCTGGAAAAATAATTAGTTTCTTCCCTGAAACACTATCTAGTTCCTTTTTTAGAACACTAGCTAGTTTCTTCCATGGATTATTAAGTAGTTACTTCCATGAAACCTAAGCAGTTTTTTTCATGGAAAACTAGCTAGCTACTTTCAAGGAACATAACCTAGTTCCTTCCATGGAACAGTAGCTAGTTCCCTCTATGGAACACTAAGTATTATCTTCCAGGGAACACGAAGTAGTTTCAACCATGGAACACTAATACTTTCTTCAATGATACACTAAGTGTTCCTTCCATGAAACACTAAGTAGTTCCTTCATTGGCACACTAGCTGGTTTCTTCAATAAAAAGCAAGGTGGTTTCTTCCATGAAACACTAACTGTTTCCTTCCATGGAACATCAAGTAATTCCTTCCATGAAACACTAAGTAGTTCCTTCCATAAAACACTTGCTAATTCCGTCCATGAAACACAAGCTAGTTGCTTCCATGGAACACTAGTTAGTTCTTTCCATGGAACACTAGCTACTTTTTTTCTATAGAACACTAGCTAGTTTCTTGCATGGAACACAAGCTAGATCGTTCCTTGTTACAGTAGCTAGTTTCTTCATGGAAAACTAATTACTTTCTTTCATGGAGCAGTAATGAGTTCCTTCCATGGAACACTAAGTAGTTCCTTACATTGAACAATAAGTAGTTTCATCCAAGGAACACTAGCTAAAACCTTTCATGAAACACAAGCTAGTTCCTTCCATGAAACACTAGTAAGTTCCTTCCATGGAAGAGGAGGTAGTTTCTTTCATGGAACACCAAGTAATTCCTTCCATGGAACACTGTCTAGTTTCTTTCATGAATAATTAGCTAGTTTCTTCCACAGAACACTAAGTACTTTCTTCTATGGAACACTAAGTAGTCCCTTCCATGAAACACTAGCTAGTTCCTTCCATGGAACACTAGCTAGTTACTTCCATGGAACACTAAGTAGTTCATTTCATGGAACACTAAATAGTTCCTTCCATGGAACAATAGCTAATTCCTTCCATGGATCATTAAGTAGTTCCTTCCATGGAATTCTAGAAGTTCTTTCCATGAAACACTCGCTAGTTCTAGCTAGTTCCTTCCATGGAACACTAGCTAGTTATATTCGTGGAACTCTGGATAGGTCCTTTCATGAAAAACTGAGTAGTTAATTCCATGGACCACTAAGTAGACCCTTCCATAAAACACTAGCTAGTTCCATTCCAAGGAACACTAGATAACTTTTTCACCGAAAAATAAGTAGTTTTTCTATGAAACTCTAATTAGTTCCTTCCATGGAGCACTAGTGAGTTCCTTCTATTTAAAACTGAGTAGTTCCTTCCATTGAACACTAAGTAATTCTTTCCATGAAACACCAGCTAGTTCCATTCAGAAACCACTATGTGGTTTCTTAGATGAAACACTAAGTAGTTACTTACATTGAACAATAAGTAGTTTCTTCCAAGGAACACTAGCTAGTACCTTACATGGAACACTACCTAGGTCCTTCCATGGAACACTAGCTAGTTCCTTCCATGGAACAGGAGGTAGTATCCTCCATGGAACACCAAGTAATTCTTTCCATGGAACACTATCTAGTTCCTTTCATGGATAATTAGCTAGTTTCTTCCATGGAACACTAAGTATTTTCTTCTATGGAACACTAAGTAGTTCCTTCCATTCAAACTAATTAGTTACTTCAATGAAACACTAAGTAGTTCCTTCAATAGCACACTAGCTGGTTTCTTCCATATAAAACTAACTGGTTTCTTCCATAAAATACTAGCTGTTTTTTCCCATTGAACCCCAAGTAGTTCCTTCCATGGAACACTAAATAGTTCCTTCCATGGAACACTAGATATTTCTAGAATAGTTCCTTCCATGGAACACTAGCTAGTTTCATACATGGAAAATTAAGTTGTTCTTTCCATGGATCACTAAGTAGTTTCTTCCATGAAACATAGGTAGTTCCTTCCATGAAACTCCAGCTTGTTCTTTCCATGGAACACTACCTTATATATTGTTTTGAAAATCTAAGTAATTCCACCTATGAAACACTAGCTAAGTCCATCCACGAAAAACTAAGTAGTTCCTTCCATGTAACACTAAGTATTTCCTTACATTAAACACTAAGTACTTCCTTCCATGGAACACTAGCTAGTTCCTTCCAAGGAACATTAAGTAGTTACTTCCATGAATCACTAAGTGGTTTCTTCCAGGGAAAATTAGCTACTTCCTTCCATGGAACAATAGCTACTTCCTTGCATGGAACACGAATTATTTTCTTCATGGAACACTAGCTACTTCCTTTCATGGAATACTAAGTAGTTCCTTCCATGGAAGACCAGCTAGTTCTTTCCATGGAACACAAGCCAATTCCTTGCATGGAACACAAACTAGTTTCTTCCAAGGGAAACTAGCTTGTTCCTTCCATGGAACACTATTTATTTCCTGCATGGTACACTAATGCGTTTCTTCCAAAAACACTAACTAGTTCCTTCTATGGAACACTAGCTAGTTTTTTCCATGAAACACTAGCTATTTCCTTTCATGGTTCACTAGCTAGTTTATTCCATAAAACACTAGTTATTTCCTTCCATGGAACACAGATAGTTCCTTCCATGGAACACTAGGTAGTACCTTCCATATAACAATAAGTAATTTCTTCTTAGGAGTACTAAGTAGTCCTTTCATGGAACCCTAGTGGGTTTCTTCCATGGAACACTAAGTATTTCCTTCCATGGAACACGAAGAAGTTACTTCGATGGAACACTAGCTAGTACTTTCAATGGAACACTAGGTGGTACCTACCATTGAACACAAGCTCCTTGCATTGAACACTAGAAAGTTCCTTAAATGGAACACTAAGCACTATTATCCATGCAGATCTAAGTATTCTCTACCATGGAACATTATCTTGTTCCTTCCATGGTACACTAAGTATTTCATTCCATGGAACACTAAGTAGTTTCTTCCCTGGAACGCCAGCTAATTGCTTCCATGCATCACTAGCAGGCACCTTCCATTAAACACTAGTCTCTTCCATGGGACAGTAGCTAGCTCCTTCCATAAAAATCTAAGTAGTTTCTTGCATGCAACACAAGCTAGTCTCTTCCATGGAACATTAAGTAGTTGCTTCCTTGGAAACACTAGCTAGTTACTTTCATGGAACATTTATTCCTACTTCCATGAAAAACTAAGTAGTTTCTTCCATGGGAATTTAGCTAGTTCTTTCCATGGAACACTATTTACTTCCTTGCATGGAACACTAACTAGTTTTTTCGATGGATTACTAGCTTGTTTCTTCCATCGAACAGTAATTACATTCTTCCATGGAACACTAAGTAGTTCCTTAAATGGAACACTAAGTAGTTCCTTCCATGGAACACTAGTTAATAACTCCCATAGAACACTCAGAACTTCCTTTCATGAAACACTAAGTAATTCCTTCCATGAAACACTTGGTGGTTCCATCCATGGAACACTAAATAGTTCCTTCCATGGATCATAAATTACTTACTTCCATAAAAGACAAATATATTTTTCCATGTAACACTAACAAGTTTCTTTCATGGGACACTAAGTCGATTCTTCCATAAAACACTAGGTAGTCCCTTCCATGGAACACTAGCTAGTTCTATCCATGCAACACAAGCTAGGTCCTTCCATGGAACACTACCTAGTTTCTTCCATAAAACAGTAAGTAGTTCCTTCCGTGGAACAATAGCTAGATCCTTCCATGAAACACTAGCTAGTTATTTCCCTGGCAAAATAGGTAGTTCCTTCAATGGAAAACGAAGTATTTCTTTCCACGGAACACCAGTTAGTTCCATCCATGGAACAGCAGCTTGTGTATTCCATGTAACACTAGGTAAATATTTTCATAAAACTCTAAGTAGTCTCTTCCATGTAACAAAAACGAATTGGTACCATGGAACACTAGTAGTTCACTAAGTAATTCCTCCATGAAACACTAGGTAATTCTTTCCATGGACCACTAAGTATTTCCTTCCAAAAAACACTAAGTAGTTTCTTCCATGGAACACTAAGTATTTTCTTCCATGGAACACTAACTAATTCCTTCCATGGAACACAAGCTAGTTCCTTCCATGGAACAAAATCTAGATATTTCAATGGAACACAAGCTAGTTTCTTCCATCGAACACTAAGCAGTTCCTTCCATGGAACACAATATAGTTTCTTCTATGGAATATTAAATAGTTATTTCTATAAAACAGTAAGTAGTTCTTTCAATGGAACACGTAGTAGTTCCATCCATAAACACTAGCTAGCTCCTTCCATGGAACAAATGCTAGATCTTTCCATGGAACACAATCTAGTTCCTTCCATCGAACACTAAAAAGTTCCTTCCATGAAACACTAAGTAGTTTCTTCCATGGAACACAAAGTAGTTCTTTCCTTGGAACAGTAGCTGGATCTTTCCATACAACACTAACTAGTTCCTTCCATGAAACATTAAGTAGTTATTCTCATGAAACACTAGCTAGTTCCTTACATGGAACACTAGCTACATCTTTCCATGGAACACTATCTAGTTCCTTCTATGGTACACTAAGTAGTTTCTTCCATGGAACACTAAGTAGTTGCTTCCAGGGAACACTAAGGAGTTTCTTCCATGTAACACTTGCTAGTAACTTCCCTGAAATACTAGTTAGTTCCTTCCATTGAACACTAAGTAGTTTATTACATGGAACACTAGCTAGTTCCTCCCATGAAACACTTGCTAGTTTCTTCAATGGAACACTAGCTAGGTTCTTTAATGGAACACTAGCAATTTCCTTCCATGGAACACTAACTAGTTTCTTCCATGGGGCACTAGATAGTTCCTTGCATGGAACACTAAGTAGTTTCATCTATGGAACACAGGTTAGTTTCTTCCATGGAACACAGCTAGTAACTTCCATGGAATACTAGCTAGTTTCTTTCATGATGCACTAAGTAGTTCCTTCCAAGGAACACTAAGTAGTTCCTTCCATTGGACACTAGCTGGTTCCGTCCATGGGGAGGAACTACTTAGTGTTCCTTGGAAAACACTAGCTGGTTCCTTCCATCAAACACTAGCTGGTTCCTTCCTTGGAACACTAAGTAGTTCCTAATTATTTCCTTCAATCGAACACTAGCTAGTTTGGTCCATGGAACACAAGCTATTTCCTTCCATGGAACACTAGCTAGTTCCTTCCATGGTACACGAGCTACTTTCTTCCATGTTACACTAGCTATTTCCTTCACAGACACTAACTAATTCCTTCCATGGGCAGTAAGTCGTTTTTTCCATGGAACTAAGTAGTTTCTCCCATGGAACACCATCTAACTCCTTTAATAGAACACTAGCTAGTTCCTTCCATGGAACACTAAATAGTTACTTCCATGGAACACTACATAGTTTCTTGCAGGAAAAAACAAGAAGTTCCTCAATGGAACACTAGCTTGTTTTTTTCATGGAACACTAACTATTTTCTTCCATGAAACCCTAGCTAGGTTCTTCCATGGAACACTAGCTATTAATTCCATGGAACACTAAGTAGTTCCTTTCATGGAACACTAGTAGTTCCTTCCATGGAATACTATGTAGTTCCTCCATGGAACACTAACTTGTTTTTTCCATGGAAAACTAAGTAGTTCCTTCCATAGAACATTAGCTAGTTCCTTCCATGGAACACTAAGTATTTCCTTCCATGGAACACTAGATAGTTCTAGCTAGTTCCTTCCATGGAACACTAGTTAGTTTCTTCCATGGAAAACTAAGTAGATTTTCAATGGAACACTAAGTAGTTCCTCTCATGGAACACGATCTAGTTCCTTTCATGGAACACTAGCTAGTTCCTTCCATGGAACACAAAGTCGTTTCTTCCATGTATCACTAAGTAGTTCCTTGCATGGAAAACTAAGTAGTTTTTCCATGGAACACTAATTTGTTTTTTTCATGGAACACTAAGTAATTCCTTTCATGAAACGCTAGCTAGTTCCTTTCATGGAACTCTAAGTAGTTCCATCCACGGAACACTAGTTAGTTCCTTGCATAAAACTGTAAGCAGTTCCTTCCATGGGATACTAGCTACTTTTTTTCATGGAACACTAAGTAGTTTCTTTCTTGGAACACTAAGTAGTTCTTTCTATGGAACACTATGTAGTTTCTTCCATGTAACACTAAGTAGTTTCTTGCATGAAAATCTAAGTAGTTCCTCCATGGAACAATAGTTTGTTTTTTTCATGGAACACTAAGTAGTTCCTTCCTTGAAACCCTAGCTCGTTCCTTCCCTGAAACACTAGCTAGGTCCTTCCATGGAATTCTAAGTAGTTCCATCCATGGAAAACTGTGTAGTTCCATCCTTGGAACACTACCTTGTTCATTCCATGAAACACTGAGTAATTTCTTCCATGAAACACTAGCCTGATCTTTCCATGGAACACTAAGTATTGACATCCATGGAAGAATAAGTAGTTTCTTTTATAAAACAGTAAGTAGTTCCTTCCATAAAACACTAGATAGTTCCTTCCATGGGAGAATAAGTAGTTCTTTCTATTGAACATGAAGTAGTCTCTTCCAATGAATACCAGCTAGTTTCTTCCATGGAACACTAGCTAGTTCTTTCAATGGAACAGTAGCTAGTTTCTTCCATTGACACTAAGTAGTTTCTTCCATGAAGCACTAAGTAGTTCCCTCTATGGAACACTAAGTAGTACTTTCTTTTTTTTTTTTTTTTTTTATCATCCTCACCCGAGGACATTTTTCCATCTTTTGTTCAGGTAGAGTGGGAGGGAGAGAGAGGAACAGAGAGAGAGAGAGAGAAACATCGATGTGAAAGGGACACATCGAGTGGCTGCCACCCGCACGACCAACCAGGGCTGGGGACAAACTGCAACCGAGGTACGTGCCCCTAGCGGGAACCGAACCCGGGTCTCTCAGGACCGCAGGCCGATGCTCTAACCGCTGAGCCAAACCGGCCAGGGCCTAAGTAGTACTTTCTATGGAACACTATCTTCTTCCAAGGAACACTTCCTAGTTCCTTCCATAAAACAGTAAGTAGTTCCTTACATGGAACACTAGCTATATCCTTCCATGGAACACTAAGTAGTTCCTTCCATGGAACATTGAGTAGTTGCTTCCAAGGAACACTAGCTAGTTCTAGCTAGTTCCTTCCATGGAACACCAGCTAGTTACTGCCGGGGAATTAAGTAGCACCTTCCATGGAACACTAGCTAGTTCCACCGATGGAACACTAGGTAGTTCAATCCATGGAACACTAGCTAATATTTTCCATGAAACTCTAAGTGTTTCTTCCATTGAACACTAATTACTTCCTTCCATGGAAACTAAGTAGTTCCTTCCTTGGAACACTAAGTACTTTCTTCCATGGAACAGTAATTTGTTCCTTCCACAGAAAGCTAACTTGTTCCTTCCAATGAACACTGGCTAGTTCCATGCATGGTACAATAAGTAGTTTCTACCATGGAACACTAAGTAGTTCCTTAATTGAAAACTATGTATATTCTTCCCTGGCTAATTCCATTACTGTCACACAAGCTATTTGCTTCCATGGAACATTAAATAGTTACTTCCACGACCCTAAGTAGATTTTTTCATACCAAACTTTCTAATTCCTTCCATGGAACACTAGCTAGCACATTTCCTGTAACACTAGCTATTTCTAATCATGAAACACTAAGTAATTCCTTCCATTGAATAGTAGGTAGTCTCGTACATCAAACGATAGTTAGTTCGCCCATGGAACATTAGCTATTTCCTTCCATGGAACACAAGCTAGTTCTTTCATAAAACTTGGAACACTAATCAGTTCCTTCAATGGAACACTAAATATTTCCTTCCATGAAACAATAAGCAGGTCCTTCCATGGAACACTAAGTACTTCTTTCTATTGAACACTAAATAGTTTCTGCCACTGAACACTAAGTAGTTCCTTAGATGGAACATTAAGTAGTTACTTCCATGATACCTTAAGGAGTTTCTTCCAGCGGAATCTAACTAGTTCCTTCGGTGGAACACTAGCTAGTTCCTTCCATGGAACACTAAGTAGTGCTTACTATGGAACACTAACTAGCCCGTTCCAAGGAAAACCTGCTAGTCCTTCCATGGAACACTAGCTAGTTCCTTCCATGAAACAGTAAGTAGTTCCTTCCATAGAACACTAGTTAGAACTTTCCACAGAACACTAAGTAGTTCCTTCCATGAAACACTACCTACTTTCATCCATGGAACACTAACTAGTTTATTCCATGGACACTAAGTAGTTCCTTTAATTGAACATTATGTAATTCCTTCCATGAAATACTAGCTACTTGCATCCATAAATCACTAAGAAACCCTTCCTTGGGAAACTAAGTATTTTCTTCCATGGAACACTAAGTAGCACCTTCCATGGAACACTAGCTAGTTTCATCCATGGAACACTAGCTAATTTATTCCATGGAACAACAAGTAGTTCCTTCAATTGAACGTTAAGTAATTCCTTCCTTGTAACACTAGCTAGTACCATCCATGGACCACTAAGTAGTTTATTCCATGGGAAACTAAGTAGTTTCTTCCATGGAAGACTAGCTTGTTCTTTACATGGAACACTACTAGTTGCTTCCATGGAACACTTAGAAGATTCCTCCATGGAACACTTAGTAGTTCTTTGTATGGAATATTAGCCAATTCCTTCCATGGAACAGTAGCTTTTTCTTTCCAAGGTAACTAAGTAGTTCATTCCATGGAAAACTAACCTGTTCCTTCCATGGTATACTAAGTAGTTCATTCCATGGAACACTAAGTAGAGTTTTCCATGGAACACTAAATTGTTCCTTTCATGGAACTCTAGCTAGTTCATTCCATGGAACACTATTGGTTCCTTCCATTGAATAGTAACATGTTCCTTCCAAGGAACACTAATTTGTTCCTTCCTTTGAACACTAGCTAGTTTCTTCCATGGAACACTAAGTGTTGCTTTCTATGGAACACTAACTAGCCCGTTCCATGGAAAACTTGCTAGTTCCTTCCATGGAACACTAGCTAGTTCCTTCCATGGAACAGTAAGTAGTTCCTTCCATGGAACACTAGCTACATCTTTCCATGGAACTCCAAGTAGCACCTTCCATGGAACACTACCTAGTTCCATCCATGGAACACTAGGTGGTTTTTTCCATGGAACACTAAGTAGTTCCTTCAATAGAACATTATGTAATTCCTTCCATGAAACAATAGCTAGTTCCATCCATAAACCACTAAGAAGTTCCTTCCATTGGAAACTAAGTATTTTCTTCCACGGAACACTAAGTAGTTTCTTCCATGGAACACTAAGTAGTTCCTTCCACGGAACATTAAGTTTTTCCTTCCATGAAACACTAGCTATTTCTAGCTGGATCCTTACATGGAACACTAGCTAGTTACTGCCCTGGAAATATAGCTAGTTAATTCAGTAGAAAATTAATTATTTTTTTCCATGGAACACTAGAGGTAGCACCTTCCATGGAACACTACCTAGTTCCATCCATGGAACACTAGCTAGTTTATTCCATGGAACACTAAGTAGTTCCTTCAATTGAACATTATGTAATTCCTTCAATGGAACACTAGCTAGTTCCATCCAAAAACCACTAAGAAATCCTTCCTTGGGGAAACTAAGTATTTTCTTCGATGGAAGACTAAGTAGTTCCTTCCATGGAAGACAAGCTAGTTCTTTACATGGAACACTACTATTTGCTTCCATGGAACACTAAGAAGATTCTTCCATGGAACACTAAGTATTTCTTTGTATGGAACTTTAGCCAGTTTTTCCATGGAACAGTAGCTTTTTCTTTCCATGCTACACTAAGTAGTTCATTCCATGAAACACTAATACTTCCTTCCATTGAACAGTAACATGTTCCTTCTAAGGAACACTAACTTGTTCCTTCCATTGAACACTAGATATTTCCTTCCATGGAACACTAAGTAGTTCCTACCATGAAACAATAAGTATTTTATCCATAAAAAACTAAGTAGATTCTTCCCTGGAACTCTAGCTATTTCCTTTCCTGGAACACTAGAATATGCTTCCATGGAACATTAAGTAGTTACTTCCATGAAACACTAAGTAGTTTCTTCCAAGGAAAACTTGCTAGTTCCTTCCATGGAACACTAGCTAGTGCATCCCCTCGAACACTAGCTAGTTCTATTCATGGGACGCTAAGTTGTTTCTTCCATTGAACACAAAGTAGTCCCTTCCAAAGAACACTAGCTCGTTCCTTTCATGGAACATTACTTCGTTCCTTCCATGGCAAACTAGGTGGTTCCTTCCAGAAAACACTAGGTAGCTAATTCCATGGAACACTAGCTAGTTATTTTCGTGGAATACTAGCTACTTTTTACCCTGGAACACTAGTTGTTCCTTCCCTTGAGCACGCACTAGTTTCTTCCATGGAACACTAACTATTTCCTGCTATGGATCACTAGCTAATTTCTTCAATGGAACACTAACAAGTTCCTTTTAAGTAACAATAGCTAGTTCCTTTCATTGAACACTAAGTAGTTCCTTCCATGGAACACTAAGTAGTTCCTTTTATGAGACACTAAGTAATTCCTTCCAGGAAAAAGTAGGTTGTTTCCTCCATGGAACATTGAGTAGTTCCTTCCATGGAACACTATCTTGTTTTTTCTTTTGAACACTAGCAGGTTCATTCCAATGAACACTAAGTAGTTTCTTTCATGAACAATAAGAATTTCTTTTCATGGATCACTCAGTAATTTTTTTCATGGATCAATAACTAGTTACTTCCATCTAACAATAAGAAGTTCATTCCAAGGAACACTAGCTAGTTCCTTTCATGTAACTCAAAATAGTTCCATCCATGAACCCTCAGTAGTTCCTTCGATGGAACACTAGGTTGTTCCTTCCAGGGAACACTTGCTAGTTCCTTCTATGGTACACTAAGTAGTTTTTTCCAAGGAAAATTAACTATTTCTGTCCATGGAACACTAGATAGTTTCATCCTTAAAACCCTAAGTAGTTCTGTCCATGGAAAACTAAAAAATTTCTTTCCTGGAACAGTAGCTAGTTCCTTCCAGGGAACACTAGGTAATTTACTCCATGAAACACTAAATAGTTCCTTTCTGGAACACTAGCTAGATCCTTCCATGGAACACTAGCTAGTTCCTTCCATAGAAACTAAGTAGTTCCTTCCATGGAACACTAAGTAGTTTTTTCCATGGAACATTAACTTTTTCCTGCCATGGAACACTAGATAGTTCCTTCCTTGGAACACTAAGTAGTTTTTTCCATGGAACACTAACTAGTTCTTTCCATGGAACTCTAGCTAGTTCCTTCCATGGTACACTAAGTAGTTCCTTCCATGGAACACTAAGTAGTTTCTTCCCTGGAACAATAGCTAGTTCCTTCCATGAAATGCTAGGTAGTTCATTCCATGAAACACTAGATAGTTTTTTTTATGGAACACTAGCTAGTTTCTTCCATTGAACACTAGCTAGTTCCTTCCATGGAACAATAGCTCGTTTCTTCCATGAAACTTTAGCTAGTTCTTTCCATGAAACACTATCTAGTACCTTCCACGGTACAGTAAGTAGTTCCTTGTATGCAACACTAGCTAGTGCCTCCCATGGAACACTAGGTATTTCTTTCCATGGAACACTATGTATTCCTTTCAATGGAATAAAGTAATTTCTTCAATGGAACACTAGGTTCTTTCCATGGAACACTTAGTAGATCCTTCCAATGAACACTATGTAGTTCTTTCCTTGTACACTAGCTAGTTCATTCCAGGATAACTAGCCAGATTATTCAATGGAACAATAAGTAGTTCCTCTCATGGAACACTAGTTAGTGTCATCATGGAACACAAAATAATTCCTTCCATGGACCAGTAGTTATTTCCTTCCATGGAACACTGACTAGTTTCTTTCATAAAACACTAAGAAGTTCCTTCTATGGAACAATAGCTAATTCCTCACATGGAAAACTAGCTTTTTTCTTCCATGGAACACTGAGTAGTTCCCTCCATGGAACACTAATAAGTTCCTTGCATGGAACACTAGCCAGTTTTTCCATGGAAAACTAAGTAGTTTCTTCCATGGAACAATAACTAGTTCCTTCATTGGAACACTAAATACTTCCTTCCATGGAACACTAGTTAGGTCCTTTCATGCAACACTAAGTAGTTCCTTCTATTGAACAGTAAGTAGTTCTTTTCATGGAACTCTACCTAGTTATTTCATTAATACTAGCTAGTTCCTTCATGGAACTCTAACTAGTTCCGTCCATGGAGCAGTAAGTAATTCTTTCCATGGAACAGTAAGTAGTTCCTTCCATACAACAGAAGGTAGTTACTTCCGTGGAACTCTAGCTAGTTCCTTCACTGGAAAACTATGTAGTTCGTTCCATAGAACACAAATTAGTCCCTTTCATAGAACACTAGCTAGTTCCATCCACGGAACACTAGCTAGAAACTTCCATGGAACATTAGCTAGTTCCTTCCATGGAACACTTAGTAATTTCTTCCATGGAACATTAAGTAGTTGCTTCCATGGATGAGTGAGTAGATTCTCCATGGAACACTAGCTTGTTTTATTCATGGAACACTAAGTCGTTCCTTCCATGGAATCCTAGCTAGTTTCTTCCATAAAACAGTAAGTAGTTCATTTTATGGAACACCAGATAGATCCTTCTATGCAACACTGTGTAGTTCCTTCCATGGAACAGTTAGTAGTTTCTTCTTGGACACTCGCAAGGTCCTCCCATAAAAAAAATAGCTGGATCCATCCATGAAACACTAGATAGATCCTTCCATGGAACATTAGCTATTTCCATCCACTGAACACTAGCTTGTTTTATCCTTGAAACACTAGCTGGTTACTTTCGTGGAACAATACGTAGTTCCTTTCATGGAACACTAAGTAGTTATTTCCATTAAACACTAGCTAGTTCCGACCATGAAACACAATCTAGTTCCTTCCATTGAACACCAGCTAGTTCCTTCCATGGTATACTAGCTACTTCCTTCCATGGAAAAGTAGCTAGTTCCTCCCAGGAAATAATATCTCGTTCCTTTTATTGAACACTAGCTAGTTCCTTCTATGGAACACTAAGTAGTTTCTTCCTTGGAACACTGGCTTGTTATTTTCATGTAACGCTAAGTAATTCCTTCCATGAAACCCTAGGTAGATCCTTCCATGGAACACTAGCTAGTTCCTTCCATGGAACACTAAGTAGTTCCTTTCATGGAACACTAGCTAGTTCCCTCCATGAAACACTACCTTGTTCATTCCATGGAACCTTAAGTTATTCCTTTCATGAAACACTAGCCAGATCTTTCCATGGAGCACTAACTAGTTCCTTGCATGGAACACTAATTGGTTTCTTCCATGGAACACTAAGTACTTCCTTCCATGAAACACTAGCTATTTCTAGAATAGTTGCTTCCCTGTAACACTAGCTACATCCATCCATGCAAAACTAAGTTGTCCTTTCCTGGAACACTAGCTAGTTCCATCCATGGAAAACTAAGTAGTCCTTCCATGGAATACTAAGTAGTCTCTTCCATGGAACACTAGCTAGTTTTTTCATGGAACACTAGCTAGTTCTTTCCATGAAATACTAGCTTATTTTTTTGTTTGTTTGTTTGTTTGTTTTTCTCAATATATTTTATTTTATTTATTTATTTATTTTTATAAATTTTTATTTATTTTTTTGTTACAGATATTTTAACTTTTTTACCCCATTGGCACCCCCTACCCCACCCCACCTCCGCCCCGTCCCCAGCTTAGTTGTCTATGTCCATTGGTCATGCATACATGCATATAAGTTCTGTGGTTTAACGCTTCCCGCCCCCCCCAATCTCCCACCCCCTCTTCTGAAGGATGTCAGTCTGTGCCCTACTTCCATGTTTCTGGGTCTACTGTATTTCTCAGACGGTTATGTTCATTATATTCCATATATAAGTGAGATCATGTGGCATTTGTCTTTTTCTGCTTGGCTTCTTTCACTTAGGATAATACTTTCCAGGTCCCTCCATGTCGTCTCAAAGTATAAGAGGGCTTTCTTTCTTACCGCTGCATAGTACTCCATTGTGTATATGTACCACAGCTGTTTTATCTATTCGTCTACTGATGGACACTTGGGCTGTTTCCAGATCTTAGCTATTGTAAATAGTGCTGCTAAAAACATGGGGGTACATATATACTTCCTGATTGTTGTTTCAGGCTTCTTAGGGTATATTCCTAGGAGTGGGATCACTGAGTCAAATGGAAGTTCAATTTTTAATTTTTTGAGGTAACAACATATTGTTTTCCATAGTGGCTGCACCAGTCTGCATTCCCATCAGCAGTATATTAGAGTCCCCTTTTCTCCACACCCTCGCCAACACTTGTTGTTTGATGATTTGTTGATGGCGGCCATTCTGACAGGTGTGAGGTGATACCTCATTGTTGTTTCAATTTGCATCTCTCTGATTAGTGATGTTGAGCATTTCTTCATATGTCTTTTGGCCATTTGTATGTCCTGTTTGGAGAGGTGTCTATTCAGGTCCTCTGCCCATTTTTTAATTGGGTTCTTTGTCTTTCGTTTGTTGAGTTGTATGAGCACTCTATATATATTGGAAATTAACCCCTTATCTGATACATCATTGGCAATGATGTTCTCCCATACAGTGGGTTGCCTTTCCATTTTGATGATTGTTTCTTTTGCTGTGCAGAAGCTTTTTAGTTTGATGTAGTCCCATGTGTTCATTTTCTCCTTTATTTCTGTTGCCTTAGGTGATGTATCAGTGAAAATTCTGCTCCGTATGATGTACGAAATTTGGTTGCCTACATTTTCTTCTAGAATTTTTATGGATTCACGGGTCACATTTAAGTCTTTTATCCATTTTGAGTTTATTTTTGTGTATGGTGTAAGTTGATGGTCTAGTTTCATTTTTTTGCATGTAGTTGTCGAATTTTCCAAACACCATTTATTAAAGAGGCTGTCTTTACTCCACTGTATGCTCTTGCCACCTTTGTCAAATATTAATTGAGCATATTGCCTTGGGTCCCTTTCTGGGTTTTCAGTTCTGTTCCACTGGTCTATATGCCTGTTCTTGTGCCAGTACCAGGCTGTTTTGGTTACAGTCGCTTTGTAGTATAACCTGATATCTGGTATTGTGATCCCACCTACTTTGTTCTTTTTTTTCAAGATTGCTGTGGCTATTCGGGGTCTCTTTTGGTTCCATATGAACTTTTGAAGTATTTGTTCTAGTTCTATGAAATATGTTGTTGGTATTTTGATGGGGATTGCATTGAATCTATAGATTGCTTTGGGTAGTATGGACATTTTAATGATGATAATTTTTCCAATCCATGAACAGGGTATGTGCTTCCACTTTCTTATATCTTCCTCTATTTCTTGTTTCAATGGCCTGTAGTTTTCTGCAAACAGGTCCTTTACTTCTTTGGTTAAGTTTATTCCTAGGTATCGTAATTTTTTTTTTTTAATCCTCATCAGAGGACATTTTTCCATTTTTTGTACAGACAGTGTGGGAGGGAGAGAGAGGAAGCGAGAGAGAGGAAAACTTCGATGTGAAAGGGACACATCGAGTGGCTGCCACCCGCACAACCAACCAGGGCCAGGGACAAACAGCAACCGAGGAACATGCCCTTAGCGGGAACCGTACCCGGGTCTCTCAGGATCGCATGTAGACGCTCTAACCAAAGAGCCAAACCGGCCGGGGCATATCGTAATTTTTTTGGCATGATTGTAAATGGGATTGTTTTTTCAGTTTCTCTTTCTGTGAGTTCATCATTGGTGTACAAGAATGCCTTCGATTTCTTGACGTTAATTTTGTATCCTGCTACTTTGCCAAATTCATTTATTAAGTTTAGTAGATTTTTGATGGAGTATTTAGGGTTTTCTATGTATAATATCATGTTATCTGCAAATAATGACAATTTTACTTCCTCCTTTCCAATTTGGATCCATTTTATTTTTTCTTCTTGTCTGATTTCTGTGGCTAAGACTTCCAGTACAATGTTAAATAAGAGTGGTGAAAGTGGACATCCCTGTCTTGTTCCTGTTCTTAATGGAAATATTTTTAGTTTCTGTCCATTGAGTATGATGTTGGCTGTAGGTCTTTCATATATGGCCTTTATTATGTCGAGATATGATCCCTCTATTCCAACATTGCTGAGCATTTTTAAAGAAATGGATGCTGGATTTTGTCGAATGCTTTTTCAGCATCTATTGATATGATCATGTGGGTTTTTTTCTTCATTTTGTTTATGTGGTGTATCATGTTTATTGATTTGCGAATATTGTACCAGCCTTGCATCCCTGGGATGAATCCCACTTGGTCATGGTGAATAATTTTTTTGATGTATTTCTGGATCCGATTTGCTAATATTTTGTTCAGGATTTTGGTGTCTATGTTCTTCAAGGATATTGGCCTGTAGTTTTCTTTCTTTGTAGTGTCTTTTTCTGGTTTTGGAATTAGAATTATGCTGGCCTCATAGAACGGGTTTGGAAGTCTTCCTTCTTCTTGAATTTTTGATATAGTTTGAGGAGAATGGGTGTTAGTTCTTTTTTGAATGTTCGGTAAAACTCCCCTGTGAAGCCAACTGGGCCTGGGCTTTTGTTTGCTGGGAGAGTCTTGATTACCTCTTCAATTTCCTTAGTTGTTATTGGTCTGTTCAAGTTTTCTATCTCTTCCGGGAGTAGTTTTGGGAGACTGTGTGTTTCTAGAAATTTGTCCATTTCGCTTAGATTGTCGAATTTGTTGCCATATAGTTATTCGTAGTAGTTGTTAATGATCTTTTGTATTTCCGTGGTGTTGGTTGTTACTTCTCCTCTTTCATTTCTGCTTTTGTGTATTTGGGTTCTCTCTCTTTGTTTCTTGGTGAGTCTAGCTAAGGGTCCATCAATCTTGTTTATCTTTACGAAAAACCAGCTCTTTGTTTCATTGATCCTTTGAATTGTTTTTTTGGTCTCTATGTCATTTATTTCTGCTCTGATCTTTACTATTTCCTTCCTTCTACATTATCTGGGGTTTTCTTTTTGTTTGCTTTCTAATTCTTTAAGTTGTGAGGTTAGACAGTCAATTAGAAATTTTTCTTGTTTTTTGAGGTAGGCCTATAGTGCTTTGAACTTCCCTCTCAGAACTGCTTTCGCTGCATCCCATAGATTTTGTGTTGTTGTGTGTTCATTTTCATTGGTTTCCAGAAAGTTTTTAATTTCTTCCTTGATCTCCTCGGTGACCCATTCATTGTTTAATAACATGCTGTTTAGCCTCCATGTGTTGAAATGTCTTTGCATGTTCTTGTTGCAATTGATTTCTAGTTTCATGCCATTGTGATCTGAGAAGATGCTTGATATGATTTCAATCTTCTTGAACTTGTAGAGATTTAGTTTGTGTCCTATCATGTGGTCTATCTTTGAGAATGTCCCATGTGCACTTGAGAAGAATGTGTATTCTGTAGTTTTGGGGTGTAATTCTCTGTAGATATCTATTAAATCCATTTGGTTTAGTGCTTCATTTAGAGTCTCTGTTTCCTTGCTAATTTTTTTCCTAGAGGTTCTATCCAGTGCTGTCAACGGTGTGTTGAAGTCCCCTGCTATGATTGTATTGTTGTCGATTTCTCCTTGGAAGTCCTCCAGAAGATTTTTAATATATTTTGGTGCTCCTATATTCGGTGCATATATATGTTTATCACAGTTAAATCTTCCTGTTGGATAGATCCTTTCAATATTATGTAGTGGCCTTTTTTGTCTCTAGTTATGGTCTTCATTTTGAAATCTATTTTATCAGATATGAGAATTGCTACCCCAGCGTTTTTTTGCTTTCCATTTGCTTGGAAAATTTTTTTCCATTCCTTCACTTTCAACCTATGTGAGTCTTTTGTTGAGAGGTGGGTCTCTTGTAAACAACATATAGATGAGTCATGCTTTCTTATCCAATCAGCTACTCTGTGTCTTTTTATGGGAGGATTCAATCAATTTACGTTTAAGGTGATTATTGATATGTACTTATTTATTGCCATTTTTGTTTAGTGTGGTTCTATTTTTCTTCCCATTTATACTGCTAATTATAGCAGTCCTTTTAACATTTCTTATAGTGCTGGTTTGGTGCTAATGTATTCCCTTAGCCTCTTTTTTTGTCTGGGAAGCTCTTTATTTGATCTATTTTGAATGATAGCCTTGCTGGGTAGAGTAGTCTTGGATTCAGATTCTTGTTTTTCATGACTTTGATTACTTCATGCCATTCTCTTCTGGCCTGTTGTGTTTCTTGTGAGAAGTCAGCTGAGAGCCTTATGGGGTTCCCTTTGTAGGTAACCTGTTGCTTATCTCTTGCTGCTTTTAGGATTCTGTCTTTGTCTTTAATTTGTGGCATTTTAATTACTATGTGTCTTGGTGTGGGCCTGTTTGGGTTCTTCTTACTTGGGACTCCCTGTGCTTCTTGAACTTGAATGCCTTCTTCCTTCACCAAATTAGTGAAGTTTTTGTACGGAATCGGGGGCGCTGCCGAATAAAACGGAGAAGAGACTGGAGAGCCAATCAGCCGAATAAACAGGGATCAGGCTTTATTGGGTACACTCCGGGTGGGTTCACAGACTCTGGGGGTCGAGTCCTAGAAGCCGCGCTCAATGTAGGGGCTCCTGTCTTTTATATCTGCCTGTTGTATCTGGAATTTGTCTCTTAGGGTTTTGCCCTGCGGGGGCTATGCATGGAGCCTCTGGAATGTGAATGGATAAGAGCAAGATGGGAGTTAATCTATAGGCTCGAGGCAGGCCGTTCAGGGTGGGAGACAAGGTTGACCAAGGAGACAATGGTCGAGCACTTTGCCTGGCGCCAGTCCCCCAGGCCATCGGACATTTCCGACTCTGTGATAATGTCAAAGGGGCGCAGGTGTCTTTCTGGCTACTTCCTGCTGGACAGGGGTGGCGTTAGGGGAGGGAGCCCATGTTGGCATAATCCGGTCCTGAGGATCTGGCGAGAGGTTGATAATGGCTTAGCATCATGATCTCGTGCACCGTCTGGCTGGTTAGGGCCTTCAGTCGGTTTTGTAGTAGGGAGGAGAGTAGTCGCAGGAGACAGGGTCCAAAGGCTAGGGCTAGAAAAAGGAGAGTTAGGGGACCCATAAGCGGCAAAACCCAGTGTGCCCAGTTGGAATCCAACCAGGTACTCCAAGATTGATCTCGCCTTTCCCGAATGCGTTGTGCTCTTTCTTTTAAGTTATTGGCAGCAATTCGGAAGAGGCCTGACTGGTTAAGATAGAAGTAGCATTGCTCTTCTAGGAAAACACATATACCTCCCTTTTCTGCAGTGAGGAGATCTAGGCCACTTCGATTTTGAAGGGTGACTGCTGCTAAGGAGTCTAGTTGATTTTGGATGCTGAGAAGGGTGGAGGCTATTTCTTCTAAAGAATTTTGTAGGTCTTCAGATAGGATGTGGAAATATGATAGAGAGGTTCCTAACCCACCTTCCCCGAGTCCCAAAGCTCCTGTAATGCTAAGGGCAGTGAGGAGGGGTATCACCTGTATAGCCCGTTTGTGTCTTCTTCTATTAATCAGGGTGACGTCGGGAACAGGCAGGGAGGCATCTTGTGGGACTATATTGATGTTGGGGGTGAGATATACCAAGGTGCAGGTGCCGGTCCAGTTAGTGGGGAGACACATATAGGTGGTGGACCCACACATAAAGAAGGCACCAGCCTCTGTAAGGCCGAGAAGTGTAAGGAGAAGAGGTGTATTAAGGGTTGGGTCCGTCTTACTGTTTCTGCCTCCCAGACGGTGAGAGTAGAGGATAAGGCTGCTCCGATAAGCGGAGAGAGGCCGGCAGTGCGCTGCTGGGTGCATTGGTATCTCCTTTTGGAGCATAGCCATGGATGTATATTGTCTGTGGGGTATGAGCAATTATGGCCAGTAGCAGACACCTGAGGAGCCCCCGAAAAACGGACCTCGTTTGCGAAAAGCCCGTTGGCTTCAGGGGAGATGGTATAATCCACCCGGTTATTCTGGTGGTCCCAGGGGTGAGAGATGGTTATGGTGGTGTTGCAATGCTGGGAAGCTAGGCTTCCGAGGGACACTTTGCCCCCTTGAGCCGAGAAGCATAAGGGAGCCTGGGTTAGGAGGGGGGTGTTTATGGTTACTGGGCCATGGACGGGCGGAGTGGAGCCCTGAAATTAGGTGAGTCATTGAATATAGGACTGGAAGAGTTTATTCGCCTGGTTGGCAGCAGAGGTGGGGTATCCACCAATTAAGGTGTCCGCTCTTTCAAAGAAGGTGGTTCCTTTCTGTACCTTATAGGGCAGAGTAACCTGGAGCTTTGAGGCCTCATATTCAGGTATGGGTATGGCAGAGTAGGCTAAGGAGGACAGGGATAGGCAGACCCAACAGTCAGGCGCAAATGTGGAGTTGGCCTTATAGAGGAGGCGTTGGGTCAAATTCAGGGTACGGAACAGATGGGAGGATTCCAGAAGCGAAGGAGAGAAGGTGGCAAGAATGAGTGGGCAACCAGGGGCGAGGCCCAGAGTCAGAAAGATGTATAGCAGAATCATAATGACTTATCGTGGATGATCCAATTAGGGCGTCTTGTGTATTCTGATTTTCGTCGGCCCTAATGGAGTGCAGGTGAAGCGAGGCTCCAGGACTGGTTGCTCTTCTGGAATCGGGGCTTTCTTTATTCTAGAGAGATGGATCCAGGGGGAGATCCCCAACACCTTAACTGCAGAGGGAGTAGTCAGAACAACGGTGTACGGTCCCTCCCATTTAGGGTGTAGGGGTCGGGGAGAGAGGGTCCTGATTAGTACCCGGTCTCCAGGTGAAATGGGTTGGGAGAGCTCCGATCCCAGGTCAGGTCCAGGTTTAGGAAGGGTACGGTTAGCGTGTTCTCGGAGGAGGGAGCGAAGGAGGGAGAGGTAGGGCAGGTATGAGGCCAGATGGGGTGGGGAGTCTATAGACGGAGTAGGAAGGAGGAAGGGTCTTCCGTATAGAAGTTCAAAAGGACTGAGGGGAGAGGGTCCCCGAGGCGCGGCTCGAAGACGGGTAAGGGCCAGGGGTAGCAGGTCAGGCCAGGACTGTCGGAGTTCCAGGCTGAGTTTGGTTAGATGTTCCTTGATGAGGCCGTTGGCCCGCTCAACCTTATCCGAGGACTGGGGGTGATAGGCCACATGTAGTTTCCATTTGATGCCAAGAGACCGAGACCGCTTCAGTGACCTTGGAGATGAAAGCTGGCCCGTTGTCTGATTGTATGGAGTTTGGCAGCCCAAAGCGAGGGATGATGTCTTTCAGTAGGTGAGTGGCTACGGTTTCTGCAGTCTCTGAGGCGGTTGGGAGGGCCTCGATCCAACCTGAAAAAGTGTCAACCATGGTTAAAAGATATTTTAGTTGTTTGTGTTTAGTCATATGAGTGAAGTCTATCTGCCAGTCTTGTCCTGGCAGGTGACCCCGCATTCGGTGTAGGGGCCTGCGCACATGGCAAGCTCCTTGGCTGTTGGACCTGGAACAGACAGAACATGAGGCATGTGCGGCCTGGATAGCCGGCCGGAGTTTGTCAGGGTGGAGGATTGGGGATAAGAATCGGTGAAGGGCGTCGGGGCCTATGTGGAGAGACTTGTGGATCTCCGACAGTATTTGCAGTCTTTGGGCGTCTGGAAGAATCAGGAGGTCGTCTTGAAAGGCCCATCCATCCTTGAAGTGGACCCCGGGAGAAGACTGGAGAGACTTTAATTCTGTGGCTGAGTATTGTGCAGTATAGGAGCCTGAAAGAAAACAGATAGCAGGAGCCCGCCCCAGGCGAGCGGTGGATCGGGCCGTTTTATCAGCGAAAGCATTTCCCTTAGCTACAGGAGAGTTCGAAGTCTGGTGGCCCCGGCAGTGAATAACAGCTACCTGCAGGGGGAGCTGGATGGCTCGGATAAGTTTTTCGATGAGTTTTCCATTTAGGACCGGGGTGCCTTTGGTGGTGAGGAAGCCTCGTTCCTTCCAGATCATACAGTGGGAATGTGCAATCAGAAAGGAATATTTGGAGTCAGTGTAGATGTTGACTATTTTATCTTTAGCCCATATGAGAGCACGGGTTAAAGCAATCAGTTCAGCCTGTTGTGAGGTGGTCCCCGTGGGGAGCTGTCGGGCTTCAATGACGTTAGAGTTAGTAACTACAGCATAGGCCGCCTGTCTGGTCCCGGAGGGGTCCAGTATGGAGCTGCCATCAATATAGAGAGTGTGGTGGGCGTTAGGCAAGGGATGGTCAGCCAGGTCAGGCCGGGGAGACTGATGATGTTCCAGGATTTCTAAGCAGGAGTGTGTGGGGACTTGCTGGTCTGAGGCAGGCAGAAGGGTTGCTGGGTTGAGGGAGCCACAGCTTGAAAGAGAGATTGAAGGGTTTTCTATAAAGAGGAGATGGTATAATTGAAGTCTAGAGGGCCCAAGGTGGGCCAGGGCCTGGTGCGAGAGGAGGTCGGTAAGGCAGTGGGGGGGAGAAAACCTGGAGGGGCTGTTGTAGGTTGATCTTCAGTGCCTCCGTGGTGAGTTCTGCCGCTGCTGCAAGGGCCCGGAGGCAAGGCTGCCATCCATGAACAGTGGGGTCCAGCTGCTTTGAGAGGTAAGCAACAGGGACCAGGGTGGGGCCAAGTGGCTGAACCAGGACCCCTATGGCTAAGTGATGTTTTTCGTCTGTATAGAGGAGAAAATGTCGTTGGGGATTGGGGAGAGCAAGAGCTGAGGCAGAGCACAAAGCCTCAAGGAGGATCTGGAAAGCCTGGCAGACCTCCTTAGGGGAGGTCAGGGGTCCCTCAGGGGTGTCTCTGGCTGCCTGGTAGAGTGGTCTGGCTAGGAGGGCAAAATTGGGGATCCAGTGCCTGAAGAACCCCATAAGCCCAAGAAAGGACTGAATTTCCATTGCCGAGGTCGGGGGTTGTAAGTCCCTAAGGGCCTGCATCCTGTCGGAGGTGATTGCCCGGTGTGTCGGAGTGACAAGGAGCCCTAAATAGGTCACCGAGGGAGTCGCGATCTGGGCTTTCTGTGCAGACACCCGGTAACCCTTGGTGTAAAGAAAATTGAGATGGTGGTGGCTGAGATATTATCTCCTTCAGAGGGGGAGCAGATGAGAAGATCGTCTACATATTGGAGAAGAGTGGATGGGGACAGATCACATTCCCTTAAGTCCTGAGCAAGAGCCTGACCGAAGAGGTGCGGACTGTCTCGGAATCCTTGAGGGAGGACAGTCCATGTTAACTGTTGGGAAATATTGGACACTGGATCTTCCCAGGTGAAAGCAAAGAGAAAATAGGAATCAGGATGTAGCGGGATGGTAAAGAAAGCATCCTTTAGGTCAAGAACCGAGAAATGAGTAGTATGGGGGGGAATATGAGAGAGGAGGGTGTAGGGGTTTGGGACTACAGGGGAGATGGGTATGACCGCTGAATTAATTATGCGAAGGTCTTGGACAAGGCGGTACTGCCCCGAGGGTTTCTTAACAGGCAGAATGGGGGAGTTACAGGGGGAGTTGGTAGGAATGAGGAGGCCCTGGCTTCTGAGTTTAGATATAATGGGGTGGAGTCCTAGTCGGTGAGCCTGAGAGATGGGAAATTGGGGGCGGTTGGGGTGAGATGATGGGTTTTTTAATTTGATGAGGATGGGGGCGTGATGTGAGGCAACCGAGGGGGTGTTTGTGTCCCAGACCCCAGGGTGGACTGCCGGTAAGAGCTGGACCGTGGAAGCTGAGGCAGTAGCCTGGGTAGGGCCAGAGAGTAAAGCTACTAGGTGCGGCTGCTGGGGGAGGAAAGAGATGGTAGTATGGAGTTTAGATAAGATATCTCTCCCCAAGAGTGTAACTGGGCAGGCAGGCATTACTAAAAAGGAATGGGAGAACGGGTGGCCTTCGAAGATGCAGTTAAGTAGGGCCGTTCGTTTGGGGGTTGTAGGGAGCCCATCAATTCCCATAACCGAGCCCTGGGAAGGAAAAGTGAGGCCCGAATGGGAGGGGAGGACAGAGTAGGTAGCCCCGTGTCTATTAAGAAGGAAATAGACTTACCCGCTACCTGGAGCGTGACCCTGGGCTCGGCGAGGGTGACTGGAGTCGCAGAACCAGGGCCGCCTCAGTCATCCATGAGCCCTAGTAGCTCCAATGCTGGGAAATCCTGGGTCTCATTTCCCCCGCATTGAGGTGCTGAGGATTGAGCCAGGGTCGGGCAGTCCGACTTCCAGTGTCCCATTTGTTTGCATTGGGGGCAGGGCTTGGTAGGTGGCCTGGGCTGTGGGCAGGCTCTGGCCCTGTGGCCTTCCTTGCCGCATTTGAAACAGGCGCCTGGAGGCGAGGGAGGTCCCCCCTTTGGGGCCTGGTGTCTTTTCGGGTTCCCTGCCGGCCGTAGGGCAGCTACCAGAGCCCGGGTTTGGAGGCTTACCTTCTGCTGGAGTCTTGCCTTGCGGGCTGCTTCAGCAGTCTCCTCCCGGGCATTAAAAACTTTAAAGGCCATTTTTACCAGGTCTTGGATGGGAGTTTCAGGGCCCTCCTCAACCTTCTTGAGCTTCTTTCTGATATCAGGGGCGGACTGGGAAATGAAGTGGGAGGCAAGGACAGTGGCCCCATTTGGGGACCCCGGGTCCAGGCGGGTGTATTTGACCAGGGCATCCTGAAGTCGGTTAAGGAAGAGAGCTGGATTCTCATCATAGTGCTGGGTGATTTCTCTCATTTTATCATAGTTGACTACCTTGTTGGAAACCGCGTCCATGCCTCGAAGGAGATATCGGAGCATGAGGTTCTGGCGCGGGATGTTAGACCCAGGGCCGGCCTGATAATTCCAGGCAGGATCGTCCTGGGGAATCGCTTCATTGCCAAGGGGGACAGTATTGTCCACCAGGTGGTCCCTATCTGCCTGCTGCCGGGCCGCCGCAGAAATGCGCTCATATTCCTCAGGAGTTAGGGTGGAGGCGCAAATGACCCGAATATCATGCCAGGTCAGGTCATATGTCTGGGTGAGATAGCGGAATTCACGGATGTAAAGGGAAGGTTCCGCCGAAAAAGAGCCCAGGCGCCTCTCGAATTGGGAAAGGTCTTGCAAGGAAAAGGGGATGTGAACCCGTACAAGGCCCTCAGCGCCCGCGACTTCTCAAAGAGGGGAAGGAGAGAGGGCCCTTGGGAGCGAGTATGAGCGGAGACAGGGGACCCAAGGGGATCCTCGGGAAGAGAGGCTGTGGGAGAGGAGGGAGGTGGGTACTGAGGATGCTGGCGGACCGGGGGCGGCGCTAGGTGATCTGGGAGATCATTAGGGGGGTAGGGAGGAGGATCAGTGGGGGTAGTTTTAGATGAATGAGGGGCTGTCTGAGCCAGGAGGATCTGCAGAGTAGAGCAGTGGGAACACAGGTCGGGGCGGGAACGGAGGTCCCAAAAGGCCTGAATATAAGGGATCTCAGAGTCCTTCCCTGTGCGCCGGCAAAAGTCATCTAAGTCACGAAGGACATTGAAATCAAAGGTGCCCATCGGGGGCCATCGCGACTGATTTACTAGAGTATATTGGGGCCAGGCGACCTGGGATAGGAAGATTAATTTTTTCTTCCGGAGAGTCTGAGTGTATCCCAATTTGGCGAAATTTTGGAGTAGACATCCCAGAGGGGTCTTGGGGTCAGGCTTGGATTCGGAATTACCCATGAGGCAAATTTAGTAGAGAGACTGATTCTCAGGGAGCAGACATTCGTAAGGCGTCCCTGATAAACGTTCGTTCCCGGACGGAATCGGGTGAGAAGAAACCCTATGGGCGTCCCCAAGGGAAGCTTCTACCCTGGGACAAAGGAGTCCTGGAGAGAAGCGGGCGTCTTCCTGGCTTGGCCAAGTCTAGGACAGGAGACCCGGAGAGGAGAACCAGTACCCTTAGAGAGCCAAAAATGACTTACAGTCTGTTGTATTCAGAGGGCAACTCCGGATCCGAGCCTGGAAATCGGTGGCGGCGCTGGGAGAGGAGGGGGACTCTCGGCCCAGGGGTGGGCCGGGTCGCCAATTCCTCCTCCCGGGTTTCGGCACCAGATGTAAGGAATCGGGGGCACCGCCGAATAAAACGGAGAAGAGACTGGAGAGCCAATCAGCCGAATAAACAGGGATCAGGCTTTATTGGGTACACTCCGGGCGGGTTCACAGACTCCGGGGGTCGAGTCCTAGAAGCCGCGCTCAATGTAGGGGCTCCTGTCTTTTATATCTGCCTGTTGTATCTGGAATTTGTCTCTTAGGGTTTGGCCCTGCGGGGGCTATGCATGGAGCCTCTGGAATGTGAATCGATAAGAGCAAGATGGGAGTTAATCTATAGCCTAGAGGCAGGCCGTTCAGGGTGGGAGACAAGGCTGAGCAAGGAGACAATGGTCGAGCACTTTGCCTGGCGCCAATCCCCCAGGCCATCGGACAGTTTTCTGTCACTATTTTTTTGAATATATTCTCTATCCGTTGTTCATTTTCTTCTTCTTCAGGCACTCCTATCATGCGAATATTATTACGTTTCCAGTTGCCCATAGTTCTCTTAAGCTGTCTTCCTGTTTTTTAATCGTTTTTTCCTTTTGTTTTTCTGATTGGTTGATTTTTTCTACCCTGTCTTCTAATTCACTGATCCGATCCTCAGCTTCCTCTACTCTGCTTTTTAAACCTTCCAATGCGTTTTTCATTTCTGATATGTCATTTTTTTTATCTCTTCTTGATGGTTTTTAATTTCCAATTGGCTTATTTTCAGTGTCTTTATGTCCTTACTCATGCTGTTTAGCTTCCTCAAGGCCATGGCTCTGAATTCTAGCTCTATTAACATGCCTAATTGTTCCACATTGATCTCATCTTCGGTGGAGGTTTCTTGCTCTTTCATTTGGCTTCTGTTTCTGTGTTTCACCATTTTGGCTATCACTGTGGGCTTTGGAGCCTGTCAAGTTTTCCCTGTGGGTGTTGGTGTTTTGCTGTTTGTGGCTCCCTCTCCTGTGTTTAGATGAGCGAGGGAGGACCCACGTTGAACACCACTGTCAAGTCTTACTTTCCTGGTTAAAGTTGCCAGCCCAGGAAAGGTACTGTTATCTTCTAGCTTTTTGTCTGGAGGCTAGCAGTCTAGGTTACTTGATGAGTTTTGGGTTGTCAGTTGATTGAAAAGCTGCCTCAGGTGCTTAGCACAAGGGTTATTTACTGAGGGTGGGGCAGATGCTGGTTGTTAGTGAGCCTCAATTAGCACTTCAATGGCCCACAGGGTGGGGTTGGATCTTTGAGGGAGGGGCTGTTGCCTCTCTCCAGAGCCCTGGGAAGGAGCTATGGTCATCATCATGCGTGGCTGCACTCAGCAAAAGCTCTGAGCTCCCTCCAAATCCCGAGTGTCCCGACACATTTCCAGTCCAGTCTGCCCTCCCTCTGCCGGATCCCAAGGTGAGTGGCTGTGGCTGTTGTCCGATAGCCTGGGGGACTGGCGCCAGGCAAAGTGCTCGACCATTGTCTCCTTGCTCAGCCTTGTCTCCCACCCTGAACGGCCTGCCTCTAGGCTATAGATTAACTCCCATCTTGCTCTTATCTATTCACATTCCAGAGGCTCCATGCATAACCCCTGCAGGGCCAAACCCTAAGGGACAAATTCCAGCTACAACAGGCAGATAGAAAAGACAGGAGCCCCTACATTGAGCGCGGCTTCTAGGACTCGACCCCTGGAGTCTGTGAACCCGCCTGGAGTGTACCCAATAAAGCCTGATCCCTGTTTATTCGGCTCATTGGCTCTCCAGTCTCTTCTCTGTTTTATTCGCGGCGCCCCCGATTCCTTACAGCTGTTTTAGCTTCTGTCCCGGCTCTGCACTCTGGAGCCACCTGGGAATGTAACCCGAGGGTGCTGCTTCCAGCTAAGGCCGCTGCTGAGCTGCTGACGGTGGGCTCCCAGCCACCATCTCGCGCCTTTGCAAGCCTATCAGGATCGAGTCAGTGTCCCTCATTGTATGGTCCTCGGAAGCTGCTTTTCTGTTGATTTTTCCTGTCGATTTGTCAGTGTTTTATTTGTAATTCCAGTTTGGTTCTGGGAGATGGTCTGTGTAGCTTCCGTTCACTCCACCGCCATTTTTCCTTCCTCACTAGCTTATTTTTTCCATGGAACTCTAAGTAATTTTTTGCATGGAACACTAAGTAGTTCCTTTCACGGAACCCTTAAAAGTTCCTTCAATGGAACACTAATTAGTTACTTCCATGGAACACTAAGTACTTCCTTTTATGGAACACTAGCTAGTACTTTCCATTCAACACTAGCAAGTTCCTTCCATGGGACACTAAGTAATTCCTTCCATTGAAGACTAAGTACTTTTTTCAATGGAACACTAGCTAGTTTTTGCCATAAAACACTAAGTAGTTTTTTTCCATTGATCACTAAGTAGTTACTTCCATGAAACCCTAAGTCGTTTCTTCCATGGAAAACTTGGTAGTTCCTTCCATGGAACACTGTATAGTTACTTGCATGGAACACTAACTAGTTTCTTCCATTCAACACTAACTAGTTCTTTACATGGAACACTAGCTACTTCCTTCCATGGAACACTACCTATTTCCTTTCATGGGACACTAAGTTGAACCTCTCATTGAACACTACGAAGTCCCTTCCATGGAACACCACCTAGTTCCTTCTATAAAACACCAGCTAGTTTCTTCCATAAAAAAATACGTAGTTCTTTCCATGGAAAACGAACTAGTTCCTCTAATGGAACAGTAAGTAGTTCCTTCCATGGAACACTAGCTAGATCCTTTCATGAAACATTAAGTAGATTTTTCCATGGAACATTAAGTAGTTCCTTCCATGAAACACTATTTAGTTCCTGCCATTAAACACTATTCTTGTCCTTTCATGAAACACTAACTGGGACTAGCTAGTTCTTTCCATGGAACACTACTAGTTTTTTCCATGGGACCTCAGCTAGTTCTTTCCATAGAACACCAACTAGTTCCTTCCATGGAACAGTAGCTAGTTCCTTCTGTGGAACACTAAGTAGTTCCTTGCATGAGACACTAGCTAGTTTCTTCCATGGAACACTAAGTAGTTCCTTCCATGGAACTCTAAGTAATTCGTTCCATGAAACACCAAGTTGTTCCTTTCATGGATTGCAAATTAGTTGCTTCCATGGAACACCAGGTAGTTCCTTCCATGAAACACTAAGTAGTTCGTTTCGTGTAACAATAGCTACTTCCCTCCATGAAACATAAGATTGTTTCTTTCATAAAACACTAGCTGGTTTCTTCCACAAAACACCAAGCAGTTCCTTCCATGAAACACTAAGCATTTCATCCCATAGAACACTAGCTAGTTCATCCATGGAACACAAGCTAGTTTCTTCCATGGAACACTAGCTACTGTCTTCCATGGACCAGTAGCTAGTTTCTTCATTGGAAAACAAGATAGTTCCATCAATATGACACTAGCTATTTCCTTCTTGGAACACTAATTGGTTTCTTCCATGGAGCAGTAAGTAGTTCCTCCCATGGAACATTATCTAGTTTCTTACATGACACACTAGCTAGTTCCGTCCATGTAACACTATTTAGTTTCTTTCATGGACATTATGTAGTTCCTTCCATGGAACACTAAGTAGTTTCTACCCTGAAAGCTTGCTAGTTCCTTCCATGGATCGCTAGTTCTTTCCTTACATGTAACACTAGCTGGTCCTTTCATGTAACAGTTGCTAGTTCCTTCCAAGGAACACTAATTAGTTTATTGAATGCAACACGAGCTAGTTCGTCCATGGAACACTAAGGAGTTCATTCCATGGAACACTAAGGAGTTCATTCCATGGAACACTAAGTAGTTCCTTACATAGAACACTAAGTAGTTCCTTCCATGGAACACTATCTAATTCCTTTTATGGATCAGTAGCTAGTTCCTTCCATGGAACACTACGTAGTTCTTACCATGGAACACTAAGTAGTTCCCTCCATGAAAAACTAAGTAGATTCTTCCCTGGAACACTAACTAGTTCCTTTCTTGAAACACTAGCTATTTGCTTCCATGGAACATTAAGTAGTACTTCCATGAAACACTAAGTAATTTCTTCCATGGAAAACATGTTAGTTCCTTCCATGGAACACTAGGTATTGCATTCCATGGAACACTAGCAAGTTCTATTCGTGGGACACTAAGTGGTTCCTTCCATTGAACACTAAGTAGTCCCTTTCATGTTCCTCCATTGAACATTAGCTAGTTGCTTCCATGGAACAATAGCTATTTCTTTCCATTAAATTGTAAGTAGTACGTTCAATGGAACACAAACTAGTTATAGCTAGTTCCTTCCATGAAATACTAGCTGGTTACTTCCATGGAACTCTAGCTAGCTCCTCCATAAAAAACTAAGTAGTTCTTTCCATGGACATTAAGTAGCCCCTACCATAGAACACTAACTAGTTCCACCCATGAAACACTAGCCAGTTCATTCCATGGGACACTAGCTAATTTTTTTTCATGGAACTCTAAGTAGTTCCTTCCATAGTACACTAATTTGTTTCTTCCATGGAACACTAGCTGGTTCCTTCCATGAAGCAATAAATAGTTCCTTCTATGGAACACTAATTAGATTTTCAATGGAACACTAAATTTTTCCTTTCATGAAACAGTAGCTAGTTTCTTCTATGAAACACTAAGTAGTTCTTTTTTTTGGAACACTAGCTAGTTTCTTCCATGGAACACTAAGTAGTTCCTTCCATGGAACAGTAAGAGAGTTACGTCTATGGAACATCAACTAGTAACTTCCATGAAACCCAAAGTAATTTCTTCCAATGAAAAACTAGTTAGTTTCTACCATGGAACACTATATAGTTCCGTGCATGAAACACTAATTACTTTCTTTTATGGAACACTAACTAGTTTCTTTCATTGAACACTAAGTAGTCCCTTCCATGGAACACTAGCTAGTTCTTTCCATGAAACACTCTCTAGTTTCTTCCATGGAAAACTCCGTTATTTCTTCCATGGAACACTAGCTAGTTCTTTCCATGAAACACTCTCTAGTTTCTTCCATGGAAAACTACGTTATTTCTTCCAAGAAACACTAGCTAGGTCATTCCATGCAACACTAAGTAGTTCTTTCCATGGAACATTATGTAGTTCCTTCCAAGGATCACTAAGTACTTCCTTCACTACAACACTAGCTAGTTCCTTCCATTGAACACTAGCTAGTTCTAGTTAGTTCCTTCCATGGAACACAAGCTAGTTCTTTTCATGGAACACTAGGTATTTCCTTCAAGGGAACACTAGCTTATTTTTTCCATGGAATTCTAAGTAATTTTTTCTATGGAACACTAAGTAGTTTCTTGCATGAAAAACTAGCAAGTTTTTTCCATGTAACACTGAGTAGTTTCCTCCATGGAACCTTAAGTAATTCCATTCCATGGAACACTAACTAGTTCCTTACTTAAAACACTAGCTAGTTCCTACCATGGTACACTGTGTAATTTCATCCATGGAACTCTAAGTAGTTCTTTTCATGGAACCCTAGAGATTTTCTTCCATGGAACAATAAGTAATTCCTTCCATGAAACACTACCGAGTTTCATCCATGGAACACTAAGTAGTTCCTCCCATGTAAAACTAAGTACTTTTTTCCATGGAACACTAAGTACATTTTTCTATGCAACACTAGGTAGTACTTTCTATAGAACACTAGCTAGTTTCTTCCATGGAACACTAAGTAGTTTTTTCCATGCACTACTAGGTAGTTTTTTCCATGGAACACTAACTAGTTCATTCCATGGAACACTAAGTAGTTCCTTCCATGGAACACTATCTAGATTCTTTCATAAAACACTAGCTGGTTCCTTCCATGGAACACAAGTTAGTTCCTTTTGGGGAACACTACTCTTTTCTCTGGAACACTAAGTAGTTTCTTCCCTGGAACACTAAATATTACCTTTACTGGAACACTAGCTAGTACCTTCCATGGAACTTTAAGTAGTTACTTTTATGAAACCATAAGTAGTTTCTTCTATGGAACACTGGCTAGTTCCTTTCATGGGACACTAAGTAGATTCTTCCAATCAACACGAAGTAGTCCTTCCATTGAACACTATCTAGTTGTATCCATGCAACAATAGCTTGTTCCTTCCATGGAACAATAAGTAGTTCTTTTCCTGAAACACTAACTAGTTCCTTCCAACGAACACTAGCTAGTTCTTTCCATGGAACACTACCTAGTTTCTACCATGGAACAGTAAGTAGTTCCTTTCATGGAACAATAGCTAGATCCTTCAATGCAACTCCTAGTATTTCCTTATATGGAAATTTAAGTAATTCCTTCCATGGAACACTAAGTAGTTCCTTCCAAGGAACACTAGCTAGTTCTTTCCATGGAACACTACCTAGTTTCTACCATGGAACAGTAAGTAGTTCCTTTCATGGAACAATAGCTAGATCCTTCAATGCAACTCCTAGTATTTCCTTATATGGAAAATTAAGTAATTCCTTCCATGGAACACTAAGTAGTTCCTTCCATGGAACTCTAGCTAGTTACTTCCGTGGACCTCTAGGTAGTTCCTTCAGTGGAAAACGAAGTAGTTCCTTCCATGGAACACTAGCTAGTTCTAGCTAGTTCCTTCCATGAAACATTAGCTAGTTACTTCCGTAGAACTGTAGCTAGTTTCTTTAATGGAAAAATTAGTATTTTTTCCCATGGAACACTATGTAGCACCTTCTATGGAACACTACTTAGTTCCATACATGGAACAGTAACTATTTTATTCCATGGAACACTAAGTAGTTCCTTCAATTGAACATTATGCAATTCCTTCCATGAAACACTAGCTAGTTCCACCCATAAACCACTAAGAAGTTCCATCCATAAGAAACTAAGTATTTTTTCCCTTGGAACACTAAGTAGCACCTTCCATGGATCACTAGCTATTTCCATTCAAGGAACACTACCTAATTTATTCCATGTAAAACTAAGTACTTCCTACAATTAAACATTAAGTAATTCCTTCCATGAAACACTAGCTAGTTCCCTCCATAGACCACTAAGTAGTTCTTTCATTGGGAAACTAATTATTTTTCTTCCATGGAACACTAAGTAATTCCTTCCATGGAAGACAAGCCAGTTCTTTACATGGAACACTACCTGTTGCTTCCATGGAACACTAAGAAGTTTCCTCCATGGAACACTAAGTAGTTCTTTTATGAAACATTAGCCAGTTCCTTCCATGGAACAGTAGCTTTTTCTTTCCATGGTACACTAAGTTGTTTCTTTCATGGAACACTAGGTAATTCCTTCCATGGTACACTAAGTAGTTCATTCCATTGAACACTAAGTAACTTTTCCCATGGAACTCTAAATTGTTTTTTCCATGGAACACTAGCTAGTTCCTTCCATGTAACACTATTGGTTCCTTCCATTGAACACTAAGTAGATTCTTCCATGGAACAGTAACTTGTTGCTTCCCCAGAAGACTATCTTGTTTCTTCCACTGAACACTAGACAGTTCCTTCCATGAAACATTAAATATTTTCTACCATGAAACACTATTTTTTTCCATAAAAACTAAGTAGATTCTTCCCTGGAACACTATCTAGTTCCTGTCCTGGAACACTAGTTATTTGCTTCCATGGAACTTTAAGTAGTTACTTCCATGAAACACTAAGTAGTTTCTTCCAAGGCAAACTTGCTAGTTCCTTTCATGAAACAGTAGCTAGTGCATCCCCTGGAACACTAGATAGTTCTATTCATGTGACACTAAGTTGTTCTTTCCATTGAACACTAAGTAGTCCCTTCCATGCTTGGAACTCTAGCTAGTTTTACCAGGGAACATTAGTTAGTTCCTTCCATTGAACAATAGCTATTTACTTCCACAAAACTATAAGTAATTCCTTCCATGGAACACTGAGTAGTTTTTTCCATAAAAGAGTAACTCCTTTTTTTCTGGACAGTAGCCTGTTTCTTCCATGTAACATTAAGTAGTTCCTTCGTTGGAACACTAGCTACTTTCTTCCATGGAACACTAGTAGTTCCTTCCATGGAACACTAAGTAGTTCCTTGCATGGAACAGTAACTTGTTCCTTCCGTTGAACACTAGCTAGTTCCTTCCATGGAACATTAAGCAGTTCCTTCCATGGAACACTAAGTAGATACCTCCATGAAACACTACGTAGTTTCCTCCCTGGAAAACTAGTTAGTTCCTTCTCTGGAACTCCAGCTTCTTACTTTTATAAATCAGGAGCTCTTTTCTTCCATGGAACACTAAGTATTTTCTTCCATGAAACACTATGTAGTTCCTTCCATGAAACACTAAGTAGTACCTGCTATAGAACACTACTTACTTCCCTCCATAGAACAGTAAATTTTTCCTTGCTTGGAACACTAACTTGTTCCTTCCAATGACCACTAGCTAGTTCCTTCCATGGAACACTAAGTAGTTCCTTCCATGGAATACTGAGTAGTTACTTTTATGGAACACTAGCTAGTTCCATCCAAGGAACACAACCTAGTTCTTTCCATGGAACATTAGCTACTTTCTTCCATAAAACACAAGCTAGTTTCTCCCAAAAAACACATGCCACTTAGTTCCATGTTACACTAGCTAGTTCCTTCTTGGAACACTAAATAGTTAATTTCATGGGGCAGTAAGTAGTTCTTTTCATGGAACACTAAGTTGTTCCTCCCAGAGAACACTATCTATTTTTTTCCGTGGAACACTGGCTACTTTCTTCCATGGATCAATAGCTAGTTTCTTCCACGGAACACTAGCTAGATCCTTCCATGCAACAGTAGCATGTTCCTTCCATGGAACACTAGCTAATTCTTTCTATGGAACACTAGCTAGATCCTTTCATGGAACACTAAGTAGTTCCTTCCATGTAACACTAGCTAGTTTTTGTGAGGAACTAAAGCTAGTTTTTTTATAGAACAGTAAGTAGTTTATTCCATGGAACACTAACTAGTTCCTTTCATAAAACACTAGCTAGTTCCTTCCATGAAAAACTAAGTAGTCCCTTGCATGGAACACTAAGTAGTTCCTTCCTTGGAACACTAGCTAGTTTTTTTCTGAGGAACAATAGTTATTTCTTTCATTGGAACACTAAGTATTTCCACCATGGAACCCTAAGTAGTTCCTTTAATAGAAACCTAAGTATTTCCAAAAATGGAACACAAAGTACTTCCTTCCATGGAACCCTAAGTAGTTTATTCAATGGAACACGGGGTAGTTTTTTTCAAGGAACACTAAGTAGTTCCATCCATGGAATATAAGCTAAGTCCTCTTATGAAACAGTAAGTAGTTACTTCCATGGAACACTAGCTAGTTCCTTTCATTGGACACTAGCTCATTCCTTCCATGGAACACTAAGTAGTTCCTATCTTAGAACACCAAGTAGTTCCTTTCATGAAACACTATGTAGTTCCTTCCATGGAACAGTAGCTGGGTTTTTTCATATGACACTAGTTGGTTTCTTTCATGAAATACAAGTTTGTTCCTACCATGGAACACTAAGCTATTCTTTCCATGGAACACGAACCAGTTCCTTCCATAAAACACTAGCTAGTTTCTTCCAAGGAACACTATCTAGTGTTTTGCATGGAATATTGGTAGTGCCTTCCATGGAACAGTGGCTAGTTTTTTTCATGTAACACTCAATATTTCTTCCATGGAACACTTACTAGTTCTTTCCATGGAACACTATGAAGTTTCATCTGGGAACACTAGCTACTTCCTTCCATGAAACACTAGATATTTCCTTCCATAAAACACTACGTAGATAATTCCAAGGAACACTATGTAGTTCTTTCCATGGAAAATTAAGAAATTTCTTCCATGGAACACTAGCTAGTCCTTTCATGAAACACCAGCTAGTTCCTTACCTGGAACACTAGCTAGTTCCTTTCATGGAAACCTAGCTACTTTCTTCCATGGAACACTAGCTAGTTCCATCCATGGAACACTAAGTAATCCCTTCTATAGAACATTAAGTAGTTCCTTCCATGGAACTCTAAATAGTTCCCTCCATAAGACACTAGCTAGTTCCTTCCTTGGAACACTAAGTAGTTGCTTCCATGCAACACTAAGTAGTTGTTTCCATTAGTAATTATATGGTTCTTTCCATGGAACATTAAATAATTCCTTCTATGGAACAATAAGTAGTTCTTTCCTTGAAAGAATAGCTAGTTCCTTCCATGGAACACTAAGTAGTTTCATCCATGGAACACTAGCTAGTTCCATCCATGGAACTCTAGCTAATGCCTTACGTGGAACATAAGTAGTTCTTTCCATGGAACAATATGCAGTTCTGTCCATGAAACAGTAAGCAGTTTTTTCCATGGAATACTAGCTAATTCTTTCCATGGAAGACTAAATAATTCCTTTTATGAAAAAATAAGTAGTTCCTTCCATGGAACACTAAGTAGTTCCTTCCATGGAACATTAAGTACTTCCTTCAAAGGAACTCTGGTTGTTTTTTGTTGTTGTTGTTTTTTCATGGAACACTACCTAGTTCCTTCCATGGATCATTAGCTAGTTTCTTCCATGGAACACTAGCTAGTTTCGTTCATGGAACACTAAGTAGTTCGTTCCATGCAACACTACCTAGTTTCTACCGTGGAACAGTAAGTAGTAACTTCAATAGAACAATATATAGGTCTTACATGGAACTCCGGGTAGATCCTTCCATGAAACACTAAGTAATTCCTTCCATGGAACACTAAGTAGTTCCTTCCATGAAAAACTAGATAGTTCTTGCCATGAAACAATAAGTAGTTCCTTCCATGGAAGAATAGCTATTTCCTTCCATTGAACACTAAATAGTTTCTTCCATGGAACACAAGCTAGTTTCTTCCATAGAACACTAGGAAGATATTTACATGGAACACCAAATAGTCCCTTTCATGGAATACTAAGTAATTCCTTCCATAGAACATTTAGTAGGTAGTGTTCCATGGAAGTAACTATGGAACTAGCTAGTGGTAAACGGAAGGAACAAGTTAATGTTCCATGGATGGAAGTACTTAGTGTTCCATGGAAGAAACTGCTTAGTGTTCCATGGAAGGAACTACTAGTGTTCCATGGAAGAAACAGCTAGTGTTCCAAGGAAGGAACTACTTAGTGTTTCATGGAAGAAACTGGCTACTGTTCCATGAAAAAAACAAGTTAGTGTTTCATGGATAAAACTACTTAGTGTTCCATGAAAAGAACTAGCTAGTGTTCCATGGAAGAAACTAGTGCACCATGGAAGAAGGTAACCAGTGTTCTACAGAAGAAACAGATAGTGTTCCATGGAAGGAACTACTTACAGTTTTATGGAAGGAACAACTATCGTTCCATGCAAGGAACAAACTAATGTTTCATGGAGGAACTTCCTAGCGTTCCATGGAAGGGACTACTTAGTGTTCAATGGAAGGAACTACTTAGTGTTCCATAGAAGGAACTAGCTAGTGGTCAACGGAAGGAACAAGTTAATGTTCCATGGTTGGAAGTACTTAGTGTTCCATAGAAGGAACAGCTAGTGTTCCAAGGAAGGAACTACTTAGTGTTTCATGGAAGAAACTGGCTACTGTTCCATGAAAAAAACAAGTTAGTGATTCATAGATAAAACTACTTAGTGTTCCATGGAAGAAACTAGCTAGTGTTCCATGGAAGAAACTAGCTAGTGAACCATGGAAGAATGTAGCCAGTGTTCTACGGAAGAAAATAGATAGTGTTCCATGGAAGAAAGTACTTACAGTTTAATGGAAGTAACTAGCTATTGTTCCGTGGAAGGAACAAACTAATGTTCCATGGAGGAATTAGCTAGCGCTCCATGGAAGGGACTACTTAGTATTCAATGGAAGGAACTACTTAGTGTCTGAGGAATAGAACTAGCTAGTGTTCCAGGGAATGCACTAGATATTGTTCCATGGAAGGAACTAGCAAGTTTTCCATGGAACGAACTACTTAGTGTTTCATGGAACTATCTACTTAATGCTCAATGGAAGCAAATAACTAGTGTTCCAGGAAAGGAACTAGCTAGTGTTCCGGGGAAGAATCTACATAGTTTTTTATTGAAGGAAATACTTAGTGTTTCATGGTAGGAACTACTTAATGTTCCATGGAAGGTACTATGTTGTGTTCAATGGAAGGAACAAGTTAGTGTTCTGTGGAAGGAACAAGTTACTGTTTCATGGAAGGAAGTACTTAGTGTTCCATGGAATGAAGTACTTAGTGTTTCATGAAAGGAACAACTTAGTGTTCAATGGAAGGAACCAATAGTGTTCCATGGAAGGAACAAGTTAGTGTTCCATGGAATAAACTACTTAGTGTTTCATTGGAATGAACTACTTAGTGTACCACAGAAGGAACTAGCTAGCTTTCCATGGAAGAAACTACTTTGTGTACCATGGAAAGAAAAAGCTACTGCTCCATGGAAAGAACTGGCTAATGTTCTATGCAAGGAAGTACTTAGTGTTCCATGAAGAAACTACTTAGTGTTCCATGGAAGCAACTAGTAAGGTTCCATGTAAAGAACTAGCCAATCTTCCATGGAAGGAACTAGCTAGTGTTCCATGGAAGGAAATATCTAGTGTTCAATGGCAGAAACTATTTAGTGTTTCATGGAAGAATCTAGCTAGTTTTCCATGGAAGGAACTAGCTAGTGTTCAAGGGAAGAAATTACTTAGTGTTCCATGGAAAGATCTAGCTAGTGTTCCATGGAAGGAACTAGCTAGTGTTCCATGGAAGGAACTATCTAGTGTTCCTTGGAAGTAATTATCTAATATTTTATGGAAGGAACTATCTAGAGTTCCATGTAAGGAACTACTTAGTGTTACAGGGAAGAACTATTTAGTGTTCCGTGGAAGGAACTAGCTAGTGTTCTATGGAAGGAACAAGTTATTTTTCCATGGCATAAAGTACTTAGTGTTCCACGGAAGGATCTACTTAGTTCTCATTGGAAAGAACTAGCTAGTGTTCCATTAAAGGAGCTAGCTAGTGTTCCATGGAAGAAACTAGCTAGTTGTCCATGGAAAGAACAAGCTAGTGTCCCAAGAAATGCGCTTGCTAATGTTCCATGGAAAAAACTATCTAGTGTTTCATGGAAGGAACTAGCTATGTTCCATAAAAGGCAGTAGCTAGTGTTACAGGGAAGAAACAGCTTAATGTTACATGGGAAAATTCACTTTGTGTTCCATGAAGAAACTAGCCTGTGTTCCACGAAAGGAAATAGCTTGTGTTCTTTGGAAGGAGGTAGTTAGTGTTCCATGGTAGGAACTAGATAGTGTTTTATGGAAAGAACTAGCTAGTGTCCATGCAACAAACTACTTGGTGTTCCATGGGAAAAACTACTTAGTGTTCCATGGAAGGAACTAGCTAGTGTTTCGTGGAAGGAACTAGATAGTGTTCTATGGGAGGAACTATTTCATGTTCCATGAAAGGAACTATTTACTGCTCCACGGAAAAAAAATTTTAGTGTTCCATGAAGAAACTAGCTAGTTTAACATGGAAGGAACCAGCTTGTGTTCCATGGAAAGAAGTAGCTACAGTTCCAAGGAAGAAACTAGCTTGTGTTCTATGAATGGAACTAGCCAGTGTTCCATGGAAGGAACTACTTGGTGTTCCATGGAAGAAATCAGCTAGTGTTTTGTGGAAGAAACCTGCTAGTGTTCCATGTAAGGAACAACTTATTTTTCCATGTAAGGAACTACTAACTGTTGCATGTAAGAAAATGCTTAGTGTTCCATGTAAAAAAACTAGCTAGTGATTTATGAAAGGAAATAAATAGTGTTTCATGGGAGGAACTACTTCGTATACCATGGAAGAAACTACTTAGTGTTACATGGAAGAAACTAGCTAGTATTGCATGCAAGAAAACTACTTTTGTTTTATGGAGATAACTAGCTATTTTTCCATGGGAGGATCTAATTAGTGTTTCTTGGAAGAAACTACTTACTGGAATAACTTAGTTTGTGTTCCAAGGAAGGAACTACTTATTGTTTCATGGAAGGAACTATTTAGTGTTCCATGCAAGGAACTAGCTAGTGCTCCATGGAAGGAACTACTTAGTGGTTCCATGGAAAGAACTACTTAGTGTGCCATGGAAGAATCAACTTAGTGTTCCATGGAAGGAACTAGATAGTGTTACATAGAAGGAACTTGCTAGTGTTCACTGGAAAGAACAAGCTAGTGTTCCATGAAAGGAACCATTTAGAGATCCAAGGAAACAACTAATTACTGTCCCATGAAAAATAATAGTTAGTGTTTCATTAAAGGGACTAAGAAATGTTTCATGGAAGAAACTACTTAGTGTTCCAAGGAAGGAAATAAAGAGTGTTCCATGTTTGGATCTAGCTAGTGTTTCAAGGAAGTAACTATTTAGTGTTTCAAGGAAGGAACTAGCTACTGTTCCATGGAAGAATGTATTTAGTTTTCCAATGAAGCAACTACTTTGTATTCCATGGAAGAAAATACTTAGTGTTCCATGAAAGGAATTACTTAGTGTTCCACGGAAGAAATTAGCTAGTGTTCCATGGAAGGAACTACTTATTGTTTATGTAAGAAACTAGATATTGCTTCATGGAAGGAACTAGTTAATGTTTCATGAAAGAAACTAATTCTTGTTCCATGTACAAAACTAGCCAGTGTTCCATGGAAGGAAATAGTTAGTGTTCCATGGAAGAAACTACTTAGTGTTTCATGGAAGGAACTACTTAGTATTCCATGGTAGGAACTAGCTAGTGCTCCATGCAATGAACTACTTCGTGGTTCCATGGGTTCCATAGAAAGAACTACTTAGTGTACCATGGAAAAAACTATCTAGTGTTCCATGACTGTATTAGTTAGTGTTCCATTGAAAGAACTATCTAGTGTTCCATGGAAAGAACTACCTAGTGTCCCATGGACGGGACTAGCTAGTGTCACATGAAAGGAACTACTTAGTTTAATGGAAGAATCTACTTAGTGTTCTATGAAGGAAATATCTAGTGTTCCATGGAAGGAATTAGCTAGTGTTCCATGAAAGGAACTACTTTGTGTTCATGGAAGGAACTACTTAGTGTTCTATGGAAGAAACTCGCTAGTGTTCCTTGGAAGGAAATACTTAGTGTTCCATGAAAAGAACTAGCTAGTGTTCCATGGGATAATTTACTTAGTGTTCCATGGAAGAAACTTCTTAGTGTTCCATGGAAGGAAATAACTAGTGTTCCATGGATGGAACTATCTAATGTTCCATGGAAGGAACTAGTTAGTGTTTTATAGAAGGACTAGTTAATGTCCAATGGAAAGAACTATAGAGTGTTCCATTAAATATATTAGCTAGTATTCCATGGATTGTACTAGCTAGTGTTCAATGGAAGGAACTACAAAGTGTTCCATGGAAGAAACTAGTTAGAGATTTATGGAAGGAAATAGCTAGGGTGCCATGGAAGTAACTATTTAGTGTTCTATGGAAGAAAGTATCTAGTGTTCCTTTGCAAGAAATACTTAGTGTTCCATGGAAGAAACTACTTAATGTTTCATGGAGGTACCTACTTAGGGTTCCATAGAAGGAGTACTTAATGTTCCATGGACGCAACTTCTTACTGTTTCATGGAAGGATCTACTTAGTATTCCATGGTAGGAACTATTTAGTGTTCTATGGAAGGAACTAGCATGTGTTGCATGGAAAGATAGGACTAGTGTTACATGGAAGAAACTACTTAGTGTTTTATGGAAAGAACTAATGAGTGTTCCAGAATTGAACTAGCTATTGGTCCATGGAACGAAGTAGTTAGTTTTCCATAGTAAAAATTATTTACTGTTCCATGGAAGAAACTACTTAGTGTTTTATGGAAGGAATTAGTTAGTGTTCCATGGAAGGAACTAGTTATTGGTACGTGGAAAGAATTTTCTATTGTTTCATGGAAGGAAACTCTTAGTGTTTCATGGAAAGTACTACTTAGTGTTTTATGGAAGAAAGTAACTAGTGGTCAATGGAAGGAACTATTGCCTGTACATATAAGAAACTACTTAGTGTTCATGGAAGGGTTAACTTAGTGTTTTATGGAAGGAACTAGCTAATGTTCCATAGAAGGAACTGGCTACTGTCCAATGGAAAGAACTAGCTAGTGTTTCTAGAATGTAACCAGTTAGAGATCCATGGAAGCAACTACTTACTGTTTTATGGAACATACTAGCTAGTGTTTTATGAAGGAACTAGCTAGTGTCCCATGGAAGGAAATTGCTTGTGTGTCATAAAGGAACTACTCAGTGTTTCACGGAAGATGCTCTTTAGTTTTTCATGGCAAAAAATAGCTGGTGTTCCATGGCAGGAACTACTTAGTGCTCCACGTAGGAACGACTTACTCTTACTTGGAAGAAACAACTAAGTGTTCCATGAAAGGAAAAAGCTTGTGTTTCATAGAAAGAACTAGCTAGTGTTCAATTGAAAGAACTGGCTTGTATTCCATGGAAGAAACTACTTAGTGTTCTATGGAAGAGACTAGTTAGAGTTTTATGGAAGGAACTAGCTAGTTTGCCATGGGAGGAACTAATAAGTGTTCCTTGGAAGAAAGAAGCTAGTGTTCCTTGGACGGAAATACTTACTGTTTTATGGAAGAAAATGTTTAGTGTTCCATGGAATGAAGTAGCTAGTGTTCCGTGGAAAAAAAATACTTAGTGTTCTATGGAAGAAACTACTGTCTGATCCATGGAAGCAACTAGCTAAAATTCAATTGAAGGAACTAACTAGTGTTTTATAGTGGGAACTATTTATTGTTCCATGGAAATAACTAGCTAGAGTTTCATTGAAGAAACTTCTTAGTGTTCCATGGAAAGTACTACTCAGTGTTTGATGGAGGAAAGTAACTAGCGATCCATGGAAAGAACTACCTAGTGTAGATGTAAGGAAATACTTAGTGTTCCATGGAAGGATCAACTTACTGTTTCATGGAAGGAACTAGCTAATGTTCCATAGAAGGAACTAGCTAGTGTTCAATAAAAATAAAAATAAAAACTCGCTAGTGTTCTTTGGAGGGAACTACTTAGTGTTCATGGAAGGAACTACTTAGTGTTGTATGGAAGAAACTACTTAGTATTCCATGGAAGAAAATAGCTAGTGTTACATGGAAGAAACTAGCTAGTGTTCCATGTAAGGAACATGTTAGTACTCTATGAAAAAACTATTTAGTATTCCATGAATGGAACTAGCTAGTGTCCCATGGACGAGAATAGCTAGTGTCCCATGGAAGGAACTTCATAGTGTTCCATGAAATGAATTACGTAGTTTACCATGGAAGGACCTATCCAGAGTTCCACGAATGTAACTAGCTAGTGTTCCATGGAAGAAACTACTTAGTGTTCCATGGAAGAAACTACTTAGTGTTCCATGGAAGGAAATAGCTACTGTTCCATGAAGAAACTAGCTAGTGTAACTTGGAAGGAACTACCTAGTGGTCATGGAAGGAACTCCTTAGTGTTCCAAGGAAGGAACTAGCTAGTGTTCCATGGAAGGAAAGACATAGTGTACCAAAACAAAAACTGCTTAGTGTTCCATGGAAGGAACTAGTTAGTGTTTTTTGGAAGGATTGAGTTAGTGTACAATAGAAGAAACTAGTGAGTGTTCCATGGAAGAAATTGGTTAGTTTTCCATAGAAGAAACTAGGTATTGTTCCATGGAAGGAACTACAAAGTGTTCCATGAAAGAAACTACTTCGTGTTTCATAAAAAGATCTAGGTAGTGTTCCATGAAAGGAATTAGTTAGTGTTCCATGGAAGGGACTACTTAGTGTTCAAAGGAAGAAACTACTTATTGTTCCATGAACGGAACAAGCTAGTGGTCCATGGAAGGAACTGGCTAGTTTTCCATTAAAGAAACTGCTTAGGGTTTCATGGAAATAACTACTTAATTGTTCATGGAAGGAATTAGCTAGAGCTTCAGGAAAGGAATTAGATAGTGTTTCAGGAAGAAACTACTTAGTGTTCCAGAGAAGAAACTAGCTGGTGTTCCATGGAAAGAACTAGTTAGTGTTCCATGGAAGAAACTACCTAGTTTTCATGGAAATAACTACTCAGTGTTCCAATGAAGGAACTAGCTAGTGTTCCATGGAAGGAAATAGATAGTGTTACATGGAAGGAAGTAGTTAGTGTTCAATGTAAAGAACTAATATGTGTTCCATGGAAAAAACTAGAGAGTGTTCTATGGAAGGAACTAGCTATTGTTCCATTTAAGAAATTACTTATTGTTTCATGGAATGAACTAGTTAGTGTCCAATGAAGGAACTAGCTAGTGTTCCATGGAAGGAACTAGCTAGTGTTCCGTGGAAGGAACCAGTTAGTGTTCCATCAAAATAACAGGTTAGTGTACCATGGAAGGAACTACCGAGTGTTCTAGAAAAGGAACTCGCTAGTGTTCCATGAAAGAAACTTTCTAGTGTTTCATGGGAGGAACTGCAAAGTGTTCCATGGAAGAAACTACTTAGTGTTCCATGAAAGAAACTAGGTAGTGTTCCCTGGAAGGAACTACTTAGTGTTTCATGGGAGGAACTAAATAGTGCTTTATGGAAGGAACTACTTAGTGTTCCATGGAAGGATCTAGCTTCTGTTCCATGGAATAAACAACTTAGTGTTCCATGGATGAAACTACTTAGTGCTCCATGGAAGAAACAGGCTAGTGTTCCTTGGAACGAAATAGTTAGTGTTCCATGGAAAAACTACTTAGTGTAACATGGAATAAAGTAGCTAGTCTTCAATGTAAGAAACTAGCTAGTGTTCCATGGAAGGGACTACTTAGGGTTCAATAGAAGGAACTACATAATGTTCCATGGAAGAACTACTGGTCTTCCATGTAAGGAACTAGCTAGTGCTTCTTGAAAAGGAATAATTAGTATTGTATGGAAGGAACTACTTTGAGTCCCATGAATGGGCCTAGCTAGTGTTTCATAGTAGGCACTACTTAGTGTTCCATGGAATAAATTTCTTAGTATTCTATGGAAGGAACTACTTTGTGTTCCATAGAAAGAACTACTTAGTGTCCCATGGAAGGAACTATCTAGTGATCCATTGAAGTATCTACTTAGTGTTTTATGGAAGAATATACTTAGTGTTCCATTGAAGGATATACTTAGTGTTCCATAGAAGGATATACTTAGTGTTCCATTGAAGGATATACTTAGTGTTCCATGGAAGGAACTACACTGTTCACTGGAATGAACCTCCTAGTGTTGAATGGAAAAATATAGATAGAATAAAATTGAAGATACTACTTTGTGATCCATGGAGAGAACAACATAGTGTTCCATAGAAAAAATTACTTAATGGTCCATGGAAGAAACAACTTAGTGTTCCATGGAAGGAACTAGCTGGTGTTCAATGGATAAAGCTAGTTAGTGTTCCATGGATGGAACTACTTAGTGTTCCATGGAAGGAACTAGCTACTTTTCCATGGAAGGAACAAGTTGTGTTCCATGGAAGGAACTACTAAGTGTTCCGTGGAAAAAACTATTTAGTGTTTTATGAAAGGAACTAGCTAGAACTAGCTAGTGTTCTATGGAAGAAACTACTTAGTGTTCCATGGAAGGAACTACATACTGTTCACTCGAATAAACCTACTAGTGTTCAATGGAAAAAACTAGATACTATACGATAGAAGAAACTATTTTGTGATGCATGGAGGGAACAACATAGTGTTCCATGGAAGGAATTATTTAATGTTCCATGGAAGGAAAAACTTAGTGTTCCATGGAAGAAACTATTTAGTGTTCAATGGAAGGAACTAGCTAGTGTTTTATGGAAGGATCTATCTGGTGTTTCATGGAAGGAGCTTGTTAGTGTTCCATGGTAGGAACTAGCAAGTGTTCCATGAAAAAAAATACCTAGTGTTCCATGGAAGTATCTATCTTGTGTTGCATGGAAGAAACTAATTAGTGTTTTATGGAAGAAACTACTTATTATTCCATGGAAGAAACGAGCTACTGTTTCATGGAAGGAACTAGCTACTGAACCATTGAAGTAACTACTAAGTATTCCATGGAAGGAACTCCTAGTGTTTAATGGAGGGAATTTCCTAGTGTACAATGGAAGGAACTACTTTGTGTTCCATGGAAAGAACTATGTAGTGTTCCATGAAAGGAAGTATTTATGTTCTATGAATGGAGTTAGCAAGTGTTTAATGGATGGAATGACTTAGTTTTTTATAGATAAAACTACTTAGAGTTCCATGGAATGAAATGGCTAGTGTTTTATGGAAGAAACTACTTAGTGTTCCAAGGAAGGAACTACTTAGAGTTCCATGGAAAAAAATAGCGAGTGTTCCTTGGAAGGAAATAGCTGGTGTACCATGGCAGAAACTATCTGGTTTTCTATGGAAGGAACTAGATAGTGTTCTATGGAAGAAACTAGCTAATGTTCCATGGTAGGTACAACTTAGTGTTTCATGGAAGGAAGTACTTAGTGTTCCATGAAAAGGACTACGTAGTGTTCCATGGAAGGAACTAGTTAGTGTTCCATGGAAGAAAATACTTAGTGTTTCATGGAAGGACTACATAGTGTTTCATGAAAGGAATTAGCTAGTATTCCATTGAAGAATCTAGCTAGTGTTCCATGGAAGTATCTAGCTAGTGTTCCATGGAAGGAACTACCTAGTGTTTCATGAAAGAATCTAGGTAGTGTTCCATGGAAAAATTTAGCTAGTGTTTTTTTGTTGTTGTTGTTTTGTTTTTTAATACATAGTGTTTCATGGAAGGAACTACTTATTTTTCCATGGAAGGAACTAGCTACTGTTTGATGGAAGGAACTAACTAGTGCTCCATATATGGAACTACCTAGTGTTCCATAAGGAAATACTTATTTTTACATGGAAAGGACTTGCTAGTGTTCCATGGAAGGAACTAACTAGTGTTCCATGGAAGGAAGTACTTAGTGTTTCATGGAAGGAAGTACTTAGTGTTCTAAGGATGTAACTACCTAGTGTTTCATGGAAGGAATTACTCAGTGTTCCATGGAGGGAACTACTTAGTGTTCCATGGAAGAAAGTAGCTACTGTTACATAAAAGGGAATACTAAGTGTTCAATGGAACTTATTAGTGTTCCATGAAAGGGACTAGGAAGTGTCCCATGGATGGAAATAGCTAGTGTTCCATGGAAGGAACTAGTTAGTGTTCCACGGAAGAAACTAGTTAGTGTTCTATGGAATGAACTAAATAGTGTTCCATGGAAGGATGTAGCTAGTTTTCTATGAAAGAAACTACTTAGTGTTTCATGGAAGTAACTACTTAATTTTCCATGGAAGGAAGTGGCTAGTGTTCCATTGGAAGTATATAGCTAGTTATCCATGGTAGGAACTACTTAGTGTTCCATGCAATGTTCTATGTAGTTTTCCATGGATGAAACAACTTAGTGTTCCATGAATGGAACTACGTAGTGTTCCATGGAAGGAAGTAGCTAGCGTTCCATGATTGGAACTAACAGTGTTCCAGGGAAGGAACTATGTAGTGTTCCAGAGAAGGAAGTTGCTGGTGTTCCAAGGAAGGAACAAGCTAGTGATCAAGAGAAGGTAGTAGCTATGTTCCATGGGAGGAACTAGCTCGTGTTCCATGAAAAAACTCCTTAGTGTTCCATGGAGGAACTACTTAGTGTTCCATGGAAGGAAATATCTAGTTATCCATGGAAGGCAATACTTAGTGTTTCATGGAAGGATATACTCAGTGTTCCATAGAAGGAACTACATACTGTTCACTGGAAGAAACCTGCTATTGTTCAATGAAGAAAAACTAGATAGTATACGATTGAAGAAAATACTTTGTTTTCCATGGAGGGAACAACATAGTGTTCAATGGAAGGAATTATTTAATGTTCAATGGAAGGAACAACTTAGTGTTTTATGGAAGGAACTAGCTAGTGTTCAATGGAGAAAACCTTTTAGTGTTCCATGGATGGCCCTACGCAGTGTTTCATGGAAGGAACTGCGTAGTGTTCCATGGAGGGGACTTGCTAGTGTTCCATTGAAGAAACTACTTAGTGTTTCATGGAAAAAACTAGCTAGTGTTTTATGAAAAGTTCTAGCTAGTGTTCTGTAAAAAGAACTACATAGTGTTGAATGGAAGGAACTACTTATTGTTCCATGGAAGAAACAGGCTAGCGTTTCCTGAAAGGAAATAGTTAGTGTTCCATGGAAAGAACTACTTAGTGTTTTATGGAAGAACTACTAGTGTTCAATGGAAGGAACTAGCTAATGTTCCACGAAAGGAACTAGCATGTTTCCATGGAAGGAACTTCTAAGTATTGCATTGAAGCAACTACTTAGTGTTCCCTGGAAGGAACGAGCTAGTGTTCTATAAAGGGAACTACTTAGTGTTCCATGGAAGGAACTATCTAGTGATCCATGGAAGGAATTACTTAGTGTTCCATGGAAGGATATACTTAGTGTTCCATGAATGGAAATACTTACTGTTCACTGGAATGAATCTGATAGTGTTCAATGGAAAAAACTTGTTAGTATGCAATTGACGAAAGTACTTAGTGTTCCATGGAGGGAACAACTTAATGTTCCATTGAAGGAACTATCTAGTGTTCTATGCATAAGACTAGTTAGTGGTCCATGGATAACACTACTTTGTGTTCCATTGAAGAAAGTACTTAGTGTTCCAAGGAGGAGAGTAGCTAGTGGTCCATGGAAGGATCTAGTTAGTGATCCATGGAAGAAAATAGTTAGGTGCCATGGGAGGTACTTCTTAGTATTGCATGGAAGGAACTCCTTAGTGTTCCATAGAAAGAACTACTTAGTGTACCATGGAAGGAACTATCTAGTTTACTTTGGAAGGAACTACTTAATGTTTTATGGAAGGATATACTTAGTGTTCAATTGAAGGAACTACTCACTTTTCACTTGAAAAAACCTGCTAGTGTTCTATGGGAAAAACTAGATAGCATACGATTGAAGAAACTACTTTTTGTTCCATGGAGGGAACAACTAGTGTTCCATGGAAAAAACTAGCTAGTGTTCCATTGAAGAAAATATCTAGTGTTCCATGGCAGAAACTATCTAGTGTTTCATGGAAGAAACTAGCTTGTTTTCCATGGAAGGACTAGCTAGGGTTCGAGGGAAGAAACTACTTAGTGTTCCATGGAAGGAAGTACTTACTGCTGCATTAGAAAAAAACTAGCTAGTGTAACTTGGAAGGAACTACCTTGTGTTCCATGGAAGAAACTAGCTAGTTTTCCAAGGAAAAATAGCTAGTTTTGCATGGAAGAAACTAGATAGTGTTCCATGGAAGGAACTAATCTAGAAATATTTAGTGTTCCATGGAAGGAACCTCTTAGTGCTTCATGGAAAGATCTGGCTAGTGTTTCATGGAAGAAATTACTTAGTGTTCCATGGAATGAACAAGGTAATGTTCCATGGAAGAAACTAGGTATTTTTCCATGGAAGGAACTACTTAGTGTTCCATGAAAGGAACTAGCTAGTGTTTCATTGAAGGAACTAGCTAGGGTTTCATGGAAAAAATTACTTAGTGTTCCTTGTAAAAAACAAGCAACTTTTCCTTGGAGAAACTACTTAGTTTTACACGCAAGGAACTACTTATTGTTCCATAAAGAAACTGCTTAGTGTTCCATGGAAGGAACTAGCTAGTGTTCCATGAAAGGAAGTAGATAGTGTACAATGGGATGAAATACCTTGTGTTCCAGGGAAGAAACTAGCTAGTGTAACATGGAAGGAACAAGCAAGTGTTCAAAGGAAGGAACTAGCTTGCGTTTCATGGACAGAACTAACTAGTGTACAATGGATGTAACTACTTAGTGTTCCATGAAAGGAACTACTTATTGTTCAACGGAAGAAACCAGCTAGTGTTTCAAGGAAAAAACAAGCTAGTGTTCCATGGACGGAACTACCTAGTGTTCCATGGAAGAAACTATCTAGTGTTTCATGAATGGATCTAGCTAGTTTTTTACGGAAGGACCTAGCGAGTGTCCAGGGAAGAAACTACTAAGTCTTCTATGGAATGAGCTATGTAGTGTTGAATAGAAGGATCTAGCTAGTGTTCAATAAAAATAAATCCTTACAGTTTTATGGAAGAAACTAGCTAGGATCCCATGGAAGAAACTACTTAGTGTTTGATGAAAAAAAAAGCTAGTGTTGCATGGAGAAACTACTTACTGTTCCATTGAAGCAACTACTTAATGTTCCATTGAAGAAATTACTAAGTGTTCCATGGAAGGAACTAGCTATTGTTCCATGAAAGAAACTAGATAGTGTTCCATGGTAGAAACTACTTAGTATTCCATGGAAGGAACTACTTATTGCTCCATGGAAGGAACTAGCTAGTTTTCCATGGAAGGAGATAGTTAATGTTCCATGGATAAAACAAGCTAGAGTTCTTTGGAAGGAACTAGTTAGTGTTCCAAGAAGAGAACTACTTAGTGTTCCATGGAAGGAAATAGCTTGTGTTCCATGGAAGTAACTAGCTTGTGTTTTATGGAAGGGACTCAGTGTTCACTGGAAGAATCAACATATTGTTTTATGAAACGAACTTGCTAGTGTTTCATGGAAGGAACTAGTTAGTGTTTCATGGAAGAAACTAGTTAGTGTTCCATGCAAGGAACTAGCAAGTTTTCCATGGAAGAAACTACATAGGGTTTCATGTAAGTAACTACTTAATGGTCCATGGAATAAACCACTTAGTGTTTCTTTGCAGGAACTACCTAGTGTTTAATGAAAGGAAGTATTTTGTGTTCCATGGAAGGAACTATTTAGTGCTCCATGAAAGGAACTAGCTAGTGTTCCATGGGAGAAATTACCTAATTTTGCATGGAAGGAACTACTTAGTGTTCCATGGAAGGAAATAGCTACTGTTTCATGGAAAGTACTAGCTAGTGTTCCATGGAAGGAAATGTTTAGTGTTACATGGAAGAAACTACTTAATATTTTATGGATGGAACTCGTTAGGGGTTCATGAATGGAAATACTTGTGTTCCATGGGGTTAATTACTTAGATTTCCATGAAAAAAAATAAGCTAGTATTCCATGAACGGAACTACTTAGTGTTCCATGGAAAAAACTACTTAGTGTTCCATGGAAAGAACAAGGTAGTGTTCTATGGAAGTAACTAGCTAGTGTTCCATGGAAGAAACTACTTAGTGTTTCATGGAAGGAACTACTTACTGCTCCATGGAAGGAACTAGTTAGTGTTCCATGAAGGAACTACCTAGTATAACATAAAAGTAATTAGCTAGTGTTACATGGAAGGAACTACTTAGTGTTCCATGGAAGGAATTACTTACTGCTCCATGGAAAGAACTAGTTAGTGTTCCATGGACGGAACTAGCTAGGGTTTCATGGAAGGAACTACTTAGTGTTCTATGAAAAAAACAAGCTTGTGTTCCATGTATGGAATTAGCTAGTGTTCCATGAAAAAAAACAAGATAGTGTTTCATGGGAGGAACTAGTTTGTGTTCTATGGAAGAAACTACCCAGTGCTCCCGGGAATAAAGTAGCTAGTGTACCATGGAAGGAACTAGCTAGTTTTTTTTATGGAAGAAAGCAGGTAGTGTGACATGGAAGGGACTAGCAAGTGTTCAATGGAAGGAACTAGTTTATGTTACATGGACGGAACTATCTAGTGTTCGAAGGATGGAACTGAAGTGTTCCATGAAAGGAACTACTTAATGGTCCACGGAAGGAATCAACTAGTGTTTTATGATAGAAACCAACTATTTTTTCATGGACGGAACTAGGAAGTGTTCCATGGAAGGAACTAGTTGTGTTCCATGGTAGGAACTAGCTAGGGTTCTGTAGAAAGAACTAGGTAGTGTCACATTGAAGGAACTAGCTAGTGTTCCATGGAAAAACTATCTAGTGTTACAAGAAAGGATCTAGCTGGTGTTCCATGGAAGAAACTAGCGAGTGTCCAGGAAAGAAACTACTTAGTGTTTCATGGAAGAAACTACGTAGTGTACCATGGAAGGCACTATCTAGGGTTCCATGGAAGGAAATAGTGTTGCATGGTAGGAACTTGACAGTATTCCATGGAAGGAACTATCTAGTGTACCTTCAAAGTGTCTAGCTAGTGTTTCATGGAAAGACAAGCTAGTTTTCCATGGAAGAAACTACTTAGGATTTCATGGAAGTAACTACTTAATGTTCCAAGGAAAGAACTAGCCAGTGTTACAGAAATAGAACTACTTAGTGTCCCAGGGAAGGAACTAATTAGTGTTCCAAAAAAGGAACTAGTTAGTGTTCCAGGGAATAAACGAGCTAGTGTTCCACAGAAGGAACTAGCTTGTATTCCATGAAAGGATCAAGCTAGTGATACTTTCAAAGATCTATCTAGTGTTCCATGGAAGAAACGAGCTAGTGTTCCATGGAAAAAACTACATAGTGTTCCGTGGAAGGAACCACTTAGTGTTCCTTGGAAGAAACTAGCTAGTGTTCCGTGAAACGAACTACCAAGTATTCCATGGAAGGAACTAGCGAGTTTTCCATGGAAGGAAATAGCTATTGTTCCATGGAAGGGACTACTTAGTGTTCAATTTAAAAAACTACTTAGTCTCTCCAAACAGGACATACAAATAGCTAAGAGACATATGAAGAAATGTTCATCATCACTAATCATCAGAGAGATGCAAATCAAAACAACAATGAGGTATCACCTCACACCTGTCAGAATGGCCGCCATCAACAAATCATCAAACAACAAGTGTTGGCGATGGTGTGGAGAAAAGGGGACTCTAGTACACTGTTGGTGGGAATGCAGACTGGTGCAGCCACTATAGAAAACAATATGGTGTCACCTCAAAAAATTAAAAATTGATCTCCCATTTGACCCAGTGATCCCACTTCTAGGAATATACCCTACGAAGCATAAAACACCAATCAGAAAGAATATATGTACCCCCATGTTCATAGCAGCACTATTTACAATCGCTAAGATCTGGAAACAGCCCAAGTGCCCATCAGTAGACGAATGGATTAAAAAGCTGTGGTACATATACACAATGGAGTACTACGCAGCGGTAAGAAAGAAAGATCTCTTATCCTTTGAGACTACATGGAGGGACCTGAAAAGTATCATCCTAAGTGAAACAAGCCAAACAGAGAAAGACAAATTTCATATGATCTCACTTATTTGTGGAATATAATGAACATAACAGTTTGAGGACAATCCCCTAAGGAGTGGGGAGGTGAGAGAGGGATGAACAACAGAACTTATATGCATGTATGCATGAACAGTGGACATGGACAACAATCTGGGGAAAGGGCAGGGAGGGAAGGGGGAGGGGGGAATCAGTGGGGGGAAAAAAGGAGAATCATTTGTAACAAAAATTAATCAATAAAAAATAAATAAATAAAAAAAATAAAAAACTACTTAGTGTCCCATGAAGGAAACTAGCTAGTGTTCCATTGAAGGAACTAGCTAATGTTCCATGTAAAGTACTATCTACTGTTCTACAAAAGAAACTACTTATTGTTCCATGGATGGAACCACTTAGAGTTCCATGGAAGGAACTAGCTGGTGTTTCATGGAAGGAACTAGCTAGGGTTTCTTGGAAGGAACTACTTAGTGTTCCATGAAAAAAACAATCTAGTGTTCCATGGAGGAACTACTTAGTTTCCATGCAAGGAACTACTTACTGTCACATGGAAGAAACTACTTAGTGTTCCATGGAAGGAACTAACTAGTGTTCCATGAAAGGTACTAGATAGTGTTCCATGAGAGGAACTACTTAGTGTTTCATTGAAAAATCTACTTAGTTTTCCATGGAAGAAACTCGCTAGTGTTCCATGGAAGGAACTAGGTAGAACTAGCTAGTGTTCCACAGAAAGAAGTATTTAGTGTTTCATTAATGGAACTATCTAGTGTTCCATGAAAGAAACTACATAGTGTTTTATGGAAGGAACTACCTAGTGTTGCATGGAAAGAACTTAGTGTTCCATGGAAGAAACTAGTTAGTGTTTCATGGAAGGAACTATTTATTGTATCTTGGAAAAAAGTAGTTAGTGTTTCTTAAAAGGAATTAACTAGTGTTATTTGCAAGAAATTAGGTAGTGTTCCACTGAAGAACCTAGCTAGTGTCCCATGGAAGTAACTAGCTCATGTTACCTGAAAGAACTTGCTAGTGTTTCCTGGAAAGAAGTACGTAGTGTTCCATTGAAGAATTTACTTAGTGTTCCATGGAAGGAACTAGGTAGTGTCCCATGGAAGGAACAACTTGTTGTCCATGTAATAAACTAAGTAGTGTTTCATGCAACCTACTACTTAGTGATCTATGGATGGACCTACCTAGTGTCCCATGGAAGCAACTCACCGGTGTCACATGAAAGAAACTGGCTAGTGTCCCTTGGAAGGAACTAGGTAGTGTCCCATGGAAGAAACTAGCTATTATAACATGGAAAAACTAGCTAGTTCACAAGGAAGAAACTAGCTAGTGTTTCATGAAAGGAACCAGTCAGTGTTCTATGGATGGAACTAGCTGGTGTTCCATGGAAGAATCTACTTAGTGTTGCATGGAAAAACCTAGCTAGTGTTTCTTGGAAGGAACTACTTAGTGTCCATGGAAGAAAGTATTTAGAGTTCCATAAAAAAACTGGCTTGTGTTCCCTGGAAGGAAATACTTAGTGTTCCCTGGAAGTAACTAGCTCGTGTTCCATAGAAGAAAATACTTAGTGTTCCATGGACCAAACTACTTAGTGTCCCTTGGAAGGAACTACTTAGTGTACCATGGAAAAAATTAGCCAGTGTTGTATGGATGGAACTACTTATTGTTCCATGGAAGGAACTAGTTAGTGTTCCATGGAAGGTACCAGCAAGTGTCCAATTGAAGGAACTACTTATTGTCCCATGGAAAAAACTTCTTAGTATTTCATGGAAATTACTAGCTAGTGTTCAATGGAAGGAACTAATTAGTGTTTCATGGAAAGAAATACTTAGTGTTTCATGAAATTAATCAGCTAGTGTTCCATAGAAATACTAGTTAGTGTTCCATAAAAAAAACTAGTTGGGGGGAAGGAGAAATGGCGGCGAAGTGAATGGAGGGAACCAGACCGTCTCCCAAGACCAAACTGGATGTACAAGGAAAACAAAGGCAAACCTTCAGGCAGCGGAAGGACACCTTGGAGGACCACTTAACCAGAAACACCCACTCAGTCCTGGTAGGCTTGCGAGGACGGGAGAGGGGACTGAGAGCCCAGGGTCCGCAGCGGCCTGGACAGGGGCCAGGGAACTAGAGGGGAAGTTAATTCCACCACCTTTCTTCCCACCTTGCACGGCCCTGGAAACTCTGTAGCCGGCTAGGCTAGGCTAGGCTCTCCGCTGAAGCCGCACAGACTCCTGGCCCCAGGGAACTGGGCGGGACCAGGGAACTCGGAGGAACCGGGGAACTAGGCGGAAAGTTAATTCTACTGCCTCCCCTCCCGCCTTGCAAGGCCCTGTTGCCCCTGAAGCCGCACAGACTCCCAGACCCCAGGCAACTCAGTGGGACCAGGGAACGCGGTGGAAAGTTAAATCTACTGCCTCCCTCCCCGCCTTGCACGGCCTGGAAACCCTGTTGCCCCTGAAGCCGCACAGACTCGCAGTCCCCAGGCAACTCGGTGGGACCTGGGAACGCGGTGGAAAGTTAATTCTACCGCCTCCCTCCCCGCCTTGCACGGCCTGGAAACCCTGTTGCCCCTGAAGCCGCACAGACTCGCAGTCCCCAGGCAACTCGGTGGGACCGGGGAACGCGGTGGAAAGTTAATTCTACCGCCTCTCTCCCCGCCGTGCACGGCCTGGAAACCCTGTTGCCCCTGAAGCCGCACAGACTCACAGTCCCCAGGCAACTCGGTGGGACCGGGGAACGCGGTGGAAAGTTAATTCTACCGCCTCTCTCCCCGCCCTGCACGGCCTGGAAACCCTGTTGCCCCTGAAGCCGCACAGACTCACAGTCCCCAGGCAACTCGGTGGGACCAGGGAACGCGGTGGAAAGTTAATTCTACCGCCTCTCTCCCCGCCCTGCACGGCCTGGAAACCCTGTTGCCCCTGAAGCCGCACAGACTCACAGTCCCCAGGCAACTCGGTGGGACCGGGGAACGCGGTGGAAAGTTAATTCTACCGCCTCTCTCCCCGCCGTGCACGGCCTGGAAACCCTGTTGCCCCTGAAGCCGCACAGACTCACAGTCCCCAGGCAACTCGGTGGGACCGAGGAACGCGGTGGAAAGTTAATTCTACCGCCTCTCTCCCCACCCTGCACGGCCTGGAAACCCTGTTGCCCCTGAAGCCGCACAGACTCACAGTCCCCAGGCAACTCGGTGGGACCAGGGAACGCGGTGGAAAGTTAATTCTACCGCCTCTCTCCCCGCCGTGCAGGGCCTGGAAACCCTGTTGCCCCTGAAGCCGCACAGACTCGCAGACCCCAGGCAACTGGGTGGGACAGGGGAACGCGGTGGAAAGTGAACTCTACTGTCTCCCTTCCCGCCTGCAGGGCCCTGGAAACTCTGTAGCGGGCTAAACTCTCCGCTGAAGCTGCACAGACTCCTGGCCCCCAGGGAACTGGGCAGGACCAGGGAACTCGGCGGGAAATTATTCCCACCGCCTCCCTTGCCACCCTGCATGGGTCCTCCTAACGCTATAGCCTGCTAAACTCCCCGCTGGAGCCACACAGACTCCCGGAGAACAGGGGACTTGGCGGGATTAAAGTGGGTCCTCCCTGGTGCATCCAAACCCAGGAGAGGGAGCCACAAACAGCAAAACACGAACACCCACTGGGAAAACTTGGCAGACTCCAAAGCCCACTGTGATAACGAAAATGGTGAGAAACAGAAACAAAAGCCAAATGAAAGATCAAGAGACCTCTACAGAAGATGAAATAAATGAGGTGCAGTTAAGCAAGTTAACAGAACTAGAATTTAGAGCCATGATGTTGCGGAAGCTCAACAGCATGTGTAAGGACATGAGCAACATGAGTAAAGACATAGAAATGTTGAAAATAAACCATCTGGAAATGAAAAACCAACAGGAAGAAATGAAGAATGACATATCGGAAATGAAAAACACACTGGAAGGTCTAAAAAGCAGAGTAGGGGAAGCTGAGGACCGGATCAGTGAATTAGAAGACAGGCTAGAAGAAATCAACCAATCAGAAAACCAAAAGGAAAAAAAGATTAAAAAACAAGAAGAGAGCTTAAGAGAATTGTGGGACAACTGGAAACGTAATAATATTCGTATCATAGGAGTCCCTGAAGAAGAAGAAAGTAAGCGAGGGCTAGAGAATATATTCAAAGAAATAGTGACAGAAAACTTCCCCAATTTGGTGAAGGAAGAAGGCATTCAAGTTCAAGAAGCTCAGAGAGCCCCAAGTAAGAAGAACCCAAACAGGCCCACACCAAGACACATAGTAATCAAACTGCCAAAAATTCAAGACAAAGAGAGAATCCTAAAAGCAGCAAGAGATAAGCAACAGGTTACCTACAAAGGAACCCCCATAAGGCTCTCAGCTGACTTCTCACAAGAAACATTACAGGCTCGAAGGGAATGGCATGAAGTAATCAAGGTCATGAAAAACAAGGATATGAATCCAAGACTACTCTACCCAGCAAGGCTATCGTTCAAAATAGAAGGCCAAATAAAGAGCTTCCCAGACAAAATAAGGCTAAGGGAGTACATTAGCACCAAACCAGCACTGCAAGAAATGTTAAAAGGACTGCTGTAATTACCAGGAGAAATGGGAAGAAAAACAGAACCACACTAAACAAAAATGGCAATAAATAAGTACATATCAATAACCACCTTAAATGTAAATGGACTGAATGCTCCCATAAAAAGACACAGAGTAGCTGACTGGATAAGAAAGCAAGACTCATCTATATGCTGTTTACAAGAAACCCACCTCACAACAAAAGACTCACATAGATTGAAAGTGAAGGGATGGAAAAAAATCTTTCAAGCAAATGGAAAAGAAAAAAAAGCTGGGGTAGCAATACTGATATCTGATAAAATAGACTTCAGATTGAAGGCCATAACTAGAGACAAAGAAGCCCACTACATAATATTGAAAGGATCTATCCAACAGGAAGATATAACCTTGATAAACATATATGCACCCAATATAGGAGCACCAAAATATATTAAAAATCTTCTGGAGGACTTCCAAGGAGAAATCGATAGCAATACAATCATAACAGGGGACTTCAACACCCCGCTCACATCACTGGATAGATCCTCTAGACAAAAAATTAGCAAGGAAACAGAGACTCTAAATGAAGCACTAGACCAAATGGATTTAATAGATATCTACAGAGAACTACACCCCAAAACTACAGAATTCACATTCTTCTCAAGTGCACATGGGACATTCTCAAAGATAGACCACATGTTAGGGCACAAACTAAGTCTCTACAAGTTCAAGAAGATTGAAATTATAACAAGCATCTTCTCAGACCACAATGGTATGAAACTAGAAATCAATTGCAAGAAGAACATGCAAAGACATTTTAACACATGGAAGCTAAATAGAATGTTATTAAACAATGAATGGGTCACCGAGGAAATCAAGGAAGAAATCAAAAACTTCCTGGAAACCAATGAAAATGAGGACACAACAATACAAAATCTATGGGATGCAGCAAAAGCAGTTCTGAGAGGGAAGTTTATAGCACTACAGGCCTACCTCAAAAAAGAAGAAAAATCTCTAATAGACTACCTAACCTCACAACTTAAAGAACTAGAGAGTAAACAAAAAGAAAACCCCAGAGCAAGTAGAAGAAAAGAAATAGTAAGGATCAGAGCAGAAATAAACGACATAGAGACCAAAAAAACAATCCAGAGGATCAATAAAACAAAGAGCTGGTTTTTCGAAAAGATAAACAAGATTGATGGACCCTTAGCTAGACTCACCAAGAAACAAAGAGAGAGAACCCAAATACATAAAATCAGAAATGAAACAGGAGAGATAACAACTGACCCTACAGAAATACAAAACATCGTTAACAACTACTATGAAAAATTATACGGCAACAAATTCGAAAATCAAGGCGAAATGGACAAATTTCTAGAAACACATAGTCTCCCAAAATTGGATCAGATAGAGATTGAAAACTTGAACAGACCAATAACAACAGAAGAAATTGAAGATGTAATCAAGACTCTTCCAGCAAACAAAAGCCCAGGCCCGGATGGCTTCACAGGGGAGTTTTACCGAACATTCAAAGAAGAACTAATACCCATTCTCCTCAAACTATTTCAAAAAATTCAAGAAGAAGGAAGACTTCCAAACTCGTTTTATGAAGCCAGCATAACTCTAATTCCAAAACCAGAAAAAGACACAACAAAGAAAGAAAACTACAGGCCAATATCCCTGATGAACATAGATGCCAAAATCCTGAACAAAATACTAGCAAATCGAATCCAGCAATACACCAGAAAAATTATCCACCATGACCAGGTGTGATTCATCCCAGGGATGCAAGGCTGGTACAATATTCGCAAATCCATAAATGTGATACACCACATAAATAAATTGAAGAATAAAAACCACATGATCATATCAATAGATGCCGAAAAAGCCTTTGACAAAATCCAGCATCCATTTCTGATAAAAACGCTCAGCAGTGTGGGAATAGAGGGATCATATCTCGACATAATAAAGGCCATATATGAAAGACCTACAGCCAACATCATACTCAATGGGCAAAAACTAAAAGCATTTCCCTTAAGAACAGGAACAAGGCAAGGATGCCCACTTTCGCCACTCCTATTTAACATAGTACTGGAAGTCTTAGCCACAGCAATCAGACAGGAAGAAAAAATAAAAGGGATCCAAATTGGAAAGGAGGAAGTGAAATTGTCATTATTTGCAGATGACATGATACTGTACATAGAAAATCCCAAAGACTCCACCAAAAGCTTACTAGACTTAATAAATGAATTTGGCAAAGTAGCAGGATACAAAATTAACGTCAAGAAATCGATGGCATTCTTATACACCAATGATGAACTCACAGAAAGAGAAACTAAGCAAACAATCCCATTTACCATTGCGGCAAAAAAATTAAGATACCTAGGAATAAACTTAACCAAAGAGATAAAGGACCTATTCGCAGAAAACTACAGGTCTTTGAAAAAAGAAATAGAGCAAGATGTAAAAAAGTGGAAGAACATACCCTGTTCATGGATTGGGAGAATTAACATCATTAAAATGTCCATATTACCCAAAGCAATCTATAGATTCAACGCAATCCCCATCAAAATACCAACGGCATACTTCAAAGAATTAGAACTATTACTTCAAAAGTTCATATGGAAACAAAAAAGGCCTCGAATAGCCACAGCAATCTTGAAAAGGAAGAACAAAGTTGGAGGGATCACAATACCAGATTTCAGGTTATACTACAAAGCCACCATAATCAAAACAGCCTGGTACTGGCACAAGAACAGGTATATAGACCAGTGGAACAGAATAGAGAACCCAGAAATGGACCCTAGGCAATATGCTCAATTAATATTTGACAAAGGTGGCAAGAGCATTCAGTGGAGTAAGGACAGCCTCTTTAATAAATGGTGCTGGGAAAATTGGACAGCTACTTGCCGAAAAATGAAACTAGACCATCAACTTACACCCTACACCAAAATAAACTCAAAATGGATAAAAGACTTAAATGTAACTCATGAATCCATAAAAATCCTAGAGGAGACTGTGGGCAACAAAATATCAGACATCATACGCAGCAGAATTTTTACTGACACATCACCTAAGGCAATAGAAACAAAGGAGAAAATGAACACATGGGACTACATCAAACTCAAAAGCTTCTGCACAGCGAAAGATACAATCATCAAAACGGAAAGGCTACCCACTGTATGGGAGAGCATAATTGCCAATGATATATCAGATAAGGGGTTAATTTCCAATACATATAGAGAGCTCATACAACTCCACAAAAGGAAGACAAAGAATCCAATTAAAAAATGGGCAGAGGAACTAAATAGACACCTCTCCAAACAGGACATACAAATGGCGAAGAGACATATGAAGAAATGTTCATCATCACTAATCATCAGAGAGATGCAAATCAAAACAACAATGAGGTATCACCTCACACCTGTCAGAATGGCCGCCATCAACAAATCATCAAACAACAAGTGTTGGCGAGGGTGTGGAGAAAAGGGGACTCTAGCACACTGTTGGTGGGAATGCAGACTGGTGCAGCCACTATGGAAAACAATATGGTGTCACCTCAAAAAATTAAAAATTGAACTCCCATTTGACCCAGTGATCCCTCTTCTAGGAATATACCCTAAGAAGCCTGAAACACCAATCAGAAAGAATATATGTACCCCCATCTTTGTAGCAGCACTATTTACAATCGCTAAGATCTGGAAACAGCCCAAGTGCCCATCAGTAGACGAATGGATTAAAAAGCTGTGGTACATATATACAATGGAGTACTACGCAGCGGTAAGAAAGAAAGATCTCTTATCCTTTGAGACTACATGGAGGGACCTGGAAAGTATCATCCTAAGTGAAACAAGCCAAGCAGTGAAAGACAAATTTCATATGATCTCACTGATTTCTGGAATATAATGAACATAACAGTTTGAGGACAATCCCCTAAGGAGTGGGGAGCTGAGAGAGGGATGAACAACAGAACTTAAATGCATGGAGGCATGAACAGTGGACATGGACAACAATCAGGGGAAGGGGCAGGGAGGGAAGGGGGAGGGGGGAATCAGTGGGGGGAAAAGGAGAATCATTTGTAACAAAAATTAATCAATAAAAAAAAAAAAAAAAAGAAAAAAAAAAAAACTAGTTGGTGTTTCATGGAAGGAACTACCTCGTGTTTGATGGAAGGAACTAGCTAGTGTTCCATGGAAGGAACAATCTAGTGTACTATGGAAGGAAGTAGTTAGTGTTCAATGGAAGGAACTACTTTGTGTCCCATGGAAGGACCAACGTAGTGTTCCGTGTAAGGAACTAGCTAGTGTTTTATGGAAGGAACAATCTAGTGTACTATGGAAGGAAGTAGTGTTCAATGGAAGGAACTACTTTGTGTCCCATGGAAGGACCAACGTAGTGTTCCGTGTAAGGAACTAGCTAGTGTGCTGTGGAAAGAACTACATAGTGCTCCATGGAAGGAACTACATAGTGTTCCATGGAAGGACCTATCTAGTGTTCCATGGAAGGAACTTCTTAGTTTTCCCTGAAAGGATATACTTAGTGCCTCAAGAAATTAACTAGATAGTGTTCCATGAAAAAAACTAGCTGGTGTTCCATAGAAAAAACTATTTTGTGTTCCATAGATGTAATTACATTGTGTTCCATGAATGGAACTATCAAGTATTCCATGGAAAGAACTAGCCAGTGTTCCATGCAAGGAACTACTTAGTGTTTTATGGAAGCAACTGGCTTCTGTTCCATGTATGAAACTATCTTTTGTTCCATAGAAGAAACTAGCTAGTGTTCCAAGCAAGGAACTACTTAGTGTTTCATGGAAGGAACTAGCTTGGGTTCGATGGAAGGAACTAATTAGTGTTCCATGCAAGGAATTACTTACTGTTCAATGAAAGGAACTACCTAGTGTTCCATGAATGAAACGTGCTTCTGTTCCATGGAAGAAACAGATAGTGTTCCATACAAGGAACTTCTTAGTGTTTCATGGAAGGAACTAATTAGTGTCCCATTGAAGGAACAAGTTAGTGTTGTATGAATGGTACTACTTAATGTTCCGTGGAAGAAAGTACTTAGTTTTCCTTGGAAGAAACCAGCTAATAATCCATGGAAGGAACATGCTAGTGTATATAGAAGGAACAAAAAAGAGTTCCATAAAGGGAACTACTGTGTTACATGGAAGTAACTACTTCGGGTTACATGAAAGGAACTTGCTAGTGTTTCATGGTTAAAAACAACTAGTGTTCCATGGAGGGACCTACTTAGTGTTTCATGTAAGGAACTACTTAGTGTTCCATGGAAGAAACTACTTACATTTTTAAGGAATGAACTAGCTAATGTTCTATGGAAGGAACTCCTTAGCTTTCAATGGAAGGACCAAGCTAGAGTTCCATGGAAAAAACTAACTAGTGTTCCATGGAAGGAAGTAGCTAGTGTTCCGTGGATGGAATTAGTTTGTGTTCCATGGAAGGAACTAGCTAGTGGTCCATGGAAGGAACAAGCTAGTTTTTCTTTGAAGATACTATTTAGTATTTCATGGTAGTAACTAATTAATGTTCCATGGAAGGAACTAGCTAGTGTTCCATGTATGGATCGACCTAGAGTTCCTTGGAAGAAGCTTCTTAGTATCCCATGGGAAGAAGTACTTAGTTTTCCATGGAAGAAATAGCTAGAGTTCCACGGAAGTAACTAGCTAGTGTTCCATGAAAGTTACTGGCTTGAATTAGCGAGTGTTCCATGGAAGGGAATACTAAGTGTTTGATGGAAAAATCTACTTAATGTTCCATGGAAGGGACTACTTAGGGTTCCATGGAAGGATCTAGCTAGTGTTCCTTGGAAGAAACTACATACTGTTGCATGGAGCGAACTAGTTAGTGTTCCATGGATGAAACGAGTTACTGTTCCATGCAAGGACCTATATAGTGATCCATGGAAGGAACAAGCTAGTTTTTCTTTAAAGATACTACTTAGTATTTCATGGAAGTTACTACTTAATGTTCCATGGAAGAAACTAGGTAGTGTTCCATTAAAAATCTTGTTAGTGTTCCCGAGAAAAAACTACTTAGTGTTCTAGAAAATCAACTAGTTAGTGTTCCAGAGAAGGAACTAGCTTGTATTCCATGGAAGGAACCAGCTAGTGATGCATGGAAAAAACTATTTAGTGTTCCATGAAAAGATCTAGCAAGTTTTCCTTGGTATGAACTAGCTAGGGTTTAATGGAGGGAATTACTAAGTATTCCATGGTAGGAACTACTTAGAATTCCATGGAAGGAACTCGCTAGTGTTCCATGGAAGAAACGACTTAGTGTTCCATGTAAGGAATTAATTAGAGTTCCATGAAAAAATAAGCTAGTGTTCCATGGAAGGAACCTGCTAGCTTTTAATGGAAGGAACTAGCTACTGTTCCATGGAAGGAATTAGATAGAACTAGCTAGGATACCATGGAAGGAACTACGTCGTGTTCCATGGAAGGGACTACTTAGTGTTTCATAAAAAAAAAAAAAACACTATGTACAGTTTTATGGACAGAACTACTTAGTGTTCCATGGAGAAAACTACTTAATGTTTTATGGAAGGAACTAGCTAGTGTTGTAGAGAAATAACAAGATAATATTCCATGGGAAGAACTACTTAGTGTTCCATGGTAGAAACTACTTACTGCATAATGGAAGAAAATAGTTATGTTCCATGAAGGACCTAGCTAGTGTAACATGGAAGGGTCTAGCTTATGTTCCATGGAAGAAACTATCTAGTGTTCCATTGAAGTATCTAGCTAGTGTTCCATTGAAGGAACAACTTACTGTTCCATGGAAGGAACTAACTAGTTTTCCATGGAAGGATCTAGCTAATATTTCAGAAAAAAATCTACTTAGCATTCCATGGAAGAAACTAGTTAGTGTTTCATGGAAGGAACTTGCTATTTTTCCACAGAAGGAAATACTTAGTGTTCCATGGAAGGAACTACGTAGTGTTCCATGGAAAAAACTAGTAGTGTTCCATGGAAGGAACTAGCTAGTGTTTTATGGAAGGAACTACTTAATGTTCCATTGAAGTAAATACTTAATGTTTCTTGGAAGAAACTACCTATTAATACATTAATGGAACTACATTGTGTTTCATGGAAGTAACTACTTAGTGTTCCTTGGAAAAAACTACTTAATGTTCCATGGAAGCAATTTGTTAGTGTTCCATGGAAGGAACTAGCTGGTGTTCCATATAAGTATTTATCTAATGTTCCACAAAAGAAATTACTTAGTGTTCCATGGATGGATCTAGCTAGTGTTTTATGGAAGAAACTAGTTTGTGTTTTATGAAAGATAATAGCTAGTGTTTCATAGATACATCTAGCTAATGTTTCATGGAAGGAACTAGCTAGTGATTCATACAAGGAACTACTTAGTGTTCTAAGCAAAAAACAAGCTATTGTTCCATGGAATGAACTAGCTAATGTTCAATGTAGGGAACTAATAGGTTACCATGGAAAGAACTATTTAGTGTTCCATGGACGGAACTACAGAGTGTTCCTTAGAAGGGACTACTTAGTGTTCCATGGAAGAAACTACTTAGTGTTCCATGGAAGGAATTAGCTTGTGTTCCATGGAAGGAAATAAGTCATATTCCATGGAAGCAACTACCTGTTGCTCCATGGAATGAACAATGTAGTGTTCCATGGATGGAACTAGCTGGTGTTACATGGAAGGAACTACTTAGTGTTTCATGTATAAAAATACTTAGAGTGTTCAATGGAAGGAACTAGCTAGTGTTACATGGAAGGAACTACTTATTGTTCCATAAAAGGAAATGCTTAGTGTTCCACGGAAGGAAGTACCTAGTGTTCCAAGGAAGGAACTAACGAGTGTTATATGGAAAGAACTACTTTGTGATCTGTAAAAGGAACTAGCTAGTGAGCCATCAAAGGAATTACCACTTGTTTCATGGAAGACAATACTTAGTGATCCACGGAAGGAACTTGTTAGTTTTCCTTGGAAGAAACTATCTTGTGTTCCATAGAAGAGAATACTCAGTACTCAATGGAAGGAACTAATTAGTGTTCCATAAAAAAATAGCTAGTGCTCCATTCAAGGAACTAGCTAGTGTTCCATGGATGGAACTAATTAGTGTTTCATGCAGGTACCTGGTTTGATTTCTATGAATGGAACTACTTTGGGTTTCATGGAAATAACTACTTAATGTTCCATGAAAGGAACTAGCTAGTGTTCCATGGAAGGGACCTGCTGGTGTTCAACAGAAGAAACTATCTTGTGTTCCATAGATGAAACTACTTAGTGTTCTTAGGAAGGAATTACTTAGGGTCCATGGTAAAAACTAGGTAGTGTTCCATGGAAGAAACTACTTAGTGTTCCATGGAAGGGTCTGGCTAGTGTTGCATGGAAAAAATTACTTAGTGTTTCAAAGAAGCACCTACCTAGTGTTCCTTGGAAGGACCTACTTAGTGTTCCAAGGAAGGACCAGCGAAAGGTCCATGGAAAAAGCTATCTGGTATGTCATGGAAGGAAGTAGCTAGTGTTCCATGGAAGGAACTAGTTTGTGTTCCATGGAAAGAACTACCTAGGGTCCCATGGAAAAAACTACTTAAAGTTCCATAGAAGAAACTACTTAGTGTCTTATGGAAGGATCTATCTAGTGTTTCATCGAATGAACTATGTAGTGTTACATGGAAAGATTACTTTTTGTTCCATGGAAGGAAATACTTGTTGTTCCACAAAGGAACTGGCTATTGTTCCATGGAAAGAACTCACTAGTGTTTCATGGAATAAACTAATTAGTGTTCCATGGAAGGAATTACTTAGTGTTCCAAGGAAGGAACTAGCTAGTGTTCCATGGAAAAAATTAACTAGTGGGTCATAGAAGCACCAAGCTAGTGTTCCATGGAAGGAACAATCTTGGGTTCCATGGAAGGAACTAATTTGTGTTCCATGCAAGGAATTACTTACTCTTCAATGGAAGGAAGTACCTAGTGTTCCATGGAAGGACCTAGCTTCTGTTCCATGGAAGAAACAAGCTAGTGTTCCATGCAAGAAACTTCTTAGTGTTTCATGGAAGGAACTAGTTAGTGTTCCATTGAAGGAACAAGCTAGAGTTCTATGAAGGGTACTACTGAATGTTCCATAGAAAGAAGTACTTAGTTTTCCGTGGAAGAATCCAGCTAGTGATCCATGGAAGGAACCTGCTAATGTACATTAAAAAAACAACTAAGAGTTGCATAAAGGGAACTACTGTGTTACATGGAAGTAACCTCTTAGTGTTAAATGGAAGGAACTAGCTAGTGTTCCATGAGAAAAAATAGCTAGTGTTCCATGGAAGATACTATTTACTCTTTTAAGGAAGAAACTACCTAGTGTTCCATGGAAGGAACTAGCAAGTGTTGCATGGAGGGACGACATAGTGTTCCATGGAAGTAACTAGCTTGTGCTCTAAGGAAGGAACTAGCTTGTGTTTCTTGCAAGGAACTACTTAGTGTTCCATTGATGAAATAGCTAGTGTCCATGAAAGGAACTAGCTAGTGTCCCATGGAAGGAACTACTAAGTGTTCCATGGAAGAAATTACTTAGAGTCCATGGAAGGAACTAGCTAATGTTCCATGGATGGAAATACTTAGTGTTCAATGGAACGAATTACTTAGTGTTTCATGGAAGGACATACCTAGTGTTCCATGAACAGAACTACTTTGTGTTCCATGGAATCAACTAGCTATATTTCCATGTATGAAACTAGCTTGTGTTCCATAGAAAAAAGTAGCTATTGTTCCATGCAAGGAACTTCTTTGTGTTGCTTGGAAGGAACTACCGAGTGTTCCATGGAAGGTACTAACTTCTGTTCCATGGAAAATACCAGCTAGTGTTTCATGGAAAAAGCTACTTAGTGTTTTATGGAAGGACCTAGCTAGTGTTCCATGGACTGAACCTTTTAGTGTTCCATGGAAGCAACTAGCTAGTGTTCCATGTTGGAAACTAGCTTGTGTTCCATAGAAGAAAGTAGCTATAGTTCCATGCAAGGAACTTCTTAGTGTTCCATGGAAGGAACTAACTAATGTTCCATGGAAGGGACTAGCTTGTCTTCCATGGAAGGAACAATCTAGTTTTCCATACAAGGTATTTCTTAATGTTTCATGGAAGGAACTAGAAGGTGTTCCATTGAAGGAACAAGCTAGTGTTCTATGAATGGTACTACTTAATGTTCCATGGAAGGAAGTACTTAGTTTTCCGTGGAAGAATACAGCTAGTGATCCATGGAAGGAACCTGCTACTGTACATAGAAGGAACAACTAAGAGTTCCATAAAGGAACTACTGTGTTACACGGAAGGAACTACTTAGTATTCCATGGAAGGGATTAGCTAGTGTTCCATGGATATAAATAGCTAGTGTTCCATGGAGGGACCTACTTAGTGTTCCATGGAAGGAACTACTTAGTGTTCTATGGAGGGAACTACTTACCGTTTTAAGGAAGGAACTAGCTAGGGTTCCATGGAAGAAACTCCTTAGTGTTCCATGGAACGAACCTACTAGTGTTCCATGGAAGGGCCTACTTAGTGTTCTATGGAAGGACCTAGCTAGAGTTCCATGGAAATAACTAGCTAGTGTTCCATGGAAGAATGAATCTAGTGGTCCATGGAAGGAATTAATTTGTGTTCCGTGGAAGGAACTAGCTAGTGTCTCATGGAAGGAACTACTTAGAATTCCATGGAAGGTACTACTTAGTGTCTCATGAAAGGAACTATCTAGAGTTCCATCGCAAGTACTAGCTAGTGTTTCATGGAAGGAAATACTTAGTGTTCTATGAAAGGAACTTCTTGTTGTTCCATAAAGGAACTAGCTTTTGTTCCAAGGAAAGAACTAGCTAGTGTACCATGGAAGGACCTAGCTAGTGTTCCTTGAAAAAATCTACTTAGTGTTCCATGTAAGGGCCTACTTAGGGTTACATGGAAGAATCTACTTAGTGTTCCATGGAAGGGACTACTTAGTGTTCCATGGAAGCAACTAGCTACTGTTCCAAGTATGAAACTAGCTAGTGTTCCATGGATGGAACAAGCTAGTGTTTCATGGTAGAAACTACTTACTGTATTATGGAAAGAACTAGCTAGTGTTTCATGGAAGCAACTAGCTAGTGTTCCATGGATAAACTAGCTAGTGTTCCATGGAAGAAACTACTTGGTGTTCCATGGAAGGAACTAGCTAGTGATCCATGGAAAAATTACTTAGTGTATCAAAGAAGCACCTAGCAAGTGTTCCATGGAAGGACCTAGCTAGAGTTTCATGGAAAAACTAGCTGGTTTTCCATGTAAGGAAGTAGCTAGTGTTCCATGGAAAGAATTCTTTTGTGTTCCGTGGAAGGAACTAGCTAGTGTCCCATGGTAGGAACTACTTAGAGTTCCATAGAAGAAATTACTTAGTGTCTCATGGAAGGATCTATCTGGTGTTCCATCGAAGGAACTAGCTAGTGTTACATGGAAGTAAATTATTAGTGTTCCATGGAAGGAGCTAATTGCTGTTCCATAAAGGAACGAGCTATTGTTTCATGGAAAGAACTCGCTAGTGTTTCATGGAATAAACTACTTAGTGGTTCATGGAAAAAATTACCTAGTGATTCATGGAAGGAACTAGCTAGTCTTTTATAAAAAAAAATTACTTAGTGTTTCAAAGAAACACCTAGATAGTGTTCCATGGAAGGACCTAGCTACTTTTTCATGGAAAGTACTAGCTAGTGTTTCATGGAAGGAAATACTTAGTGTTCCTTGGAAGAAACTATTTAGTGTTCCAAAGAAGGTTTTACTTTGTTTTCGTTGGAATGAACCTGCTAGTGTTCATTGGATTAAACCTTCTATTCTTTAAGGTAAGGAGCTACTTAGTGTTCCATGGAAGGAACTACTTAGTGTTCCATGGAAGGATTTAGCTAGTGTTCCATGGATAAAACTAGTTAGTGTTCCATGGATGAAACTACTTAGTGTTCCATGGAAGGAACTAGTTGGTGTTCCGTGGAAGAAACTAGGTAGTGTTCTGTTGAAGGAACTATGTAGTGTTTCATGGAAAGAACTACTTAGTGTTCCATGAAAGGAACTATGTAGTGTTCCGTGGAAAGATCTAGCTATTGTTCCATTGAAGGAACTAGCTAGTAGTACATGGAAGGAACTACTTAGTGTTCCATGGAAAAAACTAGCTAGTGTTCCATGGAAGGAACTAGGTAATGTTCCATGGGAGGAACTAGCTGGTGTTCCATGGAAGGAACTACATAGTGTTCCATGGAAGGGACTATCTAGTGTACCATGGAAGAAACTACCAAATGTTTAATGGAGGAAAAAAATTAGTGTTCCATGAAAGAAACTAGCTGGTGTTCCAGGTAAAACACTACTTAGTGTACCGTGGAAAGAACTACTTAGTGTTCCATGGAATTAACTAGCTAGTTTTCCATGGTAGGAACTTGCTAGTATTCCATGGAAGGAACTACTTAGTGTTCCATGGAAGGAATTACCTATTGTTCCTTGGAAGGAACTAGCTCGTATTCCATTGAAAAAACGATTTAGTGTTCTATGGAAGAAACTAGCAAGGTACCATGGAAAAAACTACGAAGTGTTTAATGGAAAAAAACTACTTAGTGTTCCATAAAAGGAACTAGCTAGTGTTCCATGGAGAAAACTAATTAGTGTTCCAAGGAAGGAAATACTTAGTGTTCCATAAAGGGAACAACTTCGTGTTTACTGGAAGAAACTAGCTAGGGTTCTATGGAAGGATCTAGTTAGTGTTTCATGGAAAGAACTACATAGTGTTCCATGGAAGGAAATAGCTAGTCTTCAACGGAAGGAACCAGCTATTGTTTCATGGAAGGAATAAGTTAGTGTTCAGAGGAAAGAACTCCTTAGTGTTCCATGTAGAGAACTACTATGTATACCATGGAAGGAACGAGCTAGTGTTCCATGGAAGAAACTATTTAGTGTTGCATGAAAAAAACTACTCAATGTTCTATGGAAGTGACTAGCTTGTGATCCATGGAAGGAACTAGCTAGTGTTCCATGGAAGGAGCTAGCTAGTGTTCCATGGAAGAAACTATCTACTTTGTGAAGAACTAATTTGTGTTCCATTGAAGGAACACCTTAGTGATCTAATAGAAGGAAGTGCTTAGTGTTCCCTGGAAGGAAGTATCTACTGTTGCATGCAAGGAAGTACTTAGTGTTTTATGGAAAAATGTATCTAGTATTCATGGAGAGATCTAGCTAGTGCTCCTTGGGAAAAAAAAAAAAAAAACTAGTTAGTGTTCCATGGCTGGAACTAGCTAGTGTTCCATTGATGAAATCATCTGGTGTTCCATGGAAGAATCCAGAAAGTGTTCTATGGAAGGAACTAGTTAGTGTTTTATGAAAGGAACTAGCTAGTGTTCCATGGAAGCATATAGCTAGTGTTCCATGGAAGAAATTTGATAGTGTTATATTGAAGGAACTACGTAGTGGTCCATGGAAGGAACTACTCTGTGTTACATGCAAAAAAATTTGCTACTGTTCCATGGAAGGAACTATCTAGTGTCACATGGAAGAATCTAGCTAGTGTTCCATGGAGGAAAGTAGCTAGTGACCAATGAAAGTAACTAGGTAGTGACCAATGGAAGGAACTAGCTAGCGTCACATGGAAGCAACTCGCTAGTGTCTTATGGAAGAAACAAGCTAGTGTCCAATTGAAGGAACTAGCTAGTGTTGTAGGGAAAGAAGTAGCTAGTGTTCCATGGAAGGTATCAGCTGGTGTTCCATGGAAGAAATTATTTAGTGTTTCATGGTAGGAAATAGCTAGTGTTCCAGGGAAGGATCTAGCTAGTGTTCCATGGAAGAAACCAGCTAAAGTTTCATGGAAGGTACTACTTAGTGTTCAACGGAAGGAACTACTTAATGTTTCCTGGATGGAACATGCTAGTGTTCCATGGAATGATCTAGCTAGTGTTCTATGGTAGGAACTAGTTAGTGTTTTATGAAAGGAACTAACTAGTGTTCCAGGGAAGCATCTAGCTAGTGTTCCATGGAAAAGTCTAGCTAGTGTTGCATTGAAGGGACTATTTAGTTTTCCATGGAAAGAAATAGCTAGTGGTCCATGGAAGGAACTAGCTACGGGTCCATAGAAGAAAATACACTGTGTTCCAAGAAAGCAAATACCTGGTGTTCCATGGAAGAAACTAGGTAGTGTTCCATGGAAGTACTAGTTGCTGTTACATGGAAGGAACTACTTAGTGTTTCATGGAAGAATACTTAATCTTCCATGGAATGAAATAGGTAGTGTTCCTGGAAAAAAACTAGCAAGTGTTCTATGGAAGGGAATATTTAGTGTTCCATGGAAGGAACTACCTAGAGTACCATGAAAGGAACTATGAAGTGTTCCATGGAGGAAAATACTTAGTATTTCACGGAAGGAACTAGCTAGTGTTCCATTGAAAAAAATGTTTAGAGTTCCATGGAAGGAACTACTTAGTGTTCCATGGAAGTAACTCGCTAGTGTACCATGATAAGAACTATCTAGTGTTCCTTGGAAGAAACTAGGTTGATTTCAATGGAAGGATAAACTTGGTGTTCAATGGAAAGAAGTAGCTAGTGTTCCATGGAAGGAACTACTTTGTGTTCCATGGACCCAACTAGCTACTCTTGCATGGAAGCAACAACTTAGTGTACCATGGAAATAACTACTTATTGTTCCTTGGAAGAAACTACCTAGTGTTCCATGGAAGGAACTAGGTAGTGTCCTAAGGAAAAAACTAGCTAGTTTTCCATGGAAGGAACTATTTAGTGTTTGATGAAAGGAAATACTTAGTGTTAGATTTAATGAACTTGCTAGTGTTCCATGGAAGAAACTAGGTAATGTTCCATAGAAGGAACTACCTAGTGTTTCATGGAAGAAACAACTTAGTGATTCATGGAAGAAACTACTTAGTGGACTATGGAGTAACTAGCTATTGTTCCATGGAAGGTACTAGCTAGTGTTCCACGGAAGGAACTCTTTAGTGTTCCATGGAAAAAATTTTTAGAGTTCGATGGAGTAACATGCTAGTGTTCCATGAAGGGTACTAGGTAGTATTTCATGGAAGGAACCATATAGTGCTCCATGAAAAGAAATAGCTAGTGTTCCATGGAAGGAAGGAGCTATTGTTCCATCGAAGAAACTACTTAGTGTTGCGTGGAAGTAAATTGATAGTGTTCCAAATAAGGAACTAGCAAGTGTTCCATGGAAAAAAATAGTTAGTGTTCCATGGAAGGAACTTGCCAGTGATTCATGGAAGGAGCTTGATTGTGTTCCATGGTAGGAACTAGCTATTTTTCCTTGGAAGAATATAGCTAGTGTTACATGGAAGTATCTAGCTGGTGTTATATGGAAGGAACTACTTATAGTTTCATGGATGGAACTACGTAGTGTTCCATGGAAGGAACTACATAGTGTGCCATGAAAGGAACTTCTTGGAGTTCTATAAACGGAACTAGCTACTGTTCCAATAAAATACTCTCCAGTGTTCCATGAAAGAAACTATTTAATGTTCCATAGAAGGAGCTACTTAGTGTTCCATGGAAGGAACGACTTAGTGTTTCAAGAATGGAACGAGCTAGTATTCCATGTAATGAATTATCAGGTGTTCCATGGAAGGAACTATCTAGTGTTCCAAGGAAGGAACTAGCTAGTGTTTCAGGGAAGGAAACACTTAGTGTTCCATGAAAGAAACTACGTGGTGTCCCATAAAAAGAACTAGCTATTGTTTCATGAAAAACTAGTTAGTGTTCCATGGAAGGACCTAGGTATAGTTCCATGGAAGGAACTGGCTTCTGTTGCATGGAGGAAACTACTTGGTTTTTCATGACAAACACCAGTTAGTTTTCCATGGAAGAACCTAGTTATGGTTTCATGGAAAAAAGTAGCCAGTGTTCCTTGGAAATAACTAGCTATTTTTTTATGGAAGGAAGTAGTTAGTGTTCCATGGAAACAAGTAGGTAGAATTCCATGGAAGGAACTACTTATTGTCCCATGAAATGTACTAGCCAGTTTTCTTTGGAAGGAACTACTTTGTACTCCATGGAAGGAACTACTTCGTATTTTAAAAAAGGAACTAGCTAGTGTTCCATGAAAAAAACTTGCTAGTGTTCCATGGAAGGAACTACTTAGTATTCCATGAAGGAACTGCTTGGTGTTCCATAAAATGAACTACATAGTGTTCCATGGAGAGAACTCGCTGGTGTTTTATGGAAGGAACTACGTAGTGTTCCATGGAGGAAATACTTAGTGTACCATGGAAGGAACTATTTAGTTTTCAATGGAGGGAACTACTTAGTGTTCCATGGAGGGAACTAGCTAATCTTCCATGGAAAAATCTAGTTTGTGTTCCATGGGAGGAACTACTTACAATTTTATGGAAAGAAATACTTAGTGTTTCATGGAAGGAACTAACGTGTTCAATGGAAGTAACCTGCTTGTGTTCCATACATGAAACTACTTATGTTCCATGGAAGGAACTAGATGGTGTTCCATGGAAGGAACTACCTAGTGTTCCATGGAAGGAAAGACTTAGTTTTTCATGGAAGAAAATAGCTTGTGTTTCATGGAAGGAACTAGCTAGTGTTCCATGAAAGGAACTACTTAGTGTTCCATGGAAGTAACTAGATAGGGTTCCATGGAAGAAATTACGTAGTGTTCCATGGAAAAAAATGAGTACTATTCCATGGAATGAACAAGCTATGTGTTCCATGGAAGGAACTACTTTGTCTTCTATGGAAAAAAATACTTAGTGTTCCATGGCAGGACCTAGCTAGTATTTAATGGAAGGAACTACAAAGGGTTCCATGGAGGGAACTACTGTATTACATGGAAGGTACTACTTAGTGTTCCATAGGAGGAAGTAGCTAGTGTATGAAAAAAAAAAAATTAGCTAGTGTTCTATGGAGGGACCTACTTAGTATTCCATGGAGGGAACTATTTAGTGTTCCTGGAAGAAACTACTTACTGTTTTAAGGAAGGTACTAGCTACTGTTCCATGGAACAAACTCCTTAGTGTTCCATGGATGGAACTATCTAGTGTTCCAAGAACGATGTAGGTAGTGTTCCATGGAAGAAACTAGTTTGTGTTCCATGCAAGGAACTAGCTAGTGTCCTGTGGAAAGTACTACTTAGGGTCCAATGGAACTAGTTACTTAATGTTCCCTAGTTGGTACTAGCTAGTGTTCCATGGAAGATACCAGCTAGTGTTTCATGGAAAGAACAACTTAGTGTTTCATGGAAGTAACTAACTAGTGTTCCATGGAAGGAACTACATAGAGTTCCATGGACGGAACTACTTAGTGTCCCATGGAAGAAACTATCCAGTGTTCCACCTAAGGAACTAGCCAGAGCAACAGGGAAGGAAATACTTAGTGTTCCATGGAAGAAACTGCTTGGTGTTCCATAAAAGGAACTAGCTAGTGTTCCATACAAAGAACTCGCTAGTGTTTCATGGAGGGTACAACTGAGTGCCCCATGGAAAAACCTACTAAGAGTTCCATGGAAGTAACAACTTAGTGTTCCATGGAGGGAACTATCTAGTGTAACATGGAATAAACTAGCTAGTGTTCCCTGGAGGGAACTACTTAGAGTTCCAAACAGAAAACAACGTACTGTTCCATAAAGGGAACTATTTAATGTTCCATGGAAGGAACTAGCTAGTGTTCAATGTAAAAAACTAGTTTCTGTTCCATGGAAGGAAGTACTTAGTGTTTTATAGAAGGAACTAGCTAGTGTTCCATGGTAAAAACTACTTAATGTTCCATGGAGGGAACTAGTTAGGGTACCTTGTAAGGAACTAACTATTGTCCCATGGAAGGATCTAGCTAGTGTTCCATGGAAGGAACTAGCTAGGATTACATGGAAGGAATTACTTAGAGTTCCTTGGAAGGAACTAGCTAGTGTTCCATGGAAGGAACTAGCTGGTTTTCCATGGAAGAATCTAGATAGTTTTCCATAGATGAAACCACTTAGTGTTCCATGGAAGGAACTAGCTAGTGTTCCAAGGAAGGAACTAGCTAGTGTTCCATAGAAGAAACTACTTAGTGTTCAATGGAAGGACCTACTTAGTGTTCCATGGAAGGAAGTAGCTGGTCTTTCCTGGAAGGAACTAGCTAGTGTTACATGGAAGAAACTCTTTAGTGTTTCCTGGAAGGAATTACTTTGTGTTCTATGGAAAGAACTAGCTAGTGTTGTATGGAAAGTTCTAGCTAGTGTTCCATGAAAAGGTCTACTTAGTGTTCCATGGAAGGAACTGATTAGTGTTTCATGGAAGAAACTAGTTAGTGTTCCATTGCAGATACTAGCTAGTGTTTTATAGATGGAAGTACTTAATGTTCCATGGAAGGAAGTACTTAGTTTTCCGTGGAGGAAACCAGCTAATGATCGATGAAAGGAACCTGATAGAGTACATAGAGGAAGTACTAAATGTTCCATGGAGGGAACTACTGTGTTACATGGAAGGAACTGCTTAGTGTTCCATGGGAGGAACTATATAGTATTGTATAAAAAAATAGCTAGTGTTCCATGGAGGGACCTACTTAGTATTCCATGAAGGGAACTACTTAGTGTTCCATGGAGGGAACTAGCTAATATTCCATGGAGAAATCTAGTTAGTGTTCCATGGGAGGAACTACTTACAATTTTATGGAAAGAACTACCTAGTGTTCCATGGAAGGAACTAACTGGTGTTCAATGGAAGAAACCTGCTTGTGTTTTATACATGAAACTACTTATGTTCCATGGAAGGAACTAGATGGTGTTCCATGAAAGGAACTACTTAGTGTTCCATGGAAGTAACTAGATAGGGTTCCATGGAATAAATTACTTAGTGTTCCATGGAAAAAAATATGTAGTGTTCCATGGAATGAACTAGCTATGTGTTCCATGGAAGGAACTAATTTGTGTTACATGGAAAGAATTACTTAGTGTTCCATGGAAGGACGTACCTACAGTACCATGGAAGAAACTAACTAGTGTTCCTTGGATGGAACTACTTAATGTTCTATAGAAGTAACTAGGTAGTAATTCTTGGAAGGAACTAATTAGTGTTCCATGAAAGTAATTACTTAGTGTTACATGAAAGGAAATATCTAGTGTTCCATAGAAGGTATTTGCTAGTGTTCCATGGAGGAACTGCCTAGTGTCCCATTGAAAGAAATACTTAGTGTTTCATGGAAGGAACTACTTGATGTTCCATGGAAGGAACTAGCTTATGTTCCATGGAAGAAACTAGCTACTGTTCAAATAAAAAAAGTAGCTAGCGTTACATGGAAGGAACATAGTAGTATTTTATGGAACCAACCACTTATTTTTTATGGAAGGACCTACCTAGAATCCATGAAAAAAACTAACCAGTGTTCCAATTATGGAACTACTCACTGTTCCATACAAGAAACTAGTTAGTAATTCTTGGAAGAAACTATTTAGTGTTCCATGGAAGGGATTACTTAGTGTTCCATGGAAGGGACTACTTAGTGTTCCATTTAAAGAACTAGCTGGTGTTACCTGGAAGGAACTACTTAGTGTTCAATACAAAAAACAAACCAGTGTTCCCTTAAAGGAACTTTCTGGTGTTCTATTGAAGGGACTACCTACGTTCCATTGAAGAAACTTGTTATGTCCCATGGAAAGAACTGGTTAGTGTCCCATGGTTGAAAATATTTATTGTTTTATTGAAGGAAATACTTAGTGTTTCGTGGACGGAACTAGCTAGTGTTCCATGGAAGAAAGTATTTTGATTCCAATGAAGGAACTACTTCGTTTTCCATGGAAGAAACCAGGTAGTGTTTCATGAAAGGAACTAACTCTTGTTCAATATAAGAAATTGTCGGGAAGAGGAAATGGCGGCGAAGTGAATGGAGGGAACCAGACCGTCTCCCAAGACCAAACTGGATTTACAAGGAAAACAAAGGCAAACCTTCAGGAAAGGGCAGCGGAAGGACACCTTGGAGGACCACTTAACCAGAAACACCCACTCAGTCCTGGGCCCTGGAAACTCTGTAGCGGGCTAAACTCTCCGCTGAAGCTGCACAGACTCCTGGCCCCCAGGGAACTGGGCAGGACCAGGGAACTCGGCGGGAAATTATTCCCACCGCCTCCCTTGCCACCCTGCATGGGTCCTCCTAACGCTATAGCCTGCTAAACTCCCCGCTGGAGCCACACAGACTCCCTGAGAACAGGGGACTTGGCGGGATTAAAGTGGGTCCTCCCCGGTGCATCCAAACCCAGGAGAGGGAGCCACAAACAGCAAAACACCAACACCCACTGGGAAAACTTGGCAGACTCCAAAGCCCACTGTGATAACGAAAATGGTGAGAAACAGAAACAAAAGCCAAATGAAAGATCAAGAGACCTCTACAGAAGATGAAATAAATGAGGTGCAGTTAAGCAAGTTAACAGAACTAGAATTTAGAGCCATGATGTTGCGGAAGCTCAACAGCATGTGTAAGGACATGAGCAACATGAGTAAAGACATAGAAATGTTGAAAATAAACCATCTGGAAATGAAAAACCAACAGGAAGAAATGAAGAATGACATATCGGAAATGAAAAACACACTGGAAGGTCTAAAAAGCAGAGTAGGGGAAGCTGAGGACCGGATCAGTGAATTAGAAGACAGGCTAGAAGAAATCAACCAATCAGAAAACCAAAAGGAAAAAAAGATTAAAAAACAAGAAGAGAGCTTAAGAGAATTGTGGGACAACTGGAAACATAATAATATTCGTATCATAGGAGTCCCTGAGGAAGAAGAAAGTAAGCGAGGGCTAGAGAATATATTCAAAGAAATAGTGACAGAAAACTTCCCTAATTTGGTGAAGGAAGAAGGCATTCAAGTTCAAGAAGCTCAGAGAGCCCCAAGTAAGAAGAACCCAAACAGGCCCACACCAAGACACATAGTAATCAAACTGCCAAAAATTCAAGACAAAGAGAGAATCCTAAAAGCAGCAAGAGATAAGCAACAGGTTACCTACAAAGGAACCCCCATAAGGCTCTCAGCTGACTTCTCACAAGAAACATTACAGGCTCGAAGGGAATGGCATGAAGTAATCAAGGTCATGAAAAACAAGGATATGAATCCAAGATTACTCTACCCAGCAAGGCTATCGTTCAAAATAGAAGGCCAAATAAAGAGCTTCCCAGACAAAATAAGGCTAAGGGAGTACATTAGCACCAAACCAGCACTGCAAGAAATGTTAAAAGGACTGCTGTAATTACCAGGAGAAATGGGAAGAAAAACAGAACCACACTAAACAAAAATGGCAATAAATAAGTACATATCAATAACCACCTTAAATGTAAATGGACTGAATGCTCCCATAAAAAGACACAGAGTAGCTGACTGGATAAGAAAGCAAGACTCATCTATATGCTGTTTACAAGAAACCCACCTCACAACAAAAGACTCACATAGATTGAAAGTGAAGGGATGGAAAAAAATCTTTCAAGCAAATGGAAAAGAAAAAAAAGCTGGGGTAGCAATACTGATATCTGATAAAATAGACTTCAGATTGAAGGCCATAACTAGAGACAAAGAAGCCCACTACATAATATTGAAAGGATCTATCCAACAGGAAGATATAACCTTGATAAACATATATGCACCCAATATAGGAGCACCAAAATATATTAAAAATCTTCTGGAGGACTTCCAAGGAGAAATCGATAGCAATACAATCATAACAGGGGACTTCAACACCCCGCTCACATCACTGGATAGATCCTCTAGACAAAAAATTAGCAAGGAAACAGAGACTCTAAATGAAGCACTAGACCAAATGGATTTAATAGATATCTACAGAGAACTACACCCCAAAACTACAGAATTCACATTCTTCTCAAGTGCACATGGGACATTCTCAAAGATAGACCACATATTAGGGCACAAACTAAGTCTCTACAAGTTCAAAAAGATTGAAATTATAACAAGCATCTTCTCAGACCACAATGGTATGAAACTAGAAATCAATTGCAAGAAGAACATGCAAAGACATTTTAACACATGGAAGCTAAATAGAATGTTATTAAACAATGAATGGGTCACCGAGGAAATCAAGGAAGAAATCAAAAACTTCCTGGAAACCAATGAAAATGAGGACACAACAATACAAAATCTATGGGATGCAGCAAAAGCAGTTCTGAGAGGGAAGTTTATAGCACTACAGGCCTACCTCAAAAAAGAAGAAAAATCTCTAATAGACTACCTAACCTCACAACTTAAAGAACTAGAGAGTAAACAAAAAGAAAACCCCAGAGCAAGTAGAAGAAAAGAAATAGTAAGGATCAGAGCAGAAATAAACGACATAGAGACCAAAAAAACAATCCAGAGGATCAATAAAACAAAGAGCTGGTTTTTCGAAAAGATAAACAAGATTGATGGACCCTTAGCTAGACTCACCAAGAAACAAAGAGAGAGAACCCAAATACATAAAATCAGAAATGAAACAGGAGAGATAACAACTGACCCTACAGAAATACAAAACATCGTTAACAACTACTATGAAAAATTATACGGCAACAAATTCGAAAATCTAGGCGAAATGGACAATTTTCTAGAAACACATAGTCTCCCAAAATTGGATCAGATAGAGATTGAAAACTTGAACAGACCAATAACAACAGAAGAAATTGAAGATGTAATCAAGACTCTTCCAGCAAACAAAAGCCCAGGCCCGGATGGCTTCACAGGGGAGTTTTACCGAACATTCAAAGAAGAACTAATACCCATTCTCCTCAAACTATTTCAAAAAATTCAAGAAGAAGGAAGACTTCCAAACTCGTTTTATGAAGCCAGCATAACTCTAATTCCAAAACCAGAAAAAGACACAACAAAGAAAGAAAACTACAGGCCAATATCCCTGATGAACATAGATGCCAAAATCCTGAACAAAATACTAGCAAATCGAATCCAGCAATACACCAGAAAAATTATCCACCATGACCAGGTGGGATTCATCCCAGGGATGCAAGGCTGGTACAATATTCGCAAATCCATAAATGTGATACACCACATAAATAAATTGAAGAATAAAAACCACATGATCATATCAATAGATGCCGAAAAAGCCTTTGACAAAATCCAGCATCCATTTCTGATAAAAACGCTCAGCAGTGTGGGAATAGACGGATCATATCTCGACATAATAAAGGCCATATATGAAAGACCTACAGCCAACATCATACTCAATGGGCAAAAACTAAAAGCATTTCCCTTAAGAACAGGAACAAGGCAAGGATGCCCACTTTCGCCACTCCTATTTAACATAGTGCTGGAAGTCTTAGCCACAGCAATCAGACAGGAAGAAAAAATAAAAGGGATCCAAATTGGAAAGGAGGAAGTGAAATTGTCATTATTTGCAGATGACATGATACTGTACATAGAAAATCCCAAAGACTCCACCAAAAGCTTACTAGACTTAATAAATGAATTTGGCAAAGTAGCAGGATACAAAATTAACGTCAAGAAATCGATGGCATTCTTATACACCAATGATGAACTCACAGAAAGAGAAACTAAGCAAACAATCCCATTTACCATTGCGGCAAAAAAATTAAGATACCTAGGAATAAACTTAACCAAAGAGATAAAGGACCTATTCGCAGAAAACTACAGGTCTTTGAAAAAAGAAATAGAGCAAGATGTAAAAAAGTGGAAGAACATACCCTGTTCATGGATTGGGAGAATTAACATCATTAAAATGTCAATATTACCCAAAGCAATCTATAGATTCAACGCAATCCCCATCAAAATACCAACGGCATACTTCAAAGAATTAGAACAATTACTTCAAAAGTTCATATGGAACCAAAAAAGGCCTCGAATAGCCACAGCAATCTTGAAAAGGAAGAACAAAGTTGGAGGGATCACAATACCAGATTTCAGGTTATACTACAAAGCCACCATAATGAAAACAGCCTGGTACTGGCACAAGAACAGGTATATAGACCAGTGGAACAGAATAGAGAACCCAGAAATGGACCCTAGGCAATATGCTCAATTAATATTTGACAAAGGTGGCAAGAGCATTCAGTGGAGTAAGGACAGCCTCTTTAATAAATGGTGCTGGTAAAATTGGACAGCTACTTGCCGAAAAATGAAACTAGATCATCAACTTACACCCTACACCAAAATAAACTCAAAATGGATAAAAGACTTAAATGTAACTCATGAATCCATAAAAATCCTAGAGGAGACTGTGGGCAACAAAATATCAGACATCATACGCAGCAGAATTTTTACTGACACATCACCTAAGGCAATAGAAACAAAGGAGAAAATGAACACATGGGACTACATCAAACTCAAAAGCTTCTGCACAGCGAAAGATACAATCATCAAAACGGAAAGGCTACCCACTGTATGGGAGAGCATAATTGCCAATGATATATCAGATAAGGGGTTAATTTCCAATACATATAGAGAGCTCATACAACTCCACAAAAGGAAGACAAAGAATCCAATTAAAAAATGGGCAGAGGAACTAAATAGACACCTCTCCAAACAGGACATACAAATGGCTAAGAGACATATGAAGAAATGTTCATCATCACTAATCATCAGAGAGATGCAAATCAAAACAACAATGAGGTATCACCTCACACCTGTCAGAATGGCCGCCATCAACAAATCATCAAACAACAAGTGTTGGCGAGGGTGTGGAGAAAAGGGGACTCTAGCACACTGTTGGTGGGAATGCAGACTGGTGCAGCCACTATGGAAAACAATATGGTGTCACCTCAAAAAATTAAAAATTGAACTCCCATTTGACCCAGTGATCCCACTTCTAGGAATATACCCTAAGAAGCCTGAAACACCAATCAGAAAGAATATATGTACCCCCATCTTTGTAGCAGCACTATTTACAATCGCTAAGATCTGGAAACAGCCCAAGTGCCCATCAGTAGACGAATGGATTAAAAAGCTGTGGTACATATACACAATGGAGTACTACGCAGCGGTAAGAAAGAAAGATCTCTTATCCTTTGAGACTACATGGAGGGACCTGGAAAGTATCATCCTAAGTGAAACAAGCCAAGCAGTGAAAGACAAATTTCATATGATCTCACTGATTTCTGGAATATAATGAACATAACAGTTTGAGGACAATCCCCTAAGGAGTGGGGAGCTGAGAGAGGGATGAACAACAGAACTTAAATGCATGGAGGCATGAACAGTGGACATGGACAACAATCAGGGGAAGGGGCAGGGAGGGAAGGGGGAGGGGGGAATCAGTGGGGGGAAAAGGAGAATCATTTGTAACAAAAATTAATCAATAAAAAAAAAAAAAAAAAAAAGAAATTGTCTAGTGCTTTGAGGAAAAAACTAGCTGGTGTTCCCTGGAAGGAACAAGCTAGTGTTCTATGGAAGGGACCACTAACTGTTCCATGGAAGGACCAACCTAGAGTTACATGGAAGAAACTAGCTAGTGTTCCAAGAATGGAACTACTTATTGTTCCATGGAAGGTACTAGATAGTGTTTCTTGGAAGGAACTACTTAGTGTTCCATGGAGGAACTATTTAGTGTTCAATGGAAGGAAATACTTAGTTTTCCATGGATGGAACTTGCTAGTGTTCCATTGAAGGAAATAACTAATGATCCATGGAAGGAAGTAGCTAGTATACATGGAGAAAATACTTAATGTTCCATGGAAGAATATACGTAGTGTTCCATGGAAGGAAATTTCCGTGCTCCATGGAAGAAACTACTTAGTGTTCCATGGTAGAAAGTTTTTAGTGTTCCAATAAAGAAACTACTTTGTGTCCCATTAAAGAAAACAGCTAGTGTTCCATGGAAGGATCTTCTTAATGTTCCATGGAAGGTACTAGCTAGTGTTCCTTGAACGAAACTAGCTGGTGTTCCATGGAAAGAACTAGCTTGTTTTTCATAGAAGGAATTAGCTAATGTTCCATGGAAGGAACAACTTAGTGTTCAAGGAAGGTACTACTCAGTGTCTCATGGAAGGATATAGCTAGTGTTACATGGAAAGAAATACTTAGGGTTTTATGGAAGGAACTACTTAGTGTTTCATGGAAGGAACTAACTAGTGTACCATGGAATGGACTACCTATTGTTCCATGGAAGTTACTAATTAGTGTTCCATTGAAAGAACAACGTAGTGTTCCATAAAAGAACTAGCTAGTGTTCCATGGAAGAAACTACTTAGTGTCATGGAAGAAACTACTTAGTGTATTCTGGAAGGAACTAGCTAGTGTTCCATGAAAGTAAATACGCAGTGTTTATGGAAGGAACTACTTAGTGTTCCATAGAAGGAAGTACTTTGTGTTCCATAGAAACAAAGCTAGTGTTCCATGGAAAGGACTAGCTAGTGTTCCATAGAAGGAACTACTTAGTGTTCCATGGAAGGACCTAGGTAGTGTTCCATTGAAGGAAATACTTAGCGTTCCTTGGAAAGAACTTGTTTGTGTTCCATGTAAGGAAATATTTAGTGTTCCAATGAAGGAATTAGCTATTGTTCCATAGAAGGAACTAGCTAGTGTTCAATGGAAGGGACTGGCTAAGGTTCTTTAGAGGAACTACTAAGTGTTCCATGGAAGGAACTAGTAAGAATACTATAGAAGGAACTAGATAGTGTTCCATGGAAAGAACTACTTAGTTTTCAATGAAAGAAACTAGTTAGTGTTCCATTAAAGGAACTTGCTATTTGTCCATTGAAAGAACTAGCTGGTATTCCATGGAAGGAATTAAATAGTGTCCCATGTAAGGATCTAGCTAGTGTCTCATGGAAGGAACTACCTAGTGTTTCTTGGAAAAAAATACTTGGTGTGCCATGGTAGTAACTAGCTAGTGTTCCATGGAAGGAACTATTAGTAATCATGGATGGAACTTCTGAGTGTTCCATGGAAGGAAATAGTGTTCCATGGATGGAACTACTTGGTGTTCCATTGAAGGACTACTTAATGTTTCACGAAAAGAACAAGTTGTGTTCCATGGGAGGAACTAACTAGTGCCCATGGAAGGAACTAGGTAGTGTTCCATGCAAGGAACTAGCTAGTGTTCCATGGAAGATCTACTACTGTTTAATAGAAGAAAATACTTAGTGTCCCATGGACGGACTTAGCTATTGTTCTGTGTACCTAGTGAATGTTCCATGGAAGGAAATAGCTAGTGTTCCATGGAAGAAACTACTTTGTGTTCCATGAGAAATACTACTTAGTGTTTCATAAAAAGAACTCGTTATTGTTTCATGGAAGAAACTACTTAATGTTCCAAGGAAGGAGTAGCTAGTGTTCCATGGAAGAAAATACTTAGTGTTCCATGGATAGAACTAGCAAATGTTCCATTGAAGTAACTAGATAGTGTTCCATGGAAGGAAATAGCTAGTGTTCCGTGGAACCAACAACCAAGTGTTCCATGGAAGAAACTACTTAGTGTTGCATCGATAAACTATCTAATGTTTCATGGAAAGAACTACTTAGTGTTCCATGAAGGAACTACAAAGTGTTGCATGGAAAGAACTAACTAGTGTTCCAAGGAAAAAACCACTTAGTGTTCCATGGAAGGAACTATCTAGTGTTCCATGGAAGGAACTATCTAGTGTCCCATAAAATTCGCTGTCTAGAGTCACATGGAAGGAACTAGCTAGTGTCCCATGGTAGAAACTAGCTAGTGTCCCATGGAAGAAACCAGCTAGTGTCCCATGGATGGAACCAGCTAGGGTCTCATTGAAGGAACTAGCTAGTGTACCATGGTAAAAACTAGCTCGTGTTCCATGGTAGGAACTCACTAGTGTCCTATGGGTGGAACCTACTAGGGTTACATGGAAGGAACTAGCTAGTGTCTCAGGGTAGAAACTAGCTGGTGTCCCATGATAGGAACTAGCAAGTGTCCTATGGAAGGAACTAGCTAGGGTCCCATGGAAGGAACTAGCTATTTTCCCTTGGAATGAACTAACTAGTGTTCCATAGAAAGAACTAACTAGTGTTTCATGGAAGGAACAGTTTGTGTTCCATGGAAAAAACTACCTAGAGTTCCTGGAAGGAACTACATAGTGTTCCATGGAAGGAACAAGCTAGTGTTGTTCTGAAGGCAATAGGCAGTGTTCCATGAAGGAGACTAGCTAATGTTTCATGGAAGGAACTAGTTAGTGTTCCATGGAAGGAACTAGTTTATTTTCCATAGATGGAAGTATCTAGTGACCCATGGAAGGACCTGGCTAATGTTCCCTGTAAGTAACTAGCTATTGTTCTATGGAAAGAACAATCTAGTGTTCCATGGAAGTAACTAGCTAGTGTTCCATGACAAAAACTACTTATCTTTTTATGGAAGGTACTACTTAATGTTCCATGAAAGGAATCAGCTAGTGTTTCATGAAAGTAACTAGCTAGTGTTGCATGGAAGGTACCAGCTAGTGTTCCATGGAAGAAATTACTTATTGTTTCTTGGAAGCAACTACATAGTGTTTCATGAAAAGACCTAGGTGTGTCAGGGAAGAGACTACTTAGTGTTCCGTGAAAGGAACTAGCTTGTGTTTTATGGAAGGAACTACTTAGTGGTCTATGGAAGGAACTAATAGTGTTCCATGGATCGAACTAGATAGTATTCCATGGAAGGAACTAGATAGAATACAATGGAAGAAACTACTTATTGTTCCCTGGAAGGGACTACTAAGTGTTCCATGGAAAGTATTCGCTGTGTTCCATGGAAGGAGCAATTTAGTGTTCCATGGAAGGAAAAAGCTAGTGTTACATGGAAGGAACTAGCTAGTGTTTCATGGAAGAAAGTAATGGTGTTTTGTGGAAGGAACTACTTAGATTACCATGGAAGAAAGTAGCTAGTGTTCTATGGAAGTAAAAACTTTGTATTCCAGGGAAAAACTTATTTAGTGTTCCATGGATGTTACTAGCTAGTTTTCCATGGAATGTACTACATAGTATTCCATGAAAGGAACTAGCTAGTGTTCTCTGGAAGGCACTAGCTAGTGTTCCTTGGAAGGAATGAGCTAGTATTTCATGGAAGGAACTACTAATTGTTACATGGAAGAAACTACTTAGTGTTCCATGGAAGGAACTACTTAGTTTTCCATGGAAATAACTAACTAGTATTCCGTGGAAGTTAATGCTTAGTGTTCCATGGAAAAACATACTTAGTGTTCCATGGAAAGAACTAGCTAGTGTTCCATTTGAGGAACTAGCTAATGTTCAATGGAAGAAACTAGGTAATGTTCCATGAAGGACTTAGCTAGTGTTCTGTTGAAGGAACTAGTTAATATTCAGTGGAAGGAATTACTTAGTGTTCCATGGAAGGAACTACTCAATGTTACACGGACGTAACTAGCCAGTGTTCCATGGATCGAACTAGCAAGTTTTTCATAAAAGGAACTAATTAGTGTTCCATGGAAAGTAGCATGTAGTGTTCCGTGGAAGGAACTACTTAATGTTCCATGGAAGGAACTACTTAGTGTTCAATGGAAGAATCTAGCTAGTATTTTAGGAAAGGAATTATTTAGTATTCCATAAAAGAAACTACCCAGTTTTCCATGGAAAGAACTAGCTAGTGTTACATAGAATATAAGCTAGCTTTCCAAAAAAGGAAAAAGCTAGGGTTCCATGAAAATAAAAAGCTAGGGTTCATGGAAGATAATAGCTAGTGTTCCATGAAAGGAACTACTTAGTGTTCCATGGTAGGAATTAGCAAGTGTTCCATGGAATAAACTCCAAAGTTTTCCATGGAAAAAACTAGCTATTGTTCCATGGAAAAAACTACTTAGTGTTTCATGGAAGAAAGTAGCTTGTGTTCCATGGAAGAAACTAGCTAGTGTTCCATGGGAGGAAGTAGCTAGTGTCCCATGGAAGGAACTACGTAGTGTCCAATGGAAGGAACTAGCTAGTGTTTTATGGAAGAAACTAACTAGTATTTCATGGAAGAAACCAGCTAAAGTCACATAGAAGAACTACCTTGTGTCCTTTGGAAGAAACTAGCTTGTGTTTTTTTGGAAGGAAATCGCTAGTGTCTCATGAAAGGAACTAGCTAGTGTTCCTTGGAACGAACTACCTAGTGTTCCATGGAAGAACTACTTAGTGTTCCATGGAATAAACTAGCTAGTGTACAAAAGAAAGAACTAGCTAGTGTTCCTTGGAAGGAACTACTTAGTGTTCCATGGAAGAAAAAAGCTAGTTCTTCATGGAAGGAACTATCTAGTGTTCCATGGAAGAAAGTACTTAATGATCCATGGAAGGAACTACTTAGGGTACCATGGAAGGAACTAGCTAGTGTTTCATGGAAGGAAGTAGTAGTGTTTTATGAAAGGAAATACTTAGTATACCATGGAAAAATTAGCTAGTGTTCCATAGAAGGAAATACTTTGTATTCCATGGAAACGCATACTTATTGTTCCATGGAGGGGACTCGCAAGTGTTGCAGGGATGGAACTAGCAAGTTTTTCATGGAGGGAACTCATTAGTGTTCCATGGAAAGAACTAGCTAGTGTTCCATTGATGGAACTACTTAATGTTCCTTGGAAGGAACTACTTAGTGTTCCATGGAAGATACTACCCAGTGTTCCATGGAAGGAACTAGCTAGTGTTACTTGGAATAAACTAGCTAGTGTTCCATGGATGGAACTACTTAATGTTCCTTGGAAGGAACTACTTAGTGTTCCATGGAAGATACTATCCAGTGTTCCATGGAAGGAACTAGCTAGTGTTCCAAAGAAAGAACTACTCAGTGTTTCATGGAAATAAAGCTAGGGTTCCATGGAAGTAAATAGATAGTGTTCCATGGAAGGAACTACTTAGTGTTCCATGGAAGGAATTAGCAAGCGTTCCATTGAAGGATCTTGCTAGTGTTCCATGGAAGGAATTAGTGTACCATGGAAGGAACAGTTTAATGTTCCATGAAAGAAACTACTTAGTGTCCATGAAGGATTTAGCTACTGTCTTTGGAAAAACCTAGCTAGTGGTCCGTGGAAGGAACTACTTAGCGTTTCATGGAGGGAACTATCTAGTGTTCCATGGAAGAAACTTCTTAGTGTTATATGTAAGGAACTACTTAGTGTTCCATGGAAGAAATCAGCTTGAGTTTCATGGAAGGAATTAGCTAGGTTTCTAGGGAAAAAACTACTTAGTGTTGCATGGAAGGAACTACTTACTGTTCCATGGAAAGAAGTAGCTAGTGTTTCATAAAATGAAATACTTGTTGTTCCAAGGATAGAACAATCTAGTGTTTCAGCAAAAAACTACTTAGTGGTCCATGGAAGGAATACTAAGTAATTCATTCCGTTGAACACTGACTAGTCCCTTCCATGGAACTCTCACTAGTTCCTTCCTGGAACACTAAGTAGTCCCTTCCATTGAACACAAAGTAGTTTTTTCCAAGGAACACTATGTAGACTTTTCCATGGAACACTATATAGTTTCATCCATTGAATATTAAGTAGTTCCTTCCATGGTACACTAGCTAGTTTCTTCCATAGAACACTAAGAAGTTATTTGCATGGAACACTACCTAGTTCTTTTTATGGAACACTAGCTAGTTTCTTCCATGGAACACTAAGTAGTACCTACCATGGAACAGTAAGTAGTTTCTTCCATGGAACACCTGCAAGTACGTTCCATGGAACACTAGCTAGTTCCTTCCATGGAACACTTGGTCCTTCCATAAACACTTAGTAGTTCCTTTTATGTAAAACTAAATGTTTCCTTCCATGGAACACTGAGTATGCCTTCCATGGAACACAAGCTAGTATCTTCCATAGAACAATTATTTGTTTCTTCCATGAACACTATATAGTTATTTTCATATAACACTAGGTAGTTCCTTTTATGGAACACTAGCGATTTTTCCCCAAAAACAATACTTAGTTCCTTCCATGGAACACCATGTAGTTCCGTGCATCAAACAGGAAGTAGTTATTTCCATGGAAAACTTGCTAGATCCTTCCATGGAACACTAGTTGCTTCCTTCCAAGGAAAACTAACGTGTTCTTTCCATGGATCACTAAATAGTTCCTTCCATGGAACACTAGGTAGATTCTTCCTTGGAACACTATCTAGTTCCTTCCATGGAACACTGGCTAGTTCCTTCCATGGAACATTCGCTATTCCTTCAATGGAACACTATGCAGTTTGTTCCATGGAACACTAGCTACTTTCTTCTATAGAACACTAAGTGGTTCCTTCCATGAAAATATAAGTAGTCTTCCCATGGAACACTAATTAACCCCTTCTATTGAACAATCGCTAGTTTCATCCAAGGAACACTTGCTAGTTTATTCCAAGTAACACAAGCTAATTTTTTCCATGGAACTCTAAATATTTTCTTCCATAAAACACTAAGTAGTTCCTTCCATGGAACACTAGTGAGTTCCTTCCATAAAACATTTATTACTTTCTTCCATGGGACACTAAGTAATTCCTTCCATGAAACACCCGCTAGTTCCATCCATGTTGCACTAAGTATTACCTTCTATGTAATAATAAGTAGTTCCTTCCATAGAACACTAAGTAGTTTCTTCCATGGAACACTAGCTAGTTCCTTCCATTCAACACTACTAGTTTCTTCAATGGAACACTAAATAGATTTTTAAAGGAACACTAGCCAAATCTTTCCATGGAACACTAATTAGTTTCTTCCATGAAATACTAAGTTGTTCCTTCTATCGAACACTAGCCAGTTCCTTCCATGGAACAGTAGCTTGTTACTTCTATGGAAACAAAATAGTTTCTTCCGTGGAAAACTAAATAGATTTTTAGGAAACACTAGTCAGATCATTCCATGGAACACTAGTTAGTTCCTTCCATGAAACACTATCTAGAATCTTCTATGAAACACTAGCTAGTTCCTTCCATGGAACACCATCTAGTTTCTGCCATAAAACACTAGCTCCTACCATTAAAAACTAGGAATTTCCTTCCATGGAACAATAAGTAGTATTTTTCATGCAGAACTAAGTAGTCTCTACCATGGAACACTATCTTGTTCTGCCCATGATACACTAAATATTACCTTCAATGGAACACTAAGTAGTTTTTTCCATGGAAAAGTAACGTGTTCCTTCCATGGAACACTACCTAGTTGCTTCCATGGAACACTAGGTTATTTTTTCCACGGAACTCTAAGTAATTCCAACTATGGATCACTAAGTAGATTTTTTCATGGAACCCTGGCGATTTCCTTCCATGGAACACTATGTAGTTTCTTACATGTAACCCCTAGTATTTCCTTCCATGGAACACTAAGTACTTCCCTCTATGGAACATTAGCTAGTTCTTTCAATGGAACACTAGTTAATTTCTCCCATGGAACACTAAGTAGATACTTTCTTGAAACCCTAAGTAGTTTCTTCCCTGGAAAACTTGCTAGTTCCTTCCATGGTACATTGTACACTATATAGATTCTTAAATTAGACTCTACCTAGTTTCTTCCATGGAACACTAGCTAGCTCCTTCAATGGAACACAAGCTTGTTCCTTTCATGGATCATTAAGTTGTTCCTTCCATTGAACACTAAGTAGTCCCTTCCATGGAAACTAGCTACTTCCTTCCATGGAACATTAGCTAGTTTCTTCCATGGAACACTAAGTAGTACTTTCCATGGAACACTAAGTAGTTCCTTCCATGGAACATTAAATAGTTCCTTCCATGGAACACTAGCTAGTTCTAGCTGGTTCCTTCCATTAAACACCAGCTAGTTAGTGCCTTAGAACTCTAGCTAGTTTCTTCAATGGAAAACTAAGTACTTTTTTCCATGGAACACTAAGTAGCAACTTGCCTGGAACTCAAGCTAGTTCCATCCATGGAATACTAACTAGTTCATTCCACGAAACACTGGCTAATATTTTCCCTGAAACTCTAAGTTCCTTTATGGGACATTAAGTTGTTCCTTCCATTGAACACTAAGTAGTTTCTTCCATGGAACACTAGCTAGTTCCTTCCATGGAACAATAGCTAGTCCCTTCCATGGAACAGTACGTAGTTCCTTCCATAAAATTCTAGCCCGATCTTTCCATGGAACACTAAGTAGTTTCTTCCATGGAACAATAAGTAGTTCCTTCCATGGAACACTAAATAGTTCCTTCCATGGAACACTAGCTTATACTAGCTAGTTCTTTCCATGGAACACTACTTAGTTCCTTCTATGGGAAACTAAGTAGTTCTTTCCATTGAACACTAAGTAGTCTCTTCCATGGACACTAGCCAGTTTTTACCATGGAACACTAGCTAGTTCCTTCAATGAAACACTAGCTAGATCTTTTCATGAATCACTAATTAGTTCCTTCCATGGAACACTAATTAGTTTCTTCCATGGAATACTAAGTAGTTCCTTCCATGGAATACTAAGTAGTTCCTCCATGGAACACTAACTTGTTTTTTCCATGGAACACTAAGTAGTTCCTTCCTTAGAACACTAGCTAGTTCCTTATCTGGAACACTAATTAGTTCCTTTCATGGAACACTGGCGAGTTCTAGCTAGATTCTTCCATGGAACACTAACTAGTTCTTTTCATGGGAAACTATGTAGTTGTTTCCATGGAACACTAAGTAGTCTCATCCATGGAACATTAGCTAGTTCCTTTCATGGAAAACTAGCTAGTTCTTTCAATGGAACACTGGCTTTTCTTTCCATGGAACTCTAAGTAATTTTTCCATTGAACACTACATAGTTTTTTGCATGGAAAATTAACGAGTTGTGTCCATGGATCACTAAGTAGTTCCTTCCATGGAACACTAAGTAGTTTCTTCCCTGGAACACTAACTATTTCCTTCCATGGAACACTGGCTAGTTCCTTCCATGGGACACTATGTGTTTCCTTCCATGAAAAAATTGTAGTTCTTTCCATGGAACACTAATTAGCCCCTTCCTTGGAACACGCACTACCTTCATCCAAGGGACATTAACTAGTTTTTTCCAAGGAACACTAGCTAATTTTCTCCATGGAACTCTAAGTAGTTCCTTCCATAAACATTAAGTAGTTCCTTCCATGGAACACTAGTTAGTTCCTTCCATGGAACATTAATTACTTCCGTCCATGGAATACTAAGTAACTCCTTCCATAAAACACTAGCTAGTCCCTTTCATGGAACACCAGTTAGTTCCCTCCATGGAACACTAAACTGTTCCTTCTATAGAACTCTAGCCAGTTTATTCCATGGAACAGTAGATTGTTACTTCCATGGAACACTAAGTAGTTTTTTCCATGGAACACTAAGTAGTTTTAATAAGGAACACAAGCCAGATCCTTTCAGGGAACACTAGTTAGATCCTTACATGGAACACTAATTTGTTCCTTCCATGAAACACTAGCTGGATACTTCCATGAAACACTAGCCAGGTACATTCATAAACCACAATCTAATTCCTGCCATGGAACAATAGCTCCTACCATTGAACTCTAGGAAGTTTCTTCCATGGAATAATAAGTAGTTTTTTCCATGCAGAACTAAGTAGAATCTACCATAAAACAATAGCTGGTTCCTTCCATGGTACACTAAATATTCCCTTCCATGGAACATTCAGTAGTTTTTTTCATGAAAAAGTAACGTGTTCCTTCCATGGAACACTAGTTAGTTCCTTCCATGGAACACTCGCTTATTTTTTTCATGGAAATCTATGTAATTCCTTCCATGGATTACTAAGTATTTCTTTTCATGGAACCCTAGCGAGTTCCTTCCATGGAACACTATGTAGTTCCTTCCATGGAACACTAAATACTTTCCTCCATGGAACACTAGCTAGTTCTTTCAATGGAACACTAGCTAGTTTCTTCCATGGACATTAAGTAGTTCCTTCCATGAAACTCTAAGTAGTTCCCTCCATGGAACACTAAGTACTTACTTCTATTGAACACTATCTAATTTCTGCCATGGAACACTTAGTAGTTACTTTCTTGAAACCCTGAGTTGTTTCTTCCCTGGAAAACTTGCTAGTTCCTTTCATGGTACATTGTACAGTTACTTGCACGGTACACTATATAGTTTCTTCCAAGAGACTAGTTAGTGTTTCAGGAAAGAACTACCAAGTGTTCCAGGGAGGAATCGACTTAGTGTTTCATGGAAGGAAAAAGGTAGTGATACATTGAAAGAAGTATCTAGTCTTCTATGGAAGGAACTATCTAGTGATCCATGGAAGGAACTAGCTGTGTTCCATGGAAGGAACTAGTTAGTGTTTTATGAAAATAACAAGCTGGTGTCCCATGGAAGGAACCAGCTCTTGTCCCATGGAAAGAATTACTTAATGTTCCATGGAGTAAACTACTTAGTGTTCCATGGAAAGAACTCGCTAGATTTCAATGGAAGGAACTACTTAGTGTTCCATGAAAAAAATTACTTAGGGTTCCATGAAAAAAACAACCTAATATTCCATAGAGGAACTACTTAGTGTTCCATAGAAGGAACTACTTAATGTCCCATGGAAGAAACGACTAAGTGTTCCATGGGAGAAACTAGCTTGTGTTCCATGAAAGAATCTAGATAGTGTTCAATAAAAGGAACTACTTAGTGTTACATGGAAGGAACTACTTACTGCTCGATGAGGGAACTAGTTAGTGTTCCATGAAAAAACTAGCTAGAATAACATGGAACTAACTAGCTAGTGTTCCATCGAAGAAACTAGCTAGAACTAGCTAGTGTTACATGGAAAAAACTAGTTAGTGTTCCTAAGGAAGGAACTAGTTAATGTTCTATGAATGGAATTCCCTAGTGTTCCATGGAAGGAAATAGCTAGCGTTCCATGGAAGGGACAACCTAGTGTTCCAGGTAAGAATCAACTTAGTGTTCCATGGAAGGAAAAAGCTAGTGATTCATTGAAGGAACTAGTTAATGTTCTATGGATGGAACTACTTAGTATTCCATGGAAAGAACTAGCTAGTGTTCCATGGAAGGGACAACCTAGTGGTCCAGGTAAGAATCAACTTAGTGTTCCATGGAAGGAAAAATCTGGTGATTCATTGAAGGAATTATCTAGTGTTCCATGGAAGGAACTAGCTGTGTTTTATGAATGGAACTAGTTAGTGTTCTATGGAAAGAACTAGCTAGTGTCCCATTGAAGAAACTAGCTAGTGTTCCATGGAAGGAATTACTTAATGTTCTATGGAAGGAACTAATTAATGTTCCATGGAAGGAACTAGCTAGTGTTCCAGAAAAGAAAATACTTTATGTTCCCTGGAAGGAACTACTTAGTGTTCCATGGAAGTTACTACTTAGTGCTTTATGGAAGGAACTAGCTAGTGTTCCATGGGAAAAAAAGGTTATTGTTCCATGGACGAAAGTACTTAGTGTTCCTTGCAAGGAACTAGTACTGCTCCAAAGTACGAACTATCTAGTGTTCCAGGGAAAGAAGTAGCTACTATTCCATGGAAGAAACTAGCTAATGATTCATGGAAGAAACTCTACTGTTCAATGAAAGGAATTAACTAGTGTGCCATGGAAGGAACTAACCTGTGTTTTAGGAAAGAAACTACTAGTGTTCCGTGGAAAAAAACTAGCTAGTGTGCCATGAAAGGAAGAAGTTAGTGTTCAATGGAAGGAATTACCAGTGTACCATGGAAGGAACTACTTAGTTGTCCATGGAAGAAACTACTTAGTGATTCATGGAAGGAACCAGCTAGTGTTCCATGGAAGGAACAAGTTAGTGTTTAATGGATTGAATTACCAGTGTTCCATGGAAGGAACTACCTAGTATTCCATGGAAGGATCTACCTAGTGTTCCATGTAAGGAACTACTTAGTGTTCCATAGGTGGAACTTCTTAGTGTTTCAGAAAAGGAACTAGTTAATCTTCCAGGGAAAGGACTAGCTAGTGTTCCAGGAAAGGAGCTAACAATTATCCATAGAAGAAAGTAGCTTGTGATTCATGGAAGTAACAAAGTAGTGTTCCCTGGAAAGATCTAGCTAATGTTCCATGGAAATAACTAGCTCGTGTTCCATGGAAGAAACTAGCTAGTGTTCCTCAGAAGAAAATAGCTAGTTTTCCATGGATGGGACTGGCTAGTGTTCCATGGAAGGGACTACTTAGAGTTCAATAGTGGGAAATACTTAGAGTTCCATGGAAGAACTACTAGTGATCCATGGACGAAACCAGCTAGTGTTCCATGGAAGGAACTTCTTAGTATTTCATGGAAGGTACTACTTAGTGTTCCATAGAAAGAACTACTTAGTGTTCCATGGAAGGAACTATGTAGTGATCCATGGAAGAAACTATTTAGTGTTTCATGGAAGGATATACATAGTGTTCCATGGAAGGAACTACTTACTGTTCACTGGAATAAACCTGCTAGTGTTCAACGGAAAAAATAGATAGTATACGATTGAAGAAACTACTTTGTGTTCCATGGAGGGAACAATGTAGTGTCCCAATGAAGGAATTACTTATGTTCCAAGGAAGGAACAACTTCGTGTTCTATGGTAGGAACTAGCTAGTGTTCAATGGGTAAAACTAGTTAGTAATCCATGGATGGCACTACTTAGTGTTCCATGGATGGAAGTAGCTAGTGATCCACGGAAGGAACTACTTAGTTTTCCATGGAAGAAACGACTTAATATTCCATGGAAGGAACTACTTACTCTTCCATGGAAGGATCAAGGTAGTGTTTCATGGAATGAACAATCTAGTTTTCCATGGAAGAAACTCGCTAGTGTTCCATGGAAAAATTAAATAGTGCTCAGTGGTAGGAACTAGCTAGGGTTTTATGGAAGGAACTATCTAGTGTTCCATGAAAGGAACTACTTTTTGTTCCATGGATGGAAGTACTTAGTGTTCCATGGAAGGAATTAGCTAGTGTTCCATGGAAGGAACAAGTTTGTGTTTCATTGAAGGAAGTACTTAGTGTTCCATGAAAGGAACAAACTAGTGTTCAAAAGAAGGAGCTAGTTAGTTTTCCATGGAAGGAACTAGCTAGTGTTCCATGGAAAGAACTAGCTAGTGTTCTATGGATGTATCTAGCTAGGGTTCCATGAAAGGAACATGTTAGTGTTATATAGAAAAAATTACTTAGTGTTCCATGGAATGAAGTACTTAGTGTAACATGGAAAGAACTAGTAAGTTTTTCATGGAATGAACTAGGTAGAGTTCCACGGAAGTAAGTAGCTAGTTTCTCATGGAAGCAAAAGGTACAACTAGCTAGTGTTCCATGGAAGTAACTACTCAGTGTTCCATATAAGGAACTACTTAATGTTCTATAAAAAAGACACTTAGTGTTCCATGGAAGGATTTAGCTAGTGTTCCATGGAAGGAACTACTTACTATTCCATGGAAGTAACTAGCTAGTGTTTCATAAAAGGAACTAGCTAGTGTTCCATGGAAGGGACTACTTAGTATTCAGTGTACAAAAATAATTAGGGTTCCAGGGAAGGTACTAGCTAATATTTAACCGAAGGACCTACCTAGTGATCCATGGAGTAAACAATCTAGTGTTCCATGGAAGGAACTAGCTAGTGTTCCATGGAAGAAACTACTTAGTGTTCCATAAAAGAAAGTACTAAATGTTCCATGGAAGGAACTAGCTACTGTTCCATGGAAGGAACCATTTAGTGTTCCATAGTAAAAACTACCTAGTGTACGAACGTGAATGGAGGGATCGGAAAATGGCGGCGAAGTGAATGGAGCTACACAGACCATCTCCCAAGACCAAACTGGATTTACAATGAAAATAAAGACAAATCGTCTGGAAAGGTCAGCCGAAAGATATCTTGGAGGACCACTTAACCAGAAACACCGACTCAATCCTGGTAGGCTTGCGAGGACGCAAGAGGGGGCTGGGAGGCCATGGTCCGCAGCAGCCTGGGCAGGGGCCAGGGAACTCAGTGGGAAATTATTGCTACCGCCTCCCTTGCCACCCTGCATGGACCCTGGGAACTCTGTAGCCTGCTAAACTCCACTGGAGCCGCACAGACTCGCGGGCCCCACAGAACTTTGCAGGACCAGGGAACTCGGCAGGAAGTTACTCCTACCGCCTCCCTTGCCACCCTGCATGGGCCCTGGGAACTCTGTCGCCTGCTAAGCTCTCCGCTGGAGACACACAGACTCGCGGAGACCAGGGTACTCAGCGGGATTCTGCTACCAAGGCTGAGTCCCGCAAATTCTGCATGCTAAGCCCTTGGCGGGCGCTGGATGCTACTGCCACCTCTGCAGTGTCCCGCTATCGTGGCACAGTCCTGGGGCTTCTGCTGAGTGCAACACCTCAGCTGGTGCCACAGCCGCAGCCACCCTTGGCTGGAAGCAGTGCCCTCAGGTTAAAAGTCCCAGGCGGCTCCAAGACGCAGAGGCTAAATTGGCAGCAGCCACTCAACTTGGGCTCCGGCAGAGGGAAGGCAGACTGGACTGGAACTGTGTGAGGACACTCGGATTTGAGAGGGTGCTAAGAGCTTTTGCTGAGTGCAGCCGCGCAGAACTGTGGTCATTTTACTTCTCAGGGCCATGAAGAGAGGTGGCGGCCATTCCCTCAGAGATTCAACTCTACCTGGTGGCCATTGAAATGCTAATTGAGGCCCATTAACAAGGAAACCTGCCTCACTCTCAGGAAATCCTCTTACACTGAGCACCTGAGGGAGTTTTTCAGGCAACTCAGAAACCAAGGGTCTGCAGGTGACCTCTACTAATAGCCTCCAGGCAAAAAAAAAAAAAAAAAAAAAAAGCTAGAGAATAACTACAATTCCCTGGGCGTGCAACACTAACCAGAAAAGCTAAGACTAGACGGTGGTGTTTAAAGTGGGTCCTCCCTGGTGCATCCAAACCCAGGAGAGGGAGCCACAAACAGCAGAACAACAACACCCACTGGGAAAACCTGGCAGACTTCAAAGCCCACTGTGATAGCCAAAATGATGAGAAACAGAAACAAAAGACAAATGAAAGAACAAGAGACCTCTACAGAAGATGAAATAAATGAGGTGCACTTAAGCAACTTAACAGAACTAGAATTTAGAGCCATGATGTTGCAGAAGCTCAACAACATGTGTAAGGACATGAGCACCATGAGTAAAGACATAGAAATGTTGAAAATAAACCAGTTGGAAATGAAAAATCAACAGGAATAAATGAATAATGACATATCAGAAATGAAGCTGAGGACTGGATCAGTGAATTAGAAGACAGGCTAGAAGAAATCAACCAATCAGGAAAAAAAAGGAAAATACGATTAAAAAACAGGAAAACAGCTTAAGAGAACTGTGGGACAACTGGAAACAGAATAATATTCTCATCATAGAATTCCCTGAAGAAGAAGAAAGTAAGCGAGGGCTAGAGAATATATTCAAAGAAATAGTGACAGTAAACTTCCCTAATTTGGTGAAAAAAGAAGGCATTCAAGTACAAGAAGCTCAGAGAGAGAGCCCCGAGTAAGAAGAACCCAAACAGGCCCACACCAAGACACATAGTAATCAAACTGCCAAAAATTAAAGACAAAGAGAGAATCCTAAAAGCAGCAAGAGATAAGCAACAGGTTACCTACAAAGGAAACCCCATAAGGCTCTCAGCTGACTTTTCACAAGAAACACTACAGGATAGAAGAGAATGGCATGAAGTAATCAAGGTCATGAAAAACAAGGATCTGAATTCAAGACTACTCTACACAGCAAGGCTATCATTCAAAATAGAAGGTCAAATAAAGAGCTTTCAGACAAAAAAAGGTTAAGGGAATACATTAGAACCAAACCAGCACTGCAAGAAATATTAAAAGGACTGCTGTAATTACCAGGAGAAATGGGAAAGAAAATAGAACCACACTAAACAAAAATGGCAATAAATAAGTACATATCAATAACCACCTTAAATGTAAATGGACTGAATGCTCCCATATTAATCAATAAAAAAAAAAGAAAGAATATATGTACCCCCTTCTTTTTGGCAGCACTATTTACAATCGCTAAGATCTGGAAACAACCCAAGTGTCCATCAGTACACGAATGAATAAAAAAGCTGTGGTACATATACACAATGGAGTACTACACAGCGGTAAGACAGAAAGATCTCTTATTCTTTGAGACTACATGGAGGGACCTTGAAAGTATCATCCTAAGTGAAACAAGCCAAACAGAGAAAACAAGTTTAAAAAAAAAAAAAAAGAAAGAAAACAAGTTTGATATGATCTCATTTATTTGTGGAATATAATGAACACAATAGTCTGAGGAATGGGGTAGTCTTAGAGACGCGGAAGCGGGGTACAGACTGACAATCCCCTAAAAAGTGCGGAGGTTGGGGAGGGATGAACCACAGTACTTATACACATGTATGCATGAACAGTGGACATTTACAACAATCTGGGGAAGGTCCAGGGAAGGAGGGGGAGGGGGGAATCAGTGGGCGAAAAAGGAGAAACATCTGTAACAAAAATTAATCAATAAAAAAAAAAAACTACCTAGTGTTCCGTTAAAGGAACTAGCTAGTGTTCCATGGAAGGAATTAGCTAGTTTCCATGTAAGAAACTAGCTAGTGTCCCATCGAAGTAACTACTTAGTGTTTCATGGAAGGAAATACTTGGTGTTCCATGCAAAGAACAAGCTAGTGTTCCATGGAAGGAACTAGCTAGTGTTCCATGAAGGAAACTACTTAGTTTGCATGGAAGAAACTAGCTAGTGTTCCATGGAAGAAACTAGCAAGTATTCCTTGGATGGATCTAGCTAGTGTTCCATGGTGGAAACTACTTAAGGTTCCATGGAAATATTTAGATATTGTTACATTGAAGAAACTAGCTAGTGTTGGAAGATAATAAATAACTAGTGTTTCATGGAAAGAACTAGCTAGTGTTCCATGGAAGGAACCATTTAGTGTTCCATAGAAGAACCTGCATAGAGTTCCATGGAAGAAAACTAGCTAGTGTTTTATGGATGAAACCAATGTTCCATTGAAGAAAGTAGCTATTAATTCTTGGAAGGAACTACTTAATGTTCCATGGAAGGAATTACTTAGTGTTCCCTGGAAGGAACTAGCTAGTGTTCCTTGGAAGGAACACCTTAATGTTCCATGGAAGAAACTAGTGTTCCATGGTAAAAGCTAGCGATGTTCCATGGAAAAAAATAGCTAGTATTTCATGGAAGAAACTACCTAGTGTTCCATGGTAAAAACTAGCTATTGTTCCAAGGAAAGAAATAGCTAGTGTTTGATGGAAGCAACTTGCTATGTCCCATGGAAGGAACTGGCTAGTGTCCTATGGAAAGAACTACGTAGTGTTTCATGAAATGTAATTCTTAATGTTCCATGGAAGGAACTAGCTAGAGTTCCATGGAAAAAACTACTTAGTGTTCATGGAAGGAACTTCTTTGTGTTGCAAGGAAGGAACTAGCTAGTGTTCCATGAAAGGAAAAACTTAGTGTTCCATAAAATGTACTAGCTAGTGTTCCATGAAAGAAATTACTTAGTGTTTCATAAAAAGAACTAGGAAGTGTTTCATCGATGGAACTTCTTAGTGTTCAATGGAAGAAACTACTTAGTGTTCCATAAAAGAAAATACTTATTGTTCCATGGAAGGAAATAGTTAGTGTTCCTTGGAAGGGACAACTTAGTGTTTCATTGAAGCAACTACTTAGTGTTCCATGGAAGGAACTACTTAGTGTTTCAATGAAGCAACTACTAATGTTCCATGGAAGGAACTACTTAGTGTTCTATGGGAGAAACTAGCTAGTGTTCCATGAAAGAAACTAGCTAGTGTTCCAAAGAATGAAATTGCTAGTGTTTCATGGAAGGAAATAGCTTGTGTTCCATGGAAGGATTCACTTACTGTTCCATGGTAGGACCTACTTAATGTTCTGTGGAAGAAACTAGCTACTGTACCATGGATGGAACTACTTAGTGTTCTATAAAAGGAACAAGCTAGTAATTTTTGAACAAAATTACTTATTGTTCCACGGAAGGAACTACTTTATGTTCCATGGAAGGAACTAGCTAGTGTTTTATGGAAGAATCTAGCTAGTATTCCTAGGAAAGAAATAGCTAGTGTTTCATGGATGGAACTAGCTTTTGTTTCATTAAAGACCTACTAAGTGTTCCATGGAAGAAACTAGTTAGAGTTTTATGAAAAGAAGTAGCTAGTGTTCCTTGGAAGGAACGACACAGTGATCCATGAAACTAGTTATTGTTTCATGGAAGAAAGAATTTAGTGTTCCAATGAAGGAGCTACTTAATTTTCCAAGGAAGAAAGTAGCTAGTGTTCCATAGTAGGAATGAATTAATGTTCCATGGAATGAACTAGCTAGTGTCCCGTGGAAGAAACTAGCTAGTGTTGTATGGAAGGAACCACTTATTGTTCCAAGAAAGGGCCTACCTAGATTTCCATGGTAGAAACTAGCTACTGTACATTTAAGGAACTAGCTAGCCTTCCATCGATTGAACTACTTAGAGTTCCATGGAAAAAACTGGCTATTATTCCATGAAAGGAACAAGCTAGTGTTTGAAAGAAGGAGCTAGTTAGTGTTCCATGGAAGGAATTACTTAGTGTTCATTGGAAGAAACTAACTAGTGTCCATGGAAGGAGCTACTTACTGTTACTGAACACTAGTAGATTCTTCCATGGAACACTAGCTAGTTCTAGCTAGTTACTTCCATGAAACACTACCTTCTTACTTCCATGGAACTCTACCTGGTTTATTCCATGGAAAACTTACTAGTTCTTTACATGGAACACTAAGTAGCTTCTTCCATGGAACACTAGCTAGTTTTTTCCATAAAACTCTAAGTAGTTCCTTCCAGGGAACACGAAATGGTTTTTCCCATGGAACACTAGCGCATTCCTTCAATGGAACATTAAGTAGTTCCTTCCATGGAACAATACGTAATTCCTTCCAGGAAACACTAGCTAGTTCCACGCATGAAACTCTAAGTACGTAGTTTCTTCTATGGAAAACTAAGTAGTTCCTTTCATGGAACACCAAGAAGTCCCATCAATGGTACACTAGCTAGTTTCTTTCATGGAGCAGTATCTTGTTAGTTCCATGGAACTCTAAATAATTTCTTCCATTGAACACTAAATAGTTTTTTTTTGGACTCTATCTAGAATCTTCAATGGAACACTAGTTAGTTTCTTCCATGGAACACTGAGTAGATTCTTACATGGAACACTAGCAAGATCCTTCCATGCACCGCTGATTAGTTTCTTACATGGAACACTAGCTAGCTCTAACTAGTTCCTTCCAAGGTACACTAGCTATTTATTTCCGTAGACTCCATCTACCTCCTTCATGGAAAACTAAGTAGTTCTTTCCATGGAACACTATGTATTTTCTTGCGAGTAACACTAGCTGGTTCCATCCATGGAACACTAGCTAGTTCCTTCCAAGAAACACTAGCTAATTTTTTTCATGGAACTCTAAGTGGTTTTTTTCAAGCAAAACTAAGTATTATTTTTACAGAACACTAGGTAGTTCCTGCCATAAAAACCTAGCTAGTTCCTTCCATGGAACACTAGCTAGAATTTTTAATGGATCACTAGCTAGTTCCTTCAATGGAACAGTAGATAGCTCCTTCTCTGGAACACTAAGTAGTTCCTTCCCTGGAACACTAACTAGTTCATTTTCTAAAACTCAAGCTAGTTCTTTCCTTGGAACATTAAGTAGTGAATTCCATAAAACGTTAAGTAGTTTTTTTCATGGAACTCTAAGTAGTTCCTTCCATGGAAATTTAGCTGGTTTCTTCCATGGAACACTAGCTAGTCCCTTCTAGGGTACAATAGTTATTTCCTTCCAGAAAACAATAAGTAGTTCCTTCCTTAAACACTAAGTAGTGCCTTCCATGGAACACTATCTAGTTCCTTCCATATAACTCTAGCCAGGTCCTTCCATGGAAGACAAGCTGGTTCCTTCCGTGGACACTAAGTAGTTTCTTCCATGGAACACTAATATTACCTTTCATGGAACACTAGTTAGTTCCATTTATGGAATAATAAACAGTTCCTTGCATGGAACACTAGCTAGTTCCTTCCATGGAACACAAGCTAGTTCCTTCCATGGACACTAAGTAGTTCCTAACAGGGAACAATAAGTAGTTCCTTCCATGGAACACTAAGTAGTTCCTTCCATGAAACCTTAGGTAGTTCTTTGCATAGAACACTAGATAGTACCTTGCATGGAACACAAGCTAGTTCCTTTCATGGAACACTAGTTAGTTCCTTCCATGGAACACTAAGTAGTTCCTTAAATGGAACAATTGCTACTTTCTTCTTTGAAACAGAAGCTAGTTTCATATGTGGAACACTAACTAGTTGCTTCCATGGACCACTAAGTAGTTCCGTCCAGGGAACACTAGCTAGGTCCTTCCATGGAACACTAAGTAGTTTCATTTAAAAAACACAAGCTAGTTCCTTCCATGGACCACCAGTTCCTTTCTTCCATGGAACACTAAGTAGTTCCTTCCATAGAACATTAGTTTTCTCCAAGGAACACTAGCTACTCCCTTCCATGGAACACTAAAAAGTTCTTACTTTTGACACGAAGTAGTTTCTTCCATGGAACACTACGTAGTTCCCTGCTTGGAACACAAAGTAGTTTCCTCCATTTAACACTAGGTAGTTCCTTCCATGGAACACTAGCTAGTTTTTACATGGAACAATAGCTAGTTTCTTCCATGGAACACTAGTTAGTTCCCTCCTTGGAACACTAAGTAGTTTCTTCCATGGAACACTAAGTAGTTCCTTCCATGAAACACTAAATAGTTCCTTCCATGGAACTTTGGTGAGTTCTTTCCATGGAACACTATTTGGTTTATTTATGAAACTCCAAGTAGTTACTTTCATAAAACCCTAAGTAGTTCCTTCATGGAACACTAGCTATTTTCTTCCATTGAACACTAACTAGTTCCTTCCATAGAACACGAAGTAGTTTTTTTCATGGAACTCTAAGTAGTTCCTTCCATGGAAATTTAGCTGGTTTCTTCCATGGAACACTAGCTAGTCCCTTCTAGGGTACAATAGTTATTTCCTTCCAGGAAACAATAAGTAGTTCCTTCCTTAAACACTAAGTAGTGCCTTCCATGGAACACTATTTAGTTCCTTCCATGTAACTCTAGCCAGGTCCTTCCATGGAACACTAAATTGGTCATTTCATGGAACACTAGCCATTTCCTTCCATCAAACAATAGGGAGTTCTTTCCAGGATCACTGGCTTGTTCCTTCCATAAAACAGTAAGTAGTTTTTTCCATGCAACACTAAGTAGTTCCTTCCATGGAACACTAACAAATTTTTTCCGTGGAAAACAGGCTAGTTCCTTCCATGGAACACTAAGTAGTTCCTTCCATGGAACACAAAGTAATTTTTTACATGGGACACGAGATAGTCTCTACCATGGAATACAAGCTAGTTTCTGCCATGGAACACTAGCTACTTTTTTTTCATGAACCACTAGGTAGTTTATTCCGTGGAACAATGACTACTTTCTTTCATGAACAATAACTAATTTCTTCCATGGAACACTACATACTTCCTTCCATGGAATACCAAGTAGTTCCATCCATGGAACACTAGCTAGTTCCTTCCATGGAACTCTACCTAGGTCCTTCTATGGAACACTATCTGGTTCCTTCCATAAAACACTAGCAATTTTCTTCCATTAAAAACTAGCTAGGGAGAGAAAAAAAATGGCGGCGGAGTGAACGGAGCTACAAAGACCTTCTCCCAGAACCAAACTGGAATTACAACTATAACACAGGCAAATCGACGGGAAAAACCAACAGAAAAGCAGCTTGCGAGGACCATACAACGAGGGACACTGACTCCATCCCGGTAGGCTTGCGAAGGCGCGAGACGGGGCTGGGAGCCCACGGTCGGCAGCTCGGCCGGCAGCTCGGCAGCGGCCTCAGCTGGGAGCGGCGCCCGTGGGTCACACTCCCAGGCGGCTCCACAGCGCAGCCGGGACAGAGGCTAAAACAGCCACAGCAACTCACCTTGGGCTCCGGCAGAGGGAGGGCAGACTGGACTGGAACTGTGTCAGGACACTCGGGGTTTGGAGGGCGCTCAGAGCTTTGGCTGAGTGCAGCCACTCAGGACGGTGGCCACATTGCTCCTTCCCAGGGCTCTGAGGAGAGGCAGCAGCCCCTCCCTCGGAGATCCAACCCCACCCTGTGGGCCATTGAAGTGCTAATTGAGGCTCACTAACAACCAGCATCTGCCCCACCCTAGTGAAAGCCCCTTGGCTGAGCACCAGAGGGAGTTTTTCAATCAACTGACAACCCAAAACTCATCAACTAACCTAGACTGCTAGCCTCCAGGCAAAAAGCTAGAGGATAACAGTACGTTTCCTGGGCTGGCAACTTTAACCAGGAAAGTAAGACTTGACAGTGGTGTTCAACGTGGGTCCTCCCTCGCTCATCTAAACACAGGAGAGGGAGCCACAAACAGCAGAACACCAACACCCACAGGGAGAACTTGACAGGCTCCAAAGCCCTCAGTGATAGCCAAAATGGTGAAACACAGAAACAGAAGCCAAATGAAAGAGCAAGACACCTCCACCGAAGATGAGATCAATGTGGAGCAATTAGGCATGTTAACAGAGCTAGAATTCAGAGCCATGATCTTGAGGAAGCTGAACAGCATGAGTAAGGACATAGAGACACTGAAAATAAGCCAAATGGAAATTAAAAACCAACAAGAAGAGATAAAAAATGACATATCTGAAATGAAAAACACATTGGAAGATTTAAAAAGCAGAGTAGGGGAAGCTGAGGACCGGATCAGTGAATTAGAAGACAGGGTAGAAAAAATCAACCAATCAGAAAAACAAAAGGAAAAAACTATTAAAAAACAGGAAGACAGCTTAAGAGAACTATGGGACAACTGGAAACGTAATAATATTCGCATCATAGGAGTCCCCGAAGAAGAAGAAAAAGAGCAAGGGATAGAGAATATATTCAAAAAAATAGTGAGAGAAAACTTCCCTAATTTGGTGAAGGAAGAAGGCATTCAAGTTCAAGAAGCACAGAGAGTCCCAAGTAAGAAGAACCCAAACAGGCCCACACCAAGACACATAGTAATTAAAATGCCACAAATTAAAGACAAAGAGAGAATCCTAAAAGCAGCAAGAGATAAGCAACAGATTACCTACAAAGGGAACCTCATAAGGCTCTCAGCTGACTTCTCACAAGAAACACTACAGGCCAGAAGAGAATGGCATGAAGTAATCAAAGTCATGAAAAACAAGAATATGAATCCAAGACTACTCTACCCAGCAAGGCTATCATTCAAAATAGAAGATCAAATAAAGAGCTTCCCAGACAAAAAAAGGCTAAGGGAATACATTAGCACCAAACCAGCACTGCAAGAAATGTTAAAAGGACTGCTGTAATTAGCAGTAGGAATGGGAAGAAAAATAGAACCACACTAAACAAAAATGGCAATAAATAAGTACATATCAATAATCACCTTAAACGTAAATGGATTGAATGCTCCCATAAAGAGACACAGAGTAGCTGATTGGATAAGAAAGCATGACTCATCTATATGTTGTTTACAAGAGACCCACCTCTCAACAAAAGACTCACATAGGTTGAAAGTGAAGGGATGGAAAAAAATTTTCCGAGCAAATGGAAAGCAAAAAAAAGCTGGGGTAGCAATTCTCATATCTGATAAAATAGATTTCAAAATGAAGACCATAACTAGAGACAAAGATGGTCACTACATAATATTGAAAGGATCTATCCAACAGGAAGATATAACCTTAATAAACATATATGCACCCAATATAGGAGCACCAAAATATATTAAAAATCTTCTGGAGGACTTCCAAGGAGAAATCGACAACAATACAATCATAGCAGGGGACTTCAACACCCCGTTGACAGCACTGGATAGATCCTCTAGGCAAAAAATTAGCAAGGAAACAGAGACTCTAAATGAAGCACTAGACCAAATGGATTTAATAGATATCTACAGAGAATTACACCCCAAAACTACAGAATACACATTCTTCTCAAGTGCACATGGGACATTCTCAAAGATAGACCACATGATAGGACACAAACTAAATCTCTACAAGTTCAAGAAGATTGAAATCATATCAAGCATCTTCTCAGATCACAATGGCATGAAACTAGAAATCAATTGCAACAAGAACATGCAAAGACATTTCAACACATGGAGGCTAAATAGCATGTTATTAAACAATGAATGGGTCATCGAGGAGATCAAGGAAGAAATTAAAAACTTCCTGGAAACCAATGAAAATGAACACACAACAACACAAAATCTATGGGATGCAGCGAAAGCAGTTCTGAGAGGGAAGTTCATAGCACTACAGGCCTACCTCAAAAAACAAGAAAAATTTCTAATTGACTGTCTAACCTCACAACTTAAAGAATTAGAAAGCAAACAAAAAGAAAACCCCAGAGCAAGTAGAAGGAAGGAAATAGTAAAGATCAGAGCAGAAATAAATGACATAGAGACCAAAAAAACAATTCAAAGGATCAATGAAACAAAGAGCTGGTTTTTCGAAAAGATAAACAAGATTGATGGACCCTTAGCTAGACTCACCAAGAAACAAAGAGAGAGAACCCAAATACACAAAATCAGAAATGAAAGAGGAGAAGTAACAACCAACACCACAGAAATACAAAAGATAGTTAACAACTACTATGAACAACTATATGGCAACAAATTCGACAATCTAAGCGAAATGGACAAATTTCTAGAAACACACAGTCTCCCAAAACTATTCCCAGAAGAGATAGAAAACTTGAACAGACCAATAACAACTAAGGAAATTGAAGAGGTATTCAAGACTCTCCCAGCAAACAAAAGCCCAGGCCCAGATGGTTTCACGGGGGAGTTTTACCGAACATTCAAAAAAGAACTAACACCCATTCTCCTCAAACTATTTCAAAAAATTCAAGAAGAAGGAAGACTTCCAAACACGATCTATGAGGCCAGCATAATTCTAATTCCAAAACCAGAAAAAGACGCTACGAAGAAAGAAAACTACAGGCCAATATCCCTGATGAACATAGACGCCAAAATCCTGAACAAAATATTAGCAAATCGGATCCAGAAATACATCAAAAAAATTATTCACCATGACCAAGTGGGATTCATTCCAGGGATGCAAGGCTGGTACAATATTCGCAAATCAATAAACGTGATACACCACATAAACAAAATGAAGAATAAAAACCACATGATCATATCAATAGATGCTGAAAAAGCATTCGACAAAATCCAGCATCCATTTCTGATAAAAACGCTCAGCAATGTAGGAATAGAGGGATCATATCTCGACATAATAAAGGCCGTATATGAAAGACCTACAGCCAACATCATACTCAATGGACAGAAACTAAAAACATTTCCACTAAGAACAGGAACAAGACAGGGATGTCCACTTTCACCACTCTTATTTAACATTGTACTGGAAGTCTTAGCCACAGCAATCAGACATGAAGAAAAAATAAAAGGGATCCAAATTGGAAAGGAGGAAGTGAAACTGTCATTATTTGCAGATGACATGATATTGTACATAGAAAACCCTAAAGACTCCATCAAAAATCTATTAGACTTAATAAATGAATTTGGCAAAGTAGCAGGATACAAAATTAACGTCAAGAAATCGACGGCATTCGTGTACACCAATGATGAACTCACAGAAAGAGAAACTGAAAAAACAATCCCATTTACCATCGCACCAAAAAAATTACGATACCTAGGAATAAACTTAACCAAGGAAGTAAAGGACCTATTTGCAGAAAACTACAGGTCATTGAAAAAAGAAATAGAGGAAGATATAAAAAAGTGGAAGCACATACCCTGTTCATGGATTGGAAGAATTAACATCATTAAAATGTCCATACTGCCCAAAGCAATCTATAGATTCAATGCAATCCCCATCAAAATACCAACGACATATTTCATAGAACTAGAACAAATACTTCAAAAGTTCATATGGAACCAAAAAAGACCCCGAATAGCCACAGCAATCTTGAAAAAGAAGAACAAAGTAGGTGGGATCACAATACCAGATATCAGGTTATACTACAAAGGACTGTAACCAAAACAGCCTGGTACTGGCACAAGAACCGGCATATAGACCAGTGGAACAGAACTGAAAACCCAGAAATGGACCCAAGGCAATACGCTCAATTAATATTTGACAAAGGTGGCAAGACCATACAGTGGAGTAAAGACAGCCTCTTTAATAAATGGTGTTGGGAAAATTGGACAGCTACATGCAAAAAAATGAAACTAGACCATCAACTTACACCATACACCAAAATAAACTCAAAATGGATAAAAGACTTAAATGTGACCCGTGAATCCATAAAAATTCTAGAAGAAAATGTAGGCAACAAAATTTCGGACATCATACGGAGCAGAATTTTCACTGATACATCACCTAAGGCAACAGAAATAAAGGAGAAAATGAACACATGGGACTACATCAAACTAAAAAGCTTCTGCACAGCAAAAGAAACAATCATCAAAATGGAAAGGCAACCCACTGTATGGGAGAACATCATTGCCAATGATGTATCAGATAAGGGGTTAATTTCCAGTATATATAGAGTGCTCATACAACTCTACAAAAGGAAGACAAAGAACCCAATTAAAAAATGGGCAGAGGAGCTGAATAGACACCTCTCCAAACAGGACATACAAATGGCCAAGAGACATATGAAGAAATGCTCAACATCACTAATCATCAGAGAGATGCAAATTAAAACAACAATGAGGTATCACCTCACACCTGTCAGAATGGCCGCCATCAACAAATCATCAAACAACAAGTGTTGGCGAGGGTGTGGAGAAAAGGGGACTCTAGTACACTGCTGGTGGGAATGCAGACTGGTGCAGCCGCTATGGAAAACAATATGGTGCTACCTCAAGAAATTAAAAATTGACCTTCCATTTGACCCAGTGATCCCACTGCTGGGAATATACCCTAAGAAGCCTGAAACACCAATCAGGAAGAATATATGTACCCCCATGTTCATAGCAGCACTATTTACAATAGCTAAGATCTGGAAACAGCCCAAGTGTCCACCAGTAGACGAATGGATAAAAAAGCTGTGGTACATATACACAATGGAGTACTATGCAGCGGTAAGAAAGAAAGATCTCTTATCCTTTGAGACGACATGGAGGGACCTGGAAAGTATTATCCTAAGTGAAAGAAGCCAAGCAGAAAAAGACAAATACCACATGATCTCACTTATATACGGAATATAATGAACATAACAGTCTGAGGAATACAGTAGACCCAGACACATGGAAGTAGGACACAGACTGACATCCCTCAGAAGAGGGGATGGGGGGTGGGGGGGTGGGAAGAGATAAACCACAGAACTTATATGCATGTATGCATGACCAATGGACATGGACAACTAAGCCGGGGACAGGGTGGAGGTGGGGTGGGGTGGGGGGTGCCAATGGGGTAAAAAGGTAAAATGTCTGTAACAAAAAAATAAATAAAAATTCATTAAAAAAAAAAAAAAACTAGCTAGTACCTTCCATAAAATATTAAGTGGTTTATTGCATGAAACAATAAGTAGTTCCTTTCATAAAAAATTAACTAGTTCCTTCCATGGAACACTAGATGTTTCCTCCCATGGAACACTAATTAGTGTTTTCCATGGAACACAAAGTAGTTCCTACCGTAGAACACTAAGTAGTTCCTTCCATAAAACACTACGTAGTTTTTTCCATGGAATACAAACTGAATTTTTATTTGGAACACTAGTTACTTCTTTCTATGGAACATCCAAAGGTTAACTTTATGAACACTATGTAGTTCCCTGCATGAAACACTAAATAGTTCCCTCCATGAAACACTAGCTAGTTTACTTTATGGTACACTATCTAGCTCTTTCCATGGAACACTAAGTAGTTCCTTCCATGGTACAATAGCTAGTTGCTTCCATGGAACAATAAGCATTTCCTTGCATGGAACACTAGCTAGTTCCTTCCATGGAACACTAGCTAGATCCTTCCATGAACTCTAAGCATTTCCTTGCATGGAACACTAGCTACTTTCTTCATTCAAAGGCAAGCTAGTTCCTTCCATGGATACTATGTAGTTCCTAACACTAAGTAGTTTCTTCCATGGAACACTAAGTAATTCCTACATTGAAACCTTAGGTATTTCTTTCATGGAACACTAGCTAGTTCCCTCCATGGAACACTAAGCAGTTCTTTGCATGGAACACTAGTAGTTCCTTCCATCGAACACAAGCTAGTTCCTTTCATGGAACACTAGGTAGTTCCTTCCATGGAACACTAAGTAGTTCCTTGCATGAAACACTCATTAGTTCCTTTCATAGACTCATGCTAGTTTTATACATGGAAAAATAGCTCGATGCTTTCATGGACCACTAAGTACTTTTGTCCATAAAACACTAGCTAGGTCCTTCCATGAAACACTAAGTAGTTTTTTCCATGAAACACTAGCTTGTTCCTTTCAAGGAACACTAAGTTATTCTTTCCATAGAACACTAAGTAGTTCCTTCAATGGAACACTAGTTAGTTCTTTCCATAGAACACTAGCTAGTTTCTTCCATGGAACACTAAGTAGTTCCTTAGAGGAACACGAGTTAGTTCCTTCCATGGACACAAGCTCGTTCCTTCCCTGGAACACTAAGTCGATTCTTCCATGGAAAACTAGCTAGTTCCTTCCATGGAATACAAGCTAGTTCCTTCCTTAAAACAGTAACTAGTTTCTTCCATGCAACACTCAGTAGGTCCCTCCATCGAACACTAGTCATTTTTTTTTCATGGAACACAAGGTAGTACCTTACATGGAACACTAAGTAATTCCTTCCATACAACACTTGCTAGATCGTTTAATGGAACACTAGCTAGTTCCTTCCATGGAACACTAACTATTTCCTTCCCTGGAACACTAAGTAATTATTTCCCTGGAACACTAGCTAAATACTTCCATGGAACACTACCTAGTTCCTTCCATTGAACACTGTCTAGTTCCTACCATGGAACACTAACAAGGTAGATTCATACATTGAACACTAGCTAGTTGCATGCATGGAACACTAAGTACTTACTTTCATGGAACACTGGGTAGTTCCTTCCATACAACACAAAGTAGTTTCTTCCATGAAACGCTAGAGAGTTCTATCCATCGAACACTGAGTAATTACTTCCATGGTACACTGCATAGTACTTCCCATGGAACACAAAGTATTTTCTTCCATGTAACATTAGCTACTTCCTTCGATGGAACACTAGATAGTTTCTTCCATGGGACACTAAGTGGTTCCTTCCATGGAACACAAGCTAGGTCCTTCCATGAAACACTAACTAGTTCCTTCCATAGAACATTAGCAATTTCGTTCAATGGAACACTAAGTAATTCTTTTCATGGAACACAAAGTAGTAACTTCCATGGAACACTAAATAGTTCCTTCCATGGAACACTAAGTAATTCCTTCCATGGAACAATAAGTAGTTCGTTCCATGAAACCCAGCTAGTTTCTTCCATGTAACACTAGCTAGTTCCTTTCATGGAACACTAAGTATTTCCTTGCATGGAACACTAGCAAGTTCTTTCCATGGATCACCAGCTAGTTCCTTACATGGAACTCTAGCTAGGTCCTTCCATGGAACACTAAGTAGGTTCTTCCATGGCACACTAGCAAGTTCCTTCCATGGAACACTAAGGAGTTCCATTTATGGAACACTAGCTAGTTGCTTCCTTAAAACAAGTAAGTAGTTTCGTCTATGGAACACTAAGTAGTTCCTCCATGGAACACTAAGTAAGTCCCTCCATGGAACACTAGCTAATTCCTTCCATGGAACTCTAAGTAGTTCCTTCCATGTAGCACAGTATTTCCCTCCATGGAACACTTTGTAGTTCCTTCTATGTACAATACAAGGTTCCTTCCATAGATCACTAGCTGGTTTCTTCCACGGAAATCTAAGTACTTCCTTCCATGGAACATTAAGTAGTTCCATCCTTGGAACACTAGGTAGGATCTCCAATGGAACACTAACTATTTCCTTCCATGAAACACTAAGTAGTTTTTTTTTCCCAAGAAACACTAAGTAGTTCTTTCTACAGAACAATACCTATATCTTTCCATACAACAGTAGCTAGTTCTTTTCATGGAACACCAGGTAGATGCTTCCAGGGCACACTAAGGAGTTCCTTCCTTGTAACACTAGCTAGTACCTTCCATGTAATACTAGCTTGTTTTGTCCATTGAACAATAAGTAGTTCCTTCCATGGAACACTAGCTAGTTCTTCCCTTGAACCCCAAGCAAGTTCTTTCGATGGAACACTAGCTAGTTTTTTCCATGGAACACTAACAATTTCCTTCCATAAAAACTAAGTAGATCATCCATTGAACACTAGCTTGTTCCTTCCATGGAACACTAAGTAGTTTCATCTATGGAACACAAGCTAGTTCCTTCCATGAAACACCAGCTAGTTCCTTCCATGGAAAACTAGCAAGTTCCTTCCCTGGAACACTAAGTAATTCATTCCATGCAACACTAGCTAGTTCCTTCCATGGAATACTAGGTAGTTCATTCCATGGAACACTAGCCACATCCTTCCATGGAACAATAGCTAGATCCTTCCATTGAACACTAACTAGTTCCTTCCATAGAATATTAAGTAGTTCCTTCCATGGAACAGAGTAGTTCTTACCATGGAACAATAAGTAATTCCTTCCAAGGAACTGTACCTAGTTCCTTCCATGGGCTTCTAGCTAGTTCCTTCAATGGAACACTAGCTATTCTTTCCATAGAACACCACCTAGTTTCTTCCATGGAACACTAAGCATTTTCTTCCATGGTACACTAGCTAAATCCTGCCATGCAACAATAGCTAGTTCCTTCCATGGAATATTAAGTACTTCCTTCTATGGTACAAGCTAGTTCTTTCCATGGAACAGTAAGTAATTCCTTCCATAGAAAACTAGCTAATTCCTTCCATGGGACACTATCTATTTTCTTCCGTGGAACGCAAAGTAGTTCCTTCCTTGGTGCAATAAGTATTTTTTTCCATGAAAGCCTAGCTAGTTCCTTCAATCTAACACTAGCTAGTTTCTTCCATGGAACACTAAGTAGTTCTCAATGAAACTAAGTAGTTTCTTCCATGGAACACTAAACAGTTCCTTCCATGGAACAATACGTAGTTCCTTATGAAATACTAAGGAGTTCCTTGCATGGAACACTAGCTAGTTTGTTCTATGGAACACAAGCTAGTTTCATACATTGAACACTAGCTAGTTGCTTCCATGAAACACTAAGTAGTTCCTTCCATGGAACAATAGCTAGTTTCTTCCAAAGAACACTAAATAATTCCTTCCATGTAACACTAAATAGTTCCTTCCATGGAACACTAGCTACCTTTTTCCATGGAACACTACCTATTTCCGTTCATGGAACACTAAGTAGATTCTTCCATGTAACACAAGCTGGTTTCTTACACGAAACACAGCTAGTTTCTACCATGGAAAACTAAGTAGTTCCTTCCATGGAACACTAAGTAGTACCTTGCATGGAACACTAAGTAGTTCTTTTCATGAAACACTAGCGAGTTTTTTCCATGGAACACTAGCTAGCTTCTTTTATGGTACAACAAGTATTTTCTCCCATGGGACACTAAGTAATTCCTTCCATGCAACACTAGCTAGTTCCTTCAATGGAACACTAGATAGTTCCTTCCATGAGACACTACGTAGTTTCTTCCATGGAACTCTAAGTAGTTCCTTCCATGGGACACTAGCTAGTTCATTCCATGGAACAGGAACTGGTTTCTTCCATGGAACACTAGGTTCTTCCTTCCATGAAACTCTAAGTAGTTCCTTCCATGTAACACAGTAGTTCTCTCCATGGAACACTTAGTAGTTCCTTCTATGTAAACTAGAATGTTCCTTTTATAGATCACTAGCTGGTTTCTTCAACGGAAAACGAAGTACTTTTCTCCATGAAACATTAAGTAATTCCATCCATGGAACATTAACAAGAATCTTCAGTGGAACACTAATTAGCTCCTTCTATGAAACACTAAGTAAATCCTTCCAGGAAACTCTAAGGAGTTTTTTTTCATGTAACACTAGCTAGTTCCTTCTATGGAACACTAGTTAGTTGCTGCCATGGAACACTAAGTATTTTCTTCCATTGAACACTAAGTAGTTTCTTCCATGGAACACTAAGTAGTTCCTCGCGTGGAACACTAAGTAGTTCCTCCCATGAACCACAAGCTAAATTCTCCCATGGAATACTAAGTAGTTCTTTTCATGGAACACTATGTAGTTCCTTTCATGGACCACTAACTAGTTCCTTCCATGAAACACTAAGTAGTTCTTTCTATAAAACACTAGTTAGTTCCTTCCATGGAAGACTAAGAATTTATTTTCATGGACACTAGCTAGTTTCTTCCATGGGACACTAGGTACTTCCTACCATGGAACACTAGCTAGTTCCTACCATGGAATACTATGTAGTTCATTCCACAAAACACTAAGTAGTTCCATTCATGGAACACTAGCTAGTTCCTTCCATTGGAACACTAGCCAGTTCTTTTTATGGAACTCTAGCCTGTTTATTCCATGGAACACTAAGTAGTTTTTTCCACGGAACATGAGCTAGTGCCTTCCATGGAACACTAAATAGTTCCTTCCATGGAACACTAATACTTCCTTCCATGGAACACAAGCTAGCTCCATCCATGGAAAAATAGCTATTTGTCTCCATGGAAGGCTAAGTAGTTCCTTCCATGGAACACTAAGTAGTTTCTTCCATAGAACACTAGTTAGTTCCTTCCACGAAACACTAGGTAGTTTTTTTCATGGAAGACTAGATAGTTTCTTCCATCAACACTAATTAGTTATTTCTATGGAAGAGTAGCTAGTTCCTTCCATGGAACACTAAGTAGTTTCTTTCATGGAACACTAACTATTTCTCTCCATGGAACACTGGCTAGTTCCATCCATCGAACACTAAGTAGTTCCTTCCATGGAACACTAAGTAGTTACTTCCATGGAAAACTAAGTACTTTATTCCATTGAACATTAGCTAGTGTCTTTCATGGAACTCTAGCTAGTTTCTACCATGGAACACTAGCTAGTACCTAATAGGAAATACTAAGTACTACTGTCCATGAAACACTAAGTATTTCCTTCCATGGAACACTGCTTCAATGGAACTCTAACTATTGTCTTCCTTGGAACACTGAGTAGTTTGTTCCATGAAACACTCAGTAGTTCCTTCCATGGAACACTAGCTCGCTCCTTCTGAGTAACAATAGCTAATTCCTTCCATAGAACACTAAGTATTTCCTCCAAGAAACACTAACTGGTTCCTTCCATGGAACCCTAGCTAGTTCCAGCCATGGAATACTAAGTAGTTTCTTCCATGAAACACTAGCTAATTCCTTACATGGAACACTAAGTAATTTTTTTCATGGACACTAGCTAGTGTCTCTGATGAACAAAATCTAGTTTTTCCATATAACACTGAGTAGTTCCTTCAATGGAACACTAGCTAGGTCCTTCCATGGAACTCTACTTGATTTCTTCCATGGAACACTAACTATTTTTTTCAATGAACAGTAGCTAGTTCCTTCCATGGAATACCAGCTAGTTGTTTTCATGGAATGCTAACTAGTTCCTACCATGGAACACTAAGTAATTTTTTCCATGGACACTAGCTAGTGTCTCTGAGGAACAAAATCTAGCTTTTGACATAGAACACTGAGTAGTTTCTTCCATGGAACACTAGCTAGTTTTTTCCATGTAACACTAAGTCGGTCCTTCTATGGAACACTACTTTTTCCTTCCATGAAACACTAAGAAGTTCTTTCCATGGAACACTAAGTAGTTCCTTCCATGGAAAACTAAGTAGTTTCTTTGATGGAACACTAGCTATTTTTTTTTCCTGGAACACCAGCTACTTTTTTCCATGAAACTCGAGCTAAGTCTTTCTTTGGAACACGAGCTAATTTCTTCCATGGAACACCTAGTAGTTCTTTTCATGGAACACTAGGTAGTGTTCTATGGAAGGAACTAGCTAGTGTTCTATGGAAGGAACTACTAGTGTTGCATGGAAAAAACTACTTAGTGTTTCATGGAAGGAAATACTTATTGTTTCATGGTAGGAACTACTCAGTGTTCCATGAAATATCTACTTAGTTTCCATGGAAGGAACCCTACGTAGATTCTTTCATGGAACACTAATGACTTCTGTCCATGGAGGAGACTACTTCGTGTTCCATGAAAAGGACTAGATAGTTTTCAATGGAATGAACCAGCTAGTGTTCCATAGAAGGAACTACTTAGTGTTTTATGAAAGAAATGAGCGAGTTTTCCATGGATTAAACCATGTAGTGTTCCATGTGAGGAACTACACAGTGTTCCATGGAAGGAACGACTTAATGTTCCATGGGAGGAACTACTTAGTGTTTCATAGAAGGAATTAGCTAGTGTTCCACGGAAGGGGCTACATAGTGTTCCGTGGAGAAAACTACTTAGTGTTTCATGGAAGAACTATCTAGTGTTCCATGGAAGAAACTACTCCGTGTTCCAGGAAAAGAACTAGCTAGAGTTCCATGGAAGTAACTATATAAAGTTCCTTGGAAGAAATTAGCTAATATTTTATGGAAGTAACTACCTAGTGTTCCATGGAAGGAACTAGCCAGTGTACCTTAGAAAGAACTAGATAGTGTTCCATGGATGGGACTAGCTAGTGTTTTTAAAAAGGTACTAGCTAGTGTTCCAGGGAAGAATCTGCTTATTGTTCTAGGGAAGAAACAACTTAGAGTTCCAGGCAAAGAAATCTTTAGTGTTCCAGAGAAGAAATTGGCTAGAGTTCCAGGGAAGAAACTACTTAGTGTTCCACGGAAGAAACTACTTAATGTTCTAGGGAAGAAACTAGTTAGTGTACCATGGAAGGAAGTACTTCGTGTACAATGGAAGAAACTATCTAGTGTTCCATGGAAAGAACTAAGTGTTCCATGGAAGGAATAAGCTAGTGTTCCACGGAAATACCTTTTTAGTGTTCCATGGTAGAAACTACTTAGTGTTTCATGGATGAATCTACCTCGTGTGTGTGGAAAAACTAGCTAGTGTTCCATGGAAGGAACTACTTAATATTCCATGGAAGGAATTAGCTTGTGTTCCCTGAAAGAAAGTAGCTAGTGTTCCATGGATGAAATTAGCTAGTGTTTCATTGAAAGAACTAGTGTTCCATCTGAGAAACTAGCTGGTGTTCCATGGAAGGAACTACCTAGTGATCAGTGTAAGAAACTATCTAGTGTTCCATTGAAAAATACTTAGTGTTTCATGGAAGGAATTAGGTAGTGTTCTAGGGAAAACACTAGCTATTGTTCAGTGAAGGAAATAGCTAGTGTTCCATGGAAGGAACTAGCTAGTGTTCTATGGAAAGAAATACTTAGTGTTCCATGGGAGGATTTAGCTAGTTTTCCATAGAAGGAACTAGCTATTTTTCCATGGAAGGAAGTAGCTAATTTTCCAGGAAAGGAACTACTTAGTGTTGCATAGAAGGAACTAGTAAGTGTTCCATGGAAGGAACTACTTAGTGTTCCATGGAAGAAACTGGCTAATGTTTCATGGAAGGAGTAAATTGTTTTTCATGGAAGGAACTACTTAGTGTTCTATGGAAAAAACTACATAGTGTTTCAAAAAGGGAACTAGTTAGTGTTCCATGGAAGGAACTAGTTAGTGTTCCATGGTAGGAACTACTTAGTGTTCCATAAAGGGAACTACATAGTGTTCCATGGAAGGAACTACCTATTTTTCAATGAAAGGAACTACTTAGTGTTTCATGGAAGGAACTACTTAGATTTCAGTGGAAGGTTCTAGCTAGTATTCCAGGTAAGGAATTCTTCCCTGGAACACTATGTTCCAGGGAAGAAATTACGTAGTGTTCCATGTTAGGAATTAGCTAGTGTTCTAGGGAAGGAATTAGCTAGAGTTCCAGGGAAAAAACTACTTAGTGTTTCATGGAAGGAACCAGCTTATGTTCCATGGAAGATACTAGCTAGTGTTCCATAGAAGGAACTACTTAGTGTACCATGGAAAAAATTACTTAGTGTTCCATGAAAAAATCTATTAAGTGTTCCATGGTAGGAATTACCTAGTGTTCGATGGAGGGAACTAATTAGTGTTCCATGGAAGGAACTAGCTAGTCTTACATGGAAGGAAATACTTAGCGTTCCATGGAAGGAACAAGTGTTCCAAGGAAGGAACTAGATTGTGTTTTATGGAAAGAACTAGGTAGTGTTCCAGGGAAGGAACTACTTAGTGTTTCAGGGAAGAAATTACGTAGTGTTCCAGGTAAGGATTTAGCTAGAGTTCCAAGGAAAAACTAGCTAGTGTACCATGGTAAGAACTAGCTTGTGTTCCATGGAAAGAACTAGCTAGTGTTCCATGGATAGAACTACTTAGTGTTCTATGGAAGAAACTACTTAGTGTTCCATGGATGGAAATACATTGTGTTCCATGGAATGAACTAGCTAGTGTTCTATGGAACAAACAACTTTGTGTTCCATGGAAGGACTCCTTAGTATTCTAGGAAGGAACTAGGTAGTGTTCCATGGAAGTAACTAGTTAGTATTCCATGGAAGGATCTACTTAGTGTTCCTTGGAAGACACTAGTTAGTGTTCCATAGAACGAATATGATAGTGTTCCATAGAAAGCACGAGCTAGTGTTCTACGGGAAAAAATAGCAAGTGTTTTATGGAAAGAACCAGCTAGTGTTCCATGGAAGGAACTATTAATTTCCATTGAAGGACCTAGCTTGTGTTCCAGGAAAGAAACTACTTAGTGTTCTAGGGAAGAAATTACTTAGTTTTCCAGGAAATGAAATTGCTAATGTTCCATGGAGAAAACTAGCTAGTGTTCTATGAAGGACCTAGCTAGTTTCCATGGAAGGAAAAAGCTAGTGTTCCATGGGAGAAACTGGCTGATGTTCCATGGAAGTAACTAGCTAGTGTTCCATGGAAAAATCCACTTAGTGTTCCGAGGAAGGAATTAGCTAGTTTTCCATGGTAGAAACATGGTAGCTAGTGTTCCATGGAAGGAACTAGCTAGCGTTCTATGGAAGGACCTAGCTAGTGTTCCATGGAACAAACTACTTAGTGTTCCATAGAAGGAATTAGTAAGTGTATCATGGACGGAACAACTTAGTGTTCAATGGAAGAAACTAGCTAGTGTTCCATGGAGGGAAATAGATAGTGTTCCATGGAAGGAACTACTTATTGTTCCATGGAAGGATCTAGTAAATGTTCCATGGAAGGAACAACTTAGTATTCCATAGACGAAACTATCTAGTGTTCCAGATAAAGAATTAGCTAGGTTTCCAAGGAAGAAACTAGCTAGAGTTCGAGGGACATACTAGCTAGTGTTTCATGGAAGGAACTAGCTAGTGTTCCTTGGAAGAAACTAGCAAGCAATCCATGGAAGCAACAACTTATTGTTCCATAGAACGAACTACTTAGTGTTTCATGGATGGAACTACTTACTGTTCTATGGAAGAAACTACCCACTGTTGTATGGAAAGAACTACTTAGTGTTCAAAGGAAGAAACTAGCTAGTGTTGCATGCAAGGAACTACTTAGTGTTCTATGGCAGAAACTAGCTATGGTTTCATTTAGGGAACTAGCTAGTGTATCATTGAATAAACTAACTAGTGTTTCATGAAAAAACACTACGTAGTATTCCATGGAAGGAACTCGCTAGTGTTCCTTAGAAGAAACTAGCTAGGGTTCCATAGAAGAATCTTTCTAGTGTTTTATGGAAGGTACTAGCTAGTGTTCCAGGGAAAAACTACTTAGTGTTCCAGTAAAGGAACTAGTTAGTGTTCCATGGAAGGAAGTACTTAGTGTACGATGGAAGGAACCAGCTAATGTTCCATGTAAGGAACTACATAGTGTTCCATGGAAAAAAAACTTCTTATTGTTTCAAAGAAGTAACTAGAACGTGTTCCATGGAAAAAAATATTAAGTGTTCCTTGGTAGGAATTACTTAGTGTTCCATGGAAGAAACTAGATAGTGTTCCATGGAAGGAACTACTAGTGTTCCATGGAAGGAACTAGCTAGTGTTTTATGGAAGGAACTAGCTAGTGTTCCAGGGAAGGAACTGCTTAGTGTTTCAGGAAAGAAATTACATAGTGTTCCAGGTAAGGAAGTAGCTAGTGTTCCAGGGAAGGAACTACTTAAGGTTCCATGAAAGAAACTAACAAGTGTTCCATGGAAGCAAGAAATTATTGTTCCATAGAAGGAGCTACTTAGAGTTCCATGGATGGAACTACTTAGTGTTCTATGGAAGAACCTACCTACTGTTGTATAGAAGGAAATACTTAGTGTTCCATGAAAGAAACTAGCTAGTGTTACATGCTAGGAACTACTTAGAGTTCTACGGCAGACACTGGCTAAGGTTTCATTTAGGGAATTAGCTAGGGTATCCTTGAATGAACTAGCTAGCGTTTCATGAAAAAAAAAAGCTACTTAGTGTTTCATAGAAGGAACTAATTATTGTTCCATGGAAGGAACTATCTAGTGTTTCATAGAAGGAGCTAGCAAGTGTAGCATGGAATGTACTACTTAATGTTCCATGGAAGGAATTAGCTAGTGTTCCAGGGAAGGAACTGTCTATAGTTTCAGGGAAGGAACTAGCTACTGTTCCATGGAAAGAACACTTAGTGTTTTATGGAAGGAACAATTTTCTGTTGCATGGAGGGTAGTACTTAATGTTCCCTGGAAGGAACTAGCTAGAGTTCCGTGGAAGAAACTACTTCGTGTTCCAAGGAAGAAACTACTTAGTGTTCCATGGAAGGAACTACTTAGTGCTCCATGGATGGAACTAGTAGTGTTCCATGTAAGAAACTAAATAGTGTTCCATGGAAGGAACTACTTAGTGTTCCATGGAAGGTCCTATTTAGTGTTCCATGGTAGGACCTAGACAAAGTTCCATGGAAGAAACTAGCTAGTGTTCCATGGAAGGAACTAGTTTGTGTTCCATGGAATGAACTAGCTAGAGATCCATGCAAAGAACTACTTAGAGTTCCATGGAAGGAACTATCTAGTGTTCCATCGAAAAAACTAGCTAGTGTTGCATGGAAGGAAATTCTTAGTGTTCCATGAGAGGAACTACTTGTTGTTCCATAAAAAGAATTAGCTAGTGTTCCATGGATAAAACTCGCTAGAGTTTCATGGAAGGAACTACTTACTTTGTTTTCAATAGTAGAAACAAGCTGTGTTGCAGGAAAGGAACTAGCTAGTGTTCCATGGAAGAAACTATCTAGTGTTCCATGGAAGAATCCATTTAGTGTTCCATAGACAGAACTAGCCAGTGTTCCCTTAAAGGAATTACTTAGTGTTTAAAAGAAGGACCTGGCAATTGTTCCGTGGAAGGAACTACATAGTGTTACATGGAAGAAAGTAGCTGGTTTTCAACGGAAGGAACTAGCCTGTGTTCCATAAATATAACTACATATGTTCCATGGAAGAAACGAGCTTGTGTTCCATGGAGGAAACTAGCTAATGTTCCATGGAAGGAACGACTTAGTGTTCCATGGAAGGAACTAGCTTGTGTTCCATGGAAGACACTAGCTAGTGTTCCATGCAAGGAACTACTTAGTGTACCAAGGAAGGAAATACTTAGTGTTCCATGGAAGGAATTACTTAGTGTTCCATAGAAGGAACTAGCTAGTGTTCCATATAAGAAACTAGCTAATGTTCCATAGAAGGAAGTAGCTAGTGTTCCATGGAAGGAACGACTTAGTGTTCCATAGTAGGAACTAGCTTGTGTTATGGAAGTAACTAGCTGGTGTCCATGCAAGGAACTACTTAGTGTTTCATGGAAGGAACTAGCTAGTGTTCCATGGAAAAAACTAGGTAGTGTTCTATGAAAGTAACTCGTTAGTGTTCCATAGAAAAAAACTACTTAGTGTTCCATGGAAGGAACTAGTTGTGTTCCATGGAATTAACTAGCTAGTGTTTAATGAAAAGAACTTGTTAGTGTCCCATGGAAGGAACTAGCTAGTGTTTCATGGAAGGAATTATCTAGTGTTTCCAGGAAGGATCTAGCTAGTGTTCCATGGAAGGAACTGGCGAGTGTCCAGCGAAGAAATTACTTACTGTTCCATGGAAGGAACTTCTTAGTGTACCAATGAAGGAACTAGCTAGTTTTCCATGGAAGAAACTACTTTGTGTTGCATAGAATAAACTACTTAGTGTTCCATGGAAGGAACAAGCTAGTGTTCTTTGAAGGAACTAGCTAGTGTTCCATAAAAGAAGCTAGTTAGTGTCTCATGGAAGGAACTACTTAGTTTTCCATGGAAGGAACTAGCTAGTGTTCCATGGAAGGATCTAGCTAGAACTAGCTGGTGTTCCATGGAAGGAAATACTTAGTGTTCCATGAAATGAACAAGGTATTGTTCCATGGAAGGAACTAGCTGTGTTCCATGGAAAGAATTACCTAGGGTTTTTTGGAAACAACTAGCCAGTGTTTTATGGAAGGAACTATCTAGTGTTTCATAAATGGATCTAGATAGTGTTGCATGGAAGGAACTAGCGAGTGTCTAGGGAAGCAACTACTTTGGTTTCATGGCAGGATCTACTTAGTGTTCCATGGAAGGAGCTAGTTAGTGTTCCATGGTAGGAACTAGACAGTGTTCAATGGAAGGAACTAGCTAGTGTTCCATGGACGTATTTAGCTAGTGTTCCAGGGAAATAACTACTTAGTGTTCCAGAGAAGGAAATAGTTAGTGTTCCATGGAAGGAATTAGCTAGTGTTCCATTAAACGATCTAGCAAGTGTTGTATGGAAGGATGTACATAGTGTTCCATGGATGGAACTTCTTAGTGTTCCATGGAAGAAACTAGCTAGTGTTCATTCGAAGAAACTAGCCAGTGTTTTCGGGGAGAAAACTACTTAGTGTTCCATGGACGGAACTATGTAGTGTTCCATGGAAGGAACTAGTTAGTGTTCCATGGAAAATACAATTTAGTGTTTCATGGAAAAATCTACTTAGTGTTCCATGGACAAAACTACTTTATGTGCCATGAAAGGGAATAGCTAGTGTTCCATGGAAGAAAGTACTTAGTGTTTCATAGAAAAAATTACTTAGTGTTCCATGGAAGGACCTAGCTAGTGTTTCATGGAAGGAACTACCTAGAGTTCATGGAATGTGCCAGATAGTGTTCCATGGTAGAAACTAGCTAGTGTTCCATGGAAAAAACTTTCTAGTGTTCCATTAAAGTATCTATCTGGTGTTCCATGGAAGGGACTAGCTAGCTTTCCATTTAGAAACTACATAGAGTTTCATGGAAGTAACTACTTAATGTTCAATGGAAGGAACAAGCTAGTGGTCCAGGAAAGAAACTAGTTATTTTCCAGGAAAGGAACTAGCTAGTATTCCATGGAAGGAACTAGCTAGTGAACCATTGCGGAAACTATCTGGTGTTCCATAAAAGGAACTAGCTAGTGTTTCATGGAAGAAACTAGCTACTGTACCATGGAAGGAACTACAGAGTGTTCCATTGAAGGAAATACATAGTATACCATGGAAGGAACTAGTAGTGTTCAATGGAAAGAACTATCTAGTTTTTCATGGAAGGAACTAGTAGTGTTTCATGGAAGAAACTGGCTGGTGTTCCATGAAAAGAACTTCTTAGTGTTCCATGGAAGGAACTAGTTAGAATTCCATGGAAGGAACGACTTAGTGTTCCATGAAAAAATGATAATGTTTCATGGAGGAACAACTTAGCGTTCCATGAAAGAAACTACTTAAGTTTCATGGAAGAAAGTACTAAGTGTTCCATGGAAGGAACTAGCTAGTGTTCCATGAAAGAAACTACATAGTGTCCATTGGAGGAAATACTTAGTGTTACATGGAAGGAACTGCTTACTGCTCCATGGAAGGAACTAGCTAGTGTCCCATGGAAGGAAGTACTTAGTGTTCTATGGAAGGAACTACTTAGTGTTTCAAAGAAGGAAATACTTAGTGTTTTATGGACGGAACAACCTAGTGTTTCATGGAAGGAATTACTTAGTGTAACATGGAAGTATCTACTTAGTGTTTCATGGAAGGAATACGCTAGTCTTCCATGGAAGGAACTACTTAATGTTCCATGGAAGGAATTACTTAGAGTTACATGAAAAAAATAAGGTAGTGTTCCATGGAAGTGAGTAGTTAGTATTTCATGAAAGGAACTATATATTGTTCCATGTAAGGGACTACTTAGTGTTCCATGCAAAAACTACTTAGTTTTCCATGTAAGGAACTAGCTAGAGTTTCATGGAAGGAACTAGATGGTGTTCCATAGAAGGAAGTAGTTAGTGTTCCATGGAAGGAGTTATTCTGGGTTCTATGAAGGGAACTACTTAGAGTTTGATGGAAGGAACTACTTAGTGTTCCATGGAAGGATATACTTAGTGTTCCATGGAAGGAATCACATAGTGTTCCATGGAAGGAACTAGCTAGTGTCCAATGTAAGGAACTAGCTAGTGTCCCATGAAAGCAAATACATGGTGTTTCATAAAAGGAACTACTTATTGTTCCCGGCAAGGAACTAGCTAGTGTTAAATGGAAGGAACTAGCTAGTGTTCCATAGAGGAAACTAATTTGTATTTCAAGGTGGAACGTACATAGTGTTACATAGAAGGAACTACTTAGTGTCAATGATTGTGGGAGACATTTTGCATGGCATCCATTTTGTTAAAATCTGCTCTGCCATCACCTTCCCCAAGGCAGGATGTCTCTGCCTTCTGCATTTCTTTATCTCTACATTTCTTTAAGTAAAATCTGCTCTGCCATCACCTTCCCCAAGGCAGGATATCTCTGCTTTATCTCTGCATTTTGAACCATTTACTCAGTCTTTTGTTCCACCCGTGCTTGGGATGGTTACTCAATAACTATCGCTTGATAACAAATGATCTTGTTTTTCCTGCCCTATATATTGTGTAAATTTCCCCAGAATAAACGAGACTTGATCAGAGCCCTGTCTTGTCTCCATTTCTCGTGTCTCTTGTCCCTCCTCATCCTCACTCCCCCTCTAGAGTCCTCGTTGCTCGACCTGCGGGACGGGTCAAGTGGCGCCCAACGTGGGGCTCCAGCACGGGGGATCCAGTGAAGGACGCCGTTCGAGTGGCCGGCAGAAAGGAAAGCAAAGAAAAAGAAAAGAAAAGAAAAGAGGGAACGACGTGGAAACCTGCTGCGTCTGCACCCCTTGGGTAAGTGAACGGTGATCATGGGGCAAGAAATGAGTAAGCATGAATTATTTGTGGAACAGTTAGGTCATGCATTAAAGGCACGAGGAGTAAAGGTGAAAGTAAAACATTTATGTAAATATTTTGATTATATCAAAGATCTCTGCCCTTGGTTTCCTATTGAGGGAACTATTGATCCAAAGAGATGGAAAAGGGTAGGAGATGCCTTACAAGATTTTTATAATACCTTTGGGCCGGAGAAGGTCCCTGTTACAGCATTTTCATATTGGAACCTCATAAATGAGCTATTGTCTCAAAGGCAATCTGATCCTGTGGTAGCAAATGTCGTAGAAAAAGGACAAACTATATTACAGGAGACAAAATTAACCCCAGAGCCACCTAAAGACAGTAAGGAACAGGAAGATTTAATTTCACTGGAAAGTGAGGAAGAAGAGGAGGATGCAGTAGCAGAAGTAAGGGTAAAAATTAAATGCAAAACCCCAAAAAAGAAAAAGGCAAAGGAATTGGTGGCCGGAACTAAACCTAAAATTTATCCATCCCTTACTGAATCAGAGGTTGAACAGCACATCTCCAGTGAGGAGGAGAGTGACGACGAAAATAAGAGTAAAGATGACACACCCAAGGCCGACCCTCGAGAGGTTGGCTGGGACGATTTAGCTGATCAGGCTGCCAGATATCATAATAAAAATTACTGGCCACCCCCATATACAGCTGCCTTGCCCTCAGCTCCTGCTGCTTTCCCTATCACTGATCCTCAGAAACAGTTGAGAGATAAAATAGAGTACTTAAAAGAACAAATAAAATTAGAAAAGGAACACCAAGATTTAATTGGACAATTAGAAAGGCTAAAAACTGGGAAGCCTGCTCCACCTTTGAACAATCCTAACAGGTCAGCCAAAGGGAATAATAAACAAAAGCCACTTAAAACTCCCCCTGCGCCTCTTTTACCACTCTTAAATGAGGAGCCTGAAGCGTATCCCGTAACAGAAACAACAGACGCACAAGGCCAGGCTTGGAGGCATCATACTGGATTTGACTTTAAAGTTATTAAAGAGTTAAAAACTGCTGTAGCTCAATATGGTGCTACTGCTCCTTATACTATGGCTATTCTTGAGTCCGTAACTGATCAGTGGCTTACACCCAGTGATTGGCAGACTTTGGCTCGAGCTACTTTGTCAGGTGGAGACTACCTATTATGGAGGTCTGAATATGTCGAGGTCTGTCGCGACATGGCCTGACGGAATGCACAGGCTAATAATGGATGGAACTTTGATATGCTCATAGGAGAGGGCAATTATGCCCTGAGTGATAATCAAATGCGGTATGACCCCGGATTATTTTCTCAAATACAATCTGCAGGCACTAGAGCCTGGAGAAAGCTCCCTACAAAAGGAGACATGAGTGCTTCGCTTACTAACATTAAACAGGGCCCAGACGAGCCTTTTGCTGATTTTGTCCATAGATTAATTACAGCCGCTGGTAGGATTTTCGGCAGTGTAGATGCCGGAGCTGATTTTGTTAAACAATTAGCCTTTGAAAATGCTAACGCTGCCTGTCAGGCTGCCATTAGACCTTATAAAAAGAAGACAGATTTAAGTGGCTATATTCGCCTATGCTCTGACATAGGCTCAGCTTATCAGCAAGGCTTGGCCATGGCGGCTGCCATGCAAGGTTTTACAGTTAAGCAATTTCTGGCACAGCAACAAGAGAAAGGGAAATGTTTTAATTGTGGGGAAATAGGACATTTCGCTCGAAACTGCAAAGGAAAAAGGGATTCTGCACCCAGTACCAAACCAGCCCCTGGGTTATGTCCTCGCTGTAAAAGGGGATATCACTGGGCTAATGAATGTAAATCTAAGAAAGATATACAAGGGAATCCATTGCCTCCGCTTCAGGGAAACGGGAAGTGGGGCCAGCCCCAGGCCCCAAAACCCAAACAAATCTATGGGGCAATGAGTACTGACCCATATACATATTTAGGATTTCAGCTACAAGGAACTCGTATTTCATCCCAGAAAATAGAATTAAGATTAGACAAATTACATACACTCAATGATTTCCAAAAGTTACTCGGGGATATTAATTGGCTAGTTCCCTATTTAAAACTTAGTAAATACGAATTGAGACCCCTCTATGACATCTTACAGGGAGATACTGACCCTAACTCCCCTAGACAACTTACCCCAGATGCACGGCAGTCATTGAAAATAGTAGAACAGGCCATACAAAATCAGGGTACCACATTTATAGACTATAGACAGCCATTAAAGTTTATAATCTGTGCTACTAAACAATCTCCTACAGCCGTATTTTGGCAGACATCTCCCCTACTATGGCTTCATTTACCTGCATCTCCAAAAAGGATTCTAGAACCATATTACGTAGCTATTTCTCAATTAATAATGCTAGGAAGAGACCAAGGTAAATGTTATTTTGGAAAAGAGCCTGATGAAATAATCTTGCCCTATACTCATCAACAAATTAACTGGCTAATGCAAAGTACTGAAGAATGGCCCATTTCTTTAGCCTCATATTGTGGGCAACTTGATAATCATTACCCACCTAATAAGCTTTTAGATTTTGCTAACCGACATGAATTTATCTTCCCTATCAAAACATCTCATAAGCCTCTAACTAATGCTTTATTAGTGTTTACCGACGGGTCCTCTAATGGGACTGCAGCCTATGTTGTTGGTGACTCGGTAACTCAATTCCATACACAATGTTCATCTACTCAACTTATAGAATTACAAGCAGTTATTGCAGTATTTGCCACTTTTCCTGATCAAGCTCTAAACATATACACAGACAGTGCCTATATTGCACAATCAGTTCCACTACTGGAAACAGTAGGACACATTAAAACTGTCTCTACTGCTAGTGACTTATTTAGACAATTGCAGACCTTAATTCACCAAAGACAACAACCATTTTTTATAGGACATTTAAGGGCCCATACTGGTCTCCCTGGCCCATTATCAGAAGGCAATGCAAAAGCTGATACAGCCACACAAGACTTGTTCCTTGCCATAACACAACAAAAAGGAATTTCTGCAGCTCAGCAGACTCATCAGCTACATCATCTAAATGCCAGAACTTTAAGAATTTTACACAAAATAACTAAAGAACAGGCTAGACAAATAGTTAAAAGTTGCTCTCAGTGTTTACAGAATACCTCTGTGCCCCACCTAGGGGTCAACCCTAGAGGATTAGTACCTAACGCTTTGTGGCAAATGGATGTAACACATTTCCCTGAGTTTGGCAATTTAAAGTATATACATGTCTCCATAGATACATTTAGTGGCTATATTTTTGCCTCTCTACAAACAGGAGAAGCTACAAAACATGTTATTGCACACATGTTAAGTGCCCTTTCTTCTATGGGAAAGCCAGATTCCCTAAAAACAGATAATGGGCCTGGATACACTAGTTCCCGGTTTGCAGATTTTTGTACAAAATTGCACATTAAACATATTACAGGCATCCCTTATAATCCACAGGGACAAGGTATAGTAGAAAGAGCTAATCAAACCATAAAATGCACAATCAATAAAATAAAAAAGGGGGAATGGTACCCTACTAAAGGGACACCCAGAAATTTACTATCTCATACACTATTTATTTTAAATTTTTTAACTTTGGATGCTCAAGGACTTTCCGCAGCACAAAGATTTTGGCAATCCTCCACACAAAAACAATATGCCTCCGTACTGTGGAAAGACCCACTAGATAATTCCTGGCATGGCCCTGATCCAGTGTTAATATGGGGACGAGGGTCGCTTTGTATATATAATAAACAGGCCCAATCTGCACGGTGGTTACCTGAACGCCTTGTTAGGCAAATTAACACGTCATAACCCCAGGCCCAGGGTTCTACTGCACCCTGAGGATAGTGTTTTCTCTTTTTAGGGTCAACAATGTTTCTCCTGCTGCTTATCCTGATCACGTGGGCAAGGATTGGAGCCGAGTGGGAAGACAACTTTATCGTTTAATAGAAACCAACATCCAGAAGCTGTATGAACAGGCGAAATGGCTGCACCAGTGTAATCAGAAGAAGACAGAAGCTTCCTCCACCCTTTCTTCCATGTTTAATGGCATATTACCCTATGTCCTCCCTCTCTTAGGCCCTCTCCTAGGCTTGCTCCATTTACTATCCTTTGGGCCCCTTACTTGGCCTTTTACTGATTATGTCACTAAGACCCTTCCTCTTGGAGAAAAAAAATGGCGGCGGAGTGAACGGAGCTACACAGACCTTCTCCCACAACCAAACTGGAATTACAACTATAACACAGACAAATCGACGGGAAAAACCAACAGAAAAGCAGCTTGCGAGGACCATACAACGAGGGACACTGACTCCATCCCGGTAGGCTTGCGAAGGCGCGAGACGGGGCTGGGAGCCCACGGTCGGCAGCTCGGCCGGCAGCTCGGCAGCGGCCTCAGCTGGGAGCAGCGCCCTCGGGTCACACTCCCAGGCGGCTCCACAGCGCAGCCGGGACAGAGGCTGAAACAGCCACAGCCACTCACCTTGGGCTCCAGCGGAGGGAGGGCGGACTGGACTGGAACTGTGTCAGGACACTCGTGGTTTGGAGGGTGCTCAGAGCTTTGGCTGAGTGCAGCCACTCAGGACGGTGGCCACATTGCTCCTTCCCAGGGCTCTGGGGAGAGGCAGCAGCCCCTCCCTCAGAGATCCAACCCCACCCTGTGGGCCATTGAAGTGCTAATTGAGGCTCACTAACAACCAGCATCTGCCCCACCCTAGTGAAAGCCCCTTGGCTGAGCACCAGAGGGAGTTTTTCAATCAACTGACAACCCAAAACTCATCAACTAACCTAGACTGCTCGCCTCCAGGCAAAAAGCTAGAGGATAACAGTACGTTTCCTGGGCTGGCAACTTTAACCAGGAAAGTAAGACTTGACAGTGGTGTTCAACGTGGGTCCTCCCTCGCTCATCTAAACACAGGAGAGGGAGCCACAAACAGCAGAACACCAACACCCACAGGGAGAACTTGACAGGCTCCAAAGCCCTCAGTGATAGCCAAAATGGTGAAACACAGAAACAGAAGCCAAATGAAAGAGCAAGACACCTCCACCGAAGATGAGATCAATGTGGAGCAATTAGGCATGTTAACAGAGCTAGAATTCAGAGCCATGATCTTGAGGAAGCTGAACAGCATGAGTAAGGACATAGAGACACTGAAAATAAGCCAAATGGAAATTAAAAACCAACAAGAAGAGATAAAAAATGACATATCTGAAATGAAAAACACATTGGAAGGTTTAAAAAGCAGAGTAGGGGAAGCTGAGGACCGGATCAGTGAATTAGAAGACAGGGTAGAAAAAATCAACCAATCAGAAAAACAAAAGGAAAAAACTATTAAAAAACAGGAAGACAGCTTAAGAGAACTATGGGACAACTGGAAACGTAATAATATTCGCATCATAGGAGTCCCCGAAGAAGAAGAAAAAGAGCAAGGGATAGAGAATATATTCAAAAAAATAGTGAGAGAAAACTTCCCTAATTTGGTGAAGGAAGAAGGCATTCAAGTTCAAGAAGCACAGAGAGTCCCAAGTAAGAAGAACCCAAACAGGCCCACACCAAGACACATAGTAATTAAAATGCCACAAATTAAAGACAAAGAGAGAATCCTAAAAGCAGCAAGAGATAAGCAACAGATTACCTACAAAGGGAACCCCATAAGGCTCTCAGCTGACTTCTCACAAGAAACACTACAGGCCAGAAGAGAATGGCATGAAGTAATCAAAGTCATGAAAAACAAGAATATGAATCCAAGACTACTCTACCCAGCAAGGCTATCATTCAAAATAGAAGATCAAATAAAGAGCTTCCCAGACAAAAAAAGGCTAAGGGAATACATTAGCACCAAACCAGCACTGCAAGAAATGTTAAAAGGACTGCTGTAATTAGCAGTAGAAATGGGAAGAAAAATAGAACCACACTAAACAAAAATGGCAATAAATAAGTACATATCAATAATCACCTTAAACGTAAATGGATTGAATGCTCCCATAAAGAGACACAGAGTAGCTGATTGGATAAGAAAGCATGACTCATCTATATGTTGTTTACAAGAGACCCACCTCTCAACAAAAGACTCACATAGGTTGAAAGTGAAGGGATGGAAAAAAATTTTCCAAGCAAATGGAAAGCAAAAAAAAGCTGGGGTAGCAATTCTCATATCTGATAAAATAGATTTCAAAATGAAGACCATAACTAGAGACAAAGATGGTCACTACATAATATTGAAAGGATCTATCCAACAGGAAGATATAACCTTGATAAACATATATGCACCCAATATAGGAGCACCAAAATATATTAAAAATCTTCTGGAGGACTTCCAAGGAGAAATCGACAACAATACAATCATAGCAGGGGACTTCAACACCCCGTTGACAGCACTGGATAGATCCTCTAGGCAAAAAATTAGCAAGGAAACAGAGACTCTAAATGAAGCACTAGACCAAATGGATTTAATAGATATCTACAGAGAATTACACCCCAAAACTACAGAATACACATTCTTCTCAAGTGCACATGGGACATTCTCAAAGATAGACCACATGATAGGACACAAACTAAATCTCTACAAGTTCAAGAAGATTGAAATCATATCAAGCATCTTCTCAGATCACAATGGCATGAAACTAGAAATCAATTGCAACAAGAACATGCAAAGACATTTCAACACATGGAGGCTAAATAGCATGTTATTAAACAATGAATGGGTCACCGAGGAGATCAAGGAAGAAATTAAAAACTTCCTGGAAACCAATGAAAATGAACACACAACAACACAAAATCTATGGGATGCAGCGAAAGCAGTTCTGAGAGGGAAGTTCATAGCTCTACAGGCCTACCTCAAAAAACAAGAAAAATTTCTAATTGACTGTCTAACCTCACAACTTAAAGAATTAGAAAGCAAACAAAAAGAAAACCCCAGAGCAAGTAGAAGGAAGGAAACAGTAAAGATCAGAGCAGAAATAAATGACATAGAGACCAAAAAAACAATTCAAAGGATCAATGAAACAAAGAGCTGGTTTTTCGAAAAGATAAACAAGATTGATGGACCCTTAGCTAGACTCACCAAGAAACAAAGAGAGAGAACCCAAATACACAAAATCAGAAATGAAAGAGGAGAAGTAACAACCAACACCACAGAAATACAAAAGATAGTTAACAACTACTATGAACAACTATATGGCAACAAATTCGACAATCTAAGTGAAATGGACAAATTTCTAGAAACACACAGTCTCCCAAAACTATTCCCAGAAGAGATAGAAAACTTGAACAGACCAATAACAACTAAGGAAATTGAAGAGGTAATCAAGAATCTCCCAGCAAACAAAAGCCCAGGCCCAGATGGCTTCACGGGGGAGTTTTACCGAACATTCAAAAAAGAACTAACACCCATTCTCCTCAAACTATTTCAAAAAATTCAAGAAGAAGGAAGACTTCCAAACACGTTCTATGAGGCCAGCATAATTCTAATTCCAAAACCAGAAAAAGACACTACGAAGAAAGAAAACTACAGGCCAATATCCCTGATGAACATAGACGCCAAAATCCTGAACAAAATATTAGCAAATCGGATCCAGAAATACATCAAAAAAATTATTCACCATGACCAAGTGGGATTCATTCCAGGGATGCAAGGCTGGTACAATATTCGCAAATCCATAAACGTAATACACCACATAAACAAAATGAAGAATAAAAACCACATGATCATATCAATAGATGCTGAAAAAGCATTCGACAAAATCCAGCATCCATTTCTGATAAAAACGCTCAGCAATGTAGGAATAGAGGGATCATATCTCGACATAATAAAGGCCATATATGAAAGACCTACAGCCAACATCATACTCAATGGACAGAAACTAAAAACATTTCCACTAAGAACAGGAACAAGACAGGGATGTCCACTTTCACCACTCTTATTTAACATTGTACTGGAAGTCTTAGCCACAGCAATCAGACATGAAGAAAAAATAAAAGGGATCCAAATTGGAAAGGAGGAAGTGAAACTGTCATTATTTGCAGATGACATGATATTGTACATAGAAAACCCTAAAGACTCCATCAAAAATCTATTAGACTTAATAAATGAATTTGGCAAAGTAGCAGGATACAAAATTAACGTCAAGAAATCGACGGCATTCGTGTACACCAATGATGAACTCACAGAAAGAGAAACTGAAAAAACAATCCCATTTACCATCGCACCAAAAAAATTACGATACCTAGGAATAAACTTAACCAAGGAAGTAAAGGACCTATTTGCAGAAAACTACAGGTCATTGAAAAAAGAAATAGAGGAAGATATAAAAAAGTGGAAGCACATACCCTGTTCATGGATTGGAAGAATTAACATCATTAAAATGTCCATACTGCCCAAAGCAATCTATAGATTCAATGCAATCCCCATCAAAATACCAACGACATATTTCATAGAACTAGAACAAATACTTCAAAAGTTCATATGGAACCAAAAAAGACCCCGAATAGCCACAGCAATCTTGAAAAAGAAGAACAAAGTAGGTGGGATCACAATACCAGATATCAGGTTATACTACAAAGCGACTGTAACCAAAACAGCCTGGTACTGGCACAAGAACCGGCATATAGACCAGTGGAACAGAACTGAAAACCCAGAAATGGACCCAAGGCAATACGCTCAATTAATATTTGACAAAGGTGGCAAGAGCATACAGTGGAGTAAAGACAGCCTCTTTAATAAATGGTGTTGGGAAAATTGGACAGCTACATGCAAAAAAATGAAACTAGACCATCAACTTACACCATACACCAAAATAAACTCGAAATGGATAAAAGACTTAAATGTGACCCGTGAATCCATAAAAATTCTAGAAGAAAATGTAGGCAACCAAATTTCGGACATCATACGGAGCAGAATTTTCACTGATACATCACCTAAGGCAACAGAAATAAAGGAGAAAATGAACACATGGGACTACATCAAACTAAAAAGCTTCTGCACAGCAAAAGAAACAATCATCAAAATGGAAAGGCAACCCACTGTATGGGAGAACATCATTGCCAATGATGTATCAGATAAGGGGTTAATTTCCAGTATATATAGAGTGCTCATACAACTCCACAAAAGGAAGACAAAGAACCCAATTAAAAAATGGGCAGAGGAGCTGAATAGACACCTCTCCAAACAGGACATACAAATGGCCAAGAGACATATGAAGAAATGCTCAACATCACTAATCATCAGAGAGATGCAAATTAAAACAACAATGAGGTATCACCTCACACCTGTCAGAATGGTCGCCATCAACAAATCATCAAACAACAAGTGTTGGCGAGGGTGTGGAGAAAAGGGGACTCTAGTACACTGCTGGTGGGAATGCAGACTGGTGCAGCCGCTATGGAAAACAATATGGTGCTACCTCAAGAAATTAAAAATTGACCTTCCATTTGACCCAGTGATCCCACTGCTGGGAATATACCCTAAGAAGCCTGAAACACCAATCAGGAAGAATATATGTACCCCCATGTTCATAGCAGCACTATTTACAATAGCTAAGATCTGGAAACAGCCCAAGTGTCCACCAGTAGACGAATGGATAAAAAAGCTGTGGTACATATACACAATGGAGTACTATGCAGCGGTAAGAAAGAAAGATCTCTTATCCTTTGAGACGACATGGAGGGACCTGGAAAGTATTATCCTAAGTGAAAGAAGCCAAGCAGAAAAAGACAAATACCACATGATCTCACTTATATATGGAATATAATGAACATAACAGTCTGAGGAATACAGTAGACCCAGACACATGGAAGTAGGGCACAGACTGACATCCCTCAGAAGAGGGGATGGGGGGTGGGGGGTTGGGAAGAGATAAACCACAGAACTTATATGCATGTATGCATGACCAATGGACATGGACAACTAAGCCGGGGACAGGGTGGAGGTGGGGTGGGGTGGGGGGTGCCAATGGGGTAAAAAGGTAAAATGTCTGTAACAAAAAAATAAATAAAAATTCATTAAAAAAAATAAATAAATAAATAAAAAAATAAAAAAAAAATAAAAGAAATGCCAGCAAAAAAAAAAAAAAGAAAAAAGACCCTTCCTCTTCAATAAGGTGATGGCTTTCATCAAGCAGCAGATAGATGCCATTAAGATGCAACCTATACAGGTCCACTATCCTAGACTTGAAATGGCCGACAGAGAAGCTTACTCTAGCTGTGAGTCAATAAGCTCAACAACCTCGTCACCTTGGTGCGCTGGGCTGGTTAGCCAGAGACGGGCAACTGGAACTCACAAGCGTTGCCAACCACCACCTAAGACAGGAACAAGGCCTTTATGCTGCTTTGCTTTCCAATGACGGGTAAGGACAGGTTGGCACCGTGTGCATGTTTCCTGACCTAAGACAGGCACAGTCCCCTCAAGGTATTATTTCGGCCTTAAAATTAAAGAAAAGGGGGACCTGTGGGAGACATTTTGCATGGCATCCATTTTGTTAAAATCTGCTCTGCCATCACCTTCCCCAAGGCAGGATGTCTCTGCCTTCTGCATTTCTTTATCTCTACATTTCTTTAAGTAAAATCTGCTCTGCCATCACCTTCCCCAAGGCAGGATATCTCTGCTTTATCTCTGCATTTTGAACCATTTACTCAGTCTTTTGTTCCACCCGTGCTTGGGGTGGTTACTCAATAACTATCGCTTGATAACAAATGATCTTATTTTTCCTGCCCTATATATTGTGTAAATTTCCCCAGAATAAACGAGACTTGATCAGAGCCCTGTCTTGTCTCCATTTCTCGTGTCTCTTGTCCCTCCTCATCCTCACTCCCCCTCTAGAGTCCTCGTTGCTCGACCTGCGGGACGGGTCAAATGATAAGAACTACTTAGCGTTCCATGGAAGGGACTAGCTAGTGTTTTACGGAAGGAACTACCTAGTGTCCCATGGAAGGAACAACTTAGTGTTCCATGGTGGGAACTAATTAATGTTCCATAGACAACCTACGGCGTGTTCCACGTAAAAATCTAGTGAGTGTTCCATGGAAAGAAATACTTAGTGTTTTATGGAAGGAAAAATTTAGTGTTCTAGGGAAGTAACTACTTCGTGATCCATGGAAAAAATTACTTAGTTTTTCATTAAAAGAACTAGCTAGTGTTTCGTGGAAGGAACTACTTAGTGTTCCAAGGAAGGAACTAGCTAGTGTACCATGGATAAAAATACTTGGTGTTCCATGGGAGGAACTACTTAGTTTTCCATGGAAGAAACTAGCTAGTGTTCCCTGGAAGAAACTACTTAATGTTCCATAAAAGAAACTACTTAGTGTTCAATGGAAGGAACTAATTAATGTTGCCTTGATGGAAATAGCAATTGTTCCATGTAAGGAACAGCTAGTGTTCCATGGAAAGAACTAGCTAATTTTCCATAGGAAGAAACTACTTAGATTTCCATGGAAGGAACTTCTTAGTGTTCTATGTAAAGAACTAGCTAGTGTTCCATGGAAAGAACTAGCTAATTTTCCATGGAAAGATCTACTTAGAGTTCCATGGAAGGAACTACTTAGTGTCCCATGTAAGAAACTAGCTAGTGTTCCATGGAAGGAACTAGGTGGTTTTCAATGGAAGGAACTACCTTGTGTTCTATAAATAAAACTAGGTATGTTCATGGAACGAACTGGGTATTGTTCCATGCAAGAAACTACTTAGTGTTCCATGAAAGGAACTAGCTAGTGTTCCATGGAAGAAACTAGCTAGGGTTTTATGGAAGGAACTACTTATTGTTCCATAGAAGGAATTACTTAGTGTTCCATGGAAGGAAATATTTAGTGTTCCATGGAAGGAACTACCCTGTGTTCCATGTAAGTAATTACTAAGTGTTCCATGGAAGCAACTATCTAGTGTTACATGTATGAAACTAGCTTTTGTTTCATAGAAGAAACTAGCTAGTGTTCCATGCAAGGAATTACTTAGTGTTCCATGGAAGGTTCTAGCTGGTCTTCCATGGAAAAAAAATTAACTAGTGTTTCCTGGAGAGACCTATTTAGTGTTACATTGAGGGAAATACTTAGTGTTCCATGAAAGAAACTACTTACTGTTTTAAGGAAGGAACTAGCTAGTGTTCCATGGAAGGAACTAGCTAGTGTTCCATTGAATAAATGACTTCGTGTTCCATGGACGGAAAGAGCTTCTGTTCCATGGAAGAAACTAAGTTGTGTTTTTGTAAGGAACTACTTAGTGTTTAAGGAAGGAACTACTTAATGTTTCCTGGAAAGAAATAAATATTGTACCATGTAAGGAACTAACTACCGTTTTATGGAAGAAACTAGCTAATTTTCCATGGAAGAAAACTTAGAGTTCCATGGAAAAAGCTACTTAGTGTTCCATGGAAAAAGTTCGATAGTGTTCCATGAAAGAGCTACTTATTGTTTTATGAAAGAATCTACTTGGAGTTCCATAACAACAACAACAACAACAACAAAAAAAAACCAGCTTGTGTTCCTTGGAAAGAACTCGCCAAATTTCCATGGAAGGAACTATTTAGTGTTCCATTGAAGGAACTACATAGTGTTCCATGGAAGGATCTACACAGTGTTCCAAGGAAGGAACTAGCTAGTGATCCATAGAAGGCACAGGCTATTATTCCTTGTAAAAACTAACCAGTGTTCCTTAGAGAGAACTAGCTAGTGTTCCATGGAGGAAACTACTTTGTGTTCCCAGCAAGGAACTACGTAGTGTTCCATGGAAAGAACTACTTAGTGTCAATGGTAAGAACTACTAAGTGTTCCATGGAAGGTCCTAGATAGTGTTTTTTGTTTGTTTGTTTGTTTTCTAAAATTATCTTTTATTAATTAATTTTTGTTACAGATTTTTTTCCCCACTGATTTCCCCTACCCCTACCTCCCTGCCCTTTCCCCAGTTTGTTGTCCATGTCCACTCATCATGCATACATGCATATAAGTTTTCTGTTTTATCTCTTCTCCACCCCCACCCCCTATTTAGGTGGTTGTCAGTCTGTATCCCATTTCCATGTCTCTGGGACTACCCCCTTCCTCAGACTGTTATGTTCATTATATTCCACAAATCAGTGAGATCATATGAAATTTGTCTTTCTCTGTTTGGCTTGTTTCACTTAGGATGATGCTTGCCAGGTCCCTCCATGTAGTCTCAAAGAATAAGAGATCTTTCTTTCTTACCGCTGCGTAGTACTCCATTGTGTATATGTACCACAGCTTTTTGATCCATTCGTCTACTGATGGACACTTGGGCTGTTTCCAGATCTTAGCAATTGTAAATAGTGCTGCTACAAAGATGGGGGTACATATATTCTTTCTGATTGGTGTTTTATGCTTCGTAGGGTATATTCCTAGAAGTGGGATCACTGGGTCAAATGGGAGATCAATTTTTAATTTTTTGAGGTGACACCATATTGTTTTCCATAGTGGCTGCACCAGTCTGCATTCCCACCAACAGTGTACTAGAGTCCCCTTTTCTCCACACCCTCGCCAACACTTGTTGTTTGATGATTTGTTGATGGCGGCCATTCTGACAGGTGTGAGGTGATACCTCATTGTTGTTTTGATTTGCATCTCTCTGATAATTAGTGATGATGAACATTTCTTCATATGTCTCTTACCCATTTGTATATCCTGTTTGGAGAGGTGTCTATTTAGTTCCTCTTCCCATTTTTTAATTGGATTCTTTGTCTTCCTTTTGTGGAGTTGTATGAGCACTCTATCTGTATTGGAAATTAACCCCTTATCTGATATATCATTGGCAATTATGCTCCCCCATACAGTGGGTAGCCTTTCCGTTTTGATGATTGTATCTTTCGCTGTGCAGAAGCTTTTGAGTTTGATGTAATCCCATGTGTTCATTTGCTCCTTTGTTTCTATTGCCTTAGATGATGTGTCAGTAAAAATTCTGCTGCGTATGATGTCTGAAATTTTGTTGCCCACAGTCTCCTCTAGAATTTTTATGGATTCATGAGTTACATTTAAGTCTTCTATCCATTTTGAGTTTATTTTGGTGTAGGGTGTAAGTTGATGGTCTAGTTTAATTTTTCGGCAAGTAGCTGTCCAATTTTCCCAGCACCATTTATTAAAGAGGCTGTCCTTTACTCCACTGTATGCTCTTGCCACCTTTGTCAAATATTAATTGAGCATATTGCCTAGGGTCCATTTCTGGGTTCTGTATTCTGTTCCACTGGTCTATATACCTGTTCTTGTGCCAGTACCAGGCTGTTTTGATTATGGTGGCTTTGTACTATAACCTGAAATCTGGTATTGTGATCCCTCCAACTTTGTTCTTTCTTTTCAAGATTGCTGTGACTATACGAGGACTTTTTTGGTTCCATATGAACTTTTGAAGTAATTGTTCTAATTCTGTGAAGTATGCCGTTGGTATTTTGATGGGGATTGCGTTGAATCTATAGATTGCTTTGGGTAATATGAACATTATAATGATGTTAATTCTCACAATCCATGAACAGGGTGTGTGCTTCCACTTTTTTACATCTTGCTCTATTTCTTTTTTCAAAGACCTGTAGTTTTGTGCGAATATGTCCTTTATTTCTTTGGTTAAGTTTATTCCTAGGTATCTTAATCTTTTTGCCGCAATGGTAAATGGGATTGTTTGCTTAGTTTCTCTTTCTGTGAGTTCATCATTGGTGTATAAGAATGCCATCGATTTCTTGACGTTAATTTTGTATCCTGCTGCTTTGCCAAATTCATTTATTAAGTCTAGTAAGCTTTTGGTGGAGTCCTCGGGGTTTTCTATGTACAGTATCATGTCATCTGCAAATAATGACAATTTCACTTCCTCCTTTCCAATTTGGATCCCTTTTATTTTTTCTTCCTGTCTGATTGCTGTGGCTAAGACTTCCAGTACTATGTTAAATAGGAGTGGCGAAAGTGGGCATCCTTGCCTTGTTCCTGTTCTTAAGGGAAATGTTTTTAGTTTCTGTCCATTGAGTATGATGTTGGCTGTAGGTCTTTCATATATGGCCTTTATTATGTCTAGGTATGATCCCTCAATTCCCACACTGCTGAGCGTATTTATCAGAAATGAATGCTGGATTTTGTCAAAGGCTTTTTCAGCATCTATTGATATGATCATGTGGTTTTATTCTTCAATTTATTTATGTGGTGTATCACATTTATGGATTTGCGAATATTGTACCAGCCTTGCATCCCTGGGATGAATCCCACCTGGTCATGGTGGATAATTTTTCTGGTGTATTGCTGGATTCGATTTGCTAGTATTTTGTTCAGGATTTTGGCATCTATGTTCATCAGGGATATTGGCCTGTAGTTTTCTTTATTTGTTGTGTCTTTTTATGGTTTTGGAATTAGAATTATGCTGGCTTCATAAAACGAGTTTGGAAGTCTTCCTTCTTCTTGGAATTTTTGATATAGTTTGAGGAGAATAGGTATTAGTTTTTCTTTGAATGTTCGGTACAACTCCCCTGTGAAGCCATCCGGGCCTGGGCTTTTGTTTGCTGGAAGAGTCTTGATTACATCTTCAATTTCTTCTGTTGTTATTGGTCTGTTCAAGTTTTCGATCTATATCTGATCCAGTTTTGGGAGACTGTGTTTCTAGAAATTTGTCCATTTCGCTTAGGTTTTCGAACTTGTTGCCGTATAATTTTTCATAGTAGTTGTTAACGATCTTTTGTATTTCTGTAGGGTCAGTTGTTATCTCTCCTGTTTCATTTCTGATTTTATGTATTTGGGTTCTCTCTCTTTGTTTCTTGGTGAGTCTAGCTAAGGGTCCATCAATCTTGTTTATCTTTTCGAAAAACCAGCTCTTTGTTTTATTGATCCTCTGGATTGTTTTTTTGGTCTCTATGTCGTTTATTTCTGCTCTGATCCTTACTATTTCTTTTATTCTACTTGCTCTGCGGTTTTCTTTTTGTTTACTCTCTAGTTCTTTAAGTTGTGAGGTTAGGTAGTCTATTAGAGATTTTTCTTCTTTTTTGAGGTAGGCCTGTAGTGCTATGAACTTCCCTCTCAGAACTGCTTTTGCTGCATCCCATAGATTTTGTATTGTTGTGTCCTCATTTTCATTGGTTTCCAGGAAGTTTTTGATTTCTTCCTTGATTTCCTCGGTGACCCATTCATTGTTTAATAACATTCTATTTAGCTTCCATGTGTTAAAATGTCTTTGTATGTTCTTCTTGCAATTGATTTATAGTTTCATACCATTGTGGTCTGAGAAGACGCTTGTTATAATTTCAATCTTCTTGAACTTGTAGAGACTTAGTTTGTGCCCTAACATGTGGTCTATCTTTGAGAATGTCCCATGTGCACTTGAGAAGAATGTGAATTCTGTAGTTTTGGGGTGTAGTTCTCTGTAGATATCTATTAAATCCATTTGGTCTAGTGCTTCATTTAGAGTGTCTGTTTCCTTGCTAATTTTTTGTCTAGAGGATCTATCCAGTGATGTGAGTGGGTGTTGAAGTCCCCTGTTATGATTGTATTGCTATCGATTTCTCCTTTGAAGTCCTGCAGAAGATTTTTAATATATTTTGCTGCTCCTATATTGGGTGCATATATGTTTATCAAGGTTATATCTTCCTGTTGGATAGATCCTTTCAATATTATGTAGTGGGCTTCTTTGTCTCTAGTTATGGCCTTCAATCTGAAGTCTATTTTATCAGATATCAGTATTGCTACCCCAGCTTTTTTTTCCTTTCCGTTTGCTTGGAAGATTTTTTTCAATCCCTTCACTTTCAATCTATGTGAGTCTTTTGTTGTGAGGTGGGTCTCTTGTAAACAGCATATAGATGAGTCTTGCTTTCTTATCCAATCAGCTACTCTATGTCTTTTTATGGGAGCATTCAGTCCATTTACATTTAAGGTGGTTATTGATATGTACTTATTTATTGCCATTTTTGCTTAGTGTGGTTCTATTTTTCTTCCCATTTCTCCTGGTAATTACAGCAGTCCTTTTAACATTTCTTGCAGTGCTGGTTTTGTGCTAATGTACTCCCTTAGCCTTATTTTGTCTGGGAAGCTCTTTATTTGACCTTCTATTTTGAACGATAGCCTTGCTGGGTAGAGTAGTCTTGGATTCAGATCCTTGTTTTTCATGACCTTGATTACTTCATGCCATTCCCTTCGAGCCTGTAATGTTTCTTGTGAAAAGTCAGCTGAGAGCCTTATGGGGGTTCATTTGTAGGTAACCTGTTGCTTATGTCTTGCTGCTATTTGGATTCTCTCTTTGTCTTGAATTTTTGGCAGTTTGATTACTATGTGTCTTGGTGTGGGCCTGTTTGGGTTCTTCTTACTTGGGGCTCTCTGAGCTTCTTGAACTTGAATGCCTTCTTCCTTCACCAAATTAGCGATTTTCTGTCACTATTTCTTTGAATATATTCTCTAGCCCTCGCTTACTTTCTTCTTCTTCAGGGACTCCTATGATACGAATATTATTACATTTCCAGTTGTCCCACAATTCTCTTAAGCTCTCTTCTTGTTTTTTAATCTTTTTTTCCTTTTGGTTTTGTGATTGGTTGATTTCTTCTAGCCTGTCTTCTAATTCACTGATCCGGTCCTCAGCTTCCCCTACTCTGCTTTTTAGACCTTCCAGTGTGTTTTTCATTTCTGATATGTCATTCTTCATTTCTTCCTGTTGGTTTTTCATTTCCAGATGGTTTATTTTCAACATTTCTATGTCTTTACTCATGTTGCTCATGTCCTTACACATGCTGTTGAGCTTCCGCAACATCATGGCTCTAAATTCTAGTTCTGTTAACTTGCTTAACTGCACCTCATTTATTTCATCTTCTGTAGAGGTCTCTTGATCTTTCATTTGGCTTTTGTTTCTGTTTCTCACCATTTTCGTTATCACAGTGGGCTTTGGAGTCGGCCAAGTTTTCCCAGTGGGTGTTGGTGTTTTGCTGTCTGTGGCTCCCTCTCCTGGGTTTGGATGCACCAGGGCGGACCCACTTTAATCCCGCCTAGTCCCCTGTTCTCCGGGAGTCTGTGTGGCTCCAGCCAAGAGTTTAGCAGGCTATAGTGTTACCAGGGCCCATGCAGGGTGGCAAGGGAGGTGGTGGGAATAATTTCACGCTGAGTTCCCCGGTCCCGCCGAGTTCCCTGGGGGCCATGAGTCTGTGCGGCTTCAGCGGCTACAGAGATTCCAGGGCCGTGCACGGCGGGAAGGGAGCCGGTAGAATTAACTTTCCCCCGAGTTCCCCGGTCCCGCTGAGTTCCCTGGTCCCGCCCAGTTCCTTGGGGGCCAGGAGTCTGTGCGGCTTCAGCAGAGAACCTAGCCGGCTACAGAGTTCCCAGGGCCGTGCACGGTGGAAAGAAAGACGGTAGAGGTAACTTCCCGTCTAGTTCCCTGGCCCCTGCCCAGGCCGCTGCGGACCCTGGGCTCTCGGTCCCCTCTCCCGTCCTCGCAAGCCTACCAGGACTAAGTGGGTGTTTCTGGTTAAGTGGTCCTCCAAGATGTCTTTCGGCTGCCCTTTTCTGACGGTTTGCCTTTATTTTCGTTGTAAATCAAGTTTGGTCTTGGGAGACGGTCTGGGTCGCTCCATTCACTTCACCGCCATTTTTTCTCTTCCCATATATGGTCTTTATTATGTCGAGATATGATCCCTCTATTCCTACATTGCTGAGCATTTTTATCAGAAATGGATGCTGGACCTATTGATATGATCATGTAGTTTTTATTCTTCATTTTGTTTATGTGGTGTATCACGTTTATTGATTTGTGATTATTGTACCAGCCTTGCATCCCTGGAATGAATCCCACTTGGTCATGGTGAATAATTTTTTTGATGTATTTCTGGATCCGATTTGCTAATGTTTTGTTCTGGATTTTGACGTCTATGTTCATCAGGGATATTGGCCTGGTAGTTTTCTTTCTTTGTAGTGTCTTTTTCTGGTTTTGGAATTAGAATTATGCTGGCTTCATACAACGAGTTTGGAAGTCTTCCTTCTTGAATTTTTTGATATAGTTTGAAAAAAATGGGTGTTAGTTCTTTTTTGAATGTTTGGTAAAACTCCCCCGTGAAGCCCTCTGGGCCTGGGTTTTTGTTTGCTGGGAGAGTCTTGATTACCTCTTCAATTTCCTTAGTTGTTATTGGTCTGTTCAAGTTTTCTATCTCTTTTGGGAATAGTTTTGGGAGACTGTGTGTTTCTAGAAACTTGTCCATTTTGCTTAGATTGTCGAATTTGTTGCCATATAGTTGTTCATAGTAGTTGTTAACGATCTTTTGTATTTCCGTGTGTTGGTTGTTACTTCTCTTTAATTTCTGATTTTGTGTATTTGGGTTCTTTCTGTTTGTTTCTTGGTGAGTCTAGCTAAGGGTCCATCAATCTTGTTGATCTTTTTGAAAAACCAGCTCTTTGTTTCATTGATCCTTTGAAATGTTTTTTTTTTGGTCTCTATGTCATTTATTTCTGCTCTGATCTTTACTATTTTCTTCCTTCTACTTGTTCTGGGGTTTTCTTTTTTTTTGCTTTCTAATTCTTTAAGTTGTGAGGTTAGACAGTCAATTAGAATTTTTTTTTGTTTTTGAGGTAGGCCTGTAGTGCTATGAACTTCCCTCTCAGAACTGCTTTCGCTGCATCCCATAGATTTTGTGTTGTTGTGTGTTCATTTTCATTGGTTTCCAGGAAGTTTTTAATTTCTTCCTTGATCTCCTCGGTGACCCATTCAGTGTTTAATAACATGCTATTTAGCCTCCATGTGTTGAAATGTCTTTGCATGTTCTTGTTGCAATTGATTTCTAGTTTCATGCCATTGTGATCTGAGAAGATGCTTGATATGATTTCAATCTTCTTGAACTTGTAGAGATTTAGTTTGTGTCCTATCTTGTGGTCTATCTTTGAAAATGGTTCATGTGCACCTGAGAAGAATGTGTATTCTGACGTTTTGGGGTGTAGTTCTCTGTAGATATCTATTAAATCCATTTGGTCTAGTGCTTCATTTAGAGTCTCTGTTTCCTTGCTAATTTTTTGCCTAGAGGATCTATCCAGTGCTGTCAACGGGGTGTTGAAGTCCCCTGCTATGATTATATTATTGTCGATTTCTCCTTGGAAGTCCTCCAGAAGATTTTTAATATATTTTGGTGCTCCTATATTGGGTGCATATATGTTTATCAAGGTTATATCTTCCAGTTGGACAGATACTTTCAAAATTATAGAGTGGCCTTCTTTGTCTCTAGTTATGGTTTTCATTTTGAAATCTATTTTATCAGATATGAGAATTGCTACCCCAGCTTTTTTTTGCTTTCCATTTGCTTGGAAAATATTTTTCCATTTCTTCACTTTCAACCTATGTGAGTCTTTTGTTGAGAGGTGGGTCTCTTGTAAACATCATATAGATGAGTCATGCTTTCTTATCCAATCAGCTACTCTGTGTCTTTTTATGGGAGTTTCAATCCATTTACGTTTAAGGTGATTATTGATATGTACTTATTTATTGCCATTTTTGTTTAGTGTGGTTCTATTTTCTTCCCATTTATACTGCTAATTACAGCAGTCCTTTTAACATTTCTTGCAGTGCTGGTTTGGTGCTAATGTATTCCCTTAGCCTTTTTTTGTCTGGGAAGTTCTTTATTTGATCTTCTGTTTTGAATGATAGCCTTGCTGGGTAGTGTAGTCTTGGATTCAGATTCTTGTTTTTCATGACTTTGATTACTTCATTCCATTCTCTTCTGGCCTGTAGTGTTTCTTGTGATAAGTCAGCTGAGAGCCTTATGGGTTTCCCTTTGTAGGTAACCTGATGCTTATCTCTTGCTGCCTTTAGGATTCTCTCTTTGTCTTTAATTTGTGGCATTTTAATTACTATGTGTCTTGGTGTGGTCCTGTTTGGGTTCTTCTTACTTGGGACTCTCTGTGCTTCTTGAACTTGAATGCCTTCTTCCTTCACCAAATTAGGGAAGTTTTCTCTCACTATTTTTTTGAATATATTCTCTATCCCTTGCTCATTTTCTTCTTCTTCGGGGACTCCTATGATGCGAATATAATTACGTTTCCAGTTGTCCCATAGTTCTCTTAAGCTGTATTCCTGTTTTTTTAATAGTTCTTTCCTTTTGTTTTTCTGATTGGTTGATTTTTTCTACCCTGTCTTCTAATTCACTGATCCGGTCCTCAGCTTCCTCTACTCTACTTTTTAAACCTTCCAATGTGTTTTTCATTTCTGATATGTCATTTTTTGTCTCTTCTTGTTGGTTTTAATTTCCAATTGGCTTATTTTCAGTGTCTCTATGTTTTTACTCATGCTGTTCAGCTTCCTCAAGATCATGTCTCTGAATTCTAGCTCTGTTAACATGCCTAACTGCTCCACATTGATCTCATCTTTGGTGGAGGTCTCTTGCTCTTTCAGTTGGCTTCTGTTTCTGTGTTTCACCATTTTGGCTATCGCTGTGGGCTTTGGAGCCTGTCAAGTTTTCCCTGTGGGTGTTGATGTTCTGCTGTTTGTGGCTCCCTCTCCTGTGTTTAGATGAGCGAGGGAGGACCCACGTTGAACACCACTGTCAGGTCTTACTTTCCTGGTTAAAGTTGCCAGCCCAGGAACCATACTGTTATCCTCTAGCTTTTTGCCTGGAGGCTAGCAGTCTAGGTTGCTTGATGAGTTTTGGGTTGTCAGTTGATTGAAAACCTCCCTCTGGTGCTCAGCCAAGGGGCTTTCACGAGGGCGAGGCAGATGCTGGTTATTAGTGAGCCTCAATTAGCACTTCAATGGCCCACAGGGTGGGGTTGGATCCCCAAGGGAGGGGCTGCTGCTGCTCCTCAGAGCCCTGGGAAGGAGCAATGTGGCCACAGTCCTGAGTGGTGCACTGAGCCAAAGCTCTGAGCACCCTCCAGATCCCGAGTGTCCCCACACAGTTCCAGTCCAGTCTGCCCTCACTCTGCCGGAGCCCAAGGTTAGTGGCTGTGGCTGTTTCAGCCTCTGTCCTGGCTCTGCGCTGTGGAGCCACCTGGGAGTGTAACCCGAGGGCGCTGCTCCCAGCTAAGGCCACTGCGGAGCTTCCAACCGTGGGCTCCCAGCCCCCATCTCGCGCCTTCACAAGCCTACGGGGATGGTCAGTGTCCCTCATTGTAAGGTCCTCGCAAGCTGCTTTTCTGTTGGTTTTTCTTGTCGATTTGTCTGTGTTATAGTTGTAATTCCAGTTTGTTTCTGGGAGACGGTATGTGTAGCTTCTGTTCACTGTGCCGCCAATTTTCCTCTCTCCTCTGCCCATTTTTTAATTGGATTCTTTGTCTACCTTTTGTGGAGTTGTATGAGCACCCTATATGTATTGGAAATTAACCCCTTATCTGATATATTGTTGGCAATTATGCTCTCCCATACTATGGATAGCCTTTCCGTTTTGATGATTGTATTTTTCGCTGTGCAGAAGCTTTTGAGTTTGATATTGGACTAGCTAGTGTTTCTTAGAAAAAAATTTAGTTAATATTCCATGGAAGGAACTAGCTAGTGTTTTATGGAAGGAACCAATTAGTGTTCCAAGGGAGGACCTAACTACAGTTCCATGGAAGAAACTAGCTACTGTACATGGAAGAAAAAAGCTAGATTTCCATGGATTAAACTACTTAGTGTTCCATTGTATGTACTAGCTAGTGTTCCTTGGAAGGAACTACTTAGTGTTCAATGGAAGGAATTACTTAGTGTTCCATGAAAGAACCCATCTAGTGTTCCATGGAAGGAACTAATTACTGTTACTGAACACTAGTAGTTTCTTCCTTGGAACACGAGCTAGTTATAGGTTTTATGAAACAATCACTAATTACTTCCTTGGAACACTACCTAGATTTTTCCATGGAAAATTTACTAGTTCTTTCCATGGAACACTAAGTAGCTTATTCCATGGAACACTAGCTAGTTACATCCATGAATCACTAGCTAGTACTTTCCATGGAACACTAGCTAATTTTTTCCATAAAACTCTAAGTAGTTTTTTCCATGGAACACTAAGCAGTTTTTTCCATCGAACACTAGCTAGTTCCTTCCATGGAACATTAAGTAGTCCATTCCATAAAACACTACAGAATTCCTTCCATATAACAAGAGCTAATTCCACGCATAGAATTCTAAGTAGTTCCTTCATGGAACTCCAAGTAGTTCCTTCCATTGTACCCTAGCTAGTTTCTTCCTTGGAACACTAATAGTTCCTTCCATGGAAGACAAAGTAGTTTCTTCCATGGAACACTAAGTAGTTTCATCAATGGTACACTAGATAGTTTCTTCCATGGAACAGTAGCTTGTTCCTTCTATGGAACTCTAAGTAATTTCTTCCATGGAACACTAAGTTGTTTTCTTTTTAATCTAGCTATAATCTTCAATGGAACACTAGTTACTTCCTTATATGGAACACTGAGTAGATCCTTACATGGAACACTAGCTAGTTCCTTCCATGTACCACTGAGTAGTTCCTTACATGGAACACTAGCTAGTTCTAACTAGTTTCTTCCAAGGAACACTAGCTAGTTACTTCCATGAAACTCTAGCTAGTTACTTCCACGGAAAACTAAATAGTTCTTTCCATGGAACACTAAGTAGTTCCATTCATGGAATACTAGCTAGTTACATCCATGGAACAGTAGCTATTTTTTTCCATGGAACTCTAAGTAGTTTTTTTCATGCAAAGCTCAGTAGTTTTTTTTTATGAAACACTAGGTATTTCCTTCCATAATACCCTAACTAGTTCCTTCATGGAACGCTAGCTTGATTTTTCCATGGAACACTAGCTAGTTCCTTGCATGGAATACTAAGTAATTTCTTCCAAGGAATACTAAGTAGTCCTTTCATGGAACCCTAGCGGGTTTCTTCCATGGAACTCTAAGTAGTTCCTTCCACGGAACACTAAGTAATTCCTTTCATGAAACACTAGCTAGTTCCATCCATGGAACACTACATAGTACCTTCCATGTAACACTAAGTATTTCCTACCATGGAACACTAAGAACTTCCTTCAATGGAACACTCTCTAGTTCTTTCAATGGAACACTGGCTACTTCCTACCATTGAACACTAGCTCTTTGCATTGAACACTAGTAAGTTTCTTCCATGGAACACTAAGTAGTTTTTTCCATGCCGACCAAAGTATTCTCTACCATGGAACAATATCTTGTTCCTTCCATAGTACACCAAGTATTTCATTCCATGGAGCACTAAGTAGTTTCTTACATGGAAGACTAAGTAGTTCTTTCCAAGGAACTCTAAGTAGTTTCTTCCCTGGAATGCTAGCTAGTTTCTTCCATGCATCACTAGCTAACTCCTTCCATGAAACACTAGCTAGTCCCTTCCATGGAACAGTAGCTAGTTTCTTCCATGGAACACTAAGTAGTTTCTTGCATGCAACACAAGCTAGTTTTTTCCATGGAACACTAAGTAGTTTCTTCCATGGAACACTAAGTAGTTCCTCCCATGGAACACTATCTAGTTTCTTTTATGGATCACTAGCTAGTTCCTTCCATGAAACATAAGTATTTTCTTCCCTGAAACACTACGTAGTTTCTTCCATGGAACACTAATTAGTTCCTTCAATGAAACACTAAGTAGTTCCTACCATGGAACACTAGTATTTTCTCCATGGCACACTAGCTCGTTCTTTCGATTAAACACTGGCTGGTTTTTGCCATGAAACGCTAGCTGGTTCCTTCCATGGAACAACAAGTAGTTCTTTCACTGTAACACTAAGTCGTTCCTTCCATGGAACATTAGCTAGTTCTGTCCATGGAACACTAGCTACTTTCTTCCATGGAACACAAGATAGTTTCTTTCAGAAAACACAAGCTACTTAGTTCCATCTTAAACTAGCTAGTTTTTTCATGAAACTCTAACTAATTTCTTCCATGGAGCATTAAGTAGTTCCTTTCATTGAACACTAAATATCTCTTCCCATGGAACACTAGATTCTTTCTTCAATGGTTCACTAGCGAGTTTCTTCCATTGAACACTAGCTAGTTTCTTCTATGCAACAGTAGCTAGTTTCTTCCATGGAACACTAAGTATTTCCTTCCATGGAACACAATGTAGCTCCTTCCATGGAACACTAGATAGTTTTTTTTCATGGAACACTAGCTATTTTTTTCCATAAATTCCTAGCTAGTTCCTTACAAGGAACACTAGCCAGTTCCTTCCATGGAACACTAGATAGTTTCTTCAATGGATCACTAGCTTTTCCTTCCATGGAACACTAAGTCGATTTTTACCTAAAACACTAGCTAGTTCTTACCCTGGAAAACTACTTACTTCATTTTCTGGAACACTAGGTAGTTCGTTCCATGAAACATTAAGTAGTTACTTCCATTAAACCCTATGTAGTTTCTTTCATGTAAAACTAGCTTGTTACTTCCATAGAACACTATTTAGTTCTTTGCATGGTACACTAACTCATTTTCTCCATAAAACACTAACTAGTTCCTTCCATGGAACACTATCTAGTTTCTTCCATGAAACACTAACTAGTTCCTTTCATGGAATACTATGTAGTTTCTTTCATTGAACACTAAGTCGTCCCTTCCATGGAACACTAAGAAGTTTTTTCCATGGAACACTAAATAGTTCTAGCTAGATCCTTCCATGGAACACTAGCTAGTTCATTCCATGTGATACTAGCTACTTCCTTCATTGAACACTAACTTTTTCCTTCCATGGAGGAGTAAGTAATTTCTTTCATGTAACACTAACTAGTTCCTCCCATGGAACAATATCTAGTTTCTATATGGAACACTAGCAAGTTCCTTCCATGGAACACTTAGTAGTTTCTTCAGTGGAATATTAAGTAGTTACTTTCATGGAACTTTAAGAAGTTCCTCCATGGAACAATAGCTTGTTATTTTCATGGAACACTAAGTTGTTTCTTCCATGGAATTCTAGCTAGTTCCTTTCAAGGAACACTAAGTAATTCTTTCCATGGAACACTCTCAGTTCCTTCCATGAAACACTACTAGTTCCTTCCATGGAACACTAAGTAGATCCTTCAATGGAAAATTAGATAGTTCCTTCCATGGAACACTACTAGTTCCATCCACGGTACACTATGTAGTTCCTTCGATGGAACACTCTGTAGTTCGTCCATGGAACACTAAGTATATTCTTCCATGAAACAGTAACTTGTTTCTTTCATGGAACAATAAATTGTTCCTTCCATGGAACACTAAGTAGTTCCTTCCACAGAACACTAATTAGTTCCTCCATGAACACTAGCTTCTTTTTTTTCATGGAACACTAAATATTTCCGTCCATGGAACACTAGCTAGTTCCTTCCATTGAAAACTAAGTAGTTCTTTCCATGGAACACTAGCCAGTTCTTTCCATGGACGACTATTTTCCTATCCATGGAACACTAAGATGTTTCTTCCATTGAACATTAAGTAGTTCCTTCAATGGAACACAGGGATTCTTTTTATGGAACACCATCTAGTTCCTTCTATGCAACACTACCAGTTCCTTTCATGGAACACTAAGTAGTTCCTTCAATGGAACACTCTGTATTTCCTTCCATGGAACAATATTTCTTTTTTCCATGGAAAAATAACTTGTTTCTTCCATGAAACACTAAATTTTTCCTTTCAAGGAACACTAAGTAGTTCCTTCCATGGATCACTAAATAGTTTCATCACTGGAACACTAGCTAGTTTCTTCCCTGTAACACAAGCTAGTTCCTTTTTTGGAACACTAACTACTCCTTTCTCTGGAACACTAAGTAGTTTCTTTTCTGGAACACTAACTAATACCTTTCCTGGAACACTAGCTAGTTCCTTTTTTAGAACATTAAGTAGTTACTTCCATGCAACCCTAAGTAGTTTCTTCCATGGAACACTACCTAGTTTCTTTTATGGGACACTAAGTCATTCATTCATGAAACACTAAATAGTCTCTTCCATGAAACACTAGCTTGTTCTATCCATGGAAAACTAGCTAGTTTGTTCCATGGAACACTACCTAGTTTCTTTCATGGAACAACAGCTTGATCCTTCCATGAAACACCTAGTTGTTTCTTCCATGGAACATTATGTAATGCTTTCCATGGAACACTAACTAGTTCCTTCCATGGTACACTAGCTACTTCTAGCTAGTTCCTTCCATGGAACACAAGCTAGTTACTTCCATGGAACACTAAGTACTCCTTTCCATTAAACATTAAGTAGTTCCTTCCATGGAATATTAGTTAGTTCCATCGAGGAAACACTAGGTAGTTTTTTCCATGGAACACTTGGTAGTTCACTCCATGGAACCCTTAGTAGTTCCGTCCATGGAACACTAAGTATTTTTTTCCATAAATCACTATCTAGTTCCTTCCATGGAACAATACCTAGTTTCTTTTATAGATAACTAAGTAGTCCCTTCCATGGAACACTAAGTAGTTTCTTCCATGGAGCACGAACTAGTTCCTTCCATGGAACACTAAGTAGTTCATTTCATGGAACATTATATCGTTTCTTCCATGGATCGCTAGCTAGTTCTTTCCATGGAAAAGTTGCTAATTTCATTCATGGAGCACTAAGTAGTTCCTTCTATGGAACAATAAGTAGTTCTTTCCATAAAACACTAGGTAGTTCCTTCCATAGAACAGTATCTAGTTCCTTCCATTGAACACTAGCTAGTTCCTTCCATAGATAACTAAGTAGTTCTTTCCATTGAACACTAAGAAGTTCTTTCCATGGAACACGAGCTAGTTCTTTCTATGGAACCATACCTAGTTCTTTCACGGAACTCCACCTAGTAAATTTCATGAAACACCAGCTCGTTCCTTCCATGAATCACCAGCTAGTTCATTCTATGGAATACTAGCTAGTTCCTTTCATGGAACAATAAATTGTTTTTTCCATGGAACACTAACTAGTTCCTTCCATAGAACAAAAGCTTGCTCCATCCATGGAACACTAGCAATTTCCTTTCTTAGAAAACAAAGTAGTTTTTTCAATGGAACACTAAGTAGCTCTTTCCATGAAACAGTAGCTAGTTCCTTCCATGGAAAACTAGCTAGTTCCTTCCATGAAGCATTAGGTAATTTTATCCATGGAACACTAGCGACTTCCTTCCATGGATTACTAGCTGGTTTCTTCCATGGAACACTAGCTTGTTCTTTTCATGGATCACCAGCTAGTTCCTTCCGTGGAATACTAGCTACTTCCTACACTGGAACACTAGCTTTTTCTTTCCCTTGAACACTAGCTTGTTCTCTTTCTGGAAGAATAACTAGTTTCTTCAATGGAATACTAACTATATTTTTCCATGGAACCCTACATAGTTTCTTCAAAAGAACACTAGCTAGTTTTTTCCAGAAAACACTAAGTAGTTCTTTCCATTGAACCCTAATAACTTTCTTCCAAGGAACACTAGCTAGTTCCCTTCATTGAACAGTAAGAAGTTCCTTCCATGGAAGACGAAGTAGTTTCTTGCATGGAACATTAAGTAGTTCTACCCATGGAATACTAACTAGTTTTATCCATGGAACACTAGTTAGCTTCTTCCATGGAACAGTAAGTAATTCCTTCCAGAAATCATTACGTTGTTTTTTCCATGGAACACTAGCTAGTTCCTTCCTTGGAAAACTATCTGATTTCTAGTAGGCACACTAACTAGCTCCTTCAATGTAACACTAGCTACTCCCTTCCATGGAACCATAGCAAGTTCCTTCCATGGAACACTAAGTAGTATTTCCCCTGGAAATCCAGCTTGTTTTTTCCAAAGAACACTCACTAGTTACTTCCATGGAACACTAGATAATTCTTTCCATGGAACACTAAGTAATTCCTTCCATAGATCAGTTACTAGTTCCTTTCATAGAACAATAGCTAGTTCCCTCCATGGAACACTAAGTATTTTCTTCTATAAAACATGAAGTAGTTTATTTTTTGGAACAGTAGCAGGTGACTTCCATGGAACACCAGTAGTACATCCATGGAACACTAAGTATTTCCTTCTATTGAGCACTTAGTAGTCCCTATCATGGAACACAAGCTAGTTCATTCCTGGAACATTAGGTAGTTTCTTCTATGGACACTAAGTAGTTGTTTCCATGGAACACTATATAGTTCATTTGAAGGAACACTAGATAATTCCTTCCTTGAAACAATAAGTAGTTCCATCCATGGAACACTAAGTAGATTTTTCCATGGAACACTCCCTAGATTCGTCCATAGAACACTTAGTAATTTTTTCCATAAAACAGTAGCTAGATTGTTTCATGGAACATTAAGTAATTCCTTCCATAGATGAGTAACTAGTTACTTTCATAGAAAAATAGCTAGTTCCTTCCATTGAACACTAAGTAGTTCCTTCCATGAAACACTAAGCAGTTCCTTCCATGGAACACTTGCTAGTTCCTTTTATGTAACACTAGCTAGTTCCTCCATGGAACACTAAAGAGTTTCTTCTCTGGGACACGAGCTAGTTCCTTCTATGGAACACTAGCTAGTTCCTTCTCTGGATCACAAGCTTGTTCCTTCCTTGGAACACTAGCTATTTCCTTGTCTGGAACACTAAGTAGTTCCTTCCATGGTATACGTTAATTACTTCCATTGAACATTTGCTAGTTTCTTCCGTGGAACACTAAGTAGTTCTCTCCATGAAACATTAAATATTTCTTTCCATGAGACACTACGTAGTTCCTCCCATAAGACACTAAGTGGTTACTTCTAGAGAACACTAGCTAGATCCTTCCATTGAACACTAACCATTTTCCTCCATGAAACACTAAGTAGTTTCTTCCATGGAAAAATAGCTACTTACTTCCATGGAACACTAAATTGTTTCTTTTATGGGACACTAAGTAGTTCCATCCATGAAACACTAGCTAGTTCCTTACATGGAACACTAAGTAGTTCCTTACATGGATCACAAGCTGGTTTCTTCCATGGAACACAGGCTACCTATTTCCTGGAACACTAGCTAGTTCCTGACATAGAACACTGGGTACTTTTTCTCATGAAACACTAAGTTGTTTCTACCATGGAACACTATCTAATTTACTTCATGCACAACTAAGTAGTTTCTTCCATAAACAATAACTAGTTTCTTCCATTGAACTCTAGCTAGGTTCTTCCATGGAACACTTAGTAGGTCTTTCCATTGAACACTAGCAAGTTCCTTCCATGGAACACTAAGGACAGTTCCTTCCATTGAACACTGACTAGTTTCTTTTATGGAACACTAAATAGTTCCTTCCATGGAAAACTAAGTAGTTCTTTCCATAAAACACTAAATATTTCTTTCCATGGAACACTGGCTAGTTCCTTCCATGAAACAGTAAATAGTTTCTTCCGTTGAACACTAAGTAAGTTATTCAAAGGAACACTACCCAGTTACTTCCATGGAACACTAGCTAGTTTCGTCCATGGGACACTAAGTAGTTCCTTCCATGGAAAACTAAGTATTTCCCTCCATGGAACACGAATAATTTTTTTATTGAAACACTAACTAGATCCTTCCATGGAACTTTAGCTAGTTCCTTCAATGGAACAATAGCTAACTCCTTCCATGATACACTAAGTAGTTCCTTCCGTGGAACACTAAGTCGTTTTTTCCATTGAACACTAAATTTTTCATTCCATTGAACACTAGATAGTTCCTTTCATGGAACACTAAGTAGTTCCTTCAATGGAACACTAAGTAGTATCTTCCCTGGAACACTAGCTATTTCCTTTCTTGGAACACTAGCTAGTTTCTTCCATAAACACTAAGCAGTTCCTTCTATGGAACATTAGCTATTCCCTTACATGGAACACTAGCTTGTTCCTTCCATGGAACACTAAGTAGTTCCCTCCATGGAGCACAAAATGTTTCTTGCATGGAGCACTAGCCAGCTTTTCCATGAAAAACTAAGTAGATTCTTCCATGGACCACTAACTAGTGCTTTCATTGGAACACTAAGTACTTCCTTTGATGGAACACTAGGTAGTTCCTTTCATGGAACACTGAGTAGTTTCTTCTATTGAACAGGAAGTATTCCCTTCCATGGAACAGTAGTAGTTCTTTTTTTTATGAATTTTTATTTATTTTTTTGTTACACATATTTTACCTTTTTACCCCATTGGCACCCCCCACCCCACCCCACCTCCGCTCCATCCCCGGCTTAGTTGTCCATGTCCATTGGTCATGCATACATGCATATAAGTTCTGTGGTTTATCTCTTCCCAACCCCCCACCCCCATCCCCTCTTCTGAGGGATGTCAGTCTGTGCCCTACTTCCATGTGTCTGGCTCTACTGTATTCCTCAGACTGTTATGTTCATTATATTCCGTATATAAGTGAGATCATGTGGTATTTGTCTTTTTCTGCTTGGCTTCTTTCACTTAGGATAATACTTTCCAGGTCCCTCCATGTCGTCTCAAAGGATAAGAGATCGTTCTTTCTTACCACTGCATAGTACTCCATTGTGTATATGTACCACAGCTTTTTTATCCATTCGTCTACTGGTGGACACTTGGGCTGTTTCCAGATCTTAGCTATTGTAAATAGTGCTGCTATGAACATGGGGGTACATATATTCTTCCTGATTGGTGTTTCAGGCTTCTTAGGGTATTTTCCCAGCAGTGGGATCACTGGGTCAAATGGAAGTTCAATTTTTAATTTTTTGAGGAAGAACCATATTGTTTTCCATAGCGGCTGCACCAGTCTGCATTCCCACCAGCAGTGTCCTAGAGTCCCCTTTTCTCCACACCCTCGCCAACACTTGTTGTTTGATGATTTGTTGATGGCGGCCATTCTGACAGGTGTGAGGTGATACCTCATTGTTGTTTTAATTTGCATCTCTCTGATGATTAGTGATGTTGAGCATTTCTTCATATGTCTTTTGGCCATTTGTATGTCCTGTTTGGAGAGGTGTCTATTCAGCTCCTCTGCCCATTTTTTAAATTGGGTTCTTTGTCTTCCTTTTGTGGAGTTGTATGAACACTCTATATATATTGGAAATTAACCCCTTATCTGATACATCATTGACAATGATGTTCTCCCATACAGTGGGTTGCCTTTCCATTTTGATGATTGTTTCTTTTGCTGTGCAGAAGCTTTTGAGTTTGATGTAGTCCCATGTGTTCATTTTCTCCTTTATTTCTGTTGCCTTAGGTGATGTATCACTGAAAATTCTGCTCCGTATGATGTCCGAAATTTTGTTACCTACATTTTCTTCTAGAATTTTTATGGATTCACGGGTCACATTTAAGTCTTTTATCCATTTTGAGTTTATTTTTGTGTATGGTGTAAGTTGATGGTCTAGTTTTATTTTTTTGCATGTAGTTGTCGAATTTTCCCAACACCATTTATTAAAGAGGCTGTCTTTACTCCACTGTATGCTCTTGCCACCTTTGTCAAATATTAATTGAGCGTATTGCCTTGGGTCCATTTCTGGGTTTTCAGTTCTGTTCCATGGAATGAACTAGCTAGGGTTCCATGGAAGTAAGAATCTAGTGTTTTATGTAAGAAACTAGCTAGTGTTTCATTTAAGGAACTAGTTGGTGTTCCATGGAAGAAATGAGTATATTCTCTCTGGAAGGAACTTGCTTGTGTTTCATGGAGTAACTACTTTGTGTTCCATGCAAGGAACTACCTAGTGTTCCATGGAAAGTCCTAGATAATGTTCCATTGAAAGAACTACTTACTCTTTAATGGAAGGAACTGGTCTATATGCCTGTTCTTGTGCCAGTACCAGGCTGTTTTGGTTAAAGTCGCTTTGTAGTATAACCTGATATCTGGTATTGTGATCCCACCTACTTTGTTCTTCTTTTTCAAGATTGCTGTGGCTATTCGGGGTCTTTTTTGGTTCCATATGAACTTTTGAAGTATTTGTTCTAGTTCTATAAAATATGTCGTTGGTATTTTGATGGGTATTGCATTGAATCTATAGATTGCTTTGGGTAGTATGGACATTTTAATGATGTTAATTCTTCCAATCCATGAACAGGGTATGTGCTTCCACTTTTTTATATCTTCCTCTATTTCTTTTTTCAATGACATAAGTAGTTTTTTTTTTTTTTTTATGGAACACTAAGTATTTCCCTCCATGGAACACTAGCTTGTACCTTTCATGAAACTCTATGTTGTTTCTTACATGGAACACTAAGTATTTCCTTCCATGGAACACTAGCTAATGAATTCCATGAGACACTTTGTAGTTACTTCCATGAACAATAAGTATTTCCTTCCATGGTATATTAGATAATTCCTTCCATTGAACACTTGCTAGTTTCATCCGTGGAACACTATGTAGTTCTTTCCATGAAACATTATTTCCTTCCATGATACACTAGCTCGTTCCTTCCATGGGACACTAATTAGTTTCTTCCATGGAACACTAGCAAGTTAATTCAATGGAATACAAAGTGGATCATTCTATGGAACACTAGGTAGTTCCTTTCATGGACCACTAAGTAGTTCCTTTCATGGAACACTAGCTAGTTCCTTCCATTAAAGAGTAAGTAGTTCTTTCAATGGAACATTATCTAGGACTTTCCATGGAACACTAGGTAGTTCCTTGCATGGAACACAAAGTAGTTACTCCATGAAACACAAGCAAGTTCCTTCCAGAGAGAATATACTCATTTCTTCCATGGAACACCAACTAGTTCCTTAAATGAAACACTAGCTAGTTTCTTACATAAAACACTAGATTCTTACTTCCATGGAACCCTAGCTAGTTCATTCCATGGAACTCTAGCTCGTTCCTTCCATGGAACACTAACTAGTTCCTTCCTTGGAACACTAAGTATTTCTATCCATGGAAGGCTAACTAATTTATTCAATGGAACACTAAGTATTTTCTTCCATGGACCAATATTTATTTTCTTGCATGGAGCACTATCAAGTTTCTTTCATAAAACACTAAGTAGTTCCTTCTATGGAACACAAGCTACCTCCTTACATGAAACAATAGCTTGTTCCTTCCAAGGAACACTAAGTAGTTACCTCCATGGAACACAAGAATTTCTTGCATCGAGCACTAGCTAGTTTCTTCCATGGAACACTAAGAAATTTTTTATTGAAACACTAGCTAGAATCTTCCATCTATCCCTAGCTAGTTCCTTCCATGGAACATTAAATAGTTTATTCCATGGAACACTAAGTAGTTTCTTTCATGGAACACTAAGTTGTTGCTTCCATTGAACTCTAGATATTTCCTTCCTTGGAACACTAAGTAGTTTCTTAAGTGGAACACTAAGTAGATTATTCCCTGGAACACGAGCTATTTCCTTCCATGGAACACTAGCTATTTCATTCCATAAAACACTACATAGTTCCTTTTATGTAACACTAGCTAGTTCCTTCCATGGAACATTAGTTCCTTTCATGGAACAATAGCTAGTTTCTTCCATGGAATTTTAGCTTGTTCCTTCCATGAAGCAGTAGCTAGTACCTTCCACGGAACACTAAGTAGGTCCTTGCATGCAACACTAAGCTAGTTTATTTCATGGAAAACTAAGTAGCTCCTTCCATGGAACAGTGAGTACTTCCTTCCATAAAACATTAAGTTGTTCCTTCCATGAGCACTATGTAGTTCCATCCATGGAACAATAGCTAGTTTCTTCCAAGGAACACCAGCTAGTTTCTTCCATGGAACATTAAGTATATCCTTCCATTAAAAACTAAGTAGTTCCTTCCATGAAACGCTAGTGACTTCCTCCCATGGAACACTAAGTAATTCCCTCTAAGGAACACTATGCATTTTTTTTTTTTGGAACAAACTAATTCCTTCAATGGAACACTATGCAGTTTCTTCCATAAAACACTAGCTTGTTCTTTCCATGAATCACTAATAGATCCTTCCATGAAACACTAAGTAGTTCCTTACATATACACTAGCTAGTTCCTTCTATGGAACACTAGCTAGATCTTTTTATGGAACACTAATGGGACTTTCCAAAAACACTAAGTAGTAACTTCCATGTACACTAGCTAGTTTATTCCTGGATCACTAGCTAGGTTATTTCATGGAACAATAAGTAGTTCCTTCCATGGAGTACTAGCTAGTACCTTTCATGGAACACTGAGTAGTTCCTTCTATTGAACAGGAAGTAGTCCCTTCAATGGAACAGAAGCTAGTTCATTTTATAGAAAACTAAGTAGTTTTTTTATGGACACTAAGTACTTTCTTCCATGCAACACTAATTAGTTCCTTCCATAAGTCACTACGTAGTTTCTTCAAAGGAATACTAGGTAGTTCTATCCTTGGAACACTAAGTAGTTCCTTTTATGAAACACTAAATAGTTCCTTGCATGGAACACTAAGTAGTTCCTTCTATGGAACACTAGCTTGTTCTTTGCATGGATCAGTAAGTAGATCCTATCATGAAACACTAAGTAGTTCTTTACATAAACAACAGCTAGTTCCTTCTATAGAACACTAGCTTGTTTTTTGTATGGAACACTAAGTAGGTCCTTACAAAAAAACACTAAGTAGTAACTTCCATGTACACTAGCTAGTTTATTCCAGGATCACTAGCTAGTTTTTTTCCATGGAACAATAAGGACTTCCTTCCATGGAACACTAGCTAGTGTCATCCATGGAACACAAAGTAGTTCCTTCCATGGACCAATAGTTATATCCTTCCATGAAACTATACCTAGGTTCTTAAATAAAACACTAAGTAGTTTTTCCTATGGAACACTAACTAGTTCCTTCCATGGAACACTAGCTTGTTCCTTCCATGGAACACTAAGTAGTTCTCTCCATCGAACACTAAAAAGGTTCTTGCATAGAGGACTAGCCAGTTTTTCCATGGAGAACTAAGTAGTTTCTTCCACGGAACACAAACTAGTTTTTTCATTGGGACACTAAATACGTTCTTCCAAGGAACACGAGCTAGTTCCTGTCATGGAACACTGAGTAGTTTCTTCTATTGAACAAAAAGTAGTCCCTTTCATGGAACAGTAGATAGTTCTTTTTATGGAAAACTAAGTAGTTCCTTCCATGAAACCCTAAGTAGTTCCTTCTATGGATCACTAAGTAGTTCCTTTCATGGAACACTAAGTAGTTTTTTTTTATGAAACACTAAGTAGTTCCTTGCATCAAACACTAAGTATTTTCTTCCATGGAACACTACCTAGTTCCTTCTATAAAACACTAAGTTGTTCCTTCCATGAACACTATGTCGTTCCTTCCATGGAACACTAGCTAGACGATTTATGGAACACTACCTAGTTTCTTCCATGGAACACTAACTATTTCCATCCATGGAACACTACCTAGTTTCTTTCATGGAACACTATGTACTTCCTTCCATTGGACACTAGCTAGTTCCTTACATGGAACACTAGCTATTTTCTTCTATAGAACAATAAGTAGTTCCTTCCATGGAACACTAAACAGCTTCTTCCATGAAACACTAAGTAGTGTTTTATTATGGAACACTAGTTAGAATTTTTCATGTAAGACTAGTTAATTCCTTCAAATGGAACACTAAGTAGTTTCTTCCTTGGTACACTAGCTAGTTATTCCATGGAACACTATCTTGTTCCTACCATGGGCCACTAACTAGCTTCTTCCATGGAACACTAGATAATTCCTTCCATGGAACACTAAGTAGCTTTTCTCATGCAACATTAACTAATTTCTTTTATGTAACATTAACTAGTTTTTTCCCTGGTACACTAAGTAGTTCCTTCCATGGAACACTAAGTAGTTTTTTCCATGGAACACTTAGTATTATCTTCCCTGGAACACTAGCTAGTTAATTCCACGGAACGCCAGCTAGTTCTCTCCCAGGAACACTAGTTTGTTTTTTCCATGGAACACTAGCTAGTTCTTTCCATGGAACACCAACTAGTTCCTTCCATAAAACTTTAGATAGTGCCTTTCATGGAACACTAACTAGTTCCTTCCTTGAAACACTAGCAATTTCTTTTCCAGGAACACTAACTACTTTCTTCTCTGGAACACTAAGTAGTTCCTTCACTGGTACACTAGCTAGTTTCTTCCATGAAGGACTAATTAGTTCTTTCCATGGAACACTAATTAGTTTTTTACATGGAACACTAACTAGTTCCTTTCATGGAACAGTAGCTAGTTTCTTCAATGGAACACCAGCTAGTACCTTCCATGGAACACTTAGTAGTTCCATCCATGGAACAAAAATTAATTTCTTCTATGACACTAGTTAGTTCCATATATGGAACACGAGCTAATTCTTACCATGGAACACTACTAGTTCTTTCCATGGAACACTATAGTTCCTTCAATGGAACACTAAGTAGTTTTTTATAGAACACTAGCTAGATACTTCCATGGAAAAATACTTCATTTTATCAATGAAACTCTAATTAGATCCTTCCTTGGAACACTAGTTTTTTTTTTCATGGAACACTAGCTAGTTCCTACAATGGAACACTATCTTGCTCCTTCCATGAAACACAAGCTGGTTCCTTCAATGGAACACTAGGTAGTTCCTTCCATGGAACACTAGCTAGTTCCTTTTCCATGGAACACTAAGTAGTTCCTTCCATGGAACACTATCTAGACCCGTTTTTGAACACTAAGTATTTCCTTCCATGGAACACTACCTCTTTCCTTCCACTGAACATTAGCTAGTTTCTTCCTTGGGAAACTAGCTAGGTCCTTCCATAGAACACTAAGTGGTTTCCTCAATGAAACAACAAGTAGTCTCTTTCATGGGACACTAGCTAGTTCCTTCCAAGGAACACTAGGTAGTTCCTTCCATGGACCACTAATTAGTTCCTTTCATGGAACACAATCTAGGTCCTTCCATTAAACAGTAAATAGTCCCTTCCATCGAACATTATCGAGGACTTTCCATGGAACACCAGGTAATACCTTGCACAGAACACAAACTAGGTACTTCCATGAAACACAGGCTAGTTCCTTCCATAGAAAATAAACACTTTCCTTCCATGGAACACTAAATAGTTCTTACCATGGATATCTCAGTCGATTTTTTAATGGAACACTAAGTAGATTTTTCCATGTACTCTAGCTAGTTCATTCCAGGATCACTAGCTAGTTTCTTTCATGGAACACTAAGTAGTTCCTTCTATGGAACACTAGCTAGTTCCTTACAGTAGCTTGTTTCTTCCATGGAACACTAAGTAGTTTCCTCCATGGATTTCAAGTAGTTCCTTGCATAGAGCACTAGCTAAGTTCTTCCATGGAAAACTAACTAGTTTGTTCATTGGGACACTAAATACTTCCTTCCATGGAACACTAGCTAGTACCTTTCATGGAACACTAAGTAGTTCCTTCTATTTAACACTAAATATTTTCTTCCATGGAACACTAGCTAGTTCTTTTTATGGAAAACTACGTAGTTCCTTCCATGGATATTAAGTAGTTCCTTCCATGGAACACTAAGTAGTCCTTCCATGGAACACTAAGTTGTCCCTTTTATGAAACATTATGTACTTCCTTGCATGAAACACTAGCTAGTTCTTTTTATGTAACACTATGTACTTCCTTCCATTGAACACTAAGTTGTTTTTTCAGAAGAACACTAAGAATTTCCTTCCATGGAACACTAGATTGTTCCTTCCACAGACCACTAAATAATTCTTTCCAAGGAACACTAACTTGTTTTTTCCAAGGATCACTAGCTACTTCCTTTCATGGAATAGTAAGAAGTTCCTTCCCTGGAACACTAGCTAGATACTTCCCTGGAACACTAAGTATTTCCTTCTATAGAACTTTAACTAGTTTCTTCAATGAAACACTAAGTAGTTTTTTCCTTGAAACACTAACTGATGCTTCCATGGAACACTAGCTAGTTCCATCAAAGGAAAACTAAGTAGTTCTTCCCATGGAACACTAAGTATCCCCTTAATTGGAACACTACATAATTCCATCCATGGAACACTAGCTTGTTCCATCCATGGAAGACTAGCTAATTTTTCCAATGGAACTATAAGTAGTTCCTTCCATGGAACAATAAGTAGTTCCTTCCTTGAAACACTAGCGAGTTTCTTCCAAGGAACATTAGCTTATTCCTTCCATGGAAAAGTAAGTAAGAAGTTCCTTCCATGGAAATCTAGCTATACCCTTCCATGGAACTCTAAGTATTTCTTCCATAGTACATTAACTAGTTCCTTCCATGAAACACTAAGTAGTTCCTTCCATGGTACACTAGCAAGTTGTAGCTAGTTCCTTCCATGGAACTGTATCAAGTTTCTTCAATAGAAAACTAAGTAGATCTTCCATGGAACACAAAGTAGCCCCTTCAATGGAGCACTAGTTAATGCCACCCATGGAACACTAGTTAGTTCCTTCCATGGAATACTCGCTAATTTTTTTCATAGAATTCTAAGTAGTTCTTCCATGGAACAAAATGTAATTCCTTCCATGACACTAGCAAGTTCCATCCATGGAACATTAAGCAGTTCCTTCCATGGACACTAAGTAGATCCTTCCATGGAACATTAGCTAGTTCTTTTCATGAAATTCTACTAGTCTTTCAATGGAACATTAAGAAGTTCCTTCCTTAGAACACTAAGTTATTTCTTCAATGGAACAGTAAGTAGTTTTTTTAAAGAACACTGTCTAGATTTTTCCATGGAACAATAGTTAGTTCTTTCCATGGAACACTAATTAGTTCTTTCCATGAAACACTAGTTAGATACTTCCATGGAACACTAGAGAGTTTCTTTCCATGGAACACTACCTAGTTCCTACCAAGGAACACTAAATGGCTCCTTTTATGAAATACTAAGTAGTTCCTACAATGGCACACTATCTATTACTAGCTAGTTATTTCAGTGTAACTCTAGATAGTTCATTCCATGGAAAACTAAGTAGTTTTTTCCATTATGCACGAAGTAGCCCCTTCCATGGAACACTAGTTACTTCTATCCTTGGAACACTACCTAGGTCCTACCATGGAACACTAACTGGTTCCTTCCATGAAACACAAGTTAGTTCCTTCCATGGAACACTAGCTAGTTCCTTCCATGGCACTGTAGTTAGTTCCTTACAAGGAACACTAAGGAGTTTCTTTTCTGGAACACTAGCTAGATCCTTCCTTGGAACAATAGCTAGTTCTTTCCATGGAACACTAGATAGTTCTTTCATGGAACACTAGCTTTTCATTTCCATGGAACAATAGATATTTCCTTCCATGGATCACTCGCTAGTTTCTTCCATGGAATAGTATCTAGTTCATTAACTGGAACACTGCCTAGTTCTTCTTCTGGAACACTAACTAGTTCTATCTCTGCGACACTAAGTAGTTTCTTCCCTGGAACACTAAATAGTCCCTTTTCTGGAACGATAGCTGTTCTTTTCCATGGAACATTAAGTAGTTAATTCCATGAAACTCTAAGTATTTACTTCCATGGAAAACTAGCTAATAACTTCCATGGAACACTATTTAGTTCCTAGCAAGGAACACTAACTAGTTTCTTCCATGGAACACTAACTAGTTTTTTCCATGGAACACTAGCTAGATTCTTCCATGGGACACTAGCTAGTTTGTTTCATGGAACACTAAAAATTTTCTTTAAACACTAAGTAGTCCCTACCATGGAACACTAGCTAGTTCCTTCCATAGAACACTAGCTATTCCCTTCGATGGAACACTTACTAGTTCCTTCCATGGAACAATATTTCCTTCCATGATACACTAGCTAGTTTCTTCCATGGAACACTAAGTAGTTCCTTCTATGAAACACTAAGTAGTTCCTTTTATGAAAAACTAGATAGTTCCTTTAATGGAACAATAAGTAGTTCTTTCCATGGAACACAAGCTGTTTTCTTTTGCGGAACACTAAGTAGTTCCTTCCATGGAACACTAGCTAGTTCCGTCAATGGACCAATACCTAATTATTTCCATGGAACACTAACTAGTTTCTTCCATGGAACAGTACCTAGTTTCTCCTATGGAACTCTAGCTAGCTCCTTCAATGGAACACTAGCTAGTTCCTTCATAAAACACTAAGTACATTCCTCAATGAAACACTATGTAGTTCCCTCCATGGAACACAATCTAGTCCTTTATCTGAACACTAAGTAGATCCTTTCATGCTATACTAAATTGTTTCTTCCTTGGAACACTAGATAGTTCCTTCCATGGAACACAAGTTAGTTCCTTTCATGGAATACTAAGTAGTTTCTTCCATGGAACACTATCTAGACTCTTTTTTGAACACTAAGTAGTTCCTTCCATGGAACACTAGCTATTTCCTTCCACTGAACACTAGCTAGTTCCTTCCTTGGAAAACTAGCTAGGTTCTTCCATGGAACATTAAGTATTTCCCTCAATGAAACAAGTAGTCTCTTGAATGGGACACTAGTTAGTTTATTCCATGGAACACTAGGTAGTTACTTCCAAGGAACAATATGTAGTTTCTTCCATGGACCACTAAGTATTTCCATTCATGGAACACAATCTAGTTCCTTCCATTAAACAGTAAGTAGTCTCTTCCATCGAACATTATCGAGGACTTTCCATGGAACACTATGTAGTTCTTTTCATAGAACACAAAGTCTTTACTTCCATGAAACACTAGCTAGTTCCTTCCATAGAAAATAAACTCGTTCTTTCCATGGAACACTAAATAGTTCTTTCGATGGATATCTCAGTAGATTTTTTAATGGAACACTAAGTCGTTTTTTCCATGTACTTTAGCTAGTTTATTCCAGAACCACTAGCTAGTTTCTTTCATGGAACACTAAGTAGTTCCTACCATGGAACACTAGCTAGTTTCATCCATGGAACACAAAGTAGTTTCTTCCATGGACCCATAGTTATTTCCTTCCATGGAACACTATCTAGTTTCTTCCATAAAACACTAAGTAGTTCCTTCTGTGGAACACTAGCTAGTTCTTTACAATAGCTTGTTCCTTCCATGGAACACTAAGTAGTTTCCTCCATGGAACAAAAGTAGTTCCTTGCATAGACCACTAGCTAGTTTCTTCCATGGTAAACTAACTAGTTTGTTCATTGAGACACTAAATACTTCCTTCCATGAAACACTAGATAGTACCTTTCATGGAACACTAAGTAGTTCCTTCTATTTAACACTAAATATTTCCTTCCATGGAACACTAGCTAGTTCTTTTTATGGAAAACTAAGTAGTTCCTTCCACGGACATTAAGTAGTTCCTTCCATGGAACACTAAGTTGTCCCTTTTATGAAACATTATGTAGTTCCTTGCATGAAACACTAGCTAGTTCTTTTTATGGACCACTATGCACTTTCTTCCATTGAACACTAAGTTGTTTCTTCAGAAGAATACTAAGGATTTATTTCCATGGAACACTAGCTATTTTTTTCATGAGACACAAAGTAGTTCCTTCCATGAAAACTAAGTAGTTTCTTCAATAGAACACTCGCTGGTTCTTTTTATGGAACACTAGTAGTTCCTTTCAAGAAACACTAAGTAGTTTTTTTCATTGAACACTAGTAGTTCTTTCCATGGAACACTAGCTAGTTCCTTTCATGAAACACTAAGTAGTTTCTTACATGTAAAACTAAATATTTCCTTCCATGTAATACAAGCTAATTCCTTCCATGAGAAATGTAGTAGTTACCTCCATGAATAATAAATAGTTCCTTCCATGGTATACTTGTTAATTCATTCCATTGAACACTTGCTACTTTTCTCCGTAAAATACTAAGTAGTTCTTTCCATGAAACATTAAGTATTTCCTTCCATGAGACACTAGCTAGTTCCTTCCAAGGGACACTAAGTGGTTACTTCCAGGGAACACTAGCTAGTTCATTCCATGGAACACTAAGCATTTTCTTCAATGGAACACTAAGAAGTTTCTTCCATGGAAAACTAGCTACTTCCTTCCATGAAACACTAAGTAGTTCCTTCCATGAAACACTAGCTAGTTCCTTCCATGGAACACTAGCTAGTTCCTTAAATGGAAAACAATCTGGTTCCTTCAATGGAACACAGGCTACCTCCTCTCCTGGAACACTAGCTAGTTACTGCCATGAAACACTGGCTACTTCCTCTCATGAAACCCTAAGTAGTTTCTTCCATGGAACACTATCTACTCCTTTTTTTGAACACTAAGTAGTTCCTTCCATAGAACACTAGCTATTTCCTTCCACTGAACACTAGCTAGTTCCTTCCTTGGAAAACTAGCTAGGTCCTTCCATGGAACACTAGGTAGTTCCTCCCATGGACCACTAAGTAGTTTCATTCATGGAATACTAGCTAGTTCCTTCCATTAAACAGTAAGTAGTCCCTTCCATCGAACATTATCGAGGACTTTCCATGGAACACTATGTAGTTCTTTGCATGGAACACAAAGTAGTTACTTCCATGAAGCACTAGCTAGTTCATTCCATAAAAAATAAACTCGTTCCTTCTATGGAACACTAAGTAGTTCTTTCCATGGATCACTAAGTGATTTTTTTGGAACACTAAGTAGTTCATTCCAAGTTCACTAGCTAGTTCATTCCAGGATCACTAGCTAGTTTCTTCCATGGAACACAAAGTAGTTCATTCCATGGACCAATAGTTATTTCCTTCCATGAAACACTATCTAGTTTCCTCCATAAAACACTAAGTAGTTCTTTCTATGGAACACTAGGTACTTCCTTACAATTGCTTTCTTTCCATGGAACATTAAGTTGTTCCCTCCATGGAACACAACTAATTCCTTGCAAGGAGCACTAGCTAGATTCTTCCATGGAACACTAACTAGGTCGTTCATTGGAACACTAAATACTTCCTTCCATGGAATACTAGCTAGTACCTTTCATGGAACACTAAGTAGTTCGTTCTATTGAACACTAAATATTTTCTTCCATGGAACAGTAGCTAGTTTTTTTTTTATGGAAAACTAAGTAGTTCCTTCCATGGACACTAAGTAGTTCCTTTTATGGAACACTAAGTAGGTCTTTCAATGAGACATTAAGTTGTCCCTTTTATGAAACACTAAGTAGTTCATTGCATGGAACACTAGCTAGTTATTTTTATGGAACACTATGTACATCCTTCCATTGAACACTAAGTTGTTTCTTCCGAAGAACACTAAGGATTTCCTTCCATGGAACACTAGCTAATTTTTTTCCTGAGACACAAAGTAGTTCCTTTCATGAAAACTAATTAGTTTCTTCCATAGAACACCAGCTAGTTCTTTTTATGGAGCACTAGTAGTTCCTTCCAAGTAACGCTAAGTAGTTCCTTTCATGGAACCCTAGCTAGTTCTTTCCATGGAACAGCAGCTAGTTCCTTTCATGAAACACTAAGTAGTTTATTACATGGAACACTCAAGATTTCCTTCCATGTAACACTAGCTAATTCCTTCCATGAGACACTTAGTAGTTACCTCCATGAACAATAAGCAGTTCCTTCTATGGTATACTAGTTAAATCTTTCCATTGAACACTTGCTAGTTTCTTCCTTGGAACAATAAGTAGTTCTTTCCATGAAACATTAAGTATTTCCTTCCATGAGACACGAGTTACTTCCTTCCATGGGACACTAATTGGATACTTCTAGGGAACATTAACTAGTTTGTTCCATGGAACACTATTTGCTTCAATAGAAAACTAAGTAGTTTCTTCCATGGAAAACTAGCTACTTCCTTCCATGGAACACTAAGTAGTTCCTTTCATGGGACACTAAGTAGTTCTTCCATGGAACAGTAGCTAGTTCCTTCCATGGAACACTAGCTAGTTCCTTCCATGGAACACTGGCTAGTTCCTTCCATAAAAGAGTAAGTAGTTTCTTCCATGAAACACAAGTGGCAGTTCCTTCCATTTAACACTAACTAGTTTCTTTTATGGAACACTAAATATTTTTTTCTTTGGAACACTAGCTTATTCCTTCCATGGAACACTAAGTAGTTCTTTCCATAAAACACTAAGTAGTTCTTTCAATGGAATACTGGATAATTTTCCAATCAAACTCTACTAGTTTCTTTCTTGGAACACTAAGTAGTTCCTTCCATAAAACACTGGCCAGTTCCTTCCATAAAACAGTAAGTAGTTTCTTCCGTGGAACACTAAGTAGGTTTTCCTATGGAACACTACCCAGTTACTTCCATGGAACACTAGCTAGTTCCGTCTATGGGACACTATATAGTTCCTTCCTTGGAACACTAAGTAGTTCCTTCCATGGAACTCTAAGAAATTTTGTTGTATTGAAACACTAGCTAGATCCATCCATGGAACCCTAGCTAGTTCCTTCCATGGAGCAATAGCTAGTTCCTTCCATGGTGCACTAAGTAGTTCCTTGCATGAAACACTAAGTAGTTTTCGCATGGAACACTAAATTTTTCCTTCCATTGAACACTAGATAATTCCTTCCTTGGAACACTAAGTAGTTCCTTCAATGGAACACTAAGTAGTTTCTTCCCTGGAACACCAGCTATTTCCTTCCATGGAACACTAGCTAGTTTCTTCCATGGAACAATAGCTAGTTTCTTCCATGGAACAATAGCTAGTTTCTTCCATAGAATTTTAGCTAGTTTCTTTCATGAAACACTAGCTAGTGCCTTCCACGGAACACTAAGTAAGCCCTTGCTTGCAACACTAAGCATATTTATTTCATGGAAAACTAAGTAGCTCCTTCCATGGAACTTGACAGAAAGTAATTCCTTCCATAAAACACTAAGTAGTTCCTTCCATGAGCACTAAGTAGTTTCATCTATGGAACACTGGCTAGTTTCTTCCAAGGAACACTAGCTAATTTCTTCCATGGAATATTAAGTATTTCCTTCCATGAAACACTAAGTAGTTCCTTCCATGGGACCCTAGAAAGTTCTTTCCATGGGACAATAGCTAGTTTCTTTCATGGAACACTAGCTACTTCCTCCCATGGAACACTAAGTAGTTCCTTCCATGGAACACTATGTATTCTTTTCTATGGAAAAAACTAATTGCTTCAATGGAACACTAAGTAGTTTCTTCCATGGAACACTAGCTTCTACTTTCCATGAATCACTAAGTAGACCCTTCCATGAAACAATGAGTAGTTCGTTACATATACACTAGCTAGTTCTTTTTATGGAACACTATGTAGATCCTTTCAAAGAACAGTAAGTAGTAACTTTCATGTACACTATCTAGTTTATTCCAGAATCACTAGCTAGTTTTTTCCATGGAACAATAAGGACTTCTTTCCATGGAACACTAGCTAGTGTCATCCATGGAACACAAAGTAGGTCCTTCCATGGACCAATAGTTATTTCCTTCCATGGAACTCTACCTAGGTTCTTCCATAAAACACTAAGTAGTTTCTGATATGGAACACTAGCTAGTTCCTTGCATGGAACACTAAGTATTCCTTCCATGGAACACTAATTAGCTCATACCATGGATCACTAAGTAGTTCTTTCTATGAAACACTAGCTAGTTCCTTAAATGGAACACTAAGTAGATTCTTCCATGAACACTATGTAGTTCCTTCCATGGAATACTAGCTAGTTCTTTTTATGGAACACTAAATACTTTTACCATGGAACACTAAGTATTTTCTTCCATGGAACAATAGCTAATTCCTTTCATGAGACACTAAGTAGTTCTTTTTATGAACACTAAGTAGTTCCTTCCATGGAACACTAGCTTGTTCTTTTTATGGAACACTAAGTAGTTCCTTCCATGGAACACTATGTCGTGCCTTTCATGGAACACTAGCTAGTTCCTTCCATGGAACACCAGCTATTTCCTTTCATGAAACACTAAGTTGTTTCTCTACATTTAACACTAAGTATTTCCTTCCATGGAACACTAGCTAATTATTTCCATGAGACACTGAGTAGTTACTTCCATGAACAATAATAGTTCCTTCCATGGAACACTAGCTCATTCCTTCCATGGGACAATTGCTAGTTCCTTCAATGGAATACAAAATAGATCAATCTATGGAACACTAAGTAGTTCCTTCCGTGTACAATAGCTAGTTTCTTCCATTACTCACTAGCTTGTTTATTCCTTGGAACACTAAGTAGTCACTTTCATGGAACATTAAGTAGTTTTTTCCATGGAACACTAAGTATTTTCTTCCAGAGAGCAGTAACTAGCCCTTTCCATGGAACAATTAGTAGTCCCTTCCGTGAAGACTAACTTCTATGGAACACTAACTTCTTCCTTTTATGGAACACTTATTAGATCCTTTCATTGAACACTTGCCAGATCGTTCTATGGAACACAAGCAGGTTCCGTCCATTAAACTCTAAGTAATTTCTTCCATGACACATTAGCTAGTTCCTTCAATGCAACACTAAGTAGTTTCTTCCATGAACACTAAGTAGTTCCTTTCATGGAACACGAGCTAGATTTTTTTCATGGGACACTAGATAGTTTCCTCCATGGGACACCTACTAGTTCCTTCCATGGGAAATTATTTAGTTCCTTCAATGAGCATTACCACGTTCCTTTAATGCAACAGTAGCTATTTTTGTACATGGAACACTAAGTAGTTCCTTCCATGGAACACAAAGTAGTTCTCTGCATAGAACACTAGCTAGTTCCTCCCATGGAACACTAAGTAGTTTATTCCATGTACACTTGCTAGTTATGTTCATGGAACACTACCTAGTTTCTTCCATGGAACACCAAATAGTTTCTTCCATGGAATACTAGCTACTTCCTTCCATGGAACACTACGTAGGTCCTTTCATGGGACACTAAGTAGTTCCTTCCATGGAACACTAGCTAGTTCCTTACATGGAACACTAGCTAGTTCCTTACCTGGAAAACAAGCTGGTTCCTTCCATGGAACACAAGCTACCTCCTTTCCTGGAGTACTAGTTAGTTCCTTCCATTGAACATGGTCTACTTCCTCTCATGAAACAATAAGTAGTTTCTTCCATGGAACACTATCTAGTTCCCTTCATGAAAACTAAGTAGTTCCATCCATGTAACACTAGATAGTTTCTTCCATGGAACTCTATCTAGTTCTGGACATGGGACACTAAGTAGTTCCTTCCATTGAACACTAGGTAGTTCCTTTCATGGAACACTAAGAAATTTCTTTATTGAAACACTACCTAGAACCTTCCATGGAACCCAAGCTATATCCTTCCATGGAACAATAGCAGGTTCCTTCCATGGTACACTAAGTAGTTTCTTCCATGAAACACTAAGTAGTTTTTTCCGTGGAACACTAAATTTTTCCTTCCATTGAACACTAAGTAGATTCCTCCCTGGAACTACTAGCTATTTTCTTCCATAAAACACTAGCTAGTTCATTCCAGGAAACACTAGATAGCTCCTTTTATGTAACACTAGCAAGTTCCTTCCATGAAACACTAGATAGTTTCTTCCATGGAACACTATGTAGGTCCTTGCATGGAACGAAAAGCTGTTTATTTCACTGAAAACTAAGTAGCTCCTTCCATGCAACAGTAAGTATGTCCTTCCATAAAACACTAAGTAGTTCCTTCCATGAGCACTAAGTAGTTCCATCTATGGATCACTAGCTAGTTTCTACCAAGGAACATTAGCTAGTTTCTTCCATGGAACATTAAGTATTTCCTTCCATGAGACACTAAGTAGTTCCTTCCATGGGACACTAACAAGTTTTTTTAATGGGTCAATAGCTAGTTCCTTTCATGGAACACTAGCTACTTCCTCCCATGGAACGCTAAGTATTTCCTTTCATGGGACACTAAGTAGTTCCTCCATGAAACACTAGCTAGTTCCTTCAATGGAACACTGGCTACTTCCTCTCATGAAAAAATAAGTAGTTTCTTCCATGGAACACTATCTAGTTCCCTTCATGGAAACTTAGTAGTTCCATCTATGGAACACTAGCTAGTTTCTTCCATGGAACACTATCTAGTCTCTTCATGGAAACTTAGTAGTTCCATCTATGGAACACTAGCTAGTTTCTTCCATGGAACTCTAGCTATGTTCTTCAATGGAACACTAAGTAGGTCTTTCCATTGAACACTAGCAATTTTCTTCCATGGAACACTAAGTAGTTCCTCCATGGGACACTGGCTAGTTCCTTCCATAAAAGAGTAAGTAGTTTCTTCCATGGAACACAAGTTGCAGTTTCTTCCATTGAACAAAAACTAGTTTCTTTTATGGAACACTAAATAGTTTCTTCCATTTAACATTAGCTTGTTTCTTCCATGGAACACTAAGTAGTTCTTTCCATAAAACGCAAAGTAGTCCTTTCAATGCAACACTGGCTAATTCCTTCCATGAAACTCTAGTAGTTTCTTGCATGGAACTCTAAGTAGTTCCTTCTATGGAACACTGGCTGGTTCCTTCCGTAAAAGACTAAATAGTTTCTTCCCTGGAACACTAACTAGATTTTTCCATGGAACACTACTCAGTTACTTTCATGGAACACTAGATAGTTCCGTCCATGGGACACTAAGTAGTTCCTTCCATGGAACACTAAAAAAATTTTTTTATTGAAACACTAGCTAGACCCTTCCATGGAACCTTGGCTAGTTCCTTCAATGGAACAATAGCTTGTTTCTTCCATGGTACACTAAGTAGTACCTTCCATAGAACACTAAGTAGTTGTTTTCATGTAACACTAAATTTTTCCATCTATTGAACACTAGATAGTTCCTTCCTTGGAACACTAAGTAGTTCATTCCATGGAACACAATGTAGTTTCTTCCCTGGAACACTAGCTATTTCCTTTTATTGTACACTAGATAGTTCCTTCCATGAAACAATAGCAAGTTTATTCCATGGAATTTTAGCTAGTTCCTTTCATGAAACACCAGCTAGTCCCTTCCATGGAACACTAAGTAGGTCCTTGCATGCAACACCTATCTTGTTTATTTCATGAAAAACTAAGTAGCTCCTTCAATGGAATAGTAAGTACTACCTTCCATAAAACACTAATGAGTTCCTTCCATGAGCACTAAGTAATTACATCCATGTTACACTAGCTAGTTGCTTCCATGGAACATTAAGTATTTCCTTCCATCTAACACTAAGTAATTCCTTCCATGGGACACTAGGAAGTTCCTTCCATGGGACAATAGCTACTTCCTCCCATGGAACAGTAAGTAGTTCCATTCATGAAAAACTATGTATTCCTTTAAATGGAACAAACTAATTTCTTCAATGGAACACTAAGTAGTTTCTTCCATGGAACACTAGCTTGTTCTTTCCATAGATCACTAATGAGATCCTTCCATGAAACACTAAGTAGTTCCTTACATATACACTAGCTATTTCTTTCTTTTGAACACTAGCCAGTTCTTTTTTAAAAATTTTTTATCCTCACCCGAGGACATTTTTTTCATTTATTGTACATATAAAGTGGGACGGAGAGAGAGGGAAACATAGATGTGAAAGGGACACATTGAGTGGCTGCCACCCGTACGACCAACCAGGGCTGTTGACAAACTGCAACGGAGGTACATGCCCTTAGTGGGAACCGAACCCGGGTCTCTCCTACCGCAGGCAGACGCTCCAACTGCTGAGCCAAACCGTCCAGGGCTACCTAGTTCATTTAATGGAACACTAAGTAGATCCTTCCAAAGAACACTAAGTAGTAACTTCCATGTACACTAGCTAGTTTATTCCAGGATCACTAGCTAGTTTTTTCCATGGAAAAATAAGTAGTTCCTTCCATGGAGCACTAGCTAGTACCTTTCATGGAACACTGAGTAGTTCCTTCTATTGAACAGGATACACTATAGAGATCCTGGCATGGAACACTATGTAGTTCCATTACTGGAACACTACATAGTTCCTTCCATGGAACACTAGCTGGTTTTTTCCATGGAACAATAAGCAGTGCCCTCCATGGCACATTAGCTTGCTCCTTCCAAGAAACAGTAGCTAGTTCCTTCCATGAAACAATAAGTAGTTCCTTCCATAGAACACTAACTAGTTCCTTTAATGGAATACAAGTTAACTCCTTCCATTGAACAACAATGAGTTCCTTCCATGTAACACTAAGTAGTTCCCTCCATGGAACACCATCTAGTTCTTTCCATAGAACAATATGTAGTCCCTTCCATGGAACACTAAGTGGTTTCCTCCATGGAACACTAAGTAGTTCCTTCATTGGAACACTAAATACATCCTTCCATGGAACACTAAAAGTTCCTTCTATGGAACACTTAGTAATCGCTTCCATGGAACACTAGCTTGTTTTTTTCATGGACCGCTAAATATATCCTTCCATGGAACACTAACTTGTTCCTCCATGGAACGCTAGCTAATTTTTTCCATGAAACACTACCAAGTTCTTTCCATGGAGTACTAAGTAGTTTCATCCATCGAACACTAAGTAGTTCTTTCCATGGAACACTCGCTAGTTTCTTCCATGGAACACTAAATAATTCCTTCTATGGACCTCTAGCTAGTTCCTTTTATGGAACACTAAGTAGTTCCTTCCATGGAACACTAAGTATTTTATTCAATGGAAAACTAAATAGTTCCTTCCATGGAACACTAAGTAGTTTCTTCCATGGAACACTAGCTAGTTCCTTCATGGAACAGTAAGTCGTTCCTCTCATGGAATACTAAGTAGTTCCTTCAATGGAAAACTACCGAGTTCTTTCCATGGAACACTAGCTAGTTCACTTCATGGAGAACTAAGGAATTCCTTTTATGGAACACTAAGAAGTTCCTCCCATGGAACCCTAGCTAGATCCTTCCATGGAACACTAAGTACTTTTTTTCCATGGAACACTAAGTACTTCCGTCCATGAAACACTAGTGAGTTCATTTCATGGGGCTCTAAGTAGTTTCTTCCATGGAATACTAAGTACTTCCTTTCATGGAACACTAGTTAGTTCATTCCATGGAAGACTAAGTATTACCTTCCATGAAACACTAAGTAGTTCCAACCATGGAACATTAGCTACCTCCTTCCATGAAACACAAGGTAGTTCCTTCCATGAGACACTATCTAGATTTTGCCATGGAACACTAAGTGTTTCCATCCATGTAAAACTAGCTGGTTCTCCCAATGGAACATTAAGTAGTGCCCTCCATGGCACATTAGCTAGTTTTTTTTTTTTTTCAAAGAAACAATAGCTAGTTCCTTCCATGGAACAATAAGTAGTTCCTTCCTTGGAACACTAGTTCCTTCAATGGAACACAAGCTAGTTCCTTCCACTGAACACCACGTTGTTCCTTCCATGGAACACTAAGTAGTTATTTTTATGAAACACTAAGTAGTTTCTTCCATGAAACACTAACTAGTTCCTTCCATGCAACACTAGCTAATTCCTTCCATGGAACACTAGCTATTTCTTCCAATGAACACTAGCTAGTTTCTTCCATGGAACACTAGCTAGTTCCTTCCATATAACACTAACTAGTTCTTTCATGGAACACAAACTAGTTTCTGCAGTGGAGCTGTAATTAGTTTGTTCCATAGAAGACTTTCTAGTTCCTTCCATGAAACACTAGATATTTTCTTCCATGGAACACTAAGTAGTTCCTTCCATTCAACACTAATTAGTTCCTACAATGAAACACTAAGTAGTTCCTTCCATGAAACACTAAGTAGTTCCTTCAATGTCACACTAGCTGGTTTCTTTCATGAAAAACTAGCTGGTTTCTTCCATAAAACACTAGCTGTTTCCTTCCATTGAACACCAAGTAGTTCCTTCCATGAAACACTAAGTAGTTCCTTACATGGAACACTAGCTAGTTTCTTCCATGAAACACTAGCTATTTTTTTCCATGGAACACTAGCTAGTTTCTTCCATGGAACACAAGTTAATTCCTTCCATGTTACACTAGCTAGTTCCTTCATGGAACACTAATGAGTTTTTTTCATGCAGCAGTAAGTACTTCCTTCCATAGAACACTAAGTAGTTCCTCCCATGGAACACCAAGTAATTCCTTCCATGAACACTAAGTATTTCCTTCCATGAACACTATGTAGTTCTATCCATAGAATACTACCTAAATCTTTTTATGAAACACGAAGTAGTCCCTTCCATGGAACACTCGCTAGTTTCTTTCATTGTACAATAACTAAATCCCTCCATTAGACACTAACTAGTTCCTTCCATGGAACACTAGGTAGTTCCTTTTATGGAACACTAACTAGATCCTTATATGGAACACTAAGTAGTTTCTGTTTTGGAACACTAAGTCTTTCCTTCCTTGGAACACTAGCTAGTTCCTTCCATGGAACAGTAGCTATTTCCTTTCATGGAATACTAAGTAGATTCTTCCATGAAACACTAAGTAGTTCCTTCCATAGAACACTCGCTAGTTCTAGCTTGTTCCTTCCATGGGACACTAGCTAGTTACATTCGCAGAACTCTGGCTAGGTCCTTTTATGGTAAACTACGTAGTTCATTTCATGGAACACTACATAGTTACGTCCATGGGACACTAGCAAGTCCGTTCCATGGGACACTAGCTAGTTCCTTCCATGAAACACTAAATAGTTCATTCAATGGTACAGTAGCTGTTTCCTTAATGGAACACTAGTTAGTTCCTTTTATGGAAAATTAGCTAGTTCCTTCCATGGAACACTCAGTAGTTCCTTTTTTGTAACACTAGCTAGTTTCTTCCATAAAAATATAACTAGTTTCTTCCTTGGAACACTAAGTAGATCCATCCAAGGAACACTAGCTAGTTTTTGTATTGAACACTAGCTAGTTCCTTCTATGGAACATTAGCTAGTTCCTTCCATGAAACACTAAGTTCATTTTTTCATGGAATACTAAGTAGTTCCTTACATGTACACTATGTAGTTCTTTTCATGGATCACTAGTTACTTTCTTCCATCAAACACTGGTAGTTCCTTCCATGGAACACTAAGTAGTTTCTTCCATGGAACACTAGATAGTTCTTTCCACAAACACTAAGTAGTTCCATGCATGAAACACTAAGTAGTTCCTTCCATTGAACACTATCTAGTTTCTTTCATGAAACACTAGCTAGTTTTTTACACGGAACACTAAATAGTTCCCACTATAAAACACTAGTTAGAGGAGAAAGAAAATGGAGGCGAAGTGAATGGAGGGACCCAGACCGTCTCCCAAGACCAAACTGGATTTACAAGGAAAACAAAGGCAAACCATCAGGAAAGGGCAGCGGAAGGACACCTTGGAGGACCACTTAACCAGAAACACCCACTCAGTCCTGGTAGGCTTGCGAGGACGGGAGAGGGGACCGAGAGCCCAGGGTCCGCAGCGGCCTGGGCAGGGGCCAGGGAACTAGAGGGGAAGTTAATTCCACCACCTTTCTTCCCACCGTGCACGGCCCTGGAAACTCTGTAGCCGGCTAGGCTAGGCTCTCCGCTGAAGCCGCACAGACTCCTGGCCCCCAGGGAACTGGGCGGGACCAGGGAACTCGGAGGAACCAGAGAACTAGGCGGAAAGTTAATTCTACCGCCTCCCTCCCCGCCGTGCATGGCCTGGAAAACCTGTAGCCCCTGAAGCCGCACAGACTCGCAGACCCCAGGCAACTCGGTGGGACCGGGGAATGCAGTGGAAAGTTAATTCTACCGCCTCCCTCCCCGCGTGCACGGCCTGGAAACCCTGTAGCCCCTGAAGCCGCACAGACTCCCAGACCCCAGGCAACTCCGTGGGACCGGGGAATGCGGTGGAAAGTTAATTCTACCGCCTCCCTCCCCGCGGTGCACGGCCTGGAAACCCTGTAGCCGCTGAAGCCGCACAGACTCCCAGACCCCAGGCAACTCCGTGGGACCGGGGAATGCGGTGGAAAGTTAATTCTACCACCTCCCTTCCCGCCGTGCACGGCCTGGAAACCCAGTAGCCCCTGAAGCCGCACAGACTCGCAGACCAAAGGCAACTCGGTGGGACCGGGGAACGCTGTGGAAAGTGAACTCTACTGTCTCCCTTCCCGCCGTGCACGGCCCTGGAAACTCTGTAGCGGGCTAAACTCTCCGCTGAAGCTGCACAGACTCCTGGCCCCCAGGGAACTGGGCAGGACCAGGGAACCTGGCGGGAAATTATTTCCTCCGCCTCCCTTGCCACCCTGCATGGGTCCTCCTAACGCTATAGCCTGCTAAACTCCCCGCTGGAGCCACACAGACTCCCGGAGAACAGGGGACTTGGCGGGATTAAAGTGGGTCCTCCCTGGTGCATCCAAACCCAGGAGAGGGAGCCACAAACAGCAAAACACCAACACCCACTGGGAAAACTTGGCAGACTCCAAAGCCCACTGTGATAACGAAAATGGTGAGAAACAGAAACAAAAGCCAAATGAAAGATCAAGAGACCTCTACAGAAGATGAAATAAATGAGGTGCAGTTAAGCAAGTTAACAGAACTAGAATTTAGAGCCATGATGTTGCGGAAGCTCAACAGCATGTGTAAGGACATGAGCAACATTAGTAAAGACATAGAAATGTTGAAAATAAACCATCTGGAAATGAAAAACCAACAGGAAGAAATGAAGAATGACATATCAGAAATGAAAAACACACTGGAAGGTCTAAAAAGCAGAGTAGGGGAAGCTGAGGACCGGATCAGTGAATTAGAAGACAGGCTAGAAGAAATCAACCAATCACAAAACCAAAAGGAAAAAAAGATTAAAAAACAAGAAGAGAGCTTAAGAGAATTGTGGGACAACTGGAAACGTAATAATATTCGTATCATAGGAGTCCCTGAAGAAGAAGAAAGTAAGCGAGGGCTAGAGAATATATTCAAAGAAATAGTGACAGAAAACTTCCCTAATTTGATGAAGGAAGAAGGCATTCAAGTTCAAGAAGCTCAGAGAGCCCCAAGTAAGAAGAACCCAAACAGGCCCACACCAAGACACATAGTAATCAAACTGCCAAAAATTCAACACAAAGAGAGAATCCTAAAAGCAGCAAGAGATAAGCAACAGGTTACCTACAAAGGAACCCCCATAAGGCTCTCAGCTGACTTCTCACAAGAAACATTACAGGCTCGAAGGGAATGGCATGAAGTAATCAAGGTCATGAAAAACAAGGATCTGAATACAAAACTACTCTACCCAGCAAGGCTATCGTTCAAAATAGAAGGTCAAATAAAGAGCTTCCCAGACAAAATAAGGCTAAGGGAGTACATTAGCACCAAACCAGCACTGCAAGAAATGTTAAAAGGACTGCTGTAATTACCAGGAGAAATGGGAAGAAAAATAGAACCACACTAAACAAAAATGGCAATAAATAAGTACATATCAATAACCACCTTAAATGTAAATGGACTGAATGCTCCCATAAAAACACACAGAGTAGCTGATTGGATAAGAAAGCAAGACTCATCTATATGCTGTTTACAAGAAACCCACCTCACAACAAAAGACTCACATAGATTGAAAGTGAAGGGATGGAAAAAAATCTTTCAAGCAAATGGAAAAGAAAAAAAAGCTGGGGTAGCAATACTGATATCTGATAAAATAGACTTCAGATTGAAGGCCATAAGTAGAGACAAAGAAGCCCACTACATAATATTGAAAGGATCTATCCAACAGGAAGATATAACCTTGATAAACATATATGCACCCAATATAGGAGCACCAAAATATATTAAAAATCTTCTGGAGGACTTCCAAGGAGAAATCGACAACAATACAATCATAGCAGGGGACTTCAACATTCTGCTCACATCACTGGATAGATCCTCTAGACAAAAAATTAGCAAGGAAACAGAGACTCTAAATGAAGCACTAGACCAAATGGATTTAATAGATATCTACAGAGAACTACACCCCAAAACTACAGAATTCACATTCTTCTCAAGTGCACATGGGACATTTTCAAAGATAGACCACATGTTAGGGCACAAACTAAGTCTCTACAAGTTCAAGAAGATTGAAATGATAACAATCATCTTCTCAGACCACAATGGTATGAAACTAGAAATCAATTGCAAGAAGAACATGCAAAGACATTTTAACACATGGAAGCTAAATAGAATGTTATTAAACAATGAATGGGGCACCGGGGAAATCAAGGAAGAAATCAAAAACTTCCTGGAAACCAATGAAAATGAGGACACAACAATACAAAATCTATGGGATGCAGCAAAAGCAGTTCTGAGAGGGAAGTTTATAGCCCTACAGGCCTACCTCAAAAAAGAAGAAAAATCTCTAATAGACTACCTAACCTCACAACTTAAAGAACTAGAGAGTAAACAAAAAGAAAACCGCAGAGCAAGTAGAATAAAAGAAATAGTAAGGATCAGAGCAGAAATAAACGACATAGAGACCAAAAAAACAATCCAGAGGATCAATAAAACAAAGAGCTGGTTTTTCGAAAAGATAAACAAGATTGATGGACCCTTAGCTAGAATCCTCAAGAAACAAAGAGAGAGAACCCAAATACATAAAATCAGAAATGAAACAGGAGAGATACCAACTGACCCTACAGAAATACAAAAGATCGTTTACAACTACTATGAAAAATTATACGGCAACAAATTCGAAAAGCTAGGCGAAATGGACAAATTTTTAGAAACACATAGTCTCCCAAAATTGGATCAGATAGAGATTGAAAACTTGAACAGACCAATAACAACAGAATAAATTGAAGATGTAATCAAGACTCTTCCAGCAAACAAAAGCCCAGGCCCGGATGGCTTCACAGGGGAGTTTTACCGAACATTCAAAGAAGAACTAATACCCATTCTCCTCAAACTATTTCAAAAAATTCAAGAAGAAGGAAGACTTCCAAACTCGTTTTATGAAGCCAGCATAACTCTAATTCCAAAACCAGAAAAAGACACAACAAAATAAGAAAACTACAGGCCAATATCCCTGATGAACATAGATGCCAAAATCCTGAACAAAATACTAGCAAATCGAATCCAGCAATACACCAGAAAAATTATCCACCATGACCAGGTGGGATTCATCCCAGGGATGCAAGGCTGGTACAATATTCGCAAATCCATAAATGTGATACACCACATAAATAAATTGAAGAATAAAAACCACATGATCATATCAATAGATGCCGAAAAAGCCTTTGACAAAATCCAGCATCCATTTCTGATAAAAACGCTCAGCAGTGTGGGAATAGAGGGATCATATCTCGACATAATAAAGGCCATATATGAAAGACCTACAGCCAACATCATACTCAATGGGCAAAAACTAAAAGCATTTCCCTTAAGAACAGGAACAAGGCAAGGATGCCCACTTTCGCCACTCCTATTTAACATAGTACTGGAAGTCTTAGCCACAGCAATCAGACAGAAAGAAAAAATAAAAGGGATCCAAATTGGAAAGGAGGAAGTGAAATTGTCATTATTTGCAGATGACATGATACTGTACATAGAAAATCCCAAAGACTCCACCAAAAGCTTACTAGACTTAATAAATGAATTTGGCAAAGTAGCAGGATACAAAATTAACGTCAAGAAATCGATGGCATTCTTATACACCAATGATGAACTCACAGAAAGAGAAACTAAGCAAACAATCCCATTTACCATTGCGGCAAAAAAGTTAAGATACCTAGGAATAAACTTAACCAAAGAGATAAAGGACCTATTCGCAGAAAACTACAGGTCTTTGAAAAAAGAAATAGAGCAAGATGTAAAAAAGTGGAAGAACATACCCTGTTCATGGATTGGGAGAATTAACATCATTAAAATGTCCATATTACCCAAAGCAATCTATAGATTCAACGCAATCCCCATCAAAATACCAACGGCATACTTCAAAGAATTAGAACAATTACTTCAAAAGTTCATATGGAACAAAAAAGGCCTCGAATAGCCACAGCAATCTTGAAAAGGAAGAACAAAGTTGGAGGGATCACAATACCAGATTTCAGGTTATACTACAAAGCCACCATAATCAAAACAGCCTGGTACTGGCACAAGAACAGGTATATAGACCAGTGGAACAGAATAGAGAACCCAGAAATGGACCCTAGGCAATATGCTCAATTAATATTTGACAAAGGTGGCAAGAGCATTCAGTGGAGTAAGGACAGCCTCTTTAATAAATGGTGCTGGGAAAATTGGACAGCTACTTGCCGAAAAATGAAACTAGACCATCAACTTACACCCTACACCAAAATAAACTCAAAATGGATAAAAGACTTAAATGTAACTCATGAATCCATAAAAATCCTAGAGGAGACTGTGGGCAACAAAATATCAGACATCATACGCAGCAGAATTTTTACTGACACATCACCTAAGGCAATAGAAACAAAGGAGAAAATGAACACATGGGACTACATCAAACTCAAAAGCTTCTGCACAGCGAAAGATACAATCATCAAAACGGAAAGGCTACCCACTGTATGGGAGAGCATAATTGCCAATGATATATCAGATAAGGGGTTAATTTCCAATACATATAGAGTGCTCATACAACTCCACAAAAGGAAGACAAAGAATCCAATTAAAAAATGGGCAGAGGAACTAAGTAGACACCTCTCCAAACAGGACATACAAATGGCTAAGAGACATATGAAGAAATGTTCATCATCACTAATCATCAGAGAGATGCAAATCAAAACAACAATGAGGTATCACCTCACACCTGTCAGAATGGCCGCCATCAACAAATCATCAAACAACAAGTGTTGGCGAGGGTGTGGAGAAAAGGGGACTCTAGTACACTGTTGGTGGGAATGCAGACTGGTGCAGCCACTATGGAAAACAATATGGTGTCACCTCAAAAAATTAAAAATTGAACTCCCATTTGACCCAGTGATCCCACTTCTAGGAATATACCCTAAGAAGCCTGAAACACCAATCAGAAAGAATATATGTACCCCCATCTTTGTAGCAGCACTATTTACAATCGCTAAGATCTGGAAACAGCCCAAGTGCCCATCAGTAGACGAATGGATTAAAAAGCTGTGGTACATATACACAATGGAGTACTACGCAGCGGTAAGAAAGAAAGATCTCTTATCCTTTGAGACTACATGGAGGGACCTGGAAAGTATCATCCTAAGTGAAACAAGCCAAGCAGAGAAAGACAAATTTCATATGATCTCACTGATTTCTGGAATATAATGAACATAGCAGTTTGAGGACAATCCCCTAAGGAGTGGGGAGCTGAGAGAGGGATGAACAACAGAACTTAAATGCATGTAGACATGAACAGTGGACATGGACAACAATCAGGGGAAGGGGCAGGGAGGGAAGGGGGAAGGGGGAATCAGGGGGGGGAAAAAGGAGAATCATTTGTAACAAAAATTAATCAATAAAAAAATAAAAAATAAATAAATAAATAAATAAAACACTAGTTAGTTCCTTTAATGGAATTTTAGCTAGTTGCTTCCATAGAACACAAAGTAGTTTCTTCCATAGAACACTATGTATTTTTTTCCACGGAACACTAGCAACTTTATTCCATGGACCACTAAGTATTTTCTTCCATAAAACACTAAGAATTTCCAACCAAGGAACACCAGGTACTTGCTTCCATGGAACACTAATTAGTTATTTCCATGGAACAATAACTTGTTCCTTCCATGGAACACTAGCTAGTTCCTTTCATGGTACATTAACTAGTTTTTTTCATGGAACATTAAGTAGTTTCTTCCCTGGAACATTAGCTAGTTCCTTCCATGAAAAACGGGCTAGTATTTTTTAATGGAACACTAGATAGTTACTTTCATGGATCATGAGCTAGCTCATTCCATGGAATACTAGCAAGTATCTTTTATGTAACACAATGTAGTTCGTTCCCTGGAACACTAGCAATTTTCTTCTCTGGAACACGAATTAGTTTATTCCCTGAAACACTAACTAGTTCCTTTTTTAAAACACTAGCTAGTTCCTTCCATGGGTTATTAAGTAGTTACTTCAATGTAACCCTAAGCAGTTTTTTCATAAAAAACTAACTAGTTCCTTCCATGGAAGACTAGCTATTTCCCTCCATGGAACACTAAGTCGTTCCTTCCATGGAACACCAAGTAGTTCATTCCATGGAACACTATCTAGTTCTTTTTATGGATCACTAGCTAATTCTGTCCATGGAAAACTAAGTATTTTCTTCCATGGAACACTAATAGTTCCTTCAATGAAACACTAAGTAGTACTTTCCATGAAACACTAAGTAGTTCCTTCTGTGGCACACGAGTTGGTTTCTTCCATATAAAAAAATATCTGGTTTCTTCCATGAAACACTAGCTGTTTCCTTCCATGGAACACCAACTAGTTCCTTCCATGAAAAACTAAGTAGTTCCTTCCATAAAACACTAGCTAGTTCCGTCCATGGAACACAAGTTAGTTCTTCCCATAGAACACTAGTTAGTTCTCTCCATGGAACACTAGCTACATTTTTCCATAAAACACTAGCTAGATCCTTCCATGGAACACAAGCTAGTTCTTCACATGTTACACTAGATAGTTTCTACATGGAACACTAATTAGTTCCTTTCATGGAGCAGTAATTAGTTCCTTCCTGGAACAATACCTAGTTCCTCCCATGGAACACTATCTAGTTGTATCCATAGAACACTATCTAGTTCCTTCCTTGGAACACTAAGTCGTCTCTTCCATGTAACACAAAGTAGTTCCATCCATGAAACTCTAGGTAGTTCCTCCATGGAACACTAGTTTTTTTGTCCATGGAATATTAAGTAGTTCCTTCCAAGGAACACTAGCTAGTTCCTTCCATGGAACACTAAGTAGTTCCTTCCATGAAATACTAAGAAGTTCCTTCTATAAAATAATACGTAGTTTCTTCCATGGAACACTAGTAGTCCTTTCATGGAACACTAAGTAGTTCCTTCCATTGAACTCTAAGTAGTCCCTTCCATGGAACACTAGTTACTTTCTTCGATGGAACACTAAGTCGTTCCATTCATGAATCACTAAGTAGTTCCTTCAATGGAACACAAGCTATATTTTTTTAAGGAACACTAAGTAGTTCCTTCCATGGAACACTAGCTAGTTCTACCTAGTTCCTTCCTTGGAACACTAAGTAGTTTTTTCCTTGGAACAATATTTAGTTCCTTCGATGGAACAGTAGCTATTTTTTCCATGGAAAACTAAATATTTTCTTCCATGCAACACTAAGTAATTTCTTTCATGGCACACTAGCTAGTTCCTTCCCTGAAACACTAGCTGGTTCCTTTCCTAGAACACTAACTAGTTCCTACTTTGGAACACTAAGTATTTTGTTCCCTGGAACACAAGAAAGTTCCTTCTATGGAACACTAGCTAATTCCTTCCATGGAACACTAGTGTTTTTTTCCATGGAAAAATAAGTAGTTTCTTCTCTGAAACAATAAGTAGTTTCTTTTCTGAAACACCAGTTAGTTCTTCAATGGAATACTAGCTAGTTTATTCCATGGAACACTAACTATTTTCTTCTATGGGACACTAACTAGTTTCTTGCATGGAACACTAGCTAGTTTCTTCAATGAAACACTAGCTAGTTTATTCCATGGAACACTAACTATTTTCTTCTATGGAACACTAAATAGTTTCTTGCGTGGAACACTAGCTAGTTTATTCAATGGAACACTAGCAGGTTCCTTCCATGGAACACTAAGTAGTTCCTTCCATGAAATACTAAGAAGTTCCTTCCATAAAACAATACGTAGTTTCTTCCATGGAACACTAGTAGTCCTTTCATGGAACACTAAGTAATTCCTTCCATGAAGCACTGGATAGTTTTTTCCAGGAAACACTAACTACTTTCTTCTTTGGAACACTAACTACTTCATTCAATGAAACACCAGCTAGTTCTTCCATGGAACACTAGCCAGTTCTTTTCATGGACCACTAATTGTTTTTTTCCCTGAACACTAAGCAGTCCCTTCCATGGAACACTAGCTAGTTCAATTTATGGAACATTAGCTAGTTCCTTCTATGTAACAGCAAGTAGTTCCTTCCATGATACACTGAGTAGTTCCTCACATGGAACACTAGCTACTTGCTTCCATGGAACACTAGCTACTTACTTCCGTGGATTTCTAGCTAGTTCCTTCCATGGAAAAAGTACAAGGTCTTTCCATGAAACACTAAGTAGCTTCTTCCATGGAACACTAGTTAGTTTCATCAATGAATCACTAGCTAGTTCCTTCCATGGAAAACTAAGTAGTTATTTCCATGGAACACTACTACTTCCTTCCATGGAAGAACAAGTAGTTGCTTCCATGGAACACTAAATAGTTCCATCAATGGTACACTAGCTAGTTTCTTCCATGGAACACTAGCTAGTTCCTTCCATGGAACACTAAGCAGTTTCTTGATGGATCAATAAGTAGTTCCTTGCGTGTAAAACTAAGTAGTTTCTCCATGGAACAGTTTCTTGTTTTTTTCAAGGAACACTAAGTAATTTTTTCCATGAAACCCTAGCTAGTTCCTTCAATGAAACACTATCTAGTTCCTTTCATGGGCCACTGAGTATTTCCTTCCACGTAACACTAGATAGTTACTTCCATGGAACTCTAGCTAGTTCCTTCCATGGAAAACTAAGTAGTTCTTTCCATGTAACACTAAGTAGCTTCTTCCAAGAGACATTAGCTAGTTCCATCCATGAAACACTACCTAGTTCCTTCCATGGAACACTAGCTAACTTTTTCCATAGAACTCTAAGTAGTTTATTTCATGCTAAACTAAGTAGTTTTTGTTTTATTTTTTAATGGGAACTAGCTAATTCCTTCCATGGTACAAAAAGTAGTTTCTTTTATGGAATACTAAGTAATTTTATCCATGGTACACCAACTTGTTCCTTCCCTGGTACACTATCTAGAACCTTCCATGGAACTCAAAGTATTACCTTCTATGGAACACTAAGTAGTTCCTTCCATGAATCACTAAGTAGTTCCTTTCATGGAACACTAAGTAGATTATACCGTGGAACAGCAGCTAGTTTCTTCTATTGAATACCAGCTAGTTCTTTCCATGAAACACTAGATAGTTCTTTCCTTGGAACACTAGCTAATTTCTGCATTAGAACACTAGCTAGTTCATTCTATGAAACACTAGCTACTTTATTCCATGGAACATTAAGTAGTTCCTTCCACGTAACACTAAATAGATCCTCCATGGAACACTAAGTAGTTTCTTCTCTGGAACACTAGCTTGTTCCTTCCATGGAATGCAAGCTAGTTCTTTCCATAAAACAGTAGATAGTTCCTTCCATGGAACATTTAGTAGTTTCTTCCATGAAACACTAAGTAATAACTTTTGTGAAACACTAGCTAGTTCCACGCATGGAACACTGAGTAGTTCCTTCCATAGAACTCTAAGTAGTTCCTTCCAAAAAACAATAAGTAGTTTCTTCTCTGGAACACTTTCTACTTCCTTCCATGGAACATTATCTAGTTCCTTCCATGGAACACAAAATAGTTTTTTCCTTGGAACAGTAGGCAGTACCTTCCTTTTTAACACCAGCTAATTCCTTCCATGGAACACTAGCTAGTTCCTTCCATGGAACACTAGATAATTTCTGCCATGATTCACTAGCTAGTTCCTTCCATGGATAACTAGCTAATTTTTTTCCATATAAGTAGTTCCTTCCAAGGAACACTAGATTGTTTATTTCATGGATCACTAGCTAGTTCCTACATGGAGTACCAACTAGTTCCTTCCCTGGAACACTCGTTAGTATCTTCCATGGAACACTAGCTAGTTCCTTCCAGGGAACACTAACTACTTTCTTACATGGAACACTAACTAGTTCATTCCATGAAACACTAGCTAGTTTCTTCCATGGAACATTAGCTAGTTTTTTTCATAAAGCACTAATTAGTTTTTTTCCACTGAAAGTTAAGCAGTCCCCTTCATGGAACACTAGCTAGTTCTTTTTATAGTACACTAGCTAGTTCCCTCCATGAAACAGTAAGTAGTTCCTTCCATGAAAGTAAGCTAGATCCTTCCATGGAACACTAAGTAATCTTTGCCATAGAACATTAAGTAGTGCCTTCCATGGAACACTGAGAATTTCCTTACATGGAACACTAGCTAGTTCCAGCTCATTGCTTCTATCGAACACTAGCTACCTACTTTCTTGGAACTCTAGCTAGTACCTTCCATGGAAAACTTACAAGTTCTTTCCACGAAACACTAAGTAGCTTCTTCCATGGAACACTAGCAGGTTCCATCAATGTATCACTAGCTAGTTCCTTCCATGGAACACTAGCTAATTTTTTCCATAGAACTGTAAGTAGTTCCTTCCATGGAACACTAAGTATTTTTTTCCAAAGAACACTAGCGAGTTCCTTCTATGGAACATTAAGTAGTTCCTTCCATGGAACACTACGTAATTCCTTCCATGAAACTAGCTAGTTCCACGCATGGTATACTAAGTAGTTTCTTCCATGAAAAACTAAGTATTTCTTTCCATGGAACACTACTACTTCTTTCCACGGAAGACTAAGTAGTTCCTTCTATGGAAGACTAAGTAGTTTCTTCCATGGAACACTAAGTAGTTCCATCAATGGTACACTAGCTAGTTTCTTTCATGAAACAGTAGCTAGTTCCTTCCATAGAACACTGAGTAGTTCCTTATATGGAACACTAGCTAGTTCCTTCCATGGACCACTGAGTAGTTTCTTATATGGAACACTAGCTAGTTCTAACTAGTTCCTTCACTGCAACACTATCTAGTTACTTCCGTGGAACTTTAGCTAGTTCCTTGCATGGAAAACTAAGTAGTTTCTTCCAAGAAACAGTAGTTAGTTCCATCCATGGAACACTACCTAGTTCCTTCCAAGAAACACTAGGTAACTTTTTTCCATAGAACTCTCAGTAGTTTTTTTCATGCAAATCTAAGTAGATTTTTTTTTTTAATATAGAACAGTAGCTAGTTCCTTCCGTGGTTCACAAAGTAGATTCTTCCATGGAATACTAAGTGATTTTATCCATGGAACACTAACTTGTTCCTTCCATATTACACTAGCTACTACCTTCCATGGAACATTAAGTAGTTCGTTCCATGGAACACTAAGTAGTTTATACCATGGAACAGTAGCTAGATACTTCTATTGAACACTAGCTAGTTAATTCCATCAAACACTAGATAGTTCCTTTCTTGGAACACTAGCTAATTTCTTCCATGAAACATAACTAGTTTATTCCATGAATCATTAGCTACTTCCTTCCATGGCACTCTAAGTAGTTCCTTCCATGGAACACTAAGTAGTTCCACCATGGAAAATTAAGTAGTTTCTTCCCTGGAACACTAGCTTTTTGCTTCTATAAAACGCCAGCTAGTTCTTTGCATGAAACACTAGATAGTTCCTTCCATGGAACACTAGCTAGTTCCTTTTCTGAAACACGAGCTAGTTTTTCCCCCAGAATACTAACTACTTTCTTCTCTGGAACACTGAGTAGTTCCTTCCCTGGAACACTTGTTAGTTCCTCCTATTGAACTCTAGCTAGTTACTTCCATGAAACACTACGTAGTTCCATCGATGGAAAACTAAGTAGTTCCATCCATGGAAAACTAGCTAGATCCTTCCGTGGAACGCTAAGCAGTTTGTCCCAAGAACACTAGCTATTTCTATGTAGTTTCTTCAATGAACAATAAGTAGTTCCTTCCATGGATAACTAGCTAGATACGTACAATAGCTAGTTCCTTTCATGGGAAATTAAGTAGTTACACCCATGAAACCATAAGTAGTTTCCTTCATAAAAAAACTAGCTAGTTTCTTCCATGAAACACTATTTAGATCCTTGCATGGAACACTAACTAGTTTCTTCCATGAAACACTAACAAGTTCCTTCCATGGAAAACTAGTTATTTCCATACATGAAACACTACCAAGATCCTTTCATGGAACACTAAGTAGTTCCTTCCATTGAACAATTAGTATTCCCTTCCATGGAACACTAGCTAGTTCCTTCCATGGAACACTAGCTACTTCCTTCCATGTAACACTAAGTAGTTCTTTCCATATAAAACTAACTACTCTCTTCCAAGGAACACGAGCTAGTTTCTTCCATTGGACTCTAGCTATTTCCCTCCATGGAACAGTAAGTAATACCTTTTATGAAATATTATCTACATCCTTTTATTGAACACTAAGTAGTTTCTTCCATGGAACATTAACTACTTCCATCCATGGAAAACAAAGTAGTTTCTTCCATGGTACACTAGCTAGTTCATTCCATGGAATACTAAGTAGTTTCTTGAATGGAACACTAGCTAGATATTTCCATGGTACACTAGCTAGTCCTTCCGTGGAACACTACTTTTTTCTACCATGGAACACTAACTAGCTCCTTCCGTGAAACACTAGCTAGTTCCTTCCATGGAACACTAAGTGGTTTTTTTCATGCAATATTAAGTAGTTTCTTTTATGTAACATTAGCTATTTCCTTCCATGTTACACTAATAAGTTCCTTCTATGGAACACTAATTCGTTTTTTCCATGGGACATTAACTTTTTCTTTCCAAGAAACACTAGCTGGTTCCTTCCATGGAACACTAAGTAGTTTCTTCCATTAAACACTAGCTAGTTCTTTTCATGGAACAAAAGCTAGTTCCTTCCATGGAGTATTAGCTAGTTTCTTTCCTGGAACACTAAGTAATTCTTTCTTGGAAAACTAAGTATTTTCTTCACTGGAACACTAGCTCCTTCCTTCCAGGGAACACCAGCTAGTTCTTTCCATGAATCACTAGCTAGTTCCTTCCATGGAACACTAGCTAGTTCCTTCCATGGTACACTAGCTAGTCCCTTACATGGAACACTAGCTAGTTCCTTTCTTGGAACACTAAGAAATTTCTTCCTGGGAACACTAAGTAGTTCCTTCTAAGGAACACTAGCTAGTTTCTACCATGGAAAACTAGGTAGTTTCTTCCATAAAACACTAGCCAATTTCTTGCATGAAATACTAGCTAGATCCTTCCATGGGAACTAAGTAGTTCCTTCCATGGAACATTAAGTAGTATTTTCTATGGACCACCAGCTAGTTCTTTCCATGGAACACTAGCTAGTTCCTTCCATGGACCACTAGCTAGTTCCGTCCTTGAAAATCTTGATAGTTCCTTCCCTAGAACACTAGCTGTTTCTTTCCATGGAACACTAGCTAATTCGTTCTATGGAACACTAACTAGTGTCTGCCATAAAACACTAAGTAGATCTTCCATGCAACACTAACTAGTTTTTTCCATAAAACACTAGCTAGTTCCTTCCATAGAACACTAAGTAGTTCTTCCATGGAACACAAAGTAGTCCATTCCATAGAACACTAGCTAGTTCCTTCCATGAATACTATTTAGTTCCTTCCATGGAACACTAAGTAGATCCTTTCATGGACACTAAGTAATTCCTTCCATGAAACAATAACTGTTTTCTTCCATGGAACAGTAAGTAGTTTTTTCCATGGAAGATCAGCTAGTTTTTCAGGTGGAAAAAAAGTAGTTCTTTACGTGGAACACTAGCTAGTTTTTTTCATGAAATACTACCTAGTACCTTCCAAGGAACACTAGTTAGTTCCATCCATAGAACACCAGATAGTTCTGTCCATGGAACACTAAGTAGAATTTTCCATAAAATACTAACAGTTATTTCCATGGAAAAATAAGTAGTTCCTACCACAGGACACAAACTAGTTTATTTCATAAAACACTAGTTATATCCTAACATGGAACACTAGCTAGTTACTTCCATGGAACACTATGTAGTTCCTTTCATAAAACAATTACTAGTTCCTTCCATGGAACACTACCTAGTTTTTTTTTCCGGAAACACTACCTTGTTTCTTTCCTGGAACACTAGCTACTTCCTTCAATGTAACACTATCTAATTCCTTCCATGGAACACTAGCTAGTTTCTTCCATTTAACAATAACTAGTTCCTTCCATGGAATACTAAATATTTTCTTCCATGGAACACCAGCTAGATCCTCTCATGGAACACTAAGTACTTTTTTCCATGGAACACTACCTAGTTGCTTCCATGGAACACTAGCTAGTTCCTTCTATTGACCACTAGCTAGTTTCTTCCATGGAACACTAATTAGTTTTTTCCTTGGTATACTGGCTAGTTCATTCCATGGAATACTGGCTAGTTCCTTTCCTGAAACACTATCTAGTGCCTTCCCTGGAACACTAGCTAATACCTTCAATGGAACACTAAGTATTTCTTTCTATGGATCACTAGCTAGTTTCTTCCATGGAACACTAGATTGTTCCATCCATGGAACACTAAGTAATTCCATTTATAGAACACTATGTAGTTCCTTCCATGGAACACTAGCTAGTTTCTTCCATGATACACTACGTAGTTCCTTCCCAAGAACACTAGCTAGTAGCTTCCATGGAAAACTAGATAGTTCCTTCAATGGAACACTATGTTGTTACTTCCATGGAACTCATAGTAGGTCCTTCCATGGAACACTAAGTTGTACCATCTATGAAAAACTAGGAGGTCATTCCAGGAAACACTAAGCAGTTCTTTCCATGGAACACTAAGTAGTTTCTCCATGGATCACTGGCTTGTTTTTTCCATTAAACACTATGTAGTTCCTTTCATGAACACTAGCTAGTACCTTCCATGGAACACTAGTTAGTTTCTTCCATGGAACACTAAGTAGTTTCTTCCATGGAACAGTAAGTAGTTCCTTCCATGGAACACTAAATAATTCCTTCTATGAAACACTAGCTAGTTCCATCCTTGGATCAAAAAGTAGTTTTTTCCTGAAACACATAGTTGGTCCTTCCATGGAACACTAAGTACTTTCTTCCATGGAATCATAGCTAGTTCTCTTTATGGTACACTAGCTAGTTTTTTCCATGGAACACTAAGTATTTCCTTCCATGGAACACTAAGAGGTTCCTTTCATGGAACACTAGCTGGTTCCTTCCATGAAAGAATAGGTAGTTTCTTCCATGGAACCAAAGTAGGTTTTTTTTTTTATAGAACACTAGCTAGATCCTTCCATGGAACACTAGTTAGTTCCTTCCATAAAACAATAGGTAGTTCCTTCCTAGAAACACTAGCTAATTCCTACAATGGAACATTAGCTAGTTCTTCCATAGAACACTAAGCTTTTTCCATGAAACACTAAGTATTTTTTTTTTTTATGGAACACTAGCTAGATCCTTCCATGGAACACTTGTTACTTTTTTCCATGGAAAATTAAATAGTTACTTACAGGGAACACTAGCTAGATACTTCCATGGAACTCTAGCTAGTAACTTTCATGGAACATTGGCTAGATCAATCCATGAAATACTAAGGTGTTTTTTTCCAAAGAACACTAGCTACATCCTTCCATTGTACACTCAGTAGTTTCTTCATTGGAACTTTAAGTAGTTCTTTTCTTGGAACAATAATTTGTAACTTCAAGTAACACTAGCTAGTTTTTTCCATGGAACACTAAGTAGTATTTTCCATGAAACACTAAGTTGTTTCTTCTTTAGAACACTAAGTAGTTTCGTGGTACACTAGCTTGTTCCTTCCATGAAACACTATATATTGTCAACCACGGAACACTAAGTAGTTTCTTCCATGGAAAACTAGCTAGTTTCTTCCATGGAACAGTAGTTTGTTTCTTCCATGGAACACTAAGTAGTTTCTTCCATGGCACTCTAAGTCGTTTTTTTTTGTTTGTTTGTTTTTTAACACTAGCTAGATCCTTCTATGAAACACTACCTTGCTCCTTCCTTTAAACACTAACTAGTCCCTTCATTGGGACACTAACTACTTCCTTCCGTGGAACACTAGATAGTTTTTTTCAATGGAACCCCAGCTAATTCCTACCATGGAACAATAAGTTGTTCTTTCCATGGAACACAAACTGGATTCATCCAAGGAACACTAGCTAGTTACTTCCTTTGAACACTAAGTAGTTCCTTCCATGGAAGACTAACTAGTTTTATCCATGGAACACTAGCTAATTCCTTCCATGCAACACTAAGTAGATCCTTCCATTGAACATTAAGTACTTTCTTCCATGGAACACTATGTAGTTCTATCCATGGATCACTAGCTAGTTCCTTCCATGACACACTAGCAAGTTCGTTCAATTAAATACTAAGTAGTAGATTCCGTGGAACACTAACTAGTTCCTTCCAAAAAACATAAGCTCGTTTCTTTCATGGAACATTTACTAGTTCCATCCATGGAACACTAAGTAGTTACTTTTTTGGAACACTAGCTCGTTATTGCTAGTACCTTCCATTAATCACTATGTACTGTTTTCCATGGAACACTACCTAGATCCTTCCATGGAACAGTAGCTAGTTTTTTTCCAAGAAACACTCAGTATATTTCCTTATGGAACACTGGCTAGTTCCTTCCATGAAACACTAGCAAGTTCCTTCCATGGAACACTAACTAGTTTTTTTCCTGGAACACTAGCTAGTTCGTCTGGAACTAGGTAGTTCATTCCATGGAACACTAACTAGTTTCTTCTCTGGAACACTAAGTAGTTCCTTCCATGGAACACTAACTAGTTTCTTTCCTGGAACACTAGCTAGTTCCTCTGGAACTAGGAAGTTCATTCCATGGAACACTAACTAGTTTCTTCTCTGGAACACTAAGTAGTTTCTTCCCAGAAACACTAACTATTTCCTTTCCTAGAAAACTAGCTAGTTCATTCCACGGAACATTAAGTACTTACTTCAATAAAACCCTAAGTAGTTTCTTCCATGGAAAACTAGCTAGTTCCTTCCATGGAAAACTATATAATATCCTGCATGGAACTCTAACTATTTTCTTCCATGAAACACTAACTAGTTCCTTTCATTGAACACTAAGTAGTTTTTTTGTTTTGTTTTGTTTTTATTTTTTTATTTTTTTATTTTTCATTCATTAATTTTTGTTACAGATGATTCTCCTTTTTTCCCCCCACTGATTCCCCCCTCCTCCTTCCCTCCCTGCCCCTTTCCCAGATTGTTGTCCAGGTCCACCTTTCATGCATACATGCATATAAGCTCTGTGGTTCATCCCTCTCCCACCTCCCCACTCCTTAGGGGATTGTCCTCAAACTTTTATGTTCATTATATTCCACAAATAAGTGAGATCATATGAAATTTGTCTTTCTCTGTTTGGCTTGTTTCACTTAGGATGATACTTTCCAGGTCCCTCCATGTAGTCTCAAAGGATAAGAGATCTTTCTTTCTTACCATTGTGTAGTACTCCATTGTGTATATGTACCACAGCTTTTTGATCCGTTCGTCTACTGATGGGTACTTGGGCTGTTTCCAGATCTTAGCGATTGTAAATAGTGCTGCTACAAAGATGGGGGTACATATATTCTTTCTGATTGGTGTTTTATGCTTCGTAGGGTATATTCCTAGAAGTGGAATCACTGGGTCAAATGGGAGATCAATTTTTAATTTTTTGAGGTGACACCATATTGTTTTCCATAGTGGCTGCACCAGTCTGCATTCCCACCAACAGTGTACTAGAGTCCCCTTTTCTCCACACCCTCGCCAACACTTGTTGTTTGATATGTTGATGGCGGTCATTCTGACAGGTGTGAGGTGATACCTCATTGTTGTTTTGATTTGCATCTCTCTGATAATTAGTGATGATGAACATTTCTTCATATGTCTCTTAGCCATTTGTATGTCCTGTTTGGAGAGGTGTCTATTTAGTTCCTCTGCCCATTTTTTAATTGGATTCTTTGTCTTCCTTTTGTGGAGTTGTATGAGCACTCTATATGTATTGGAAATTAACCCCTTATCTGATATATCATTGGCAATTATGCTCTCCCATACAGTGGGTAGCCTTTCCGTTTTGATGATTGTATCTTTCGCTGTGCAGAAGCTTTTGAGTTTGATGTAGTCCCATATGTTCATTTGCTCCTTTGTTTCTATTGCCTTAGGTGATGTGTCAGTAAAAATTCTGCTGCGTATGATGTCTGAGATTTTGTTGCCCACAGTCTCCTCTAGGATTTTTATGGATTCATGAGTTACATTTAAGTCTTTTATCCATTTTGAGTTTATTTTGGTGTAGGGTGTAAGTTGATGGTCTAGTTTCATTTTTCGGCAAGTAGCTGTCCAATTTTTCCAGCACCATTTATTAAAGAGGCTGTCCTTACTCCACTGTATGCTCTTGCCACCTTTGTCAAATATTAATTGAGCATATTGCCTAGGGTCCATTTCTGGGTTCTCTATTCCGTTCCACTGGTCTATATACCTGTTCTTGTGCCAGTACCAGGCTGTTTTGATTATGGTGGCTTTGTAGTATAACCTGAAATCTGGTATTGTGATCCCTCCAACTATGTTTTTCCTTTTCAAGATTGCTGTGGCTATTCGAGGCCTTTTTTCGTTCCATATGAACTTTTGAAGTAATTGTTTTAATTCTGTGAAATATGCCGTTGGTATTTTGATGGGGATTGCGTTGAATCTATAGATTGCTTTGGGTAATATGGACATTTTAATGATGTTAATTCTCCCAATCCATGAAAAGGGTATGTGCTTCCACTTTTTTACATCTCGCTCTATTTCTTTTTTCAAAGACCTGTAGTTTTTTGCGAGTAGGTCCTTTATTTCTTTGGTTAAGTTTATTCCTAGGTATCTTAATTTTTTTGCCGCAATGGTAAATGGGATTGTTTGCTTAGTTTCTCTTTCTGTGAGTTCATCATTGGTGTATAAGAATGCCGTCGATTTCTTGACGTTAATTTTGTATCCTGCTACTTTGCCAAATTCATTTATTAAGTCTAGTAAGCTTTTGGTGGAGTCTTTGGGGTTTTCTATGTACAGTATCATGTCATCTGCAAATAATGACACTTTCACCTCCTCCATTCCAACTTGGATCCCTTTTATTTTTTCTTCATGTCTGATTGCTGTGGCTAAGACTTCCAGTACTATGTTAAATAGGAGTGGCGAAAGTGGGCATCCTTGCCTTGTTCCTGTTCTTAAGGGAAATGCTTTTAGTTTTTGCCCATTGAGAATGATGTTGGCTGTAGGTCTTTCATATATGGCCTTTATTGTGTCTAGGTATGATCCCTCAATTCCCACACTCCTGAGCGTTTTTCTCAGAAATGGATGCTGGATTTTGTCAAAGGCTTTTTCAGTATCTATTGATATGATCATGTGGTTTTTATTCTTCAATTTATTTATGTGGTGTATCACATTTATGGATTTGCGAATATTGTACCAGCCTTGCATCCCTGGGATGAATCCCACCTGGTCATGGTGGATAATTTTTCTGGTGTATTGCTGGATTCGATTTGCTAGTATTTTGTTCAGGATTTTGGCATCTATGTTCATCAGGGATATTGGCCTGTGGTTTTTCTTTTTCTGGTTTTGGAATTAGAATTATGCTGTCTTCATAAAACGAGTTTGGAAGTCTTCCTTCTTCTTGAATTTTTTGAAATAGTTTGAGGAGAATGGGTATTAGTTCTTCTTTGAATGTTTGATCAAACTCCCCCGTGAAGCCATCCGGGCCTGGGCTTTTGTTTGCTGGAAGAGTCTTGAAGAGGTGGGGTGTAGTTCAGTTTCTTCTGTTGTTATTGGTGTGTTCAAGTTTTCAATCTCTATCTGATCCAGTTTTGGGAGACTATGTGTTTCTAGAAATTTGTCCATTTTGCTTAGATTTGCGAATTTGTTGTCGTATAATTTTTCATAGTAGTTGTTAACGATCTTTTGTATTTCTGTGGGGTCAGTTGTTATCTTTCCCGTTTCATTTCTGATTTTGTGTATTTGGGTTCTCTCTCTTTGTTTCTTGGTGAGTCTAGCTAAGGGTCCATCAATCTTGTTTATCTTTTCGAAAAACCAGCTCTTTGTTTTATTGATCCTCTGGATTGTTTTTTGGTCTCTATGTCATTTATTTCTGCTCTGATCCTTCCTATTTCCTTTCTTCTACTTGCTCTGGGGTTTTCTTTTTGTTTACTCTCTAGTTGTTTAAGTTGTGAGGTTAGGTAGTCTATTAGAGATTTTTCTTCTTTTTTGAGGTAGGCCTGTAGTGCTATGAACTTCCCTCTCAAAACTGCTTTTGCTGCATCCCATAGATTTTGTATTGTTGTGTCCTCATTTTCATTGGCTTCCAGGAAGTTTTTGATTTCTTCCTTGATTTCCTCGGTGACCCATTCATTGTTTAATAACATTCTATTTAGCTTCCATGTGTTAAAATGTCTTTGTATGTTCTTCTTGCAATTGATTTCTAGTTTCATACCATTGTGGTCTGAGAAGATGCTTGTTATAATTTCAATCTTCTTGAACTTGTAGAGACTTAGTTTGTGCTCTAACATGTGGTCTGTCTTTGAGAATGTTCCATGCGCACTTGAGAAGAATGTGAATTCTGTAATTTTGGGGTGTAGTTCTCTGTAGATATCTATTAAATCCATTTGGTCTAGTGCTTCATTTATAGTCTCTGTTTCCTTGCTAATTTTTTTTCTAGAGGATCTATCCAGTGATGTGAGCGGGGTGTTGAAGTCCCCTGCTATGATTGTATTGCTATCAATTTCTCCTTTGAAGTCCTCCAATAGTTTTTTAATATATTTTGGTGCTCCTGTATTGGGTGCATATATGTTTATCAAGGTTATATCTTCCTGTTGGATAGATCCTTTCAATATTATGTAGTGGACTTCTTTGTCTCTACTTATGGCCTTCAATCTGAAGTCTTTTTTATCAGATATAAGTATTGCTACCCCAGCTTTTTTTTCTTTTCTATTTGCTTGAAAGATTTTTTCCATCCCTTCACTTTCAATCTATGTGAGTCTTTTGTTGTGAGGTGGGTCTCTTGTAAACAGCATATAGACGAGTCTTGCTTTCTTATCCAATCAGCTACTCTGTGTCTTTTTATGGGAGCATTCAGTCCATTTACATTTAAGGTGGTTATTGATATGTACTTATTTATTGCCATTTTTATTTAGTGTGGTTCTATTTTCCTTCCCATTTCTCCTGGTAATTACAGCAGTCCTTTTAACATTTTTTGCAGTGCTGGTTTGGTGCTAATGTATTCCCTTAGCCTTTTTTTGTCTGGGAAGCACTTTATTTGATCTTCTATTTTGAATGATAGCCTTGCTGGGTAGAGTAGTCTTGGATTCAGATCCTTGTTTTTCATGACCTTGATTACTTCATGCCAGTCCCTTCGAGCCTGTAATGTTTCTTGTGAAAAGTCAGCTGAGAGCCTTATGGGGGTCCTTTGTAGGTAACCTGTTGCTTATCTCTTGCTGCTTTTAGGATTCTCTCTTTGTCTTTAATTTTTGGCAATTTGATTACTATGTGTCTTGGTGTGGGCCTGTTTGGGTTCTTCTTACTTGGGGCTCTCTGAGCTTCTTGAACTTGAATGCCTTCTTCCTTCACCAAATTAGGGAAGTTTTCTGTCACTATTTCTTTGAATATATTCTCTAGCCCTTGCTTACTTTCTTCTTCTTCAGGGACTCCTATGATACGAATATTATTACGTTTCCAGTTGTCCCACAATTCTCTTAAGCTCTCTTCCTGCTTTTTAATCTTTTTTTTCCTTTGGTTTTCTGATTGGTTGATTTCTTCTAGCCTGTCTTCTAATTCACTGATCCGGTCCTCAGCTTCCCCTACTCTGCTTTTTAGACCTTCCAGTGTGTTTTTCATTTCTGATATGTCATTCTTCATTTCTTCCTGTTGGTTTTTCATTTCCAGATGGTTTATTTTCAACATTTCTATATCTTTACTCATGTTGCTCATGTCCTTACACATGCTGTTGAGCTTCCGCAACATCATGGCTCTAAATTCTAGTTCTGTTAACTTGCTTAACTGCACCTCATTTATTTCATCTTCTGTAGAGGTCTCTTGATCTTTCATTTGGCTTTTGTTTCTGTTTCTCACCATTTTGGTTATCACAGTGGGCTTTGGTGTCTGCCAAGTTTTCCCAGTGGGTGTTGTTGTTCTGCTGTTTGTGGCTCCCTCTTCTGGGTTTAGATGCACCAGGGAGGACCCACTTTAATCCCGCCAAGTCCCCTGTTCACCGTGATTCTCTGTGGCTCCAGCCGAGAGCGTAGAAGGCTACAGAGTTACCAGGGCCCATGCAGGGTGGCAAGGAAGGTGGTGGGAATAATATCCTGCTGAATTCCCTGGTCCCGCCTAGTTCCCTGGTCCCACCGAGTTCCCTGGTCCAGCTGAGTTCCCTGGGGGCCGCGAGTCTGTGCCGCTTCAGCGGAGAGTTTAGCCGGCTACAGAGTTTCCAGGGCCGTGCACGGTGGAAAGGGAGATGGTAGGATTAACTTCCCACCGAGTTCCCCAGTCCCACCGAGTTTCCTGGGGGCTGCAAGTCTGTGCGGCTTCAGCGGAGAGTTGAGCCGGCTACAGAGTTTCCAGGGCCGAGCACGGTGGGAAGGGAGACGGTAGAATTAACTTCCCACCGAGTTCCCTGGTCCAGCTGAGTTCCCTGGGGGCCACGAGTCTGTGCGGCTTCAGCAGAGAGTTTAGCCGACTACAGAGTTCCCAGGGCCGTGCACGGTGGGAAGGGAGATGGTAGGATTAACTCCCCGCCCAGTTCCCTGGCCCCTGCCAAGGCCGCTGTGGACCCTGGGCTCTCGGTCCCCTCTCCCGTCCTCGCAAGCCTACCAGGACTGAGTGGGTGTTTCTGGTTAAGTGATCCTCCAAGATGTCTTTCGGCTGCCCTTTCCTGATGGTTTGCCTTTATTTTCGTTGTAAATCCAGTTTGGTCTTGGGAGATGGTCTGGGTCGCTCCATTCACTTCGCTGCCATTTTTTCTGATCCTAAAGTTCTTTTTCTTCAACACTAAGTAGTTTTTTCCATTGAACACTAAGTAGTCCTTTCCATGGTACAGTAGCTAGTTTCTTCCATGGAACACTAAGTAGTATCTTCCATGGAACACTTAGTAGTGTCTTAGATGGAACACTAAGTAGTTCCTTCCATGGAACACTAAGTACTTCCATCCATTGAACACTAGCTAGTTCCACGAATGAAACACAGTAGTTTCTACAATGGAACACTAAGTAGTTACTTCCTTGGAATAATAAGTAGTTTCTTCCCTGGAACACTAGCTAGTTTCTTCCAAGGAACACTAGCTAGTTCCTTCCATGGAACACTAGCTAGTTCCTTCCATTGGAAAATTAGATAGTTTCCTCCATCATTCACTAGCTAGTTCCTTCCATGGAATACTAGCTAGTTCCTTCCCTGGAACACTAACCAGTTCCTTTACTTGACCACTAGCTTGTTCCTTCCATGGAACATTAAGTAGTTGCTTCCATGAAACCCTAAGTAGATTCTTCCATGGAAATCTAGCTAGTTACTTTCATGGAACACCAGCTAGATACTTCCATGGAACACTAGATTGTTTTTTCCATGTAACACTGGCTATTTCCTACCAAGGAACACTAACTAGCTCCTTCCATGAAACACTAGCTAGTTCCTTCTATGGAACACTAGCTTGTTCCTTCCATGGAACACTAACTAGTTTTTTCCTTGAAACACTAAAAAGTTCCTTCCATGGAGCATTAGCTAGATCCTTCCATGAAAAACTAGCTAGTTCGATCTATGGACCATTAAGAAGATTCTTCCATGGAGCACTAAGTAGTTTCTTCTATGGACCTCCAGACAGTTTCTTCATTGAAGCAGTAATTTTTACTGCCAAGGAACACTAAGTAGTTTGTTTCCATGGAACATTCAGTAGTTTTCTTTATGGATCACTAGCTGGATCCTCCCTTGGAACACTAGTAAGTTTCTTACATGGAACACTAAGTTGTTTCTTCCATGAAACACTAGCTAGATACTTCCATGGAACACTAGCTAGTTCATTTCATGGATCACAAGCTAGTTCCTTCCATGGAACAGTAACTAATTTCTTCATGGAACACGATGTAGTTTCTTACAAGGAACACTAATTAGTTCCTTCCAAGAAACACTAGTTAGTTCCTTGGATGGAACATTAAGTAGATCTTTCCATAGTACACAAAAAGGTTCTTCCATGGAACACTAAGTAGTTTTTTCCCTAGAACACTCGCTATTTCCTTCCATTGAACACTAACTAGTTTATTCCATGCAACTCTAGCGGGTTTCATCCATGAAGCACTAGCTATTTCCTTTCTTGGTACAAAAAGTAGATCCTTCCATGGAACAGTAAGTCGTTTCTTCCATGAAAAACTAGCCAGTTCCTTCCACAAAGAAATAGCTAATTCTTTCCATTGAACACTAAGCATTTTCTTCCTTGAAACACTAGCTAGTTCCAACCATAGGAAACTAACTGGTTCCTTCCATGGCACCCTAGCTAGTTCCTTCTATGGGACAATAGCTAGTTCCTTCCATGGGACAATAGCTAGTTTCTACCATGGGACACTAGGTAATTCCTTCCATGAAACACTAGGTAGTTTCTTCCATGGGACACTAGATAGTTCCTTCCATGGGACAATAGCTAGTTCCTACCATGACACACTAGCTAGTATCATTCATGTGACCCTAGCTAGTTCCTTCCATGGGATACTAGCTGGTTCCTTCCATGGAATACTAGCTAGTTCCTCCATGGAACACTAGCTGACTCCTTTCATGGAACATTCAATAGTTTCTTCCATGGAACACTAGATTTTTTCTTCCATGGAACACTAGCTGATTACTCCCATGGAACACTAGCTAGTTCCTTCCATGGAACACTCAGTAGTTCCTTCTATAGACCACTAAGTACTTTCTTCTATGGAAAACCAGACAGTTCCTTCCATGGAACACTAAGTAGTTACTTCCACGTAACACAGGGTAGTTCCTTCCATGGAACACTAAGTGGTTTCTTCCATGGAACACTACATGGTTCCTTACATAAAACACTACGTAGTTCTTTCCATGGAACACTAGTTAAGTCCTTCCATGAAACACAAAGTAGTTCCTTCAGTGGAACACTACTTTGTTTCTTTCATAGAACACTAAGTAGATCCTTCAATTAAACAGTAGATAGTTCCTTCAATGGAACACCAAGTAGTTCCTTCCAACAACCACTAGCTAGTTTTTTTCCATGGAACATTACCTAATTACTTTCATGAAACACTAAGTATTTCCTTCCATGGAACACTAAGAAGTTCATTCCATGTAACACTAGCTAGTGCTTTTCATGGACCACTAATTAGTTTCTTCCTTGGAACACTAAGTAGTATCTTGAATAGGACACTAGCTATTTTCTTCCAATGAACACAAGCTAATTTGTTCCATGGAACACTAAGAAGTTCCTTTCAAAAACCACTAAGTATTTTCTTCCATGGAACACTAGCTAGTTATTTCCATGGAACACTAGCTCAGTATTTTTGTGGAACAACAACTAGTCCTTTTCATGGAACACTAGCCAGTTCCTTCCATGGAACATAAACTAGTTTCATCCATGGAACAGTAACTAATTTGTTCCATGAATCACTAGCTAGTTTCTTCCACAAAACACTAGCCAGTTCCTTCAATGGAACACTAGCTAGTACCTTTATGAAACACTATGTAGTTTCTTCCATTGAACTCTGGCTGGTTCCTTCCATGGACCACTATCGAGTTCCTTATATAGACACCTGCTGTTTCTTTCCATGGAACACTAAGTAGTTTTTTAAAAAAAATACTAAGTAGTTTCTTCCATGGAAGGCTAGTTATTTCCTTCCATGAAACACTAGATGGTTCCTTCCCTGGGACACTATGTAGTTTCTTTCATGGAGCACTAAGTACATCCGTCCATGGAACACGAAGTATTTTTTTCCTTAGAACACTAGCTAGGTTTTTCCATGGAACACTAGCTACTTCTTTCCATGGAACACTAGTTATTTACTTAAATGGAACACTATCTACGTCCTTCCGTGGAACACTACCTAGTTCCTTCCTTTGAACACTAGCTGCCTCCTTCTATAAAATGCTAGCTAGTCCCTTCCATAGAACACCAAGTATTTTCTTTCCTGGAACACTAGCTAGTTCTTCCATGGAACACTAGGTAGTCCCTTCTGTTCAAGACTAAGTAGTTCCTTCATGGAACTCTAGGTAGTTTCCCTCATGGAATACTGAGTAGTTACTTCCATGGAACACTAAGTAGTTCCTTCCATGAAACACTACATACCTGCTTCCATGGAACTCTAGTTAGGTCCTTCCATGGGACATTAAATTTTTCTTCCATGGATTACTTAGTAGTTTCTTCCATGAAACACTAGTTAATTCCTTCCATAGAACACTAGCTAGTGTTTTCCAGAGAACACTAGCTAGTTTCTTCCAAAGTACACAAAGTAGTTTCTTCCATGGACCACTAGCTAGGTCTTTCCATGGAACACTGAGTATTTTTTTCCATGGAACACTAACTAGTTTCTTTCATGAAACACTAGCTAGGTTCTTCCATGGAACATGGAGAGAACTACTGTGTTACATGGAAGAAACTACTTAGTTTTACATAGAAGGAACTAGCTAGTGTTCCATAGATAAAAATAGCTAGTATTCCATGGAGGGACCTACTTAGTGTTCCAGGGAGGGAATTACTTAGTGTTCCATGGAAGAAACTACTTACTATTTTAAGGAAGGAAGTAGCTAGTGTTCCATGGAAGGAGTTCTTTAGTGGTCCATGGAAGGAACTTGCTAGTGTTTCATGGAAGGACCTAGCTAGAGTTCCATGGAAAAAACTAGGTAGTGTTCCATGGAAGGAAGTAGCTAATGGTCCATGGAAGGAACTACTTAGTGTCTCATGGAAGGAACTATCTTGTGTTCCATTGAAGAAAGTAGCTAGTGTTCCATGGAAAAAACTAGCTAGTGTTCCATGGAAGCAACCAGCTGGTGTTTCATAGAAAAGACTATGTTGTGTTCCACAGATAAAATACTTAGTGTTCCAAGGAGGAAACTAGCTAGTGTTCCATGAAAAAGTAACTTGTGTTCCATGTAAGGAAAGACTTAGTGTCCCATGAAATGAACTAACTTGTGTTCCATGCAATAAACTAGCTTGTGTTCCATGGAAGAAACTATTTAGTGTTCCATGAAAGGAATTACTTAGGGTCTATAGAAGGAACTAGCTAGAATTCCATGGAAGAAACCACTTACTGTTCCATGTAAGAAATTACTTAGTGTTCCATGGAAGGAACTAGCTATTGTTCAATGGAAGGAACTAGCTAGTGTTCCATGGAAGAAACTGCTTAGTCTTCCATGGATAAATCAAGCTAGTGTTCTATGGAAGAACTACTTAGTGTTCCATGGATGGAACTCCTTAATGTTCCATGGAAGCGACTACTTTGTGTTCCATGGAAGGAACTAGTTAGTGCTCCTTGGAAAGAACTAGATGGTGTTCCATGGGAGGAACTACTTAGTGTTCCATGGAAGAAACTAGTTACTGCTCCATGAAAGGAACTAGTTAGTGTTTCATGAAGAAACTAGCTTGTGTTCCATGGAAGAAACTAGCTTGTGTTCCATGGAAGAAACTAGCTAGTGTTCCATGGAATAAAGTAGCTAGTGTTCCATGAAAGGAACTAGATTGTGATCCATGGAGGGAACTAGCTAGTGTTCTATGGAAAGAACAATTTAGTGTTTCATGGAAGGAAGTACTTAGTGTTCCGTGAAAGGAAACAGCTAGTTTTTCATAAAAGAAACCAGTTAGTTTTTCATGGAAGGAACCATCTAGTTAGCCGTGGGAGGAACTACTTAGTGTTACATGGAAGGAACAACATAGAGTTCCATTTAAGGAACTAATTAGTTTTCCATGGAAGAATCTACTTAGTGCTCCATGGAAGAAAATACTTAGTGTTTTATGGAAGGAACTAGCTAGTGACCCATGAAAGGAACTAGATAGTGTTCCATGGAAGGAAATACTTAGTGTTTCATGGAAGGAACTACTTAGTGTTCCATGGAAGGAACTACTTAGTTATCAATGGAAGGAACTAGATAGTGTTCCATGGAAGGAACTACTTAGTGTTCCATCGAAAGAACTACTTAGTGTTCCATGGAAGAAATTTCTTAGTGTTTAGCGGAGGAAAATCGCTACTGTTCCATGAAAGGAACTATGTAGTGTTTCATGGAAGGAACTAGCTAGTCTTCTATGGATAAAGCTATTTAGTGTCCCATTGTAGGAACTATATGGTGTTCCATCAAATGAACTAGCTAGTGTTCCATGGAAGTATCTAGCTAGTGTTCCATGGAAGAAACAACTTAGTGTTCCGTGGAAGAAACTTACTAGTGTTCCAAGGGAGGTTCCAGCTAGTGATCCATAAAAAAAAAACTACTGAGTGTTCCATGGAAACAAACTACTTAGTGTTCCATGGCAGTAAAAAGCTACTGGTCCAATGAAGAAACTGTCCAGTGGTCAGTAGAAGAAACTACTTAGTGCTCCATGGAAGAATCTACTTAGTGGTCCATAGGTGAAACTAGCTAGTGTTCCATGGAAGGAACTATCTATTGTTTCCTGGAAAGATCTAGCTAATGTTCCATGGAAGGAACTCTTTTGTGTTCCATGGAAGGAACTACTTAGTGTTCCATCTAAGACACTACTTAGTGTTCCATAGAAGAAACTACTTAGTGTTCCATGGAAGAAACTAGCTAATGTACCATGGAAAGGACTAGTTAGTGTTCAATGGAAAAAAGTACTTAGTGTTCCATGAAAGGAACTAGTTAGTGTTACATGGAAGAAACTAGTTAGAGTTCCATGCAAGATATTATATAGTTTTCCATGGAAGGAACTAGCTAGTTTTCCATGGAAGAAACTACTTAGGGTTTCATTGAAGTAAGTACTTAATGTTCCGTGGAAGGAACTAGCTAGTTTTCTAGGAAAGGAAATAGTTAGAGTTTCTGGTAAGAAACTACTTAGTATTCCAGAGAAGAAACTACCTAGTTCCAGGGGAAAATCTAGCTAGTGTTCCAAGACAGATACTAGTTAGTGTTCCATGGAAGGAACTAGCTAGTGTTCCATGGAAGGAACTAGCTAGTGTTCCATGAAAGGAACAAGTTAGTGTTCCATTAAAGAAGGAAGTACTTAGCTTTTCATGGAAATAACTACTTAGTGTTTCATGAAAAAAATTTGCTAGTGTTCCATGGAAAAAACTACGTAGTGTTGCATGTAAGGAATTATTTAGTGTTCCAGGGAAGAAACTACTTAGTTTTCTAGAAAAGGAACTAGTTAGTGTTTCAGGGAAAGAAATAGCTAGTATTCCACAGAATTAACTAGCCAGTATCCATGGAAGGAACATGCTAGTGTTCCATGGAGTGAACTAGCTAGTGTTTAATGGAAGGAACTGGCTAGTGTTCCAAGAAGGAACTAGCTAGGTATCCATGGAAGTAACTATTTAAAGTTTCATGAAAGGAACTAGTGTTTTATGGAAGGAAATAGCCAGTGTTCCATAAGAAAAAATACTGAGTGTTCCATGTAAAAAAACTAGCTACTGTTTCATGGAAGGAACTAGCTAGTGTTCCATGGAAAAAACTACATAGTGTTTAATGGAAGGTACTAGGTAGAACAGGCTAGTGTTCCATAAAAGGAACTACTTAGTGTTCCATGGATGGAACTACTTAGTGTTCCATGACAAGAACTAGCTTGTGTTCCTTGGAAGGTAGTAGTTAGTGTTCCATGGAAAGTATTACTTAGTATTAAATTGAAGGAACTTGCTAGTGTTTCATGGAAGGAACTAGCTAGTGATCCATGGATGGAACTACATAGTGTTCCATGGAAGAATGTACTTAATGTTCAATGGAAGGATCTACTTAGTGTTGCATGGAAAGAACTAGCTAGTGTTCCAAGGATAAAACTAGTTAGTGTTCCATGGTTGAAACTACATAGTGTTCCATAGCAGGAACTATTTAGTGTTCCATGGAAAAAATACATAGTGTTCCATGGAGAGAACTAGCTAGTGTTCCATGGAAGGAACTACTTAGTGTTCCATGGAAGGAACTACTTAGTGTTCCATGGAAAGAACTACTTAGTGTTCAATGGAAGGAAGTAGCTAGTGTTCCTTGGAATAAACCAGTTAGTGTTCCATGGAAAGAACTACTTAGTGTTTCATGGAGGGAATTAGCTGGTGTTCCATAGAAAAAACTATCTAGTGTTCCATGGAAGGAACTAGTTAGTGTTCCAATGAAGAAACTAGTTAGTGTTTCAAGGAAGGAGCAAGGTAGTGTTCCATAGAAGGATCTAGCTAGTGTTCCATAAAAAAACTACATAGTGTGCCATGGAAGAAACTACTTAGTGTTCCATGGAAAAAACAAACTACAGTTCCATGGAAGAAACTAGCAGTTTTCCATGGAAGAAACTACTTAGTGTTCCAAGGTTGAAACTATATAGTGTTTCATGGAAGTAACAAGCTAGTGTACCATAGAAAAAAATATCTAGTGTTCCAGGGAAGAATCAACTTAGTGTTTCAAGGAAAAAACTACTTAGTGTTCTATGATAGGAACTAACTAGTGTTCCATGGAAGGTACAAATTATTGTTCCAAGAAAGGAACTACTTAGCGTTCCAATGAAGAAACTACTGAGTGTACCATGGAAGGATCTAGCTAGTGTTTTTTGGAAAAAAAACTCCTTAGTATTCCATGGATTGATCTAGCCAGTGTTCCATGGAACGTACTAGTTAAAGTTCCATGGAAGTATCTAACTAGTGTTCCATGGAAGTAACTACTTAGTATTCCATGGAAAAAAAGTAACAAGTGTTCCATGGAAGGATCCAGCTAGTGTTCCATAAAAAAAAATACTTAGTGTTTCATGGAAGAAGCTACTTAGTGTTCCATGGAAGAACAAGCTACTGTTCCATTGTAGGAACTAGTTAGTGTTCCTTGGAAGGAACTACCTAGTGTTTTATGGAAAGAACTAGCTCGTGTTCCATGGAAGGAACTAATTCGTGTTCCTTGAAAGTAATTAGTTAGTGTTCCATGCAAGAAACTATAAAGTCTTCCATGGAAGGAAAAAGCAAGTTTTCCATGGAAGAAACTACTTAGGTTTTCATGAAAGTAAATACTTAATGTTCCATGGAAGGACGTATTTAGTGTTCCGGGAAAGTTACTAGTTAGTGTTCCCAGGAATGAACTACTTAGTGTTCCAGAGAAGAAACTTGTTAGTGTTCCAGAATAAAAGGAACTATTTCATGTTCCATGGAAAAACTACCAAGTTTTCCATGGAACGACCTAGCTTGTGTTCCATGGAAGGATCTACTTAGTGTTCCATGCAAGTAACTACTTAGTGTTTCATGTAAGGAACTAGCTACTTCCTTCCAGAGAACACTAAGTAGGTGTTCCCATTGAACACTAAGTAGTTTCTTCTATGGAACACTAGCTAGTTCCGCCCATGAATTGCTAGCTAGTTCCTTCCATGGAACACTAACTAGTTTTTTCCATGGAACAATAGCAATTACATTCCAAGGAACACTAAGTAGTGTCTTCAATAGAACACTAGCTAGTTCATTCGATGGAACACTAAGTAGTTTCATCTATGGAAAACCATCTAGTTTCATCTATGGAAAACCATCTAGTTTCTACCATGGAACATCAGCTAGTTCCTTCCATGGAACACTAATTACTTCAATGGAAAACTAGCTAGTTCCTTCCATGGAACACTAGCTAGTTCCTTCCATGGAACTCTAAGTAGTTCCTTCCATGGAACACTAGCTAGATCATTCAATGGAACAATAGTTAGTTTCTTCCATGAAACACTAACTAGTTCCCTCCATGGAACAGTAATTAGTTTATACCTTGGAATACTAGCTAGTTCCTCCCATAGAACACTAAGTAGTTTCTGTCAAAAAACACTAAGTATTTCCTTCCGTGGAACACAAACTTATATTTTACATGGAACACTAGCTAGTTCCTTCCATGGAACATTAAATAGTTCCCTTTATGGAACACTATGTAGTTTTCTACATGGAACTCTAAGTAGTTCCCTACATTAAACACTAGCTAGTTTATTCCTTGGTACACTAGATAGTTCCTTCCATGGAACACTAAGTTGTTACTTCCATGGAACACTTAGTAGGTCCTCCCATGGAAAACTAAATTGTACCTTCCATGAAACACTAGCGAGTTTTTTCCATGGAACACGAGCTAGTTCCTTTTATGGAACGCCACGTAGTTCCTTCCATGGAACACTAAGTATTTCCTTCCATGTAACACTAGGTAGTTCCTTCTATGGAACAGTAGATACTTCCTTCCACAGGACACTAAGAAGTCCATCCATGGAACTCTATGTAGTTCCTTCCATGGAACACTAGTTAGTTACATCCATGGGACACAAAGTAGTTCTTTCCATGAAACACTAGCTGGGTTCTTCCATTAAACACTAGCGAGTTCCTTCCAGAAAACATTAAGTAGTTCCTTCCTTAAACACTAAGTAGTACTTTCCATAGGACACAAACTAGTTCCTTGCATGGAACACAAACTAGTTCCTTGCATGGAACACTACCTACTTCTTTCTTGGAACACTAGCTAGTTCCATCCATGGAACACTAAAGATTTCCTTCCATGGATCACTAGCTAGTTTCTTCCATAAAACAGTAAGAAGTTTCTTCCATGGAACACAAAGTAGTTCCCTCCATGGAACAATAAGTAGGTCTCTCCTTTAAACACCAGCTATTTTTTTTTCATAAAACACTAGCTAGTTCATTTAATGGAGCACTAAGCACTTCTATCCATGTAACACTGTAGTTTTCTCCATGGAACACTTAGTAGTTATTTCCATGTACACTAGCAGGTTCCTTCCATGGATCACTAGCTGGATTATTCCACGGAATACTAAGCACTTCCTCCTATGGAACATTAAGTAGTTCCATCCATGGAACTCTAGGTTTTTCATTCAATGGAACACTAATTAGTTTCTTCCATGAAACACTAAGTAATTCCTTGCATGGAACACTAGGTAGTTTCTTCCATGGAACACGAAGTAGTTCCTTGCATGGAACAGTAGCTAGTTTCTTCCATGGAAAAGAAGTAGTTCCTTACATGAAACAATAAGTAGTTACTTGCATGGAACACTAGCTAGATCCTTCCATGGAACACCAGCTAGGTCGTTCCATGGAAAACTAGGTATTTTTTTCATGGAACATGAAGTAGTTTCTTGCATGAAACAGTAGCTAGTTTCTTCTATGGAACACAAGCTAGTTCCTTGCATGGAACACTAGCTAGTTGTATCCATGGAACACTAAGGAGTTCCTTCCATGGAACACTAGCTAGGTTCTTCCATGAAACACTAAGTAGTTCCTTCCATGGAACACTACTTTTTTCCATGGACCACTAAGTAGTTCCTTGCATGGAACAGTAGCTAGTTTCTTCCATGGAACACAAGCTAGTTCCTTGCATGGAACAATAGCTAGATTCTTCTATGGAACACAAGCTAGTTTCATACATGGAGCACTAGCTATTGCTTCCATGGAACACTAAGGAGTTCCTTCCATGGAACACTAGCTAGGTCCTTTCATTAAAGACTAAGAAATTTCTTTCATGGAACACAAGCTATTTCCTTCAATGGAAAACTCAGTCTTTCTTTCCATGGAACACTAGTTAGTTCCTTCCATGGAACACTATCTAGTTCCTTTCATGGAACATAAGTAGGTTCATCTATGGAACACAAGGTAGTTACTTTTATTGAACACCAGCTAGTTCCTTCCATAAAACACTAGCTATTCCTTCCAAAAAACAAAAAATAGTTCCTTCCATTGAACACTAGTTACTTCCTTCCATGGAACACTAGCTAGTTTTTTCCATGATACTCTAAGTAGTTTCTTCCATGGAACACTAAGTAGTTTCTGCAATTGAACACTAACTAGTTACTTCCATGTTAGACTAGCTACTTTTTTCATGAAACACTAACTAGTTTCTTCCATGGAGCAGTAATTAGTTTCTTCCTTTTAACACGAAAAAGTTCCTTTCATGGAACACTCTCTAGTTTCTTTCATGGAACACAAGCTAGTTTTTCCATGGAACGCTGCATAGTTCCTTGCATAGGACACCAGCTAGTTTCTTGTATGGAACAATAACTTGTTTCCTCCATGGAACACTAGCTAGTTCCTTTCATGGACACTAGCTAGATCTTTCCATGGGACACTGCCTACTTCCTTCCATGGAACAGTAAATAGTTTCTTCCATGGAACACTAAGTAGTTTCTTCCATGGAAGAGTAACGAGTTCCTCCCTTGTAACACTATGTAGTTCTTTCCATGGAACACCAGCTAGATTCTTCCATGCAACACTACCTAGTTCTTTCCATGGGACACTACCTAGTTCCTTCCATGGAATAGTAAGTAGTTCTTTCCATGGTACACTAAATCATTTCTTCCATGGAACACTAGCTCGTTCCTTCCATGAAATACTAATTAGGTCCTTTCATGGAACGCTAGCTAGTTCCTTTCATGGAACACTAACTGTTTTTTCCCATGGAATACTAGGTAGATTTCTGCATGGAACACCAGCTAGTTTTTTTCATGGAATACTAGCTAGTACCTACCATGGAGCACTAAATTGTTCCTTCCATGGAACACTAGCTTGTACCTTCCATGGAACATTAGCTAGTTATTTTATGGAATGCTAACTATTTTTCTATGGAATAGTTTGCAGTTTCTTCCATGGCACACTAGGCAGTTCCTTCCATGGAACACTAAGTAGTTCCTTCTATGGAACACTAGCTAGTTCCTGCCATGGAACTCTAACTAGTTCCTTCTCTGGAACACTAAGTATTTCGTTCCCTGGAACACTAACTAGTTCCTTTCCTGGAACACTATCTAGATCCTTCCATGGAACATTATGTAGTTACTTCCATGAAACCAAAAGTAGTTTCTTCCATGGAAAACAAGCTAGTTTTTTCCATGGAACACTTTTTGTTTTTTAAATAGAACACCAACTAGTTTTATCCATGGAACACTAACAACTTCTCCATGGAACACTAGATTGTTTATTCAATGCAACACTAGCTAGTTCCTTTTATGGAACACTAAGTAATTCCTTCCATTGAACACTAAGTAGTCTCTTCCATAAAACACTAGATAGTTTCTTCCATAAAACAGTAAGTAGTTCCTTACATGGAACACCAGCTAGATTCTTCCATGAAACACTAAGTAGTTTGTTTCATAAAACACTAGCTAGTTCTAGCTAGTTCCTTCATGGAACACTAACTAAATCCTTCCATGTAACACTAAGCAGTTCCTCTCATGGAACATTATTTAGTTCCTTTCTTGGAACACGAGCTAGTTTTTTCCATGGAACACTATATAGTTCCTCGCATGGAAACTTAATTAGTTTCTTCCATGGATAACTAACGAGTTTCTTCCATGGAACACTACTTAGTTTCGTTCTTGGAACATTACTAGTTCTTTCAATGGAACACGAATTAGTTTCTTCCATGGAACACCAAGTACTTTTTACCATGGAACAGTAATTTCTTCCTTCCATGGAACAGTAACTTGTTCCTTTTATGGAACACTAGCTAGTTCCTTCCAAGGAAAATTATTTCTTTCCATGAAAAACTAAGTAGTCCCTTCCATGAAACACAAGCTAGTTTTTTCCATGGAATCTAGGTAGTTCTTTCCATGGCACACTAGCTTATTTTTTCGATGGAACTCTATGTAATTCATTTCATGGAACACTAAGTAGTTCCTTCCATGGAACACTAAATAAATTCTTCCATGAAACACTATGTAGTTTCTTCTATGAAACACCAGGGAATTGCTTCCATGGAACACAAACTAGTTTCTTCCATGGGACACTAATTAATTCCTTCCATAAAAGAAGGGTAGTTCCATCCATGGACTACTAAGTAGTTTTTCCAGGAAACACTAAGTAGATACTTCCATTGACAGTAGCTTGCTCCTTCTATGGAACACTAAGTAGTTTCTTCCATGAAACACTAAGAGGGTTTTTTTTTTTTTTTTATGGAACACTAGCTAGATCCATCCATGGAAGGCTAGTTAGTTCCTTCCAATGAACACTAAGTTGTTCCTTCCATGGAACACTAGCTAGATACTTCCATGGAACACTAGATAGTGTCTTCAATGGAACAATATCTAGTTCCTACCATGGAACACTAACTAGCTCTTTCCATGCATCACAAATATTTTCTTCCATTGAACACTAGCTATTTTCTTCTATTGTATACTAAGTAGTTATTTCCGTGGAACACTAAGTAGTTTTTGCATGGAACACAAACTTATTCCTTCCATGGAACACATAAGTGGCTCCTTCAATGGATCACTAAATAGATCCTTCCATGAAACACTAAATAGTTTATTCCCTGGAACACTAGCTAGTTCCAACAACGAAACACGAGCTTGTTACTTCCATGAAACACTGGATATTTCCTTCCATGGAACACTAGCCAGGGCCTTTCTTGGAACACGAGCTAGTTCTTTGCTTGAAGAACTAGCCACTTCCTTTCATGGAACAGTAGCTAGGTCCTGCTGTGGAACACTATGTAGTTCCTTGCATGAGTCACTAGATAGTTTCTTCCATAAAACACTACATAGTTCCTTTAATGGAACACTAAGTAGTTTTTTCCATGGAACACTAAATAGTTTTTTCCATGGAACCCTAACTTGTTCCTTCCATGGAACACTAGCTAGTTCCATCCACGAAACACTAACTTGCTCTTTCCATGGATCACTAAGTAATTTCTTTCATGGAACACTATGCAGTTTTTCCCTGGAACAGTAGCTAGTTCCAACCATGGAATACTAGATAGATCATTCCATGAAATCTAGATATTTTCTTCCATGGAACACTAGCTAGTTTTTTCCATGGAACAGTAGCTAGATCCTTCTGTGGAACACTAAGTAGTTCCTTGCATGAGACATTAGCTAATTTCTTACATGAAACACTAAGTAGTTCCTTCCATGGAACACTAGTTAGTTTCTTCCATGAAACACTAACTATTGCCCTTCATTTAACACTAGGTAGTTCCTTCCATGGAACATTAACAATTTTTTAGATGGAACACTAACTAGTTCCTTCCATGGAACACTAACTTGTTTGTTAATGGTACAAGAGCTAATTCCCTACATGAAACACTAAGTAGTTCTTTCCATGGAACACTAACTCGTTTCTTCCAAAGAGCACTAGCTAGTAACTTTCATTGAACACTAAGTAGTTCCTTCCATGGAACACTAAGTAATCCCTTCCATTGACACTAGCCAGTTCCTTCTATGGAACACTAACTAGTTCCTTCCATGGAACACGATGTAGTTCTTTCCATGGAACACTAACACGTTCTTCCATGAAACTCTAGCTTGTTCCTTCCATGGAACATTAAGTAGTTTCATCCATGGAACTCTAAATAGTTCATTCCATGGAAATCTAGCTAGAGCCTTCCATTGAACACTAATTAGTTCCCTGCAAGGAACACTATGTAGTTCATTTCATGAAACAATAGCTAGTTCTTGCTAGTTCTTTCCATGAATCACTAAGTAGTTTTTTCCATGGAACACTAAGTAGTTCCTTCAACGGAACACTAGTAATTCCATTCAATGGAATGGTACCTTGTTCTTCCATAGGACACTAAGTAGTTTCTTCCATGAAACTCTAAGTAGTTTTTTTTTATTAATTAATTTTTGTTACAAAAGTTTCTCCTTTTCCCCCACAGATCCTTCCCTCCCCCTCCCTCCCTGCCCTTTCCACAGTTTGCTGTACATGTCCACTGTTCATTCATACATGCATATAAGTTCTATGGTTTATCTCTTCCCCACCACCCCCCTATTTAGAATATGTCAGTCTGTATTCCACTTCCACTTCTCTGGGACTAACCTCTTCCTCAGACTGTTATGTTCATTATATTCCACAAATAAGTGAGATCATATGAAACTTGTCTTTCTCTGTTTGGCTTGTTTCACTTAGGATGATACTTTTCAGGTCCCTCCATGTAGTCTCAAAGGATAAGAGGCCTTTATTTCTTACAGCTGCATAGTACTCCATGGTGAATATGTACCACAGGTTTTTTTTATCCATTCGTCTACTGATGGACACTTGGGCTGTTTCCAGATCTTAGCAAATGTAAATAGTTCTGCTGCAAACATGGAGGTACATATATTCTTTCTGATTGGTGTTTTAGGCTTCTTAGTGTATTTTCCTAGAAGTGGGATCACTGGGTCAAATGGAAGTTCAATTTTTAAATTTTAGAGGTAACACCATATTGTTTTCCACAGTGGCTGCACCATTCTGCATTCCCTCCAGCAGTGCACTAGAGTGTCACCATTTCTCCACACCCTCGCCAACACTTGTTGTTTGATGATTTGTTGATGGCGGCCATTCTGACAGGTGTGAGGTGATACCTCATTGTTGTTTTAATTTGCAACTCTCTTATGATGAGTGTTGATGAGCATTTCTTCATATGTTTCTTAGCCATTTGGATGTCCTGTTTGGAGAGGTGTCTATTCAGTTCCTCTGCCCATTTTTTAATTGGATTCTTTGTCTTCCTTTTGTGGAGTTTTATGAGCACTATATATGTATTGGAAATTAACCCCTCATCTGATATATCATTGGCAATTATGCTCTCCCATACAGTGGGTAGCATTTCCGTTTTGATGATTGTATCTTTTGCTGGTCAGAAGCTTTTGGGTTTGATGTAGTCCCATGTGTTCATTTTTTCTTTTGCTTCTATTACCTTAGGTGATGTGTCAGTAAAAATTCTGCTGCATATGATGTATAAAATTTTGTTGCCTACAGTCTCTTCTAGGATTTGTATGGATTCATGAGTTACATTTAAGTCATTTATCTATTTTGAGTTTATTCTGGTGTAGGGTGTAAGTTGATGGTCTAGTTTCATTTTTCTCCAAGTAGCTGTCCAATTTTCCCAGCACCATTTATTAAAGAGGCTGTCCTTTCTACAATGTATGCTCTTGCCACCTTTGTCAAATATTAATCGAGCATATTGCATTGGGTCCATTTCTGGGTTCTCTGTTCTGTTACACTGGTCTATATACCTGTTCTTGTACCAGTACAAGGTCATTTTGATTATAGTGGCTTTGTAGTATAACCTGAAATCTGGTATTGTGATCTCTCCAACTTTTTTCTTCCTTTTCAAGACTGCTGTGGCTATTCGAGGCCTTTTTTGGTTCCATATGAACTTTTGAAATTACTGTTCTAATTCTGTGAAGTATGCTGTTGGTATTTTGATGGGGATTGCTTTGAATCTCTATACTGCTTTGGGTAATATGGACATTTTAATGATGTTAATTCTGCCAATCCATGAACAGGGTATGTGCTTCCACTTTTTTATATCTTTCTCTATTTCTTTTTTCAATGACCTGTAGTTTTCTGCGAATATGTCCTTTATTTCTTTGGTTAAGTTTATTCCTAGGTATCTTAATTTTTTTGCCACGATGGTAAATGGGATTGTTTTCTTAGTTTCTCTTTCTGTGAGTTCATCTTTGGTGTATAAGAATGCCATCGATTTCTTGACGTTAATTTTGTATCCTGCTACTTTGCCAAATTCATTTATTAAGTCTAGTAAACTTTTGATGGAGTCTTTGGGGTTTTCTATGTATAGTATCATGTCATCTGCAAATAATGACAATTTCACTTCCTCCTTTCCAATTTGGATCCCTTTTACTTTTTTCTTCCTGTCTGATTGCTGTGGCTGAGATTTCCAGTACTATGTTAAATAGGAGTGGCGAAAGTGGGCATCCTTGCCTTGTTCCTGTTCTTAAGGGAAATGCTTTATTTTTTGTCCATTGAGTATGATGTTGGCTTTAGGTCTTTCATATATGCCCTTTATTATGTTTAGATATGATCCCTCTATTCCCACACTGCTGAGCATTTTTATCAGAAATGGATGCTGGATTTTGTTGAAGGCTTTTTCAGCATCTATTTATATTACCATGTGGTTTTTATTCTTTATTTTATTATGTGGTGTATCACATTTATGGATTTGCGAATATTGTACCAGCCTTGCATCCCTGGGATGAATCCCACTTGGTCATGGTGGATAATTTTTTTGGTGTATTGCTGGATCCAATTGCTAGTATTTTATTCAGGATTTTCGCATCTATGTTCATCAGGGATATTGGCCTGTAGTTTTCTTTCTTTGTAGTATCTCTTTCTGGTTTTGGTATTAGAATTATGCTAACTTCATAAAACGAGTTTGGAAGTCTTCCTTCTTCATGAATTTTTTGATATAGTTTGAGGAGAATGGGTATTAGTTCTTCTTTGAATGTTCAGTAAAACTCCCCCGTGAAGCCACCTGGGCCTGGGGTTTTATTTGCTGGGAGAGTCTTGATTACATCTTCAATTTCTTCTGTTGTTATTGGTCTGTTCAAGTTTTCAACCTCTTCCTGATCCAGTTTTGGGAGACTATGTGTTTCTAGAAATTTGTCCATTTCGCTTAGATTGTCGGATTTGTTGCCATATAGTTGTTCATAGTAGTTGTTAACGATCTTTTGTATTTCTGTGGTTTGGCTATTATCTCCTCTCTTTCATTTCTGATTTTGTGTATTTGGGTTCTCTCTCTTTGTTCCTTGGTGAGTCTAGCTGAGGGTCCATCAATCTTGTTTATCTTTTCGAAAAACCAGCTCTTTGTTTTATTGATCCTTTGAATTGTTGTTTTTGTTTTTTGTTTTTTGTTTTTGTTTTTTGGTCTCTATGTCATTTATTTCTGCTCTGATACTTACTATTTCCTTCCTTCTACTTGCTCTGGGGTTTTCTTTTTGTTTGCTCTCTAGTTCTTTAAGTTGTGAGGATAGATAGTCTATTAGAGATTTTTCTTATTTTTTGAGGTAGGCCTGTAGTGCTATGAACTTCCCTCTCAGAACTGCTTTCGCTGCATCTCATAGATTTTGTGTTGTTGTGTCTTCATTTTCATTGGTTTCCAGGAAGTTTTTGATTTCTTCCTTGATCTCCTCGGTGACCCATTTATTGTTTAATAACATGCTATTTAGCTTCCATGTATTAAAAGTCTTTGTATGTTCTTCTTGACATTGAATTCTAGTTTCATGCCATTGTGGTTTGAGAAGATGCTTGATATCATTTCAATCTTCTTGAACTTGTAGAGACTTAGTTTGTGCCCTAACATGTGGTCTATCTTTGAGAATGTTCCATGTGCACTTGAGAAGAATGTGAATTCTGGAGTTTTGGGGTGTAGTTCTCTGTAGATATCTATTAAATCCATTTGATCTATTGCTTTATTTAGAGTCTCTGTTTCCTTGCATATTTTTGGTCTAGAGAATCTATCCAGTGATGTCAGTGGGGTGTTGAAGTTTCCTGCTATTATTGTATTGCTATTGATTTTTTTCTTTGAAGTCCTCCAGAAGTTTTTAAATATATTTTGGTGCTTCTATATTGGGGGCATATATGTTTATCAAGGCTATATCTTTTTGTTGGATAGATCCTTTCAAGATTATGTAGTGGCCTTCTTTGTCTCTAATTATGGCCTTCATGCTGAAATTTTTTTATCAGATATGAGTAATACTACCCCAGCTTTTTTTCCTTTTCCGTTTGCTTGGAAGATTTTTTTCATCCCTTCACTTTCAATCTATGTGAGTCTTTTGTTGTGAGTTGGGACTCTTGTAAACAACATATAGATGAGTCATGCTTTCTTATCCAATCAGCTACTCTGTATCTTTTTATGGGAGCATTCAGTCCATTTACATTTAAGGTGATTATTGATATGTACTCATTTATTGCCATTTTTGTTTAGTGTGGTTCTATTTTTCTACCCATTTCTCCGGGTAATTACAGCAGTCCTTTTAACATTTCTTGCAGTGCTGGTTTGGTGCTATTCCCTTTGCCTTTTATTGTCTGGGAAGCTCTTTTTTTGACCTTCTATTTTGAATGACATCCTTGCTGGGTAGAGTAGTCTTGGATTCAGTTCCTTGTTTTTCATGACCTTGATTACTTCATTCCATTCCCTTCTAGCCTGTAGTGTTTCTTGTGAGAAGTCAGCTCAGAGTCTTATGGGGTTTCCTTTGTAAGTAACCTGTTGCTTATCTCTTGCTGCTTTTAGGATCCTCTCTTTGTCTTTAATTTTTGGCATTTTGATTACTATGTGTCTTGGTGTGGGCCTGTTTGGGTTCTTCTTACTTGGTTCTCTCTGTGCTTCTTGAACTTGAATGCCTTCTTCCTTCACCAAATTTTGGAAGTTTTCTGTCACTATTTATTTGAATATAGTCTCTAACCCTTGCTTATATTCTTCTTCTTCAGGGACTCCTATGATGCGAATATTATTACGTTTCCAGTTGTCCCACAGTTCTCTTAAGCTGTCTTCCTGTTTTTTAATCGTTTTTTCCTTTTTGTTTTCTGATTGGTTGAGTTCTTCTAGCCTGTATTCTAATTCACTGATCCAGTCTTCAGCTTCCCCTACTCTGCTTTTTAGACCTTCCGATATGTTTTTCATTTCTGAGATGTCATTCTTTATTTCTTCCTGTTGGTTTTTAATTTCCAAGTGATTGATTTTTAACAATTCTATGTTTTTACTCATGGTGCTTATGTCCATACACATGCTGTTGAGCTTACTCAACATCATGGCTCTAAATTCTAGTTCTGTTAACTTGTTTAACTGCACCTCATTTATCTCATCTTCCGTAGAGGTCTCTTGTTCTTTCATTTGGCTTTGTTTCTGTTTTTTACCACTTCGGCTATCACAGTGGGCTTTAAAGTCTGCAAAATTTTCCCTGTGGGTGTTGGTGTTCTGCTGTTTGTGGCTCCCTGGGTTTGGATGCGCCAGGGCGGACCTACTTTATACACCACCATCAAGTTTTAGCTTTTCTTGTTCGTGTTGCTAGCCCAGGGAATGGTAGTTTTCCTCTAACTTTTTTTGCCTGGAGGCTATTAGTAGAGGTCACCTGCAGACCTTTGGTTTCTGAGTTGCCTGAAAAAACTCCCTCAGGTGCTCAGTGTAAGAGGATTTCGAGAGTGATGCAGCTGTTGGTTGTTAATGGGCCTCAATTAGCATTTCATTGGCCACCAGGTGGGGTTGAATCTCTGAGGGAGGGGCCGCCGCCTCTCCCCTGGGCTCTGGAAAGGATTAAAATGACCACAATCCTGTGTGGCTGCACTCAGCAAAACCTCGTAGCACCCTCCATAACCCGATTGTTCCCACACAGTTCTAGTCTAGTCTGCTTCCCTCTACTGGAGCCCAAGGTGAGTTGCTGCTTCCAATTTAGCCTCTGTTCGGAGCTGCCTGGAACTTTTATCCCAAGGGTGCTGCTTCCAGCCAAGGGAGTCCTGGCTTGGGCTCCAGCAAAGGGCGTTGCATTAAGTAGAACCCCCAGTACTGAGCCGAGGTAGCTGGACACTACAGAGGTGGCAGTATCTTCCAGCGCAGTCTCCTGGTCCCTGCGAGTCTGTGCGGCAACAGCTGAGGCCTTAACATGCAGAGTTCACAGGACTCAGCCTTGGTAACAGGGTCCCCCCGAGTTCCCGGGTCCCCGCGAGTCTGTGCGGCACCAGCCAAGAGCTTAGCAGGACCAATGCAGGGTCACAAGGGAGGCGGTAGCACTAACTTCCCTCCAAGTTCCCTGGTTCCTGCCCAGGCCACTGCGGACCATGGGCTCCCGGCTCCCTCTCGCATCCTCGCAGCCTACCAGGATTGAGTCGGTGTTTCTTGTTATGTGTTCCTCCAAGGTGCCTTACGGTAGCCCCTTCCTGAAGATTTGCTTTATTTTCGTTGTAAATCCAGTTTGATCCAGGGAGATGGTCTGTGTAGCTCCATTCACTTCGCCGCCATTTTGGTTCTCCTAAGTATTTCTTTTCATGGTACACTACGTAGTTTCTTCATGGAACTCTAGCTAGTTCCTTTCATGGATCACTAGCTAGTTCCTTCCATGGAACACTAAGTAGTTCCTACATGGAACAGTAGATGGTTCCTTTCATGAAACTCTACCTGATTCCTTCCATGAAACACAAGCTAGTTCCTTCCATGGAACACTAAGTAGTTCTTTCCATGGAACAATAAATAGTTTCTTCCATGGCACACTAGGTAGTTCCTTCCATGGAACACTAGATTCCTTCCATGGCACACTATCTAATTTTTTTCCATGGATCACTAACTAGTTCCTTCCATGAAACACTAAGTAGTTCCTTCCATGGGAAAGTAGCTACTTCCTTCCATGGAACACTAAGTAGGTTCTTGCATGCAACACTAGCTAGTTTCTTCCATGGAACACTAAGTTGTTCCTTACATGGAAACTAAGAAGTTCCTCCATGGCACACTAGATTGTTGTTTCCATGAAACAGTAAGTAGTTACTTTCATGGAACACTAGCTACTTTCTTCAATCGAACATGAGCTAGTTCTTTCCATGGAACAATAAGTAGTTTCTTCGATGGAACACTACTTAGTTTCTTCCATGTAACAAGCTAGTTCTTTCCATTGAACACTACCATTTCCATTCCTTGGAACACTAGCTTGTTCCGTCCATGGAAAATTAAGTAGTGGTTTCCATGGACACTAAGTACTCCCTTCCTTGGAACACAAACTAGTTCCTTACATGGAGCACTAGCTTATTCCTTCCATGGAACAATAACTTATTGTTTCCATGAAACTTAAGTAATTTTTTTCATGAAACACGAAGTAGTTCCTTCCATGGAACATTAGTGAGTTCCTTCCATGGAACACTAAGTAGTTCCCTCCATGGAACATTAAGTAATTCCTTCCATGAAACACTAGCTAGTTCCATCCATGGAACACTAAGTAGATCCTTCCATGAAACACTAAGTAGTTTCTTCCATGGAAAACTAGGTAGTTCCTACCATAGAACACTAACTAGCTCCTTCCATGGAACACTAGCTAATTCCTTTCATGGAACACTAAGTAGGTCCCTCCATGGAACACTAAGTGTTTCCTTTCATAGAGCACTAAATAGTTTCTTCCCTGGAACGCTAGCTAGTTCCTTCCATAGAAAATTAGCTAGTTCCTTCCATTAAACACTAGATATCTTTTTCCATGGAAAACTAGCTAGTTTTTTCCTTGGAACACTAGCTAGCTCCTTCCATGGAACAGTAGCTAATTCCTTCCATGGAACACTAAGTAGTTCCTTCCATAAAAAGATAAGTAGTTTTTTTCCATGGAACACTAGCTAGTTACTTCCATGAAACACTAGCTAGTTCTTTCCATGGAACAATAGCTAATTACTTACCGGGAACACTAGCTAGGTCCTGCCATGGATCACGACCTGATTCCTTCCATGGAACACTAGCTAGGTCCTTTCATGAAACACTAAGTAGTTCCTTCCATGTAACAGTAGCTAGTTTTTTTCATGAAACACTAAGTAGTTCCATCCATAAAACCATGGCTAGATACTTCAATGGAACACCAGCTAGTTCCTTCCATGGAACACTATCGATTTCCTACTATGGAAGAGTAACTTGTTCCTTCCATAAAATATCAGCTTGTTTTTTCCATGAAACACCAAGTAGTTCCTTCCATGAAACGCTAAGTAGTTTCTTTGATAGAACACTAGCTAGTTCTGTCCAGGTAGCACAAGATAGTTTCTTCCATGGAACACAAGCTAGTTTTTTCCATGTTACAATAGCTAGTTTCTTCATGGAACACCAACTAGTTTTTTCCATGAAGCAGTAAGTAGTTCCTACCATGGAAGACTAAGTAGTTCCTCCCATGGGACACTATCTACCTCCTTCTTTGCAACACTAGCTAGTTTCTTCCATAAACATTAATTAGTTTCTTCCAAGCAACACTAAGTAGTTCCACCATGGAACACTAGCTTGTTTTTTTTATGGAACATTAAGAATTTCCGTCCATGTAACACTAATTAGTTCCTTCCATAAAACACTAAGTAGTTCCTCCTATTGAACACTATGTAGTTCCTTCCATGGCACACTAGCTGGTTCCTTCCATGAAACACTAAGTAGTTTCTTCCATAAAACACTAAATAATTTTTTCCATGGAACACTAAGTAGCTCTTTAATTGGACACTAGCTAGATCCTTCTATGGAACACTAGTTAGTACCTTTCATGGAACACTAAGTTGTTATTTTCATGGAACTCTAGCAAGATACTTCCATGGAACACTAGCGAGTTCCTTCCATGGAACAATAAGTAGTTCCTTCCTTGGAACACTAGCTGGTTCTACCTAGTTCATTCCATAGAACAGTAGTTTTTTCCATGGAACACTATTAGTTCCTTCCATGGAACACTAGCTAGTTCCTTGCATGGAACACTAGCTAGTTCCTTGCATGGAACACTAGCTAGTTCCTTCCATGGAACACTAGATTATTTTTTTCCAAGAAACTCTAAGTAATTTCTTCAATGGAACACTAAGTAGTTCTTTCCACGGAAACTAGCGAGTTCTTTCCATGGAACACTAAGTAGTTCCTTCCATGGAACATTAAGAAATTCCTTTCATGAAACACTAGCTAGTTCTATCCATGGAACACTAAGTAGATCCTTCCTTGGAACACTAGCTAGTTCCTTCCATGGAACACTAAGTAGTTTCTTCCATGAAACAAGAAGCAGTTTTTTTTATGGAACACTAGCTAGATTCTTCCATTGAACACTAGCTATTTCCTTACATGGAACACTAGATACTTCCTACCGGGGAACACTAACTAGCTTTTTCCATGGAATACTAGCTAGGTTCTTCCATGAACACTAGATATTTCCTTCCTTGGGAAACTAAGTACTTCTTTCCATGGAACCCTAAGTACTTTCTTCCATTAAACACTAACTTGTTCCTTCCATGGTACACTAGCTATTTCCTTCCATGGAACACTAAGTACTTACTTCCACGGAACACTAAGTATTTTTTTCAATAAAACATTAGATAGTTCTTTTCATGGAACACTAGCTGGTTCCTTCCATGAAACACAAAGTAGTTCTTCCCTGAAACACTAACTAGTTCCTTCCACGGAACACCACCTAGTTCCTTCCGTGGAACACTAGATAGTTCCTTTCATGGCACACTAGTTAGTTCATTCAATAAAACACTAGTTAGTTCCTTCCAGCGAATTCTAGCTTGTCTTTTCCATAACAATAGCTAGTTTCTTCCATAGAACAATAGATAGTTCCTTCCATTAAACACTAGACAGATCTTTTCCTGGAACACTAAGTAGTTTCCTCTTTGGGGCACTAACTAGTTCTTTTCCTGGAACATTAGCTAGTTCATTCCATGGAACATTAAGTAGTTACTTCCATAAAACACTAGGTAGTTTCTTCCATGGAAAACTAGCTTCTTCCATCCATGGAACACTATTATTTCTTTGCATGCTACACTAATTATTTCTTCCATGGAACATTACCTAATTCCTTCCATAGATTTCTATTTTCTCCCATGGAACGCTATCTTATTCTTTTTATGGAACATTAAGTTGTTCCTGCCATTGAACACTAAGTAGTTCCTTCTGTGGAACACTAAGTAGTAATTTCCATGGAACACTAACTAGTTGTTTTTAAGAAACACTAGCTTGTTCCTTCAATGGAAGACGAGATATTTTCTTCTATGGAAGAGTAAGTAGTTCCTTCCATGAAAAACTAAGTAGTCTTTCCCTAGAACACTAAATAACCCCTTCTATGGAACACTAGCTACTTCCATCCATGGAACACTAGCTAGTTTATTCCATGGAACACTAACTAATTTTTTTCATGGAAATTTAAGTAGTAACTTCTGGGGACCTCTAAGTGGTTCCATATATGGAACACTAAGTCATTCTTTCCATGGAACACAAAGGAATTCCTTCCATGAAACACTAGCCAGTTTCTTTCTGAAAGAGTGGCTTATTCCTTCCATGGAACACTAAGTAGTATCATCCATGGACCACTAAGCAGTATTTTTATGGAACACTAGTTAGATCCATCCATGGAACGCTAGTTAGTTTCTTCCATGGAAAAGTAAGTTGTTCCTTCCATGGAAAACAAGCTAGATAATTCCATGGAACACTAGCTAGTTCCTTCCAGGAACAGTATCCAGTTCCAATCATGGAAAACTAACTCGCTCCATCCATGGAACAGTAGTTAGTTATTTCCATTGAACACCAGCTAATTTCTACCATGGACCACTAAGTAGATTTTCCATGCACAACTAAGTAGTTCCTTCCATGGAACACTAAGTAGTTTCTTCCTTGGAATGCTAGCTAGTTCCTTCCATAAAAAACAAACTAGTTCCTTTCATGAAACAATAGATAGTCCTTCCATTGAACACTAGCTAGTTCCTTCCATGGAACACAAGCTAATTCCTTCTATCGATCACTCGCTAGTTTCTTTCATGGAACACTAGCTAGTCCCTTCTATGGAACAGTAGCTAGTTCTTTCCATGGAAAACTAAGTAGTTCCTTGCATGAAATACTAGCTAGGTCTTTCCATGGAAAACTAAGTAGTTCCTTCCATGGAACACTAGCTAGTTCCTTCTATGCAAAGCTACTAGTTTCTTCCATGGAACACTAAGTAGTTCCTTGCATGCAACACTAGCTAGGTCCTTCCATAAAACACTAAGTAGTTCCTTCCATGAATCATTAAATAGTTTCTTCCATGGAACACTGAGTAGTTTCTTCCCTGGAACGCTAGCTACTTTCATCCATGGACCACTAGCTAGTTCCTTCCATGGAACACAAGCTAGTTCCTTCCATGATACAATAGGTACTTCCTTGATGGAACACAAACTCGTTCCTTCCATGGAGCAGTAAGTAGTTTCATCCAGGTAACACTAGGTAGTTCCTCCATGGAACTATATCTAGTTCCTTTCATGGAACACCAGCTAGTTCTTTCCATGGAACTCTAAGTAGTTTGTTCCATATAACACTATGTAGTTTCTTCCATGAAACACTAAGTGGTTCCACCATGGAACACTAGCTTGCTTTTTTTTAATGGAACACTAAGTAATTTATTCCATGGAACCCTAGCGAGTTCCATTATGGAGCTCTATCGAGTTCCTTCCATGGAACACTAAGTAGTTCCTTCCATTGAACACTAAGTAGTCTCTTCCATGGAACACTAGCTAGTTCCTTCCATGGAACACGAAGTAGTTATTTCCATGGAACACTAACATGTTCTTTCAAGGAACACTAGCTAGATCCTTCCATGGAATACTAGGTAATTCCATCTATGGAACACTAAGTAGTTTAATAGAAATCTAGCTAGATCTTTCCATGGAACACTAAGTAGTTCCGTCCATGAAACACTTAATAGTGCCTTTCATGAAACACTATCTAGTTCTTGCTAGTTCCTTCCTTGAAACACTAAGTATTCTTCCCATGGAACACTAAGTAGTTTTTTCCATGGAACACTAGCTAGTTCCTCCCATAGAACAGTAGCTAGTTCCTTCCATGGAACACTAAGTAGTTAGTTCCTTGGAACACTAAGTAGTTTTTATTTATGGAACACTAGCTAGTTCCTACCATGAAACACTAGATAGTTCCTGCCATGGAACATTAGCTTGTTTGTGCCATTGAACACTTTCTAGTTCCTTCCATGGAACACTAACTTGTTCCTTCCATGGATCACTAGCTAGTTCATTCCGTGATATACTAGAAAGTTCCTTACCTGTAACACTAGCTAGTTCCTTCCGTGGAAAAATAAGTAGTTCCTTCCATGGAACACTAAGTAGTTTTTTCCATGGAACACTTACAAGTTCCTTCATAGGAACGCTAGCAAGTTCCTTGCATGGAACACTAGCTAGTTTCTTCCATGATAAGTAAGTAGATCCTTCCATTGAACACTAGCTAGATTCTTCCATGGTACACAAATTAGTTCCTTCCATAGAACATTAACTAGTTCCTTCCATGGAACACATAGCAGTTCCTTCCATGGAACACTAGCTATTTCTATCTAGTTCCTTCCATGGAACACTAGCTAGTTACTTCCGTGGAACTGTAGCTAGTTTCTTCCATGGAAAACTAATTATTTTTTTCCATGGAACACTAAGTAGCTTCTTCCATGGAACAGTAGCCAGTTCCATTCATGGAACACTAGCTACTTCCTCCCATGGAACAGTAGCTACTTCTTTCCATTGAACACAAAGTAGTTTCTTCCATGAAACACTAAGTAGTTTTTTTTGTTTGTTTGTTTGTTTTTATGGAACACTAGTTAAACCCTTCGATGGAACACTTGTTACTTTTTTCCATGAAATTCTAAGTAGTTCCTTCCATGGAACACTAGCTAGTTACTTCCATGGAACATTAGCTGGTTCCTTACATGTGATACTAAGTAGTTCCTATCATGGAACACTAAGTAGTTTCTTCCATAAAAAAACTAAGTAATTTTTTCCATGGAACTCCAGCTAGTCACTTCCAGGGAACACTAGTTAGGTCCTTCCATGAAACACTACCTAATTTATTCCATAGAACATTAGCTAGTTCCTTCCATGGAACACTAGCTTGTTTCCTCCATGGAACACTAGCTAGTTCCTTCCATAGAAAACTAGCTGGTTCTTTCCAGGCATCACTAGCTAGTCCATTGCGTGGTACACTACCAAGTACCTTCCCTGTAACACTAGCTAGCTTCTACTCTGGAACATAACTAGTGCCTTCTCTGGAACACTAAGAAGTTCTTTCCCTGGAACACTAGTGATTTCTTTCCATGGAATAAATATCATTTCGTTCCGTATAACATACGTAGTTCATTCCATGAACAACTAGCGAGTTCCTTCATTGGTACACTAGCTAGATGCTTCAATGGAACGCTTATTAGTTCCCTCCATAAAACACTAAGTAGTTTCTTCCATGGGACACTAAGTAATGAATTCCATGAAACACTAACTTGTTATTCCATGGAACAATAGCTAGTTTCTTCCATTGAATACTAGCTTGTTTCTTCCGTGGCACACTAACTAGTCCTTCCAGGAAACACTATTCCCTCCATGTACACTAGCTAAATTCTTCCATGGATCAATAGCTAGTTCCTTCTATGCAACACTACTAGTTCCTTCCATTGAACACTAAGGAGTTCCTTGCATGCAACACTAGCTAGGGCCTTCCATGAAACCCTAAGTAGTTCCTTCCATGGAACATGAAGTAGTTTATTCCATGGAACATTAAGTAGTTCCTTCCATTGAACTCTAAGTAGTTTCTTTTCTGGAACACTAGCTAGTTCCATCCATGCAACACTAGCTAGTTCCTTGCATGGAACACTAGCTAGTTCCTCCCATGGAACACGAAGTAATTATTTCCATGGAACACTAACAAGTTCTTTCAAGGAACACTAGCTAATTCCTTCCATGGAATACTAAGTAATTCAATCCATGGAACACTAAGGAGTTCATTTCATGGAAATCTAGTTAGATCCTTCCATGGAACACTAAGTAGTTCAGTCCATGGAACACTTAGTAATTCCTTTCATTGAACACTATCTACTTCTAGCTAGTTCTTACCGTGAAACACTAAGTAGTTTTTTCCATGGAACACCAGCTGTTTCCTTGCAAGGAACAGTAGCTAGATCCTTCCATGGAACATAATGTAGTTAGTTCCTTGGCACACTATGTTTTTTGTTTGTTTGTTTGTTTGTTGTTTTGTTTTTTTTATGGAACACTAGCTACTTCCTTCCATGAAACACTAGATAGTTCCTGCCATGGAACATTAGCTAGTTCATTCTATCGAACACTTTCTTGTTTTTTCTATGGAACTCTAGCTAGTTTCTTCTATGAATCACAAGCTAGTTCCGTCCATGGATCACTAGCTAGTTTATTCCGTGGTATACTAGCAAGTTACTTCCCTGTAACACTAGCTAGTTCTTTCTGTGGAACACTAACCAGTTCTCTTCATGGAACACTATGTTGTTCTTTCCATGGAACACTAACTAGTTTTTTCATAAGAACACTAGCTAGTTTCTTCCATGGAACACTAACTAGTTCTAGATAGTTCATTCCATGGAACACTAGCTAGTTACTTCCATGGAACTCTATATAATTTTTTACATGGAAAATAAGTAGTTTCTTTTATGAAACACTAAAGAGTTTCTTCCATGGAACACTGGCTAGTTCCTTCCATAAATCAGTAAGTAGTTCCTTTCATGGAACACTAAAAATTCTTTTCCATGGAACACTAGCTAGCTCCTTTCATGTAACACTACGTAGTTACCTCCATGGAACACCAAGTAATTCCCTCCATGCAACAATAGCTAGTTCCTTCCATGGAACACTAGCTATTTTATTCCATGGAACACTAAGTAGCCTTCCATAAAACACTATGTAGTTCCTTTCATGAAACATCAGCTAATACCTACCATTTATCACTACCTAGTTTTTTCCATGGAACACCAGGTATTTGCTTCCATGGAACATGGTGTATTTTCTTTCATATACCCCTAGCTAGTTCCTTTCATGTAACACAAAGTAGTTCATTCCAAGGAACACTAGCAATTCCTTCCATGGAACACTACTACTATTTTCTAAACAACACTACACAGTTCCTTCCATGGAACCCTAAGTAGTTCCTCTAAAGAACACTAGCCAGTTCCTTCCATAAAACAGTAGCTTGTTCCTTCATTGGAACATTAAGTAGTGGGGTTTTTTTTTGTTTGTTTTTGTCTTAATGAAACACTAGCTAGATCCTTCCATGGAACACTAGTTAGTTACTTCCATGGAACGCTAAGTTGTTTCTTACATGGAACACTAGCTAGACACTTTCATGGAACACTAGCTAGTTCCTTCCATGTAACACTAAGTCCTTCCATGAAACACTAAATACTGCCTTCCAGAAGGAACAGTGACTTGTTCCTTCCTTGGAACGCTAACTTGTTCTTTCCATTAGTCACTAGCTACTTACTTCCATGGAAGTAATTCCTTCCTTGGAACACTAAATAGTTCCTTCCATGGAACACTAGCTATTTCCTTCCATGGAACACTAGCTAGTTCCTTTCATGGAACACTACTAGTTCCTTCCACTAGCTAGTTCCTTCCATGGAACACTAAGTAGGTCCTTCCATGAAACACTAAAGAATTCCTTCCATTGAACAGTAATGTGTTCCTTTTTTGGAATACTAACTTGTTCTTTCCATTAGGCCCTAGCTACTTTCTTTCATGGAACTCTAAGTAAATCCTTCCTTGGAACACTATGTAGTTCCTTCCATGGAACACTAGCTAGTTCCTACCATGGAACACTAAGTAGTTCTTTCCATGTATCACTAAATATTTACTTGCTAGGAACACTAGCTAGTTCTTTCCATGGAACACTAGCTATATTCTTCCATGGAACACTACCTAATTCCTTACATGGAACACTAGCTAGTTCTTTCCATGGGACACTACCTAGTTCCTTCCATGGAACACTATGTAGTTCTTTCCATGGTACACTAAGTAGTTACTTCCATGGAACACCAGCTAGTTTTTTTTTTCATGGAACACTAGCTAGTACATACCATTCAGCACTAAATACTTCCTTCAATGGAACCCTAGCTATTACCTTCCATGGAACACTTAGTATTTTCCTATGGAACAGTTTTTAGTTTCTTCATTGGCACACAAGGTAGTTCCTTCCATGGAACACTAAGTAGTTCCTTCTATACAGCAGTAGCTAGTTCCATCCATGAAATACTAGCTAGTTCCTTCCATAAAACACTAAGTAGTTAGTTCCATGTAACACAGCTATTACCTTCCATGGAACACTACCTAGTTTTTTCCACGGTACACGACATATTTGCTTCCATGGAACACGAAGTAATTCCTTCCATTGAATTCTAGCTAGTTCCTTCTATGGAGCAATAGCTGCTTTTTTCCATGGAACACAAAGTAGTTTCTTCCATGGAACACTAGCTAGATCCTTCATTGGAACACTAGTTAGTTACAACCATGGAACACTAACTAGTGTTTTTTCATGGAACACTAGCTTGTTACTTTCATGGAACAAAAGCTAGTTCCTTGCATGCAACACTAGCTAGTTCCTTATATGGAACTCTACACAGTTTCTTTCATGGAACAATAAGTATTTCTTTCCTTAGAACACTATGTAGTGTCTTCCATGGAACACTAGCTAGTTCCCTTCATGGATCACTAGCTAGTTCTTTCCTTGGAACACTAAGAATTTTCTTCCAGGGAACACTAAGTATCTTCCTTGGAAAACTAAGTAATTCCTTCAATGGAACACTAAGTAGTTTTTTACAGGGAACATAAGCTGGTTCCCTTCATGAAACCCTTGCTTGTTTCTTACATGAAACATTAGCTCGTTCCTTCCATGGAACACTAAGTAGTTCCCTCAATGGATCATTATGTGGTTCGTTCCATGGAACCCTAAGAATTTCCTTCCATCGAACACTTACTTGTTCCTTCCATGAAACTCTATCTAGTTTCTACCATGGAACACTAAGTAGTTTCTTGTATGGAACAATACGTAGTTCCTTCCATGGAACACTAAGTAGTTTGTTCTATGGAACAGTAGCTAGTTCCTTCCTTGGAACACTAGCTGGTTCCTTTCATAAAACCTTATCTGGTTTCTTCCATGTAACACTAGCTGGTGCTTTCCATGGAACACTAAGTAGTTTCTTCCATGGAACCTTAAAATTTTTCTTCCATGGAACATTTACTTGTTCCTTCCATGGAACACTATGTAGTTCTTTTCATGGAAAAATAAGTAGTTCTTTTCATGGAACACTAAGGAGTTTGTTCCATGGAACAGTAGCTAGTTCCTTCCATGGAACACTAGATAATTCCTTCCACTGAACAGTGAGCAGTCTCTTCCATGAAACACTAGCTAGATACTTATGTGGAAACTAAGTATTATCTTCCATAGAATACTTGGTACTTCCTTCCTTGGACCACTAGCTTGTTACTTTAATGGAACACTACGTTGTTCCTTCCATATAACACTAGCTAGTCCTTTCCATGGAAGACTAGCGACTTCCTTCCTTGGAACACTAAGTATTTTCTTCTATGGAACACTAAGTAGTTTCTTCCATGGAACACTAAGTAGATTCTTCCATGGGACACTAAGTAGTTCCTTCAAAAGAACACTAGCTAAGTCCTTACATGGAACAGTAGTTAGTTTCTTCCATAGAATAGTTAGTTCCTTTGATGGAACACTAAGTAATTTTTTATAGAACACTAGCTAGATCCTTCCATGGAACATTTGCTAGTTTTTTTCTATAAAACAGTAAGTAGTTCATTCCATGAAACACTAGCTAGATACTTTTATGACACACTAGCTATTTCCTTCCAAGAAACACTAAGTATTTCCTTCCATGGAATACTAAGTAGTTCTTTCTATGGATCACTAAGTAGTTCCATCCTTGGAACACTAATTAGTTCCTTCCATGGAACAATAAGTAGTTCCTTCCATGGAACACTAAGAAGTCTCTTCCATGGAACAGTTGCTTGTTCCTTCCATTGAAAACTAAGTAGTTTCTTTAATGGAACACTTAGTAGTTTCTTCCTTGGAACACTAAGTGGTTTCTTCAATAAAACACTATGTGGTACCTTCCATGGAACATAAGTAGTTCCTTCCATGTTACAGTAGATTGTTCCTTCCATGGAACATTAAGTAGTTTCTTCCATGGAACACTAAGTAGTATTTTTAATTAGACACTAGCTAGATCCTTCCATGGAACACTAGTTAGTACCTATCATGGAAAACTAAGTTGTTACTTCCATGGAACTCTAGGTAGATACTTCCATGGAACACTAGCTAGTTCCTTTCATGGAACACTAATTAGTTTCACCCTGGACATTCGCTAGTTTCTTCCGTAGAACACTAGCTTGTTCCTTCCATGAAACACTAGCTAGTCTTTCCATGAAGCACTAGCTAGTACGTTCCATGGAATACAGCTAGTTCCTTCCATGAAACACTAGCTACTTTCTTCCATGGAACACTAAGTTTTACTTTCATGGAAGACTTAGTATTCCCTTTCATGGCATACTAGCTACTGTCTTCCATGGATCAGTAGCTAGTTACTTCCATAAAACACTAGATAGTTTCTTTCTTGAAACACTAGCCAGTTACTTCCATGGAACAGTAAGTAGTTCCATCCATGAAACACGAGCTAGTTCCTTCCATAAAACACTAAGAGGTTCCTTCCATGGAACACGAAGTAGTTCCATCCTTGGAACACTAGCTAGTTCCTTCCATAAAACACTACCTATTTCCTTCCATGGATCACTAAGTAGTTTCTTCTACTGAACACTATCTAGTTTCATCCATGGAACACTCGCTAGTTCCTTCAATGCTACACTAACTACTTTTTCCCATGTAACACTAGCTATTGCCTTCCATGGAACACTAGCGAATTGCTTCCATAGAACACTAAGAAGTTCCGTTCATGGGACATTAAGTAATTCTTTCCATGAAACACTAGGTACTTCCATCCATGGACCACTAAGTAGGTTTTTCCAAAAAACTCTAAGTAGTTCCTTTCCTGGAAAAAAAGTAGTTCCTTCCACGGAACACTAGATATTACTTCCATGGAACACTACTACTATTTTCCATAAAACACTACGCTGTTCCTTCCATGGAACACTAAGTAGTTTTTTGTTGTTTTTTTTTATTTTATGCAACACTAGCTAGATCCTTCCATGTATCACTAGTTAGTTTCCTCCATGGAACACTAAGTTGTTCCTTACATGGAAAACTAGCTACATACTACCATGGAACACTAAATAGTGCCTTCCATGGAACACTATCTAGTTCCTTCCATGGAACACTAGTAGTTCCTTCCATGGAACACTAGCTAGTTCTTTTCATGGAACACTAGCTAGTTCCTTCCATGGAACACTAAGTAGTTCCTTCCTTTGAACACTAGCTAGTTACTTTCATGTTACACTAGCTAGTTCCTACATGGAACACTAACTAGTTTTCTCCATGAAGCAGTAAGTAGTTCCTTCCATGTAACACTAAGGAGTTACTTTCATGGAACATTATCTAGTTTCTTTCATGGAACACGAGCTAATTTTTTCATGTAACCCTGTATAGTTCCTTGCATGGGACAATAATTAGATTCTTCCATGGAACACTAACTAGTTTCCTCTATTGAACACTAACTAGTTCCGTTCATGGACACTAGCTAGTTCTTTCCATGGGACACTAAGTTGTGTCTTCCGTTGAACACTAAGTCGTCCCTTCCATGGAACACAAGCTAATTCCTTCCATGGAACACTAGCTACATCCTTCCATGGAACACTACTAGTTCTTTCCATGGAACACTAAGTAGTTTGTTCCATGGAACAGTAGCTAGTTCCTTCCATGGAACACTAGCTGGTTCCTTTCATGAAACCCTATCTGGTTTCTTCCATGTAACACTAGCTGGTGCTTTCCATGGAACACTAGCTAGTTTTTACCATGAAACACTAGGTAGTTCCTTCCATGGAACACTATTTAGATTTTCATGGATCACTAGATAGTTTCTTCCATGGAACACTAACTACTTTCTTTCATAAAACACTCGCTAGTTGCTGCCATGGAAGACTAAGTAGTTTCTTCCATGGAACAGTAGCTACTTCCTTCCATGGAACACTAGCTAGTTCGTTCCATGGAACACTACGTTGTTCTTTCCATGAAACACTAAGTTATATTTCCATGAAACACTAATTAGATCTTTCCATGAAACACTAAGTAGTTACATTTATGGAACACTAAGTAGTTCCTTCCATGGAACACCAGCTAAATCTAGCTAGTTTATTCCATGGAACATTCATTATTTCCTTCCATGGAAAAATGAGTAGTTCTTTCAATTGAACATTAAGTAGTCCTTCCATGGAACACTAGCTAGATCTATCCAAGGAACACTTGCTAGTTCTTTCCATGGAACACTAGCTTATTTTTTCCATGGAACTCTCAGTAATTTTTTGCATGAAACACTAAGCAGTTACTTCCATGAAACACTAGCTAGTTCCATTCCTGGAACAGTAAGTCGTTCTTTTTATGAAACACTAAATAGTTCCTTTCATGGAACACTAAGTACTTCCTCCTATGGAACACTAGATAGTTCTTTCTATGGAACACTAAGCATTTCCTTCACTGGAACACTAAGTAGTTCCTTTCATGGAACACTAGCTAGTTACTTCCATGGAACAGTAGCTAGTTCCTTCCATGGAACACTAAGTAGTTCCTTCCATGGAACACTAAGTATTTCCTTCCATGAAACAATGACTTGTTCCTTTCATTGAACACTAGCTAATTTTTTCCATGGAACACTAAGCAGTTCCGTCCATGGAACACTAAGTCGTTTCTTCCCTGAAACACTGGCTGTTTTCTTCCACAGAACACTAGATAGTTTCTTACATGGAACACTATCTAGTTCCTTCCATAAAACACTACCTAGTATATTCCATGAGACTCTAAATAGTTTTTTCCATGGAAAACTAACTAGTTTCTTCCATGGATCACAAGATAGTTTCTTCCATAGATCACTAGCTTGTTTTTTCCATGGTATAGTACGTAGTTCCTTCCCTGGAACACTACCTAGTTCTTTCCTAGGAACACTAACTAATTCCTCTCTGGAACACTAAGTAGTTCCTTCCCTGGAACACTAACTAGTTTCTTCTCTGGAACACTAAGTAGTTTCTTCCCTGGAACACTAACTTGTACCTTTCCTGGAACACTAAATAGATTCTCCCATGGAACATTAAGTAGTTACTTCCATGAGACCCTAAGTAGTTTCTTCCATGGAAAACTTGATTGTTCCTTCCATGGAACTCTATTTAGTTTCTTGCATGGAACAGTAACTAGTTTCTACCATGAAACACGAACTAGTTTCTTCCATGGAACACTAAGTACTTCCTTCCATGTAACACTAAGTAGTTCTTTTCATGGAACACTATTTAGTGTTTTTCATGGATTACTAGCTTTCTTCCATGTAACACAATCTAGTTCCTTCCATATAACACTAGCTAGTTCCTTCATGGAACACTAACTAGTCCCTTCCATGGAGCAGTAAGTAATATCTTCCATTGAACACAAAGTAGTTCATTCCATAGACCACTATCTAGTTCCTTTTATGGAACGCAAGCTAGTTCCTTCCATACAAGATTAATTGGTTTCTACCATGGAACACTAAGTAGTTCCTCCATGGAACACTAGCTAGTTATTTCATTGGAACACTAGGCAGTTCCTTCCATGGACCACTAGCTAGTTCCTTCCATGGAACACTAAGTAGTTTTCTCCATGGAACACTAGCTAATTTCTTCCTTAGGATACTAGCTACTTCCTTCCATGGAACTTACCTTGTTCATTCCATGAAACACTAAGTAATTTCTTCCTTGAAACACTAGCTAGATCATATCATGGAACACTGAGTAATTCCTTCCATGGAACACCAAAGAGTTTCTTATATGAAACACTAAGTTGTTCCTTCCATGAAACACTAGCTCGTTCCTTCCATGGTAAACTAAGTAGTTTTTTACATGAAACAGTAAGTAGTCTCTTCCATGGAACACTAGCTAGTTTCTTCCATGGAATACCAAGTTGTTTTTTCCATGGAATAATAAGTAGGTCCTTCCATGGATCACTATCTAGTTCCTTCCATGGAACAGGAGCTAGTTCCTACCATGGAACACTAAGTAGTTCCTTCCATTGGAAACTAAGTAGAATTTTTATGGAACACCAGCTAGATCCTTCCATGGAACACTAGATTGTTTCTTCAATAAAACAGTAATTAGTTCTTTCCATGGAACACTAGCTAGATGCTTCCATGGAACACTAGCTAATTTCTTCCATGAAACACAAGCTACTTTCTTCCATGGAACAATCGCCCGTTCCTTGCATGGAACACTAAGTAGTTTTTTCCATGCTACACTAACTTGTTCCTTTCTTGGAACTTTAGGTAGTTAATTTCCTGGAACACTAGCTAGTTTTTTCCAATGAACACTTTCTAGTTCCTTCCATGGAACACTAAATAATTCCTTCCATGGAACACTCGATAGTTTCTTCCATGGAACACTAGCTAATTCCTTCCATGGAACACTAGCTAGATCCTTTCATGGAAGATTAAATAATTCCTTCCATGAATCCCTAGCTAGTTCCTTCCCTGGAACACGAGCTATTTTTTCCCTTGAACACTAATTTCCTTTTCTGGAACACTAAGTAGTTCCTCCCCAGGAACACTAACTAGTTTTTTTCCTGGAACACTAGATAGTTCCTTCCATGAAACATTACGTAGTTACTTCCAAGAAACCCTAGGTAGTATCTTCCATGGAAAACTAGCTAGTTCCTTCCATGGAACACTATAGAGTTCCTTGCATGATACACTAACTAGTTTCTTCCACGGAACACTAAATAGTTCCTTCCATGGAACAGTATGTAGTTCCTTCCATGGAACACTAGCTAGTTCCTTTCGTGGAACACTAAGTACTTTCTTCCATTGAACAGTGAGTAGTCCCTTCCATGAAATACTAGCTATTTATGTCCATGGAACACTAGCTAGTTCCTTCCATGGAACACTATGTAGTATTTTCCATTGAACACTAACTAGTTTATTCCAAAGAACACTAGCTAGGTTCTTCCATGGAACAGTAAGTAGTTCCTACCATGGAATACTAGTTACATTCTTCCATGGAACACTAAGTACTTCCTTCCATTGAACACTAAGTAGTCCCTTCCATAAAACAACAGCTATTTATTTCCACGGAACACTAGCTAGTTCCTTCCATGGAACACTATGTAGTATTTTCTATGAAAAACTAATTAGTTTATTCCCAAGAACACTAGCTAGTTTCCTCCATGGAACAGTAAGTATTCCTTCCATGGAACACAAAGTGGTTTTTTTTGATGGAACACTAGCTAGTTTTTTCCATGAAACACTAGGTAGTTCTTTCCATGGAACACTAGCTTGATACTTCCATGGAACACTAACTAGGTCCTTCCATGGAACAATATTTAGTTTTTTTATGGATCACTAGCTATATCCTTCCATGGAACACTACTTACTGTCTTTCATAAAACACTAGATAGTTCATTCCATGGAACACTAGCTAGATTCTTCCATGGAACACTAAGTAGTTCCTTTTATGAAACACTAGCTAGTTTCTTATATGGAACAGTACCTTGTTTCTTCCATGGAACACTTAGTGATTCCTTCCACGAAACAGTAGCTACATCGTTCCATGAAACACTGAACAGTTCCTTCTATGGAACACTTCGTAGTCCCTTCCATAAAACACTAAGTAGTTCCCTCCAGTGAACACTATCTAGTTCTGGCTAGTTTCTTCCATGGAACACTAGATAGTTCCTTCCATGAAAAAATAAGTAGTTCTTTCCATGGAATACTAAGTAGTCTCTTCCGTGGAACACTAGCTAGTTCTTTCCAAGGAACAGTTGCTAGTTCCTTCCATGGAACACTAGCTTATTTTTTCCATGGAACTCTAAGTTATTCTTTGCATGGAACACTAAGTAGTTTCTTCCATCAACACTAAGTAGTTCCTTTCTTGGAACTTTTAGTAGTTTCTTTCCTGGAACACTAGCTAGTTTTTTCCAATGAATACTCTCTAGTTCCTTCAATGGAACACTACATAATTCCTTCCATGGAACACTAGATAGTTTCTTCCATGGAACACTAGCTAATTCCTTCCTTAGAATACTGGCTAGATCCTTTCATGGAACATTAAATAGTTTCTTCCATGGATCACTAGCTAGTTTCTTCCTTGGAACACTGGCTAGGTCCTTTCATGGAACATTAAATAGTTTCTTCCATGGATCACTAGCTAGTTTCTTCCTTGGAACACTAGCTAATTCCTTCCCATGAACACTAACTATTTATTTTATTGGAACACTAAGTAGTTCCTCCCCGGGAACACTAACTACTTTTTTTCGTGGAACGCTAGATAGTTCCTTCCATGAAACATTACGTAGTTACTTCCATGAAACCCTAGGTAGTATCTTCCATGGAAAACTAGCTAGTTTCTTCCATGGAACACTATAGAATTCCTTGCATAGAACACTAAATTGTTTCTTCCATGGAACACTAAATATTTCCTTCCAAGGAACAATATTTAGTTTCTTCCATGGAACACTAGCTAGTTGACCCATCCCGCAGGTCATGCAATGAGGACTCTAGAGGGGGAGTGAGGATGAGGAGGGACAAGAGACATGAAAAATGGAGACAAGACAGGGCTCTAATCAAGTCTCGTTTATTCTGGGAAGATCCACACTATATAAAGTGCAAGAAGCAGAAAAACAAAAACATTTGTTGCCAAGCGATAAGTTTGTGGTAAGCACCCCAAAGCAGTTTCAAGTAAATATTATGTAAATATCATGGGTGGAACAAACGATAAACAGAGCATAACGGACTGAGTAAATGGTTACTTAAAGGAATGCAGAAACATTTTATACAGAGATATCCTGCCTTGGGGCAGGAGATGGCAGAGCAGATTTTAACAAAATGGATGCCATGCAAATAGTTCTACACAGTTCCCCCTTTTCTTTAATTTTAAGGCCAAAATAATACCTTGTCTTAGGTCAGAAAACTTGTGCACAGAGCCAACCTGTCTGAACCCATCATTGGAATAGTAAGGCAGCATAAGGCCTTGTTCCTGTGTTAGGTGGTGGCTGGCGATGTGTGTGAGTTCCAGTTGCCCGTCTCTGGTTATCCTGTCCAGCGCACCAAGGTAATAAGATTTTTAAGGCTCACTATTTGCCATCTCGGGCATAGTCATAGCTTACTGACTCACAGCTAGAGTGAGCTTCTCTGTCGGCCAATTCAAGTCTATGATAATGGACCTGTATAGATTGTATCTTTTTGGCATCTATCTTCTACTTGATAAAAGCCATCACCTTATTGAAGAGGAAAGATCCTAGTGACACAATCAGTAAAAGGCAACGTAAGGGGTCCAACAAAGGCAGAATATAAGGCAGCACCCCATTTAGCCTGCTCCAAAGGGGGTTATCGGAAAACTCTTTTAAGCAGCAGCGTTCCTGCAAGGCAGTTGCATGGGGGGCCAAATAAGGCCCTCAGGAGCTCGTCAGGGTTTGGAGGAGGCCCAAAACCTCCTTCCGCAAGCAGGCAAATATGCAGTAGTATCCCTAGCAGTAAGATTTCAGCCTCCCAGTCCATTCCTGAAATAAAGAAAAAAACAGGAAAAGGCTCTCAGGGAGAATTTTCGGCCCTGGAGTTATCTATATGGTTATCTGTTATTCCTTTAACTTGATCAATCTGTTTAACCAGACGCTCTGGTAGCCATCCGGCAGATTTCATTTTCTTAGAGTAAATGCATACATAACCTCGGCCCCAGATGAGGACTGGTCTGGGCCATGCCAAGAGTTAGTCAAGAGATCTTTCCACAATACTGAGGCAAATTGTTTTTGACTTTCTGTATGCCAAAAGCAATTAGCAGCAGATCGCCCATCAGTGTCCAAATTTTAAAAAATTGAGAATAAAGAAAGAGAATATTTCTGGGTGACCCCTTTGTGGGGTACCATTCCCCCTTTTTTATTTTATTAATGGTGATCTTTAAAGACAGATGTGCTCTCTCTACAATCCCTTGGCCCTGAGGGTTGTAAGGTATACCTGTTATGTGTTGAATATTGAGGTTGTTTGCAAAATTGGGAGAAGGCTGAACTTGTATAGCCTGGGCTGTTATCGGTTTTCAATTGCTGTGGGCATCCCAGAACTGTGAATGTGGTTAGCATGTGACTGATCACATGTTTTGTGGCTTCACCAGTTTGGAGGGAAGCATAAATGAATCCACTAAAGGTATCTATGATAACATGTACATATTTAAGATTTCCAAATACAGAGAAGTGAGTAACATCCATCTGCCATAATGCATTAGTGATTAGTCCCCTTGGGTTTACTCCAATGTGGGGGACTGGCAAATGAGTGGCACATGAGGGGCAGTGTTTAACAATTTGCCTAGCTTGTTCCCTAGTAATCTGATGCATGAGGTGAAGCGTTTTAGCATTGAGATGATGTAATTGATGAATGTTCTGTGCTTGGGTGATTTTATCAGTGCTGTTATCAATGGCTGTAAACACTTGATTAGAATCCTGGAGGTGAGTAGCTAGGTCAGCTTTTTGGTTTCCCTCAGCAAGAGGTCCTGGCAACCCAGAATGGGAGCGTAAGTGGCCTACATAAAATGGATGAACTCTTTTTGTTTTTAGTTTCTGTAACAGCCTAAACAAATTTTCTGCATTGGATATGTTTTTTATCTGTTCAGCTGTTTCTAATAGAGGTATAGAATTGCGATGTATGCACTATCTGTGTAAATATTGAGAGATTGATCTGGGAAGGCAGAAAAAACAGCAACAATGTCTTGTAGTTCTGTTAGTTGAGCAGACGTGCTGCTGGTCATAAATGACACTGTTTGGTCTAGATAAGTGTAAGCAGCTCTACCCGTTGAGGACCCATCAGTAAATAGTAGTAAGGCATTTCTCAAAGTCTTAGATGCTGTGAGTATAGGAAAGGTGAACTCATGTTTGTTGGCAAAATCAGTGTTTGTCTGGTGGATAATGATTGTCTAGAAGTCCTGCATAAGAGGCTAGGGAAATGGACCAAAATTCAGTATTTTGCATGGGCCAGCTAATTTGGTCCATGGTATAGGGCTGTATAATGATATCTGGTTCCTTACCAAAATAACATTTCCCTTGTTTCCTACCCATCATAATGAGATTGGAAGCTGTCTGATAATATGGCTCAATGACCTTTTTAGGTGTGACAGGTAAGTGAATCCACATTAAGGGCGCTGTCTGCCAGAAAACAGCAGTAGGGGAAAGAGCAGTCTTACAAATAATAAACTTTAAAGGCTTAGTGTAACCCATAAAGGTGGTTGCTTGAGAATGGATAGCCTGTTCATCTTTGCATATAGCCTGTTTTCCTTCCAAGGTAAGTTCACGGAGAGATGTAGGGATGGCATCTCCCTGCAATATATCATACAGGGGTTTAAGTTCTCCTTTACTGATTTTTTTTTTTTTAATCCTCACCCGAGGACATTTTTCCATTTTTTGTTCAGATAGAGTGGGAGGGGGAGAGAGAGAGAGAAACATCGACGTGAAAGGGACACATCGAGTGGCTGCCACCCGCACAACCCAACCAGGGCCGGGGACAAACTGCAACCAAGTTACACGCCCTTAGCGGGAACCGAACCCGGGTCTCTCCAGACCGCAGGCTAACGCTCTAACCGCTGAGCCAAACCGGCCAGGGCTCCTTTACTGATTTTTAAATAGGGCATAAGCCAATTAATGTCCCCTAGCAATTTTTGGAAATCATTTAGGGTTTTAAGCTTGTCTAATTTTAGTTCTAATTTTTGAGAGGTAATTAGGGACCCTCACATTTGAAAACCAAGATATGTATAAGGGTCTGAGCGTTGTACCTTGTCAGGGGCTATTTCCAGGTCTTTGTCTCGTAAGGCAATGCGCATCATCTCATAGCATTTCAAAACCTCGCTCCCCTCTTCTCCGGCTATGAGGATATCATCCATGTAATGTATGATGTACATATTTGGCCAATTGTCTCTAACTAATTGTAAGGCTGAGGCTACAAAGGATTGGCATAGGGTAGGGTTATTAGCCACTCCCTGTGGCAGAACATGCCATTGGAATCTTTTCATAGGCACTTTGAAATTTATAGCTGGTAAGCTAAATGCAAATCGCCTCTGATCATCTGGATGCAGAGGAATCGTGAAAAAACAATTCTTTAGATCAACAATGACTTTGAAATAACCCAAAGGTATGGCAACAGGTGAGGGAAGTCCTGGTTGTAAGGCTCCCATTAGTATCATAGTCTTATTTACAGCTCTTAAGTCTTGCAATAGCCGCCATTTGCCAGATTTCTTTTTAATGACAAAAATAGGAGTAATCCAAGGGGAGTTACTAGGGACAATGTGGCCAGCATCAAGCTGCTCCTGTACCAGCTGTTGTGCAGCCATCAGTTTTTTTGCTGTTAGAGGCCATTGATCAACCCACACTGGCTCCTCAGATAGCCACGTGATCTTTTCTACATGGGTCACAGTAGTGTCAATGGCCCCTATGAAAAATGTCCTAATCCTGCCCTATCAGTCTTTGGGGAGGGCTCTATGGGTTCTGTTATACCCATATTATTTTTTCCCAGCCCTTGGCCTGGTAGATATCCTGTTTTCAACATTTGGGTAGTAATAACAGCTTTTGGGCTTCCCATTATTAATCCTCATTGGAATAAGAGGTCTCTACCCCAAAGATTTATACACAATCCAGCTATAACATATGGTCGTATGGTGCCCTAGTTACCTTCCTGGTCTTTCCAATTTAATAGCTTTGAACTCTCTGGGTTTTGACTTTGCCCTATTCCTTTTAGGTGAGTCAGAGTTGCGTCTAGGTGCCAGGCTGTAGGCCAGCCTTCCTTTTTAATGATTGTGACATCAGCCCCTGTATCTATAAGCCCCGAAAATTTCTTACCATATAACCAGAGAGACATAATGGGTTTTTGTGCTGATATGACCTCTGCCCAGTAAACATCTGATGATCCAAAGCCTTGATCACCTCTTTGTCCTGGTACTGCCCTATTTGTGGTGGGCATCAAAGGCAGGAGCAGCAATTGAGTGAATCTTTGTCCTGTAATGACAGTACTAATATTTTGTGAGGATGACACCATAACCTTAATTTCTCCGGAGTAGTCATTGTCTATAACTCCTGGAAGGACTTATAGTCCATTCATTATTGAACTGCAATGTCCTATTATTAGTCCAAATGTGTTTTCAGGCAGAGGGCCAAAAATTCCAGTAGGAAGGGCCTGAACTTCCATTTCAGGAGTTAATACTCTGTAGGTGGTGGAACTGAGGTTCAATTTTGCGCTTCCTGTGGTGGCTCTAAGGAGGTTTGAAATGGATTGTTGTTTTCTGGAACAAAACTGACTGCCCCAAAGATTTGTTTGGGTTTGGGGTCCTGGGGCTGGCTTCTGTGCCCATTTCCCTGCATTGGGGGTAGTTCATTACCCTGAACCTCCTTTTTAGACCTACATTCATTAGCCCAATGTTTCCCCCTTTTACATCTAGGGCAGACTCCTGGATTCTGAGTTTTTGAGTTAGTAGTGGTATTTCCTTTACAATTTCTTGTGAAGTGGCCAGTTTCCCCACAGTTAAAACATTTACTCTTGTTTTGTTGGGATAAAAACTGTCTAACTGCATACCCTTGCAAGGTAGCAGCCATGACAAGACCCTGTTGATAGGCAGCCCCAATATCAGAGCATAGGCGAATATAGCCAGTTAAATCAGTCTTTTTCTTATAAGGTCTAATGGCGGCTTGACAGGCGGCATTAGCGTTTCAAAAGCCAATTGTTTAACAAAATCTGTGCAGGCCTCTATTACCAAAAATTCTGCCTGCTGCAGTAATTAAGCGGTGAACAAAATCTGCAAAAGCCTCAGCAGGTCCTTGTTTAATGTTAGTAAGGGAGGAGGTCATGTTGTACTTGATGGGCAGTTTCCTTCATGCTCTAGTGCCTGCAGCCTGAACTTGTGCAAAAAGACCTCCATCAAATTGCATTTAGGCATCACTATTAGCATAATTTCCCTCTCCTATTAGCATATCAAAATTCCATCCATTACCAGCCTGCACATTGCGTTTAGCAATGTCCCTGCAGTTCTCTACATATTCTGATTTCCATAGGAGATAGTCTCCTCCAGCAAGTGTCCCTCTGGCTAATGTCTGCCAATCCCCAGGCCTAAGCCAATTCTCAGCTACTAACTCTAAAATTGCCGTAGTATATGGGGCTGTGGCTCCGTATTTTGCTACAGCAGTCTTTATCTCCTTTATTAATTTAAAATCAAACCCGCTATCGTGACACCAAACTTGTCCTTGTGCGTCCATTGTTTCTGTTACTGGAAAAGCCTCTATATCATCTCGTTCTGGTGCAGGCTGTGTGCCAGGAGGGATCTTTGGGGCGGCTCCCCTCATGCGTGGTTTTTAGGCATAATTTTATTTCGAGTGGGCTCGTTTATTTCATCCTCATTATCACTATCGAATGACATGAAGTCCTCACATTCTTTACTTTCAATTTCATTCCCACTTTTTTTTCTTTATTTCCCTTTGTTCTTCTGTAATATACCCTCACCATTTTCTACTACATTGGCAACGAGGGGATCAGAATGTCTCTGAGATAAGATTTCATCTATTAAATTCAATAAGAAAAATCAATTACTGAGACCTTCTCTGGTCCATAAGTCTTATAGTAATCTTTAAGAGTATCACTGACTATTTTCCATTGTTTTTGATCTATAGTTCCCTCTGTAGGAAACCAAGGGCAAACTTCCTTAATATAATCAAAATACTGACACAAATGCTTGATTTTTACCTTTACTCCTCATGCCTTGATAGCCTTTCCTAGTCCTTCAATGAACATCATATCTTGGCTCATTGCTTGACCCATAATTGCCATTCACTTACCTGAGGGGTGCAGACACAGCAGGTTCCCACGTCGTTCCTTCTTTTCTTTTCCTTTAGGCTGGCCACTCGAATGGCATCCTTCACTGGATTCCCCGTGCTGGAGACCCACGTATGGCGCCACTTGACCCATCCCGCATGTCAAGCAACGAGGGCTCTAGAGGGCGAGTGAAGATGAGGAGGGACAAGAGACACGAGACATGGAGAAAAGACAGGGCTCTGATCAAGCCCTGGGGAGATCCATACTATATATAAGGCAAGAAGCAGAAAAACAAGAACATTTGTTGCCAAGCGATAAGTTTGTGGTAAGAACCCCGAAGCAGTTTCAAGTAAATATCATGTAAATATCATGGGTGGAACAAAAGATAAACAGAGCATAACTAGCTGAGTAAATGGTTACTTAAAAAATGCAGAAACATTGTATGCAGAGATAACCTGCCTTGGGGCAGGAGATGGCAGAGCAGATTTTAACAAAATGGATGCCATGCAAATAGTCTCCCACAGCTAGTTCCTTCCATTGAACACTAAAACATCCGTTCCATAAAAGACTAACTATTTATTTCCATGGAACACTAGCTAGTTCCTTCCATGAAACACTACGTAGTATTTTCCATGGAACAAAACCTAGTTTATTCCAAAGAACACTAGCTCATTCCTTCCATGGAACAGTAAGTAGTTCCTACCATGGAACACTGGCTAGATCCTTCATTGGAACATTAAGTAGTTCCTTCCATGGAACATTAAGTAGTTCCTTCCATCGAACACTAAGTATTACCTTCTATGGAACACTCACAAGTTCCAGTTAGTTCCTTCCATGGAACATTAGCTAGTTACCTTTGTGAAACTCAATGTAGTTCCTTCAATGGAAAACTAAGTCGTTCTTTCCATGGAACACTAGCTTGTTCCTTCTACGGAAAACTAAGTAGTTCCTTCCATGGAAAAATATCTGGTTCCTTCTATGGAACACTAGCTAGTTCCTTCCATGGAAAATCAAGTACTTTCTTCCATGGACACTAAGTAGTTCCTTCCATGGAACACTAATTACTTCCTTCATGGTACACTAGCTTGTTTTTTCATGAAACACTAAGTATTTCCTATATGTTTCTTATATGAAACACTATGATTTTTCTTCCATGGAACACTTAGTAATTCCTGCCAATTACACTAGCTAGACCTTTTCATGAAACACTAAGCAGTTCCTTCTAAGGAACACTAAGTAGTCCCTTCCATGGAACATTAAGTAGTTCCTTCCATGGTACACTAGCTATTTCTATCTAGTTCCTTCCATGGAACACTAAGTAGTCCCTTCCATGAAACACTAAGTACTTCCTTCCATGGAACAGTAGCTAGTTCCTTCCATGGAACACTAAAGAGTTTCTTCCGTGAAAAACTAAGGAGTTTTTTTCATGGAACACTAGATAGTTCCTTTCATGGAAAACTAGCTAGTTCCTACCATGAAACACGAGACAGATTTTTCCATGGAAAGCTAGCTAGTTTTTTCGATGAAACACAAAGTGTTTTGTTTTGTTTTGTTTTGTTTTGTTTTGTTTTGTTTTGTTTTGTTTTTTTTGGAACACTAGCTAGTTTTTTCCATGAAACAATAGGTAGTTCATTCCATGGAACACTAGCTTGATACTTCCATGGAAGACTAAGTAGTTCCATCCATGGAACAATATTTAGTTTTTTTCATGGATTACTGATTAGTTCCTTCCATGGAACACTAGCTACTTTCTTTAATAAAACACTAGATAGTTCCTTCCATGGAGCACTAAGTAGTTCCTTCCATGGAACACAAAGTGGTTTTTTTTTTTTTTTTTTTTTTTTTTTTTTTTATGGAACACTCTCTAGTTTTATCAATGAAACATTAGGTAGTTGCTTCCATGGAAAACTAGCTTGATACTTCCATGGAACACTAACTAGTTCCTTCTGTGGAACAATATTTAGTTTTTTTCATAAATTACTAGCTAGTTCCTTCCATGGAACACTATCTACTTTCTTTCATAAAACACTAGATAGTTTGTTCCATGGAACACTAGCTAGTTCCTTCCACGGAACACTACCTAGTTCCTTCCATGGAACACTAAGTAGTTCCTTCCATGGAATACTAGGTAGTTCCTTCCATGGAACACTAGCTAGTTGTAGCTAGTTCCTTTAATGAACCACTAGCTAGTTCCTTCCATGACAAAATAAGTAGTTCTTTCCATGGAACACTAAGTAGTCTCATCCGTTGAACACTAGCTGGTTGTTTCCAAGGAACAGTTGCTAGTTCCTTCCATGGAACACTAGCTGATTTTTTCCATGGAAGAACTCTAAGTAATTCCTTGCATGGAACACTAAGTAGTTCCTTCAATGGAACATTAAGTAATTTGTCCCATGCAACACTAAGTAATTCCTTCTGTGAAACACTACCTAGTTCCATCCATGGAACAGTGAGTAGTTCTTTCCATGAAAAACTAAGTACTTCCTTCCATAGAACACTAGCTAGTTGTTTCCATGGAACACTAGCTAGTATTTCTATGGAACATTAAGTATTTCCTTCCATGGAACATTAAGTATTTTTTTCCATGGAACACTAGCTAGTTCCTTCCATGGAACAGTAGCTAGTTCCTTCCATGGAACACTAAGTAGTTTCTTCTTTGGAACTCTAAGTACTTCCTTCTTTTGAACACTAGCTAAATTTTTCCATGGAACACCAAGGACTTCCTTCCAAGGAACACTAAGTAGTTTCTTCCCTGAAACACTAGCTAGTTTTTTCTGTGGAACACTAGATAGTTTCTTTCATTGCACACTAGCTAGTTCCTTCCATGAAACACTTTCTTGTTTCTTCAATGGGACCCTAGCTAGTTTTTCAGATTGAAAATGTGAAACTACTATGTAGTGTTCCATGGGAACAAACTATCTAGTGTTTTAGGAAAGAAAGTAGGTAGTGTTCCATGGAAGGAACTAGCTAGTAATCCATGAACAAAACTAAATACTGTTCCATGGAAGGAACTACAATACTAAGTAGTTTCTTCCATGGAACACTACACAGTTTCTTTTATGGGTCACTAGCTTTTTTTTAATGGAATACTAGCTAGATTCTTCCCTGAAACACTACATAGTTCTTACCCTAGAACACGGATTAGTTTCCCTCTGGAACACTAAGTAGTTTCTTCTCTGGAACACTAACTAGTTCCTTCTCTGGAACACGAAGTACTTCCTTCCCTGGAACAGTAACCAGTACTTTTCCCGGAACACTAGATAGATCCTGCCATGGAACATTAAGTAGTTACTTCCATGAAACTTTAAGTAGTTTCTTCCATGGAAAACTTGATTGTTACTTCCATGGAACAGTATTTAGTTTCTGGCATGGGACAGTAACTAGTTCCTTCCATAGAACACTAAGTAGGTCCCTCCTTGGAACACTAGGAGTTCCTTCCATGAAACACTAAGTAGTTCCTTCTATGGGACACCAAATAGTTATTTCTATGGTACACTAGGTAGTTCTATAGTACCTTCCATGGAAAAATGGAGAGTTCCTTCCATAAAAAAACTAAATCGTTCTTTCCCTGGGACACTATGTAGTCCCTTCCACGGAACACTAAATAGTTCCTTTTGTAGAATACTAAGTAGTTAGTTTTATTGAACACTATGTAGTCCCTTCCATGAAACACAGGCTAGTTTCTTCCATGGAATACTAAGTAGTTCCTCCCATGGAACACTAGCTAGTTCCTACCATGGAACACTAGGTAGTTTCTTCCATGGAACACTAGCTGGTTCCTACCATGGAACACTAGGTAGTTCCTTCCATGGAACACTAGCTAGTTCCTGCCATAAAACACTAACTAGCTCCTTGCATGGAACACTAGCTAGTTTTTTCCATGGAAGACAAAGAAGTTTCTTCCATTCAACACTACGTAATTTCTTCCATGGAACACTAGTTAGTTCCTTCCATGGAACACTAAGTACTTCCATGCATGGACAATAAGTACTTCCTTCCATGGAACACTAACTGGTTCCTTCCATGGAACACTAAGGAGTTCCCTCCATGGAACACTAAGGAGTTCCTTCCATGGAACACTAAGTACTTTTTTCATGGAACACTAGATAGTTCCTACCATGGAGAACTAGTTCGTTCCAAACATGAAACTCTAGCTAGTTCCTTCCATGAAAAATCAGTAGTTTCTTCCGTGGAACAATAAGTAGTTCCTTCCATGGAACACTTGCTAGTTCCTTCCATGGAACACTAGATAGTTCCTTCCATGGAGCACTAAGATGTTTCTTCCTTGGAACACTGGCAAGTTTTTTCCATGGAACATTGCTAGTTCCTTCCCTAGAACACTACATTGTTCCTTCCATGGAACACTTAGTATTTCCTTCCATGAAACACTAGCTAGATATTTCTATGAAACAAAAAGTAGTTTTTTCTATGGAACACTAAGTAGTCCCTTCCATGAAACACCAAGTACTTTCTTCCATTGAACATTAAATAGTTCCTTCCTTGGAGCACTAGCTAGTTTCTTCCATGGAACACATGCTAGTTCCTTCCATGGAAAATCAAGTAGTTTCATCCATGGAACACTAAGTAGTTCCTTCCATTGAACACTAAGTAGCTAGTTTCTACCATGGAACACTAACCAGCTCTTTCCATGGAACCCTAGTTAATTCCTTCCAAGAAACACTAGCTAGTTCCTTCCATGGAAAACTAAATAGTACTTTCCATGAAACACTATGTAGTCCCTTCCATGGAACACTAGATAGTTCCTTCCATGGAACACTATCTAGTTTCTTTAATGGAATATTAAGTAGTTTCTTCCATTGAACTTTAAGTAGTCCCATCCATGAAACAAAGGCTAGTTTCTTCCATGGAACACAAGCTAGTTTCTATTCAGGAACACTCAGTAGTTCTTTCTATGGAACAATCACTAGTTTCTACCAAGGAACACGAGTTTTTTTCTTCCATGGAAAACTAAGTAGATTTTTTTAGGGAACATTAGCTAGATCCTTTCATGGAACACTACATAGTTTCTTCCATGAAACAATAAGTAGTTTTTTTATGGAACACTAGCTAGATCCTTTCATGGACCAGTACCTATTTTCTTCCATGAAATACTAAGTAGTTCCTTCCATGGAACACTAGCTAGTTCCTACCTTGGAACACTAACTAGCTCCTTTCATGAATCACTAGCTAGTTCCTTCCATGGAAGACAAAGAAGTTTCTTCCATGCAACACTACGTACTTTCTTCCATGGAACACTAGTTAGTTCCTTCCATGGAACACTAAGTACTTCCATGCATGGACAATAAGTACTTCCTTCCATGGAATACTAACTTGTTCCTTCCATGGAACACGAACTTGTCCCTTCAATGGAACACTAAGTAGTTCCCTCCATGGACGACTAAGGAGTTCCTTCCATGGAACTCTAAGTAGTTCCTCCATGAAACACTAGATTGTTTTTTCCATGAAACTCAATGTAGTTCCTTTCATGGAACATGTGATAGTTACTTCCATGGAACACTAGCTAGTTCCTTCCATGGAACACTATGTAGTTTCTTCACTGAAACACTACCTTGTTCTTTTAATGAAACACTTAGTAATTCCTTCCATGAAACACTAGCTAGATTTTTTATGGAACACTAAGTAGTCCCTTCCATGGAACACTAAGTAGTTCCTTCCATGGTACACTAGCTAGTTCTATCTTTCCTACTTTGGAACACTAGCTAGTTCCAACCATGGAAAATTAAGTAGTTCTTCCAATAGAACAATAAGTAGCCCTTTCCATGGAACAGTAGTTAGTTTCATCCATGGAAAAATAAGTATTTTTTTCATAAAACACTAAGTAGTTCCTTCCATGAAACACTAAGTACTTCCTTCATAGAATACTATATAGTTCCTTCCATGGAATACTAGGGCGTTCTTTCCATGGAACACTAGCTAGTTCCTTCAATGGAAAATCAAGTAGTTTCGTCCATGGAACACTAAGTAATTCCTTCTATGGAACACTAAATAGTTCCTCCAAGGAACATTAGCTTGTTTTTTACCATGAAACACCAAGTTGTTCCTTCCATGGAACACTAGCAAGTCCATTCAATGGAAAGGTACCTTGTTCTTCCATAGGACACTAAGTAGTTTCTTCCATGAAACACTAAGTGGTTTTTTTTTTGTTTTTGTTTTATTAATTAATTTTTGTTACAAAAGGTTCTCCTTTTTCCCACTGATTTCCCCCTCCCCCTCTCTCCCTACCCTTTCCACAGTTTGTTGTCCATGTCCACTGTTCATGCATACATGCATATAAGTTCTGTGGTTTATCTCTTCCCCACCACCCACATATTTAGGGTATGTCAGTCTGTATCCCACTTCCACATCTCTGGGACTAACCCCTTCCTCAGACTGTTATGTTCATTATATTCCACAAATAAGTGAGATCATATGAAACTTGTCTTTCTCTGGCTTGTTTCACTTAGGATGATACTTTTCAGGTCCCTCCATGTAGTCTCAAAGAATAAGAGGTCTTTCTTTCTTACAGCTGCATAGTACTCCATGGTGAATATGTACCACAGCTTTTTTTATCCATTCGTCTACTGATGGACACTTGGGCTGTTTCCAGATCTTAGCAATTGTAAATAGTGCTGCTACAAACATGGGGGTACATATATTCTTTCTGATTGGTGTTTTAGGCTTCTTAGGGTATATTCCTAGAAGTGGGATCACTGGGTCAAATGGAAGTTTAATTTTTTATTTTTTGAGGTAACACCATATTATTTTCTATAGTGGCTGCACTAGTCTGCATTCCCACCAGCAGTGTACTAGAGTCCCCTTTTCTCCACACCGTCTCCAACACCTGTTGTTTGATAATTTGTTGATGGCGGCCATTCTGACAGGTATGAGGTGATACCTCATTGTTGTTTTAATTTGCATCTCTCTTATGATTACTGATGATGAGCATTTCTTCATATGTTTCTTAGCCATTTGTATGTCTTGTTTGGAGAAGTGTCTATTTAGTTCCTCTGCCCATTTATAATTGGATTCTTTGTCTTCCTCTTGTAGAGTTGTATGAGCACTATATATGTATTAGAAATCAACCCCTTATCTGATATATCATTGGCAATTATGCTCTCCCATACAGTGGGTAGCCTTTCCGTTTTGATGATTGTATCTTTCGCTGTGCAGAAGCTTTTGAGTTTGATGTAGTCCCATGTGTTCATTTTCTTCTTTGTTTCTATTGCCTTAGGAGATGTGTCAGTAAAAACTCTGCTACGTATGATGTATGAAATTTTGTTGCCTACAGTCTCTTCTAGGATTCTTATGGATTCATGAGTTACATTTAAGTCTTTTATCCATTTTGAGTTTATTCTCATGTAGGGTGAAAGTTGATGGTCTAGTTTCATTTTTCTCCAAGTAGCTGTCCAATTCTCCCAGCACCATTTATTAAAGAGGCTGTTCTTACTCCACTGTATGCTCTTGGCACCTTTGTCAAATATTAATTGAACACATTGCCTTGGGTTTATTTCTGGGTTCTCTGTTCTTTTCCACTGGTCTATATGACTGTTCTTGTGCCAGGACCAGGTTGTTTTGATTACAGTGGCTATGTAGTATAACTTGAAACCTGATATTGTGATCCCTCCAGCTTTGTTCTTCCTTTTCAAGATTGCTGTGGCTATTCGAGGCCTTTTTTGGTTCCATATGAACTTTTGAAATAATTGTTCTAATTCTGTAAAGTATGCCATTGTTATTTTGATGGGGACTGAGTTGAATTTCTATACTGCTTTGGGTAATATGGACATTTTAATGATTTTAATTCTCCCAATCCATGAACAGGGTATGTGCTTCTACTTTTTTATATCTTCCTCCATTTCTTTTTTCAATGACCTGTAGTTTTCTGCAAATATGTCTTTATATCTTTGGTTAAGTTTATTCCTAGGTATCTAATTTTTTTTGCCACCATGGTAAATGGGATTTTTTGCTTACTTTCTCTTTCTGTGAGTACATCATTGGTGTATAAAAATGCCGTTGATTTCTTGACATTAAGTTTCTATCTTGCTACTTTGCCAAATTCATTTATTAAGTCTAGTAAACTTTTGATGGAGTCTTTGGGGTTTTCTATGTATAGTATCATGTCATCTGCAAATAATGACAATTTCACTTCCTCCTTTCCAATTTGGATCCCTTTTATTTTTTCTTCCTGTCTGATTGCTGTGGCTGAGACTTCCAGTACTATGTTAAATAGGAGTGGTGAAAGTGGGCATCCCTGTCTTGTTCCTGTTTTTAAGGGAAATGCTTTATTTTTTGCCCATTGAGTATGATGTTGGCTTTAGGTCTTTCATATATGGCCTTTATTATGTTTAGATATGATCCCTCTATTTCTACACTGCTGGCCATTTTTATCAGAAATGGATGCTGGATTTTTCGAAGGCTTTTTCAGCATTTATTGATATTATCATGTGGTTTTAATTCTTCATTTTATTTGTGTGGTGTATCACATTTGTGTATTTGCGAATATTGTACCAGACTTGCATTCCTAAGATGAATCCCACTTGGTCAGGGTGTATAATTTTTTTGTGTATTGCTGGATCCGATTTGCTAGTTTTTGTTCAGGATTTTGGCATCTATGTTCATCAGGAATATTGGCCTGTAGTTTTCTTTCTTTGTTGTTTTTTTTCTAGTTTTGGAATTAGAATTATGTTGGCTTTATTAAACGAGTTTGGTAGTCTTCCTTCTTTAATTTTTTGAAATAGTTTGAGGAGAATGGGTATTACTTCTTTTTTGAATGTTCCCTAAAACTCCCCCGTGAAGCCATCTGGGCCTGGGCTTTTGTTTGCTGGGAGAGTCTTGATTACATCTTAAATTTCTTCTGTTGTTATTGGTTTGTTCAAGTTTTCTATCTCTTCCTGATCTAGTTTTGGGAGACTATGTGTTTCTAGAAATTTGTCCATTTCGCTTAGATTGTGCCATTTTTTGCCATAAGATTGTTCATAGTAGTTGTTAACAATTTTTTGTATTTCTGTGGTGTCAGTTGTTATCTCTCCTCTTTCATTTCTGATTCTGTGTATTTGGATTCTCTCTCTTTGTTTCTTGGTGAGTCTAGCTAAGGGTCTGTCAATCTTGTTTATCTTTTCAAAAAACCAGCTCTTTGTTTTATTGATCCTTCGAATTGTATTTTTGGTCTCTATGTCATTTATTTCTGCTCTGATCTTTACTATTTCCTTCCTTCTACTTGCTCTGGGGTTTCCTTTTTCTTTTCTTTTTTTTTTTTTTTTTTTTTTGCTTTCTATTTCTTTAAGATGTGAGGTCAGATAGTCTATTAGAGATTTTTCTTCTCTTTTGAGGTAGGCCTGTAGTGCTATGAACTTCCCTCTTAGAACTTCTTTCGCTGCATTTCCTAGATTTTTTGTTGTTGTGTCTTCATTTTTTTTTTTTTTTTAAATGTATTTATTTATTTATTTATTTATTTTAATGGTACATGCCCCTAGCAGGAACCAAACCGGGGACTCTCCGGTCCGCAGGCCGACGCTCAACCGCTGAGCCAAACTGGCCAGGGCTGTGTCTTCATTTTTAAATATATTTTGGTTCTCCTATATTGGGTGCATATATGTTTATCAAGGTTATATCTTCCTGTTGGATAGATCCTTTCAATATTATGTAGTGGCTTTTTTTGTCTCTAATTATGGCCTTCATTCTGAAATCTATTTTATCAGATATGAGTATTGCTACACCAGCTTTTTTTTCTTTTCCGTTTGCTTGGAAGATTTTTTTCCATCCCTTCACTTTCAATCTATGTGAGTCTTTTGGTGTGAGGTGGGTCTCTTGTAAACAACATATAGATGAGTCATCCTTTCTTATCCAATCAGCAACTATGTGTTTTTATATGGGAGCATTCAGTCCATTTACATTTAGGGTGATTATTGATATGTACTTATTTATTGTCATTTTTGTTTAGTGTGGTTCTATTTTTCTTTCTGTTTCTCCTGGTAATTACAGCAGTCCTTTTAACCTTTCTTGCAGTGTTGGTTTGTTATTAGTGTATTCCCTTAGCCTTTTTTTTTTGTCTGGGAAGCTCTTTAATTGACCTTCTATTTTGAATGATAGCCTTGCCTTGCTGAGTATAGTAATCCTGGATTCAGATCCTTGTTTTTCATGACCTTGATTACTTCATGCCATTCCCTTCTTGCCTGTAGTGTTTCTTGTGAGAAGTCAGCTGAGAGCCTTATGGTGTTTTCTTTGTAGGTAACCTGTTGCTTTTCTCTTGCTGCTTTTAGGATTCTCTCTTTGTCTTTAATTTTTGGCAGTTTGATTACTATGTGTCTTGGTGTGGGCCTCTTTGGATTCCTACTTGGGGCTCTCTGTGCTTCTTGAACTTGAATGCCTCCTTCCTTCACCAAATTACGGAAGTTTTCTGTCACTATTTCTTTGAATATATTCTCTAACCCTTGCTTATGTTCTTCTTCTTCAGGGCCTCCTATGATGCAAATATTATTACGTTTTCAGTTGTCCCACAGTTCTCTTAAGCTGCCTTTCTGTTTTTTAATTGTTTTTTCCTTTTCGTTTTCTGATTGGATGAGTTCTTCTAGCCTGTCTTCTAATTCACTGATCCGGTCCTTAGCTTCCCCTACTCTGCTTTTTAGACCTTCCAATGTGTTGTTCATGTCTGATATGTCATTCTTCATTTATTCTTGTTGGTTTTTAATTTCCAACTGGTTGATTTTCAACATTTTTAGGTCTTTACTCATGGTGCTCATATCCTTACACATGCTGTTGAGCTTCCTGAACATCATGGCTCTAAATTCTAGTTCTGTTAACCTGCTTAACTGCACCTCATTTTTCTCATCATCTATAGAGGTCTCATTTTCTTTCATTTGGGTTTTGTTTATGGTTTTCACCATTTTGGCTATCACAGTGTGCTTTGAAGTCTGCCAAATTTTCCTTGTGGGTGTTGGAGTTCTGCTGTTTGTGGTGCCCTCTCCTGAGTTTGGATGAGCCAGGGAGGACCCACTTTAAACACCACCTTCAAATCTTAGCTTTTCTGGTTAGTGTTGCTAGCCCAGGGAATGGTAGTTATCCTCTAGCTTTTTTTCTTTGTTAAGAGGCTATTAGTAGAGGTCACCTGAAGCCCCTTGGTTTCTGAGTTGCCTGAAAAAGTCCCTTATGGGCTCAGTGTAGGAGGATTTCTCGAGGTTGGGGCAGCTGCTGGTTGTTAATGGGCCTCAATTAGCATTTCAATTGGCACCAGGTGGCATTGAATCTCTGAGGGAGGGGCCTCCACCTCGCCTCTCCCCAGGGCCCTGGGATGGAATAAAATGACCACAGTCTTGCATGGCTGCACTCAGGAAAGGTCTTAGCACCCTCCAAAACCCGAGTTTCCTCACACAGTTCCAGTCCAGTCTGCCTTCCCTCTGCTGAACCCAAGGTGAGTGGCTGATACCAATTTAGCCTCTGTCTAGACTCTGCGTTGTGGAGCCATCTGGGACTTTTAACCCGAGAGCGCTGCTTCCTGCCAAAGGCTGCCACAGCTGTGGCACCAGCAGAAGGTTTTGCACTCAGAAGAAGCCCCAGAACTGAGCCGCATGTGCGGGACACTGCTGGGGTGGCAGCAACTTCCAGCAGAGTCCCCTGGTCCCTAAGGGTCTGTGCGGCACCAGCTGAGGGCTTAGCACGCAGAGTTTGCAGGAGTCAGCCTGGGTAGCAGCGTCCCGCTGAGTCCCCTGGTCAGAGCCAGTCCGTGCCAGCCCGTGTGGCACCAGACGAGGGCTTAGCAGGCAGCAGATTTTGCAGAACTCAGGCAGGGTCGCAGCGGAGGCTTTAGCAGCATCTTCCTGCCACCGAGTTCCCTGGCCCCAGTGAGTCCGTGCGGCACAAGCCGAGGGTTTGGGAGGCAGCAGAGTTGACAGGACACAGGCGGGGTCTAAGCAGAGGCTTTAGCAGCAACTTTCCAATGGGGAGTCCCCCGGTCCCCTCCCAGGCCACTGCAGACCGTGGGTTCTCAGCCCTGTCTCGACTCCTCGCAACCTCCCAGGATTGAGTCAGTATCCCTGGTTATGTAGTCCTCCAAGGTGTCTTTCGGTTGCCACTTCCTGAAGATTTGCCTTTATTTTCGTTGTGAATCCAGTTTGGTCCAGGGAGATGGTCTGTGTAGCGCCATTCACTCCGCTGCCATTTTTTCGCCCTAAGTAGTTTTTCATAGAACACTAGTTAGATTCTTCCATGGAACACTTGTTATTTTTTTCCATGGAACACTAAGTAGTTCTTTCCATGGAACACGAGCTAGATACTTCCATGGAACTCTATCTAGTTCCTTCCATGGAACACTGGCTAGATTAATGCCTGGAACACAAAGGAGATTTTTTCATGGAACTTTAGCTAGTTTCTTCCATGGAACACTAGCTTGGTCCTTCCATTGAACACTAAGTAGATCCATCCATGGAAAACTAAGTAGTTCATTCCATGGAAATCTAGCTAGATCCTTCCAATGAACACTAAGTAGTCCGTTGCATGGAACACTAAGTAGTTCCTTTCAAGAAACACTAGCTAGTCCTAGCTGGTTCCTTCCATGAAACACTCAGTAGTATTTTCCATGGAAAATTAAGTAGTTCCTTCCATGGCACATTAGATAGTTCCTTCCAAGGAACACTAGCTAGATTCTTCCATTGAGCACTAGCTACTTCCTTCCATAAAATACTTATTAGTATCTTCCCTGGAACACTAGTTAGTTCTTTCCAAGGAACACTAGCTAGTTTTTTCCATAAAGCACTAGATAGTTCCTTTCTTGGAACACTAGCTAATTCCTTTCATGGAACACTAGCTATTTCCTCCAGAAACAGTAGCTAGTTTTTTTTATGGAACACAAGTAGTTCCTTGCATGCAACACTAGCTACTTTCTTCCATGGAACAAAAAGTAGTTTCTTCCATGGAACACTAGGTAGTTCCTCCCATGAAACACTAGGTAGTTACTTCCATGGAACACTAAGTATTTTCTTACATGGAACACTATGTAGTTTCTTCCAAGGAACACTAGCTAGTTTCTTCTATGGAACACTAACTAGCTTCTTCCCTGTAACACTAGCTAATTCCTTCCATGAAACACTAGCTAGCTCCTTACATAAAACACTAAATACTTCCTTCCATGGATCACTAGCTAGTTTATCCATGGAATACTAGCTAGTTTCTTTTCTGGAACACTAGCTAATTCCTTCCCTGGAACACTAGCTAGTTCCTTCTCTGCGACAATAAGTAGTTTCTTCCCTGGAACACTAATTAGTTCCTTTGCTGGAACACTATTAGCTAGTTCCTTCCATGCAACATTAAGTAGTTACCTCCATGAAACCCTAAGCAGATTCTTTCATGGAAAACTAGCCAGTTCCTTCAATGGAACACTATATACTTCCTTGCATGGAACACTAACTAGTTCTTTATTGGAACACTACTAGTTCCTTCAATGGAACACTAGATATTTCCTTCCATGGAACCTTAGCTTGTTCCGTTCATGGAACAATATGTAGTTCCTTCCTATGAACACTAAGTAGTCCCTTCTATGAAACAATTACTGGTTCCTTCCACAGAACACTAAATAGTTTCTTCCATGAAACACTAGCTAGTTCTTTCAATGGGACACTGCTAGATCCTTCCATGGGACACTAGCTTGTTCTTTCCATGGACCACGAGCTAGTTCCTTCCATGGAACACTAGCTTGTTTCTTCAATGGAACACTAGCTATTTCGTCCTATGGAACAATAGCTAGTTTCTTCCAATGAGCACTATGTAGTTCCTTGCATGCAACAGGAGTAGGTTTCTTCCTTGGAACACTACGCAGTTCCTTCATGGAACACTAAGTAGTTTTTTTCCATGGAACAATAACTTGTTTCTTCCATAAAACACTAGCTAGTTTCATCCATGGGACACCAAGTAGTTTCTTCACTGGATACTAGCCAGTTCCTTCCATGGAACAATAGCTAGTTCCTTCCATGAAACACTAGATAGTTCCTTGCATGGAACACTGGCTAGTTCATTTCCTGGAACACTAGCTATTTCTTTCCATGGAACACTAAGTAGTTCCTTCCATGGAACACTACTAGTTCCTTCCATGGAGCACTAGCTAGTTCCTTCCATAAAACAGCAGCTACTTCCCTCAAAGGAACACTAGGTAGTTCGTTCCATGGAACACTCTCTACTTCCTTTCACTGATAACTAGCTAGTTTATTCCATGGAACACTGAGTATTTTCCTCCATGTAACACTAAGTAGTTCCTTAATTGGAACACTAATTAGTTCCTTCAATGAAACACTAAGTAGTTCCTTCCATGGAACACTAAGAATTTCCTTCTATGGAACACTAGCTGGTTTTAGCTAGTTCCTTCCATAAACCCTAATTAGATTTTTCCATGAAAAACTATCGAGTCCCTTCCATTGAACTCTAAGTAGTTCCTTCCATGGAACACTAGTGAGATTCTTTTGTGGAACGCAAGCTAGTTCATTTCATGGAACTCCAGCGGGTTTCATCCATTTACCACTAAATAGTTCCTTCCCATGGAACACTAAGTAGTTCCTTCAATGGAAAACTAACAATTTCCTTTCATGGAACACTAAGTGCGTTCTTCCATGGAACACTAACTAGTTCTTTCCATGTAACACTAGCTAGTACCATGCATCGAAAACTAAGTAGTTCATTCCATGGAACACTAGGTTGTTCCTTCCATGGAACACAAGCTAGTCCCATCCTTGGAACACTAACATGTTCTTTCCATGGATTAGAAACTAGTTTTTTCCATGGATCACTAAGTAGTTTCTTTAATGGAACACAAGCTAGTTCCTTCCATGAAACACTCAGATGTTTTTTCCATGGAACACTAGCTAGTTCTTACCATGGAAGACTAGCTAGTTCCTACAATAAAATACTAAATAGTTCTTTACATGAAACACTAAGTAGTTCCTTCCATGGAACCCTAAGTAGTTTCTTCCATGGAACACTAGCTAGATCCTTCCATGGAACACTATCTAGTTTCTTACATGGAATACTAGCTAGTTTCTTCCATGGAACACTAGATCGTTTCTTCCATGGATCACTAGATAGTTTTCTCCATGGAACACTAAGTAGTTCCTTCTATGGAATAGAGGCAATTCCTTCCCAGGAACGCTAGATAGTTCATTCCATGGAAGACCAGCTAGTTTCTTCCATGGAATAATAAGTAGTTCTTTCCATGGAACACTAAATAGTCCTTTCCATGGAACACTAGCTAGTTTCATCCATGGATAACTAGCTAGTACCTTTTTGAAACACTAGCTTATTTTTGTCATGGAACTCTAATTAATTCCTTGCATAGAACACTAAGTAGTTCCTTCCATGGAACACTAAGTACTTCCTTTCATGGAACACTAGCAAGTCCTTTCTATGGAACACTAGCTAGTTCTTTTCATTGAACACTAAGTTTTTCCTTCCATGGAACACTTAGTACTTCCTTTCATGGAACACTATCTAGTTCCTTCCATGGAACAGTTGCTAGTTCCTTCCAAGAAACACTATCTTTTCCTTCCTTTGAACAATCGGTAGTTTTTTTCATGGAACACGAACTAGTATCTTCCATGGAATACTAACTATTTCCTTCCCAGGATCACTACCTAGTTCTTTTCTAGGAAAGAACTAGTACCTCTCTGGAACACTAAAAATTCTTTCCCTGGAACACTAACTAGTTCCCTCTCTGGAACACTAAGTAGTTCCTACCCTGGAACTCTATCTAGTACATTTCCTGGATCACTATATAGATCCTTTCATGGAACAGTAAGTAGTTACTTTCACAAAATTCTAAGTAGTTTCTTCCATGGAAAAATTGCTTGTTCCTTCTAAGAAACTCCATTTAGTTTCTTGCATAAAACACTAACTAGTTTCTTCCATTGAACACGAACTAGTTTCTTTCATGGAACACTAGCTAGTTACTTCCATGGAACACGAGCTAGTTCTTATCATGGAACAGTAAGAAGTTCCTTCCATTAAACACTATCTAGATTTTTCCATGGAACACTAAGTAGTTCTTTCCATGGTACACTAACTAGTTTCGTCCATAAAACACTAGCTAGTTTCTTCCATGGAACACTAGCTAGTTTCTATCATGGAACAGTAAGTAGTTCCTTCCAAGGAACACGAGCTAGATATTTCCATGGAACACTAAGAATTTCGTTCCATAATGCGGTAAGTATCCCCTTCCATGGAACAGTAGCTAGTTCCATCCATGAAACACTAACTACTTCCTGACATGGAACACTAGCTAATATTTTTCATGGAACACAAAGTAGTTCCTTCCATGTAACACTAAGTAGTTCCTTTCTATAACACTAAGTAGTTCCTTCCATGGAACACTAAGTAGTTCCTTTAATGGAAAACTAAGTAATTCCTTCCATGAAACACTTGCTAGTTCCCACCATGGAATACTAAGTAGCTCCTCCATGTAACACAAACTACTTCCTTCCATGGAACACTAAGTAATTCCTTTACGTGAAACACTTGCTAGTTCCATCCATGGAACACTAAGTAGCTCTTTCCATGTAATTCAAACTAGTTCCTTCCATGGAACCCTAGCTTGTTCCTTCCACGAACACTGCTAGGTCCTTCCATGGAACACTAAGTAGTTTCTTCCATGGAACATTAAGTACTTCCTTCAATGGAACACTAGCTAGTTCCATCCATGGAAGAGTAAGGAGTTATTTACATGAAACACTAAGTAGTTCCTTCCATTGAACACTAAGTACTTCTTTACTTGGAACACTAGCTAGTTCTTTCCATGGAACACTAGCTAGTTATTTCCATGGAACACTAAGTATTTTCTTCCATGGAACACTAAGTAGTTTCTTCCATGGAACACTAGGTGGTTCCTTCCATAGAACAGTAGCTAGTTCATTCCATAGAACACTAAGTAGTTCCTTCCATGGAACACTAAGTTCTTTCTTCCATGAAACACTAACTTGTTACTTCCAATGAATACTAGCTAATTTTTTTTTATAGAACACTAAGCAGTTCCATCCATGGAACAATAAGTAGTTTATTTCATGGAAAACTAAGTAGTTTCTTCCCTGAAACACTAGCTAATTCCTTCCATGGAACACTAGATAGTTCCTCTCATGGAATATTAAGTAGTTACTTCCACAAAACCTTAAGTAGTTCCTTCCATGGAATACTAAGTAGATTCTTTCATCAAACTCTAAGTAGTTTTTTTTTTTTTTTTATGAAACACTAGATAAATCCTTCCATGGAACACTTGTTACTATCTTCCATGGGACACCAAATAGTTCCTTCCATGGAACACTAAGTAGTTCCCCGCATGGAACAATAAGTAGTTCCTTCCATGGAACACAAGCTAGATTGTCCCATGGAACACTAAGCAGTTCCTTCCATGGAACACTAAGTAGTTTCTTCGATGAAACAATAGCTAGTTCCTTCATGGAACACTAAGTAGTTCTTTTAATAAAACACTAGCTAGTTCCTTCCACTTAAAATTAAGTAGTTTCATTCATGGACACTAGCTATTTTCTAACATGGAACAGTAGCTAGTTTTTACCATGGAACACTAGCTAGTTCCTACCATGAAATACTAAGTAGTTCTTTCTATGAAACTCTAAGCATTTTCTTCCATAGAACACTAACTAGTTCTTTCAATGGAACACTAAGTCGTTTCTTCCATGGATCACTAGCTAGTTTCTTCCATGGAACACTAAGTAGTTCCTTCATGGAACACTAGCTTGTTTTTACATGGAACACCAAGTAGTTTCTTCCATGTAATCCTAGCTAGTTCCTTCCATGGAACACTGAGTAGTTCCTTCCATGGAACACTAGCTAGGTTCTTCTGAGGAACTGAAGCTAGTTCATTCCATAGAACACTACATAGATTCTTTCATAGAATATTAACTAGTTTCTTCCATAGAACACTACCCAGTTACTTCAATGGAACACTAAGTAGTTACTTCCATGGAACACTAAATATTGCCTTCCATGGAACACAAGCCTGTCTTTCCATGAAACACTAGCTAGTTCCTACCATAGCACAATAAGTAGTTCTTTTCATGGAACACTATGTAGTTTCTCCCTGAAACTCTAGTTAATTTCTTCCATGGAACACTATGTAGTTTCTTCCATGAAACACTAAGTATATACTTTCATGGAACACTATGTTCTACAAATCACGGAACACTAGCTAGGTCCTTCCATGGAACCGTAGCTAGTTATTACCACGGAACACTAGGAAATTACTTCTATGAAAAACTAGCTACTTTCTCCATAGTTAGTTACTTCCATTAAACACTAGCTAGTTCCTTCCATTGAACACTAAGTAGTTCCTTCGATGGAACTCTAAGTATTTCGTTCCATGCAACACTAGCTTGTTCCTTCCATGAAACACTAAGTAGTTCCTTCCATGGAACACTAGTTTGTCCCTTCCATGGATCACTAACTTATTCTTTCCATGAAACACTAAGTAGTTCTATCCATGGAACACTAGCTAGTTCTTTCCATGGAACAATAAGTAGTTCACTCCATGGAACATTAGCTAATTCCTCACATGGAACTCTAAGTATTTTCTTCCATAGAACACTAGCTCGTCCCATCCATGGAACACTAGCTAGATCCTTACATGGAACACAAACTAATTCATTCCATGTAACACTAAGTAGTTCTTTCCATGAAACACTCCGTAGTTTCTTTCGAGAACACTCACTTGTACCTTCCATGGAACAGTACATAGTTCCTTCCATGGAATACTAAGTAGTTCCCTATTTTGAACACTAAGTACTTCCTTCCATGGAACACTAGCCAGTTCCTTCCATGTAACACTATCAAATTTCTTCCATGGAACACTAGCTAGTTACTTCCATAGAACACTAGGTACTTTTTTCGATGGAACACTAGCTATTTCTTCCATAGAACACTAACTAGTTCGTACTATGTAACACTAGCTAGTTTCTATTATAAAATTCTAAGTAGTTCTCTTCATGAAACACTAAGTAGTTCCTTCCATGAAACACTAGCTGTTCCTTCCATGGAACACTAACTAGTTTTTTCCATGGAACACTAGCTAGTTCCTTCCATGGAACACTAAGTAGTTCCTTCCATTGAACACTAGACTGTTCCATCCATCGAGCACTAAATAGTTCCTTCCATGGAACACTAGCTTGTCCCTTCCATGGATCACTAACTAATTCCTTCCATGGAACACTTCCCTGGAAGGATGTACTCATTGTTCCATGTAAGGATCTATTTAGTGTTTCCTGAAAGGATCTACATGGCTTTCCATGGAAAGAACTATCCAGTTTTGCATGGAAAGAACTAATTAGTGTTTTCGGAAGAAACTAAATAGTGTTCCATGGAGAGAACTACTTAATGTTCCATGAAATAAACTATCTCGTGTACCATGAAAGAATCTAGCTGGTGTTCCATGGAAAAAACTACTTGGTGTTCCATGGAAGGAACTAGCTAGAGTTCCATGGAAAGAACTAGTTAGTGTTCCATAAAAGTATGCAGCTTGTGTTCCATGGATGGATCAGCTAAGTGTTCCATTGATGGAATTAGTTCGTAATTCATGTTATGAACAAACTATGTACATGGAAGGAACTACTTAGTGTTTGATGGATGTAACTAGATAGTGTTTAATGGAAGACAATTGTTAGTGTTCAATGCAAGAAATTACTTAGTGTTCCATGGAAGGTACTAACTAGTGTTCCATAGAAAGAAATACTTAGTGTTCCATGGAAGGAAATAGCTACCGTTCCATGGAAGAAACTACTTAGTGTTCAGTTGAAGAAACTAGCTAGTGTTCTATGGTAGAAACTACTTAGTGTTCCATGAAAATAACTACTTTGTGTTCCATGGAAGGAACCCTACGTAGATTTTTTCATGGAACACTAAGTACTTCCTTCCATGGAAGGGACTACTTACTGTTCCGTGGAAGGGAATAGGTTGTGTTTCATGGAATGAACCAGCTACCGTTCCAAGGAAGGAAGTACTTATTGTCCCATGGGAGGAACTACTTAGTGTTTCATGGAAGAAACAGGCTGGTGTTCCATGGAAGGAACTATTAGTGTTCCATGAAAAAAACTACTTAGTGTTCCATGGAAGGAACTATTTATTGTTTGACGGAAGGAACCAGCTAGTGCTTCATAGAAGGAACCAGCTAGTGTTCATGGATGGAATTAAATTGTGTTCCATGCAAGGAAATACTTAGTATTCCATGGAAGAAACCAACTGTGTTACATGGAAAAAACTAGATAGTGCTTTATGGAAAAAATTAGCTAGTGTCCCATGGAAGGAACTAGGTAGTGTACCATGGAAGGAACTATATAGTGTTTCAAGGAAGGATCTAGCTAGTGTTCCAAGGAAAGAACTAGAGAGTGTCCAGGAAAGAAACTACTTCGTGTTACATGAAAGGAACTGCTTAGTGTACCATGGCAGGAACTACCTAGTGTTCCATGGATGAAACTACTTAGTGTTGCATGGAAAAAACTACTTAGTATTCCATGGAAGGAACTAGCTACTGTTCCATGGAAGTAACTAGCTAGTGTTTCATGGAAGGAACTAGCTAGTGTTCCATGGAAGGAGCTCGTTAGTGTTCCATGATAGGAACTAGATAGTGTTCCATGGAATAAACTAGCTAGTGTTTCATGGAAGTATCTAAGTAGTTTTCCATGGAAGGAACAACTTATTGTTCCATTGAAGGAACTAACTAGTGTTCCATGGAAGGATCTAGCTAGTGTTCCATTAAAAAAAATTACTTAGTGTTCCATCAAGAAACTACTTAGTGTTTCACGGAAGGAGCAGGTTACTGTTCCATGGAAGGAACTGGCTAGTGGTCCATAGAAGGAACTACTTAGTGTTCCATGGAAAGAACTACTAAGTTTACCATGGAAAAATAGTAGTGTTCCCTAGAAAAAACTAACTAGTGTTCCATGGAAATAACTACTTAGTGTTCCATGGAAGGAACTACTTAGTGTTGGAAGGAACTACTTTGTGGTTCATGGATGGAACTACATAGTGTTCCATGGAACTAATTACTTAGTGTTGCATGAAAGGTACTACTTAGAGTTCTATGGAAATGATTAGGTAGTGTTACATGGAATAAACCAGCTAGTGTTCCATGAATGAAACTAGCTATTGTTCCATGAAAAGAACTACTTTGTTTTCCATTGAAGGAACTACCTAAAGTTCCACGGAAGGCACTAGCTTGTGTTTAATGGAAGATACTAGCTAGAACTACATAGTGTTCCATGGAAGGAACTACTATGTGTTTCATGGAAGGATCTTGCTATTGTTCAATAAACGGAACTACTTACTGTTCCATAAAAGAAACTAGGTAGTGTTTCATGGAAGGAACTAGCTCTTGTTCCTTGGAAAAAACTGGTTAGTGTTGCATGGAAATAAATACTTAGTGTTTTATGGAAGGAATTGGCTAGTGTTCCATGGACAGAACTTGCTAGTGTTCCATGGAAGGGACTACTTTATGTTCAATGGAAGAATCTACTTAGCGTCCCATGAAAGTAACTAGCTAGTGTTCCATGGATGAATCTACTTAGGGTTTCATGGAAGTAACTACTTAATGTTCCATGGAAGGAACTAGCTAGTGTTCCAAGAAAGGTAATAGTTAGTGTTCCATAGAAGAAACTACTTAGTGTTCCAGAGAAAGTTGTAGTTAGTGTTCCAAAGAAGTAACTAGCTTGTTTTCCAAGGAAGAAACTAGGTAGTGTTCCAGGGAAGAAACTACTTAGTGTTCCATGGAAGGAACTACTTAGTGTTCCATGTAAAAAAAGCAATTTACTGTTCCATGGAAAAAACATGTTACTGTTTCATGGAAGACAGTAATGAGTGTTCCATGGAAGGAACTATAGAGTGTTCCCTCAAAGGAACTACTTATTGTTACATGGAAGGAACTGGTAGTGTGGCATGGAATAAACTACCTAGTGTTCCATGGAAGGAACTACTTAGTGTTCCATGGAAGGAACAATTTAGTGTTCCATGGAAGAAACAAGTTACTGTTCCATGGAAAGAAGTACTTCGTTTTCCATGGAAGGAACTACAGAGTGTTCCATGGAAGGAACTAGTAGTGTTCCATGAAAGGAGCTGTCTAGTGTTCCATGGAAAGAACTACTTAGTGTTCAATGGAAGAAAATAGCTGTAATTCCATGGAAGAAACTACTTAGTGTTATATAAAATAAACAAGCTAACGTTCCATGGAGGAACTACATAGTGTTCCATAGAAGAAACTACTTAGTGTTTAATAGAAGGAACTAACTAGTATTCCATGGAAGGAACTACGTAGTGTTTCATGGAAGAAAATACTTAGTTTTCCAAGAAAGAAATTAGCTAATAATCCATAAAAGGAACTAGATAGTGTTCCATGGAAGGAACTAATTAGTGTTCCAGTGAAGAAACTACTTAGTGTTCCATGGAAGAAACTAGCTAGTTTTCCAGGGAAGGAACAAGTTTCAGTTCCATGGAAAAAAATAGTTAGTGTTCCATGGAACCAACTTCCTAGTGTTCAACGGAAGGAGCTTGTGTTTTATTGTAGGAACTAGAGAGTGTTCCATGGAAGGAACTAGCTAGTGTTCCATGAAAGTATCTAGCTAGTTTTCCATTAAAGGAACAACTTAGTGTTCCATGCAAAAAACTAACTAGTTTTCCATGTAAGGATCTAGCTAGTATTCCATAGAAGAAACTACTTAGTGTTCCATGGAAGAAACTACTTAGTGTTCCATGTAAGAAACTATCTAGTGCTCCTGGAATGAACCAGCTAGTGTACATGGAATGAACTACTTAGTGTTACATGGAAGGAACTAATTAGTGATCCATGGAAAGGACAATCTAGTGTTCTATGGAAGAAACTACTTAGTGTTCCATTGAAGAAACTAGTTAGTGTTCTAGAGAAAAAAATACTTAGTGTTTCATGGAAAAAACTACTTAGTGTTCCATGGTAGGAACTAGCTAGTGTTCCATGGGAGGAACTACTTCGTGTTCTATGGAAGGAACTAGTTACTAGTTTTTTCTGCAGGGAATTACTTAGTGTTCCATGGAAGGAAGTACTTCGTGTACCATGGAAGGAACTAGTTACTGTTCAATGGAAGGAACCACCTAGTGTTCCATGAATGGAACTACATAGTGTTTCATGGAAGAAACTTCTTAGTGTTTCATTCAAGGAAGTAGCTATAACTAGCTAGGGTTACATGGAAGGATCTAGCTAGTTTTCCAGGGAAGAGTCTACTTAGTGTGCCATGGATTAAACTACTTAATGTTCCATGGAAGGAACTACTTAGTGTTCCATGGAAGGAACTAGCTGGTGTTCCTTGGAAGGAACTTGTTGGTGTTCCTTGGATAAAATTTCTTAGTGTTCCATGGAAGATACTACTTAGTGTTCCATGAAAGAAACTACTTAGTACTCATTGGAATAAACCTGCTAGTGTCAAAAGAAAAAAAATAGATAGTGTTCTATGGATGATTCTACTTATTGTTTCATGAAGGGAACAACGTATTGTTTCATGGAAAGAATTACTTAGTATTCCATGGAAAAAACTACTTATTGTTCCATGAAAGAAACTAGCTAGTGTTCCATAGATAAAACTAGTAAGTGTTCCATGTATGGAACAACCTAGTGTTCCAGAGAAGAAACTAGTCAGTGTTCCATGGAAAGAACTACTTAGTGTTCAATGGAGGGAACTAGCTAGTGTTCCATGGCAGAAACTAGATAGTGTTCAATGGAAGAAACTAGTTAGTGTACTATGGAAAGAACTATTAGTGTTCCTTGGAGGAATCTAGCTAGTCTTCTATTGAGGAAACTAGCTAGTGTTCTTTGGAAAAAACTAGATAGTGTTTCATGGAGGGAACTAGCTAGTGTTCCAGGAAATGAACGAGCTAGTGTTCCAGGGAAGGAACTAGCTGGTGTTCCAGGGAAGGAACTATCGAGTATTCCACAAAAGGAACTAGCTAGAGATCCATGGAAAGAAAAAGCTAGTGTTCCAAGCAAGGAACCAGCTAGTGTTCCATGGAAGGAACTAGTTAGTGTTCCAGGGAAGGAACTAGGTACTATTACATGAAAAAAACTAACTAGTGATCCATGGAAAGGACTACTTAGTGTTTCACAAAAGAAACTAAGTAGTGTTCCATGGATAAAATAAGGTGGTGTTACATAGATGGATCAACCAAGTGTTCCATGGAAGAGACTACTTAGTGTTCAATGGAAGGAACTAGTTAGTGTTCCATGGAAAAAATTATTAAGTGTTCCATGGAGTGAACTAGTATCCATAAATGTGATACACCACATAAATAAATTGAAGAATAAAAACCACATGATCATATCAATAGATGCCGAAAAAGCCTTTGACAAAATCCAGCATCCATTTCTGATAAAAACGCTCAGCAGTGTGGGAATAGAGGGATCATATCTCGACATAATAAAGGCCATATATGGGACTACATCAAACTCAAAAGCTTCTGCACAGCAAAAGATACAATCATCAAAACGGAAAGGCTACCCACTGTATGGGAGAGCATAATTGCCAATGATATATCAGATAAGGGGTTAATTTCCAATACATATAGAGAGCTCATACAACTCCACAAGAGGAAGACAAAGAATCCAATTAAAAAATGGGCAGAGGAACTAAATAGACACCTCTCCAAACAGGACATACAAATGGCTAAGAGACATATGAAGAAATGTTCATCATCACTAATCATCAGAGAGATGCAAATCAAAACAACAATGAGGTATCACCTCACACCTGTCAGAATGGCCGCCATCAACAAATCATCAAACAACAAGTGTTGGCGAGGTTGTGGAGAAAAGGGGACTCTAGCACACTGTTGGTGGGAATGCAGACTGGTGCAGCCACTATGGAAAACAATATGGTGTCACCTCAAAAAATTAAAAATTGAACTCCCATTTGACCCAGTGATCCCACTTCTAGGAATATACCCTAAGAAGCCTGAAACACCAATCAGAAAGAATATATGTACCCCCATCTTTGTAGCAGCACTATTTACAATCGCTAAGATCTGGAAACAGCCCAAGTGCCCATCAGTAGACGAATGGATTAAAAAGCTGTGGTACATATACACAATGGAGTACTACGCAGCGGTAAGAAAGAAAGATCTCTTATCCTTTGAGACTACATGGAGGGACCTGGAAAGTATCATCCTAAGTGAAACAAGCCAAGCAATGAAAGACAAATTTCATATGATCTCACTGATTTCTGGAATATAATGAACATAACAGTTTGAGGACAATCCCCTAAGGAGTGGGGAGCTGAGAGAGGGATGAACAACAGAACTTAAATGCATGGAGGCATGAACAGTGGACATGGACAACAATCAGGGGAAGGGGTAGGGAGGGAAGGGGGAGGGGGGAATCAGTGGGGGGAAAAGGAGAATCATTTGTAACAAAAATTAATCAATAAAAAATAAATAAATAAATAAATAAATAAATAAATAAATAAATAAAATAAAAGGAACTAGCAAGTGATCCATGGAAGAATATAGCTAGCGTTCCAAAAAACAACAACAACAACAACAACATACAAACAACAACAACAACAAAACTATTGTTCCATGGAAAGAACTACTTAGTCTTCTATGAAAGGAAATAGCTACTGTTCCATGGAAGGAACTAGCTAGTGTTCCATGGAAGGAACTACTTAGTGTTCCATAGAAAGAACTAGATAGTGTTCAATGCAAAGAACTATCTAGTGTTTAATGAAAGAAACGACTTAGTGTTCCATGGAAGAAACTACTTAGTGTTCCATGGAAGTAACAATTAAGTGTTCTCTGGATGAAAGTAGCTAGTGTATCATGGAAGGAATTACTTACTGTTCCATGGAAGAAACTACTTAGTGTTCCATGGAAGTAACAATTAAGTGTTCTCTGGATGAAAGTAGCTAGTGTATCATGGAAGGAATTACTTACTGTTCCATGGAAAAAACTACTTAGTGTTCCATTGAAGGAACTCCCAAGTGTTCCATGGAAGGAACGACTTTGGGTTCCATGGAAGTAACTACTAAGAGTTGCATAAAATATATAAGCTAGTGTTCCATGGACAGAACTAGCTAGTTTGCCATGGAAGGAACTAGCTTGTGTTCCATGTAAGGGACTACTTAATCTTCCATGGAAAGAACTACTTAGTTTTCCATAGAATTAACCAGCGAGTGTTCCATGGATGAACTAGCTAAAACTAGCTAGTGTTCCATGGAAGAAACTACTTAGTGTTCCATGGAAGGAACAATGAAGTGTTCCATGGAAGAAACTAGCTAGTGTTCCATGAAAGGAAATAGCTAGTGATCCATGGAAGGAACTACTTTGTTTTCCATGGAAATATCTAGCGAGATTTAAATGAAAGAACTACTTAATGTTTTATGGAAGAAACTGCTTAGTGTTTCATGGAAAGAAGTAGCTAGTGTTCAATGGAAGGAACCAGATTGTGGTCCGTGGGAAAAACTACTAGTGTTCCAATGAAGAAAGTACTTACTGCTCCATGGAAGGAACTAGTTAGTGTTCCATGAAGGATCGAGCGAGTGTAACAAGGAAGGAACTAGCTGTGTAACAAGGAAAGAACTAGCTTGTGTCCAATGAAAGAATCAAGCTAGTGTTCCATGGAAGAATGTAGCTACTGTTCCATGGAATGCCCTAGTTGGTGTTCCATGGAAGGAACTAACTTGTGTTCCATGGACGAAACTAGCTAGTGTTCCTTGTAAGTAACAACATAGTTTTCCATGGAAGAAACTACTTAGTGTTCCATGGAATAAACAAGCTAGGGTTTTATTAGAAAAACCAGCTAGTGGTTCATGGAATCAACCAGCTAGAGTTCCATGGAAAGAACTACTTAGTGCTCCATGGAAGAAACAACTTAGTGTTCCAAGGAAGGAACTAGCTAGTGTTCTATTAAAAGTACTAGCTAGTGTTCAATGGAAGCAAATATTTAGTGTTCAATAGAAGGAACTAATTAGTGTTCCATGAAAGTTACTAGCTAGTGCTCCATGCAAGAAACTACTTGTGTTCCATGGAGGGAAGGAACAAGCTAATTTTCATGTAAGCAACTAGCTAGTGTTCCATAGAAGGAACTACTTATTGTTTTATGGAAGAAACTAATTAGTGTTCCATGGAAGAAAATAACTATTGGTCCATGGAAAGAACTTTATGTGTTCCGTGGATGAAACTAGCTAGTATTCCATGTAAGAAACTACTTAGTGTTACATGGAAGGATCCACTTAGTGATCCATGGAAAAAAAAAAAAAAAGCTAGTGTTCCATGGAAGAAACAACTTAGTGTTCCATTGAAGGACTAGTTAGTGTTTCAGAGGAAAAAATACTTTGTGTTCCATGGAATAAACTTCTTAATGTACCATGTAAGGAACTAGCTAGGGTTCCATGGAAGGATCTAGCTAGTTTTCCATGGAAGGGTCTACTTAATGTTCCATGGAAGGAACTAGCTGGTGTTCCTTGGAAGGAACTAGTTGGTGTTTCATGGATTAAATTACTTAGTGTTCCATGGAAGGAACCACTTAGTGTTCCATGGAAGGAATGAGCTAGTGTCCATGCAAGGAATTAGCTAGTGAATCATGGAAGGAACTACTCAGTGTTCCATGGGAGATACTACTTAGTGTTACATGAAAGAAACTACTTAGGGCTCATTGGAATAAACCTGCTAGTGTTCAAAAAAACCAAAATCTAGATAGTGTTCTATGGATGTTACTGCTTATTGTGCCATGGAGGGAACAACGTATTGTTTCATGCAAAGAATTAATTAGTATTCCATGGAAAGAACTATTTATTGTTCCATGAAAGAAACTAGCTAGTGTTCCATAGATAAAACTAGTTAGTGTTGCATGGATGGTACAACCTAGTGTTCCATGGAAGAAACTAGTTAGTGTTCCATGGCAAGAACTACTTAGTGTTCCATGGAGGGAACCAGCTAGTGTTCTATTGAGGAAATTAGCTAGTATTCCATGGAAGCAACTCGCTAATGATCCATGGAAGGAACTATCTAGTGTTCCAGGGAAGAAGATAGCTAGTGTTCCATGGATTCAACTAGATAGTGTTCCTTGGAAGGAACTACTTAGTGTTCCATGGAACGAACTACTTACTGCTCCATGGAAGAAACTAGTTAGTGTTCCCTGAAGGAACTAACTAGTGTAAAATGGAATGAACTACCTTGTGTTCCATGCAAGAAACTAGCTAGTTTTTCATGGTGATAGTAACTAGTGTTTTATGGAAGGAACTAGCTGGTGATCCATGCAGGAAATAGCTAGTGTAAAATAGAAGAAAGTAGCTTGTGTTCCATGGAAGAAAGTAGCTACTGTTCCGTGGAAGAATGTAGCTAGTGTTCAATGCGAGAAACTAGCAAGTGTTCCTTGGAAGGAACTAACTAGTGTTCCATGGAAGGAACAGGTTAATGTTTCATAAAAATTACTACTTAGTGTTCCATGGAAGGAACAGCATAGTGTACCATGGAAGAAACTTGCAAGTGTGCCATGGAAGAAACTACCTACTGTTTTATGAAAAAAACTACTTAGTGTTCCATGGAAAGAATTAGCAAGTGTTCCATGGAAGAAACAAGCTAGTGTTCCAAGGAAGAATCTAGTTAGTGTTCCATGGTAGGAACTAGATAGTGTTCCATTAAAGAAACTACTTAGTATTGCATGGAAGGAACTACTTAGTGTTCCATGGAAGGAACTACCTAGAGTTCCACGAAAGGAGACAGTTAGTGTTTCATGGTAGGAACTATCTAGTATTACATGGAAGGAACTAGTTAGTGTTCCATGGAAGTATCAAGCAAGTGTTCCATGAAAGGTACTACCTAGAGTTCCATGGATAAAACTAGCTAGTGTTCCATGGAAGAAAGTAGCTAGTGTTCCATGGAAGGAACAAACTAGGGTTCCATGGAAGAAACTAGCTAGTGTTACATTGAAGGAACTATCTAGTCTTTCATAAAAGTAACTACTTAGTGTTCCATGAAAGGAAATACTTAGCTTTCCATTGAAGGAACTACTTATTGTTCCATGGAAGGAACTAGCTAGTGTTCCATGGAAGAAACAGGTTAGTGTTACATGGATTGAACTATCTATTGTTTCATGGAATAAACTACCTAGTGTTCCATGGAAATAAATAGCTACTGTTCCAGGGAAGAAATTACTTAGTGTCCATGGAAGGAAATACTTAGTGTTCCTTGGAAGAAACTAGCTAGTATTCCATGGAAGGAAAAGTTAGTGTTTAATGGAAGAAACTACTTAGTGTTCTATATAAAAACTACTTAGGGTTTCATGGAAGTTAACTAGCTAAAACTAGCTAGTGTTCCATGGAAGGAAATACTTAGTGTTCCATGTAAGGAACTACTTAGTGTTTTATGGAACAATCTAGCTAGTGTTCCATGAAAGAAAATACTTAGTGTTTCATAGATGGAACTACTTAGTGTTCCATGGTAGAAAATAGCTAGTCTACCTTGTAAGGGACTATATTGTATTTCATGGAAAGAACTACTTAGTGTTCCACGGAAGGAACTATCTAGTGTTTCTTGGAATGAGTTAGATAGTGTTCCATGGAAGGAACTTGCTAGTGTTCCAGGGTAAAAACTACTTAGTGTTCCATGGAAGTAACTACTCAGAGTTCAATGAAACAAACTGCTTAGTGTTCACAAGAATGAATCTGTTACAGTTCAATGGATAAAACTATTTAGTGTTCCATGGATGGAGCTATTTACTGTTTCATGGAAGGAACTAGATTGTGTTCCATGGAAGAATCTAGCTAGTGTTCCATGGAAGAAAAAAGTTAATGTTCCATGAAAAAAATTACTTAGTGTTCCATAGGAGGAACTACTTAATGTACCATCGAAGGATCTAGCTAGTGTTCCATGGAAGAAACTACTTAGTGTTGCATGGAAAAATCTACTTAATGTTCCATAGAAGGTACTAGCCAATGGAAGAAACTACTTAGTGCTCCATGGAAGAAACTACAAGTGTTTCATGGAGGAAACTAGCTAGTGTTCCATGAAAAGATCTAGCTAGTGTTCCATTGAAATAAACCTCTTAGTGTTCCATGGAAGAAACTACTTAGTGTTCCATGGAAGGATATATCTACTGATACATGGAAAGAACTAGCTAGTGTTCCATGGAAGGACTACTTAGTGTTCCATGGAAAGAACTGTCTTGAACTAGCTGGTGTTCTATGGAAGGAACTACTTAGTGTTCCATGGAAGGAACTAGCTTTTGTTCCATGGATAATACTGGTTAGTGTTCCATATGGAACTATTTAGTGTTCCATGGAAGGAACTACTTTGTGTTCTATGGAGGAAACTAGCTAGATTTTCATGGAAGAAACTTCTTAGTGTTCCATGGAAAAAAATACATAGTGTTCAGTGGAAGGAACTAGTTAGTGTTCCATGGAAAGAACTATTTAGTGTTCCATGGAGGGTACTAGCTAATGTTCCATTGAGAAAACTAGCTAGTGTTCCATGGAAGGAATTAGCTAGTGTTCTAGGGAAGGAAGTAGCTGGTGTTCCATGGAGGGAACTATCTAGTATTCCACGGAAGAAATTAGCTAGAGATCCATGGAAGAAACAAGCTAGTGTTCCATGGATGAACTTGCTAGTGTTGCATGAAAGGAACTAGCTAGTGTTTCAAGAAAGTAACTTCTTAATGTTCCAAGAAAGGAACTAACTAGTGTTCAAGGAAAAGAACTAACTAGTGTTCAGGGTAGAAACTACTTAGTTCCAGAGAAGGAACTAGTTATTGTTCCAGGGAAGGAACTAGCTAGTATTGCATGGAAGGAAATATCTAATGATCCATGGAAAAAACTATCTAGCCTTCCATGGAAGAAGATAGCTAGTGTTCCATGGAAGGAATTAGATAGTGTTCCTTGGAAGGAACTACTTACTGCTCCATGGAAGAAACTAGTTAGTGTTCCCTGAAGGAACTAACTAGTGTAAAATGAAATGAACTACCTTGTGTTCCTTGCAAGAAACTAGCTAGTGTTTCATGGTAATAGTAGCTAGTGTTTTATGGAAGAAACTAGCTAGTGTTCCATGGAAGGAACTACTTAGTCTTCCATGGAACAAACTACTTAGTGTTCCATGAAATAAACTATCTCGTGTTGCTTGCAAGGAACTACTTAGTGTTCGTGGAAGGTACTACCTAGTGTTCCATGGATGGAACTATCTAGTATTCAGTGGAAGGAAAAAGTTGGTGTTCCATGGAAAAAACTACTTAGTGTTCCATGGAAGAAACTAGCTGGTGATCGATGGAAGAAACTAGTTAGTGTTGCATGGAAAAAACAACTTAGTGTTCCGTGGAAGGAACTAGGCTGTGTTCCATGCAAGGAACTACTTAGTGCTCCATGGAAGAAAGTACTAGTGTTTTATGGAAGGAACTGGCTAGTGTTCCATGGAAGGAACACTTAGTGTTCCATGGAAAAACTACTTAGTGTTCAATAGAAGGAACAACCTAGTGTTCCTTGGAAGGAACTAACTAGTGTGTCTTGTAAGGAACTAGCTAGTGTTTTATGGAAGAAACTAGCTAGAATTCCATGGAAAAAAACTATTTTGTGCCAGGGAAGAAAGTACTTGTTGTTTTAATGAAGTAACTACTTAGTGTTCCATGGTTTGAACTAGCTAGTGTTTTGAAAAAGGAATTATTTAGTGTTCCATAAAAAGAACTACTCAGAGTTCCATGGAAAGAACTCGCTAGTGTTTCATGGAAAAAACTACTTAGTGTTTCTTGGAAGGAACTAGCTAAAACTATCTAGTGTTCCATAGAAGGAACTACTTAGTGTTCCATGGAATGAACTACTTAATAGTCCATGGAATGATCAAGCTAGTGTCCCATTAAAGAAAATACTTAGTGTTCCATGGATGGAATGACTTAGTGTTTCATGGAAATAACTAGCTACTGCTCCATGGAAGGAACTAGCTAGTGTTTCATGGAAGGAACTACTTGGTGTTTCATGGAAGGAACTTCTTAGTGTTCCATGGAAGAAACTTGTTCCTGTTCCATGGAAGAAACCAGCTGGTGTTCCATGGAAGGACCTAGCTAGTGTTTCATGGAAGGTACTAGGTAGTGTTCCAAGAAAGAAACTACTTAGTGTTTTATGGTAGGAACTAGCTAGTGCTCCATCGAGGGAATAAGTTATTGTTGCATAGAAAAAACTACTTAGTGTTCCATATGAACTTTTGAAAGTTATACGGAACCAAATAAGGCCTCGAATAGCCACAGCAATCTTGAAAAGGAAGAACAAAGTTGCAGGGATCACAATACCAGATTTCAGGTTATACTACAAAGCCACTATAATCAAAAACAGCCTGGTACTGGCACAAGAACAGGAATATAGACCAGTGGGACAGAGCAGAAAACCCTGAAATGGACCCAAGGAAATATGCTCAATTAATATTAGACAAAGGAGGCAAGAGCATACAGTGGTGTAAGGACAGCCTCTTTAATAAATGGTGCTGGGAAAATTGGACAGCTACTTGCAGAATAATGAAACTAGACCATCAACTTACACCCTGCACCAAAATAAACTCAAAATGGATAAAAGACTTAAGTTTAACTCATGAATCCATAAAAATCCTTGAAGAAACTGTAGGCAACAAAATTTCAGACATCATACACAGCAGTATTTTTACTGACACATCACCTAAGGCAATAGAAACAAAAGAGAAAATAAATACACGGGACTACATCAAACTCAAAAGCTTCTGCATAGCGAAAGTTACAATCATCGAAACGGAAAGGCTACCCACTGTATGGGAGAGCATAATTGCCAATGATATATAAGATAAGGGGTTAATTTCCCATACATATAGAGTGCTCATACAAATCCACAAAAGGAAGACAAAGAATCCAATTAAAAAATGGGCAGAGGAACTAAATAGACACCTCTCTAAACAGGACATACAAATGGCTAAGAAACATATGAATAAATGCTCATCATCACTAATCATCAGAGAGATGCAAATTAAAACAACAATGAGGTATCAACTCATACCTGTCAGAATGGCAACCATCATCAAAACATCGATCAACAAGTGTTGGCGAGGGTGTGGAGAAAAGGGGACTCTAGTGCACTGTTGGTGGGAATGCAGACTGGTGCAGCCACTATGGAACACAATATTTGTTTCCTCAAAAAATTAAAAATTGAAATTTCATTTGACACAGTGATCCCACTTCTAGGAATATACACTAAGAAACTTAAAACACCAATCAGAAAGAATTTATGTACCCCCATGTTTGTAGCAGCACTATTTACAATCGCTAAGATCTGGAAATAGCCCAAGTGTCCATCAGTAGACGAATGGATCAAAAAGCTGTGGTACATATACACAATGGAGTACTACGCAGCTGTAAAAAAGAAAGATCTCTTATATTTTGAGACTACATGGAGGGACCTAGAAAGTATCATCCTAAGGGAAAGAAGCCAAACAGAGAAAACAAGTTTGATATGATCTTATTTATTTGTGGAATATAATGAACACAATAGTCTGAGGAATGGGGTAGTCCCAGAGACGCGGAAGTGTGGTAAAGACTGACAATGCCATAAAGAGGGGTGTAGTGGGGGAGAGATAAACCACAGAATTATATGCATGTATGCATGAACAGTGGACATGGACAACAAACTGGGGAAAGGGCATGGAGAAAGGGGGAAGGGAAATCAGTGGGGGAAAAAGGAGAAACATCTGTTACAAAAATTAATTAATAAAAAAAAAAAAACTACTTAGTGTTTATGGACCGAACTAGTAAGTCTTCCATGGAAGAAACTAGCTAGGGTTGCATGCAAGGAACTACTTAGTGCTCATTGGAAGGAACTACTTAGTGTCCCATCGAAGGCAATAGCTAGTGTTCCATGGAAAAAACAATCTAGTGTTTCATGGAAGAAGCTAGTTAGTTTTCCATGAAAGGAACTAGTTAGTGTTCCATAGAAGGAACTAGCTAGTGTTCCATGGAGGGAACTAGTAGTGTTCCATAGAAGAAACTAATTAGTGTTCTATGCAAGGAACCATATCGTGTTCCATGGAAGGAACTAGCTAATTTTCCATGAAAGAATATTGCCTAGGGTTTCATGGAAGAAAGTACTTAATGTTCATTGGAAGGAACTAGCTAGTGTTCCAAAAAAGGAACACGTTAGTGTTTCAGGGAAGAAACTACTTAGTGTTCCAGAGAAGGAACTAACTAGTATTCCATGGTACGAACTAGCTAGTGTTACAGAAAAAGAAGTAGCTAGTAGCCCATGGAATGAGCTAGCTAGTGATCCATGGAAGGAACTATCTAGTGTTCCATTAAGAAAACTAGCTAGTTTTTCATGGAAGGAATTAGCTACAGTTCTATGGAAGTAACTAGCTACTGTTCCATGGAAGGAAATAGCTAGTGTTACAAGTCAGAAAATATCTAGTGATACATAGAAGGAACTAGCTAGTGTTTCATGAAAGGAACTAGCTAGTGTTCCAGGATTGATACTACTTAGTGTTCTGTGAAAGTAACTAGCTAGTGGTCCATGAAAGGAACAAGTTAGTGTTTCAGAGAAGGAAGCCCTTAGTGTTCCATGGAAGGAACTTCTCAGTGTTACATGGAAGGATCTAGCTATGTTCATGGAAGGAACAACTTAGTGTTCCATGGATGGAACTACTTAGTGTTCCATGAAAGAAACGAGCTAGTGTTCCATGGAGGAAACTTGTTAGTGTACCATGGAAAGAACAACTTCGTGTTCCATGGAAGGAACTAGCTAGTGTTCCATAAAAGGAAATAATTAGTGTTACATGGAAGGGACTGCTTATTATTCAATGGAAGAAACTACTTAGAGATCCACGGAAGCACAACTAGTGTTCATGGAAGGAACAAACCAGTGTTCCATGGAAGGTACTAGCTAGTGTTTTATGAAAGAAACTAGGTAGTGTTTTATGAAAGGAAATAGTTACTGTTATATGGAAGAAACTATGCTCCATGGAAAAACTAGCCAGTGATTTATTGAAGGAACTACTTAATGTTCCTTGAAAGGAACTACTTAGTATTCCATGGAAGAAACTAGTTTTTGTTACATGGTAGGAGCTACTTAGTGTTCCAAGGATGGAAGTAGCAAGTATTTTATGGAAGGAGTTACTTGGTGTTCCATGGAAGGAACTACTTAGTGTTCCAAGGAAGGAACTCACTAGTTTTCCATGGAAGAAACTACTTAGAGTACCATGGAAAAATTAGCTAGTGTTCCATGGAAGGAACAAGCAAGTGTTCCTTGGAAGGAACTAGGTAGTGTTTCATGGAAGGAACTAGCAAGTGTCCTTGGAAGGAAATAGGTAGTGTTTCATGGAAGGAACTACTTAGTGTTCCAAGGAAGGAACTCACTAGTTTTCCATGGAAGAAACTACTTAGAGTACCATGGAAAAATTAGCTAGTGTTCCATGGAAGGAACAAGCAAGTGTTCCTTGGAAGGAACTAGGTAGTGTTTCATGGAAGGAACTAGCAAGTGTCCTTGGAAGGAACTAGGTAGTGTTTCATGGAAGGAACTAGCAAGTGTTCCTTGGAAGGAACTAGGTAGTGTTTCATGGAAGGAACTAGCTAGTGTTCCATGGAAAGAACTACTTAGTATTCCATCTGAGAAACTAGCTGGTGTTCCATGGAAGAAACTACTTAGTGTTCCAAGGAAGGAATCAGTGTTCCATGGAAGGAACTACTTTGTGTTCCATGAAAAAAACTCCTTAGTGTTCAATGGAAGGAACTACTTAGTGTTCTATGGAAGGAACTAGCTAGTGTTCCATGGAAAGAACTAGTTAGTGTTCCATGGAAGGATCCAATTAATGTTTTATGGCAGACACTAGTTAGTGTTCCATAGAACGAATTAGCTAGTGTTCCATTGAGAAAACCAGCTAGTGTTCTAGGGAAGGAACTAGCAAGTGTTTCATGGAAGGAACTAAATAGTGGTCCATGGAAGGAACTAGCTGGTGGTCCACTTACTTTCCATGGAAATATATAGCTAGTGTTTCATGCAACAAATTGGCTAGTGTTTTATGGAAGAAACTACTTAGTCGTCAGAAGTAGAAACTAGCTAGTGTTCCTTAGAAGGATCTAGCTAGTGTTCCATGCAAAAATTACTTAGTTGTTTATTGAATGATCTAGCCAGTGTTTCAGGGAAGGAAATACTTAGTGTTCCAATGAATAAATTACTTAATGTAACATAAAGAAACTATCCAGTGTCCCATAGAAGGAACTAGCTACGGTTCCATGGAAAGAACTAGCTAGTGTTCCTTTGAAGGAATTAGCTAGTGTTCCATGGAAAGAACTCACTGGTGTTCCATGGAAGGAACGAGCTTGTGTTCCTGGGAAGAAACTAATTAGTGTTCCATGGAAGAAACTACTTAATGTTCCATGGAAGAAACTAGCTAGTGTTCCATGGAAAGACCTATTTAGTGTTTCATGGAAGGAGCTAATTAGTGTTCCATGGTAGGAACAAGGTAGTGTTTTAGGGAAGGATTAGCTAGTGTTCCCTGAAAGTATCTAGCTAGTGTTCCATGCAAGTAACTACTTAGTGTTGCATGGAAGAAACTAGCTAGTGTTCCATGGAATGAACTACCTAGTGTTTCATGGAAGGAAGTAGCTAGATTTCCATGGATAGAACTTGTTAGTGTTCCATGGATGAAACTACTTAGTGTTCCATGAAAGGAACTACTTAGCGTTACAGCGAGGAAAGTAGCTAGTTTTCCATGGACAGAACTACTTAGTGTTCCATGGAAAAAACTACGTAGTGTTCAATTGAAGGGTCTAGCTAGTTTTCCTTGGAAGGAACTAGTTACTGCTCCATGGAAAGAACTACTTAGTGTTCCATGAAGGGAACTAGGTAGTATTCCATTGAGGAAACTAGCTATTGTATCATGGATGGAACTACTTATTGTTTTATGGAAGGACTCGTAAGTGATCCATTAAAGAAACTTGCTCTTGGTCAATTGAAGGAACTAATTTGTGTTCCATGGAAGAAACTAGATAATGTTCCATGAAAGGGACTACTTAGTGTTCCATGAAAGGAACTTGATAGTGACCCATGGAAGATACTAGCTCGTGTACAAGGAAGAAACTACTTAATGTTCCATAGTAGGAACTACTTAGTGTTCCATGGAATGAGCTAGCTAGTGTTCCATGAAATAAACTGGCTAGTGTTCCATGGAAGGAACTAGCCAATGTTCATGAAAGGAACTATTCAGTGTTCCATGAAAGGATCTACTTAGTGTTCCATGGAAGGAACCAGCTAGTGTTCCGTGGAAGGAACTAGCTAGTGTTCCTTGTAAGGAACTATTTAGTTTTCCATGGAAAAATCTACTTAGTGTTCCATGGAAGGAACTAGCTAGAGTTCCATGGTGTTCCATGAAAGGATCTACTTAGTGTTCCATGGAAGAAACCAGCTAGTGTTCCGTGGAAGGAGCTCACTTGTGTTCCTTGTAAGGAACTAGTTAGTATTCCATGGAAAAATCTACTTAGTGTTCCTTGGAAGGAACTAGCTAGAGTTCCACGAAAAGAACTACTTAGTGTTCCATTGACGGAAGTAGTTAGTAATCTATGTTATGAAGAAGGTATGTCCATGGAAGGAATTACATAGTGTTTGATGGATGGTACTAGCTAGTGTTTAATGGAAAACAATTGTTAGTGTTCCATGGCAGAAATTACTTAGTGTTCCATGGAAGGTACTAGCTAGTGTTATATAGAAAGAAATACTTAGTGTTCCATGGAAGGAACTACTTAGTGTTCAATTGAAGGAACTAACTAGTGTTCCATGGAAGAAACTACTTAGTGTTCCATGAAAAGAACTACTTAGTGTTCCATGGAAGGGAATATGTTGTGTTCCATGGAATAAACCAGCTAGTGTTCCATAGAAGGAACTACTTATTGTTCCATAGAAAAAACTAGCGAGTGTTACATGGATGGAACTAGGTAGTGTTCCATGTGAGGAACTACTTAGTGTTCCATGGAAGGAACTACTTAGTGTTTCATGGGAGGAACTACTTACTGTTCATGGAAGGAACTAGCTGGTGTTCCATGGAAGGAACTACTTAGTGTTACATGAGAGGAACTACTTAGTGTTTCATGGAAGGAAGTAGCTGGTGTTCCATGGAAGAAACTACTAGTGTTTCATGAAAAAAACTACTTAGTGTTTCATGGAAGGAACTAGCTATTATTCCATGGAAGGAACTACTTATTGTTTCATGGTAGAAACTACTTATTGTTCCATGGAGGGAACTACTTATTGCTCAATGGAAGGAACTAGCTAGTGTTCCATGGAAGGAACTAGCAAGCGTTCCATGTAAGGAAGTATGTAGTGTTCCATGTAAGGTACTAATGTTCCATTGAAGGAACTACTTAGTGTTTCATGGAAAAAAACGACTCAGTGTTTTATGGAAGTAAATAGCTAGTGTTCCATGGAAAAGACTAGAAAGTGTCTCATGGAAGAACATAGCTAGTGTTTCATGGAAGAAACTACTTAGTGTTCCATGGAAGGAACTGCTTCGTGTTCCATGGAAGCAACTAGCTAGTGTTCCATGATAGGAACTATTTAGTGTTCCATGTAACGAACTAACTAGAGTTCCTTAGAAATATCCAGTTAGTGTTCAATGGAAGTGATTACTTTGTTTTCCATAGAGGAAACTATCTGGTGTTCCATTAAGTATCTATCTAGTGTTCTATGAAAGAATCTAGCTAGTGTTCCATGGATGGAACTACTTAGTGTTCCATGAAAAAAACTACCTAGTGTTCCATGAAAATAAGTAGCTGGTGTTCCATGGAAGAAACAACCTATTGTTCCACGAAAGGAACTACTTGTGTTCCATGGAAGAAAGTAGCTAGTGTTCCATGGAAGAAACTACATACTATTCCATGAAGAAACTAGCTAGTGATTTATGGAAGGAACTAGCAAGGGTTCCAGAAAAGGAACTACTTAGTGTTCCAGGGAAGACACTACTTAGTGTTCCTAAAAGTAATTAGCTAGTGTTCGAGAGAAGGATCTAGTTAGTGTTCCATGGAAGAAACTAGCTAGTGTTTCGTGAAAAATACTAGCTAGTATTCCATGGAAGGGACTAACTAATGTTTTATGGAAAGAACTACTTAGTTTTCCATGGGAGAAACTGCTCAGAGTTCAATGGAGAAAACTAGCTAGTGTTCCATGGATGAAAATAGTGTTCCAGGGAAGGAACTACTTAGTGTTCCATGGAATGAACTAGTATGTGTACTTTGGAAGGAACTACTCAGTGCTTCAAGGAAAAAACTTGCTAGTGTTACATATAAAAAACTAGATAGTGTTTCATAGAAGGAACTAGCTAGTGTTCTATTGTAGGAAGTTTGTAGTGTTCCATGGAAGAAATTAGCCAGTGTTCCATGGTAGGAACAAAACAGTGCTCTATGGAAGGAACTAGTGTTCCTTACAAGGAACTAGCTTGTGTTCCATGGGAGGAACTAGCTTGAGTTTTATGAAAGAAATTTGCTAGTGTTTCAGGGAATGTAACAACTTAGTCTTCCAGTGAAGAAACTACTTAGTGTTCCAGGAAAGGATTTAGCTTGTGTTCCAGGGAAGGAACTACCTAGATTTTCTGGGATAAAACTATTTACTATTCCAGAAAAGAAAGTACTTAGTGTTCATGGAAAGAACCAGCTAGCGTTCCATGGAAAAAACAAGCTAGTGTAACATGGAAGGAACTACTTAGTGTTCCATGGAAAAACTACTTAGTGTTTCATGGAAGGAACTATCTAGTGTTCCATGGAAGTAACTACTTCGTGTTCCATGTAAGGAATTTGATAGTGTTCCATGTAACGGACGAGCCAGTGTTTTATGTAAGAAACTAGCTAGTGTTCCAGGGAAGGAAACACTTAGTGTTCCAGAAAAAAATTACATAGTGTTCCAGGAAAAGAAGTAGATAGTGTTCCATGGAAGTAACTAGCTAGAGTTCCATGGAAGTAACTAGATAGAGTTTCATGGAAGAAACTAGCTAGTGTTCTATAGAAGGAACTGCTTCGTGTTCCATGGAAGGAACTAGCTAGTGTTCCATGGATGGAACAACTTAGTGTTCCATCGAAGGAACTAACTAGTGTTCCATGGAAGAATCTAGCTTGTGTTCCTTAAAAAAGAATTTAGTGTTCCATGGAAGAAACTACTTATTGTTTCATGGAAGTAACAAGCTATTTTTTCATGAAAGGAACTGGCTAGTGTTCTACAGAAGGAACTACTTAGTGTTCCATGGAAAGAAATACTTAGTGTTCCATGAAAGAAACTACTTAGTGCAACATTGATAAAACTAGCTAGTGTTTCATGGAGAAAATACTTAGTGTTCCTTGGAAGGAAGTAATTAGTGTTCCATTCAAGGAACTACTTAGTGTTTTATGGAAGGAACTACTTAGTGTTCCATGGAAGTAACTAGTTATTGTTTGACGGAAGAACCAGCTAGTGTTTCATGGAAGGAACCAGCTAGTGTTCCATGGACGGAATTAAATTGTGTTCCATGGAAGGAACTAGTTAGTGTTCCATGGTAGGAATTAGCTACTGTTCCATGGAAGAAACTAGCTGTGTTACATGGAAAAAACTAGATAGTGCTTTATGAAAAATAAATTAGTGTCCCATGGAAGGAACTAGGTAGTGTACCATGAAAGGAACTATCTAGTGTTTCAAGGAAGGATCTAGCTAGTGTTCCAAGGAAAGAACTAGCGACGGTTCAGGAAAGAAACTACTTAGTGTTTCATAAAAGGAACTGCTTAGTATACCACGGCAGGAACTACCTAGTGTTCCATGGAAGAAACTACTTAGTGTTGCATGGAAAAAACTACTTAGTGTTCCATGGAAGGAACTAGCTAGTGTTCCATGGAAGAAACTTGCTAGTGTTCCATGGAAGGAACTAGGTTGTGTTCCATGGAAGGAGCTAGTTAGTGTTCCATGATAGGAAGCAGCTAGTGTTCCATGGAAGAAACTAGCTAGTGTTCCATGGAAGAACTAGCTAGTGTTCCATGGAATGAACTAGCTAGTGTTCCATGGAAGGAACAACTTATTGTTTTATTGAAGGAACTAACTAGTGTTCCATGGAAGGATCTAGCTCGTGTTCCATTAAAAAAAATTACTTAATGTTCCATCAAGAAACTACGTATTGTTCCATGGAAGGAACTGGCTAGTGTTCCATAGAAGGAACTACTTACTGTTCCATGGAAGGAACTCCTAAGTTTCCATGGAAAAAAATAGTAGTGTTCCCTGGAAGAAACTAGTGTTCCATGGAAAAAACTACTTAGTGTTTCATGGAAGGAACTACTTAGTGGTTCATGGATGGAACTACATAGTGTTCCATGGAAGTAATTACTTAGTGTTACTTGGAAGGCACTACTTAGAATTCCATGGAAATGATTAGCTAGTGTTACATGAAATAAACTAGCTAGTGTTCCATGGATGGAACTAGCTAATGTTCCATGAAAAGAACTACTTTGTTTTCCATTGAAGAAACTACCTAAAGTTCCATGGAAGGCACTAGCTAGTGTTACATGAAAGGAACTAGCTAGAATTACGTAGTGTTCCATGGAAGGAACTACTAGGTGTTTCATGGAAGGATCTTGCTATTTTTCAATGGACGGAACTACTTACTGTTCCATAAAATAATCTAGGTAGTGTTTCATGGAAGGAACTAGATCCTGTTCTTTGGAAAACACTAGTTAGTGTTCCATGGAAATAAATAGTGTTCCATGGAAGAAACCACCTAGTGTTCCATGGGTAGAACTAGCTAGAGTTCCATGGGAGGGACTACTTAGTGTTAAATGGAAGAATCTACTTAGTGTCACATGAAAGTAACTAGCTAGTGTTCCATGGGAGAACTAGCTAGTGTTCCATGTAAGGAACTTGTTAGAGTTTTATGGAAGGAACTGGTTAGTGTTCCATTGAAGGAAAAAGCTAGCTACCATAAATGGTACTACTTAATTTTCCATGGAAGGAAGTACTTAGTTTTTCATGGGAGAAAGCCCTAGTGATCCATGGAAGGAACCTGCTAGTGTACATAGAATAAACAACTATCTATTCCATGGAGCGAACTACTGTTGTACATGGAAGAAACTACTTAGTTGTCCATGAAAGGAACTAGCTGGTGTCCCATGGAAAAATATAGCTAGTGTTCCATGGAGGGACCTACTTAGTGTTCCATGGAGGGAATTACTTAGTGTTCCATGGAAGAAACTACTTAATGTTTTTATTTTTTATTTTTTATTTTTTTTTATTGATTAATTTTTGTTACAAATGATTCTCCTTTTTCCCCCACTGATTCCCCCCTCCCCCTTCCCTCCCTGCCCCTTCCCCTGATTGTTGTCCATGTCCACTGTTCATGCTTCCATGCATTTAAGTTCTGTTGTTCATCCCTCTCTCAGCTCCCCACTCCTTAGGGGATTGTCCTCAAACTGTTATGTTCATTATATTCCAGAAATCAGTGAGATCATATGAAATTTGTCTTTCTCTGCTTGGCTTGTTTCACTTAGGATGATACTTTCCAGGTCCCTCCATGTAGTCTCAAAGGATAAGAGATCTTTCTTTCTTACTGCTGCGTAGTACTCCATTGTGTATATGTACCACAGCTTTTTAATCCATTCGTCTACTGATGGGCACTTGGGCTGTTTCCAGATCTTAGCGATTGTAAATAGTGCTGCTACAAAGATGGGGGTACATATATTCTTTCTGATTGGTGTTTCAGGCTTCTTAGGGTATATTCCTAGAAGTGGGATCACTGGGTCAAATGGGAGTTCAATTTTTAATTTTTTGAGGTGACACCATATTGTTTTCCATAGTGGCTGCACCAGTCTGCATTCCCACCAACAGTGTACTAGAGTCCCCTTTTCTCCACACCCTCGCCAACACTTGTTGTTTGATGATTTGTTGATGGCGGCCATTCTGACAGGTGTGAGGTGATACCTCATTGTTGTTTTGATTTGCATCTCTCTGATGATTAGTGATGATGAACATTTCTTCATATGTCTCTTAGCCATTTGTATGTCCTGTTTGGAGAGGTGTCTATTTAGTTCCTCTGCCCATTTTTTAATTGGATTCTTTGTCTTCCTTTTGTGGAGTTGTATGAGCACTCTATATGTATTGGAAATTAACGCCTTATCTGATATATCATTGGCAATTATGCTCTCCCATACAGTGGGTAGCCTTTCCGTTTTGATGATTGTATCTTTCGCTGTGCAGAAGCTTTTGAGTTTGATGTAGTCCCATGTGTTCATTTTCTCCTTTGTTTCTATTGCCTTAGGTGATGTGTCAGTAAAAATTCTGCTGCGTATGATGTCTGATATTTTGTTGCCCACAGTCTCCTCTAGGATTTTTATGGATTCATGAGTTACATTTAAGTCCTTTATCCATTTTGAGTTTATTTTGGTGTAGGGTGTAAGTTGATGGTCTAGTTTCATTTTTCGGCAAGTAGCTGTCAAATTTTCCCAGCACCATTTATTAAAGAGGCTGTCCTTACTCCACTGAATGCTCTTGCCACCTTTGTCAAATATTAATTGAGCATATTGCCTAGGGTCCATTTCTGGGTTCTCTATTCTGTTCCACTGGTCTATATACCTGTTCTTGTGCCAGTACCAGGCTGTTTTCATTATGGTGGCTTTGTAGTATAACCTGAAATCTGGTATTGTGATCCCTCCAACTTTGTTCTTCCTTTTCAAGATTGCTGTGGCTATTCGAGGCCTTTTTTGGTTCCATATGAACTTTTGAAGTAATTGTTCTAATTCTTTGAAGTATGCCGTTGGTATTTTGATGGGGATTGCATTGAATCTATAGACTTCTTTGGGTAATATGGACATTTTAATAATATTAATTTTCCCAATCCATGAACAGGGTATGTTCTTCCACTTTTTTACATCTTGCTCTATTTCTTTTTTCAAAGACCTGTAGTTTTCTGCGAATAGGTCCTTTATCTCTTTGGTTAAGTTTATTCCTAGGTATCTTAATTTTTTTGCCGCAATGGTAAATGGGATTGTTTGCTTAGTTTCTCTTTCTGTGAGTTCATCATTGGTGTATAAGAATGCCATCGATTTCTTGACGTTAATTTTGTATCCTGCTACTTTGCCAAATTCATTTATTAAGTCTAGTAAGCTTTTGGTGGAGTCTTTGGGATTTTCTATGTACAGTATCATGTCATCTGCAAATAATGACAATTTCACTTCCTCCTTTCCAATTTGGATCCCTTTTATTTTTTCTTCCTGTCTGATTGCTGTGGCTAAGACTTCCAGTACTATGTTAAATAGGAGTGGCGAAAGTGGGCATCCTTGCCTTGTTCCTGTTCTTAAGGGAAATGCTTTTAGTTTTTGCCCATTGAGTATGATGTTGGCTGTAGGTCTTTCATATATGGCCTTTATTATGTCGAGATATGATCCCTCTATTCCCACACTGCTGAGCGTTTTTATCAGAAATGGATGCTGGATTTTGTCAAAGGCTTTTTCGGCATCTATTGATATGATCATGTGGTTTTTATTCTTCAATTTATTTATGTGGTGTATCACATTTATGGATTTGCGAATATTGTACCAGCCTTGCATCCCTGGGATGAATCCCACCTGGTCATGGTGGATTATTTTTCTGGTGTATTGCTGGATTCGATTTGCTAGTATTTTGTTCAGGATTTTGGCATCTATGTTCATCAGGGATATTGGCCTGTAGTTTTCTTTCTTTGTTGTGTCTTTTTCCGGTTTTGGAATTAGAATTATGCTGGCTTCATAAAACGAGTTTGGAAGTCTTCCTTCTTCTTGAATTTTTTGAAATAGTTTGAGGAGAATGGGTATTAGTTCTTCTTTGAATGTTCGGTAAAACTCCCCCATGAAGCCATCCGGGCCTGGGCTTTTGTTTGCTGGAAGAGTCTTGATTACATCTTCAGTTTCTTCTGTTGTTATTGGTCTGTTCAAGTTTTCAATCTCTATCTGATCCAATTTTGGGAGACTATGTGTTTCTAGGAATTTGTCCATTTCGCCTAGATTTTCGAATTTGTTGCCGCATAATTTTTCATAGTAGTTGTTAACGATCTTTTGTATTTCTGTAGGGTCAGTTGTTATCTCTCCTGTTTCATTTCTGATTTTATGTATTTGGGTTCTCTCTCTTTGTTTCTTGGTGAGTCTAGCTAAGGGTCCATCAATCTTGTTTATCTTTTCGAAAAACCAGCTCTTTGTTTTATTGATCCTCTGGATTGTTTTTTTGGTCTCTATGTCGTTTATTTCTGCTCTGATACTTACTATTTCTTTTCTTCTACTTGCTCTGGGGTTTTCTTTTTGTCTACTCTCTAGTTCTTTAAGTTGTGAGGTTAGGTAGTCTATTAGAGATTTTTCTTCTTTTTTGAGGTAGGCCTGTAGTGCTATAAACTTCCCTCTCAGAACTGCTTTTGCTGCATCCCATAGATTTTGTATTGTTGTGTCCTCATTTTCATTGGTTTCCAGGAAGTTTTTGATTTCTTCCTTGATTTCCTCGGTGACCCATTCATTGTTTAATAACATTCTATTTAGCTTCCATGTGTTAAAATGTCTTTGCATGTTCTTCTTGCAATTGATTTCTAGTTTCATACCATTGTGGTCTGAGAAGATGCTTGTTATAATTTCAATCTTCTTGAACTTGTAGAGACTTAGTTTGTGCCCTAACATGTGGTCTATCTTTGAGAATGTCCCATGTGCACTTGAGAAGAATGTGAATTCTGTAGTTTTGGGGTGTAGTTCTCTGTAGATATCTATTAAATCCATTTGGTCTAGTGCTTCATTTAGAGTCTCTGTTTCCTTGCTAATTTTTTGTCTAGAGGATCTATCCAGTGATGTGAGCGGGGTGTTGAAGTCCCCTGTTATGATTGTATTGCTATCGATTTCTCCTTGGAAGTCCTCCAGAAGATTTTTAATATATTTTGGTGCTCCTATATTGGGTGCATATATGTTTATCAAGGTTATATCTTCCTGTTGGATAGATCCTTTCAATATTATGTAGTGGGCTTCTTTGTCTCTAGTTATGGCCTTCAATCTGAAGTCTATTTTATCAGATATCAGTATTGCTACCCCAGCTTTTTTTTCTTTTCCATTTGCTTGAAAGATTTTTTTCCATCCCTTCACTTTCAATCTATGTGAGTCTTTTGTTGTGAGGTGGGTTTCTTGTAAACAGCATATAGATGAGTCTTGCTTTCTTATCCAGTCAGCTACTCTGTGTCTTTTTATGGGAGCATTCAGTCCATTTACATTTAAGGTGGTTATTGATATGTACTTATTTATTGCCATTTTTGTTTAGTGTGGTTCTATTTTTCTTCCCATTTCTCCTGGTAATTACAGCAGTCCTTTTAACATTTCTTGCAGTGCTGGTTTGGTGCTAATGTACTCCCTTAGCCTTATTTTGTCTGGGAAGCTCTTTATTTGGCCTTCTATTTTGAACGATAGCCTTGCTGGGTAGAGTAGTCTTGGATTCATATCCTTGTTTTTCATGACCTTGATTACTTCATGCCATTCCCTTCGAGCCTGTAATGTTTCTTGTGAGAAGTCAGCTGAGAGCCTTATGGGGGTTCCTTTGTAGGTAACCTGTTGCTTATCTCTTGCTGCTTTTAGGATTCTCTCTTTGTCTTGAATTTTTGGCAGTTTGATTACTATGTGTCTTGGTGTGGGCCTGTTTGGGTTCTTCTTGGGGCTCTCTGAGCTTCTTGAACTTGAATGCCTTCTTCCTTCACCAAATTAGGGACGTTTTCTGTCACTATTTCTTTGAATATATTCTCTAGCCCTCGCTTACTTTCTTCTTCTTCAGGGACTCCTATGATACGAATATTATTACGTTTCCAGTTGTCCCACAATTCTCTTAAGCTCTCTTCTTGTTTTTTAATCTTTTTTTCCTTTTGGTTTTCTGATTGGTTGATTTCTTCTAGCCTGTCTTCTAATTCACTGATCCGGTCCTCAGCTTCCCCTACTCTGCTTTTTAGACCTTCCAGTGTGTTTTTCATTTCCGATATGTCATTCTTCATTTCTTCCTGTTGGTTTTTCATTTCCAGATGGTTTTTTTTCAACATTTCTATGTCTTTACTCATGTTGCTCATGTCCTTACACATGCTGTTGAGCTTCCGCAACATCATGGCTCTAAATTCTAGTTCTGTTAACTTGCTTAACTGCACCTCATTTATTTCATCTTCTGTAGAGGTCTCTTGGTCTTTCATTTGGCTTTTGTTTCTGTTTCTCACCATTTTCGTTATCACAGTGGGCTTTGGAGTCTGCCAAGTTGTCCCAGTGGGTGTTGGTGTTTTGCTGTTTGTGGCTCCCTCTCCTGGGTTTGGATGCACCAGGGAGGACCCACTTTAATCCCGCCAAGTCCCCTGTTCTCCGGGAGTCTGTGTGGCTCCAGCAGGGAGTTTAGCAGGCTATAGCGTTGGGAGGACCCATGCAGGGTGGCAAGGGAGGCGGTGCGAATAATTTCCCGCCGAGTTCCCTGGTCCTGCCCAGTTCCCTGGGGGCCAGGAGTCTGTGCAGCTTCAGCGGAGAGTTTAGCCCGCTACAGAGTTTCCAGGGCCGTGCAGGCGGGAAGGGAGACTGTAGAGTTCACTTTCCACCGCGTTCCCCGGTCCCACCGAGTTGCCTGGGGTCTGCGAGTCTGTGCGGCTTCAGGGGCAACAGGGTTTCCAGGCCCTGCAAGGCGGGGAGGGAGGCGGTAGAATTAACTTTCCACCGCGTTCCCCGGTCCCACCGAGTTGCCTGGGGTCTGCGAGTCTGTGCGGCTTCAGGGGCAACAGGGTTTCCAGGCCGTGCAAGGCAGGGAGGGAGGCGGTAGAATTAACTTTCCACCGCGTTCCCCGGTCCCACCGAGTTGCCTGGGGACTGCGAGTCTGTGCGGCTTCAGGGGCAACAGGGTTTCCAGGCCGTGCACGGCGGGGAGAGAGGCGGTAGAATTAACTTTCCACCGCGTTCCCAGGTCCCACCGAGTTGCCTGGGGACTGCGAGTCTGTACGGCTTCAGGGGCAACAGGGTTTCCAGGCCTTGCACGGCGGGTAGAGAGGCGGTAGAATTAACTTTCCACCGCGTTCCCAGGTCCCACTGAGTTGCCTGGGGTCTGCGAGTCTGTGCGGCTTCAGGGGCAACAGGGCCTTGCACGGCGGGAGGGGAGGCAGTAGAATTAACTTTCCGCCTAGTTCCCCGGTTCCTCCGAGTTCCCTGGTCCAGCCCAGTTCCCTGGGGGCCAGGAGTCTGTGCAGCTTCAGCGGAGAGTTTAGCCCGCTACAGAGTTTCCAGGGCCCAGGACTGAGTGGGTGTTTCTGGTTAAGTGGTCCTCCAAGGTGTCCTTCCGCTGCCCTTTCCTGAAGGTTTGCCTTTGTTTTCCTTGTAAATCCAGTTTGGTCTTGGGAGACGGTCTGGTTCCCTCCATTCACTTCGCCGCCATTCGCTAGTTCCTTTTATTAAATAGTAAGTATTACCTTCCATGGAACACTAGCTAGATAATTCAATGGAACCCTACCTAGTTCCTACTATGGAACACTAATTAGCTTTTTCCATGAAACACTAGCTAGTTCTTTCCATCGAACACTAGTTAGTTCTTCCCGTGGAACACTAAGTAGTTCCATCCATGGAACACTAAGTAGTTTCTTCCATGGAACACTAGCTAGTTCCTTCCATGGAAAAGTAAGTAGTTCTTTCCATGGTACACTAAGCAGTTTCTTCCATGGAAGAGTAACGAGTTCCTCCCATGGAACACTAGCTAGTTCCTTCCATGGAACACTAGCTAGTTCTTTCCATGGAACACTAGTTAGTGCCTTTCATGGAACACTAACTGGTTTTTTCCATGAAATACTAGGTAGATTTCTGCATGGAACACCAGCTAGTTTTTTTTCATAGAACACTAGCTAGTTCATACCATTGAGCACTAAATTGTTCCTTCCATGGAACACTAGCTAGTACCTTCCATGGAACACTAGCTAGCTATTCCATGAAACACTAAGTATTTTTCTATGGAACTGTTGGTAGTTTCTTCCATGGCACACTAGGTAGTTCCTTCCATGGAACACTAAGTAATTCCTTCCATACAACAATAGCTAGTTCTCTCCATGGAACACTAGCTAGTTCCTTCCATGGAAAACTAGGTAGTAAATTCCATGGAACACTAAGTAGTTCATTCCATGTAACACCAGCTAGTACCTTCCATTGAACACTACCTAGTCTTTTCCATGTTTTACCACGTATTTGCTTCCATGGAACACGATGTATTACCTTCCATGGTACTATAGCTTGTTACTTTCATGGACCAATAGTTACGTTTTTCCATGGAACACTAAGTAGTTCCTTCCAAGGAACACCAGCTAGATCATTCCATGGAACAATAGCTAGATGCTTCCATGGAACACTAGCTAGTTCCAACCAAGGAACACTAAGTAGTGTTTTCCATGGAACACTAGCTAGTTACTTTCATAGAACACTCGCTAGTTACTTCCAAGGAACACTAAGTATTTCTTTGCAGGCAACACTAGCTCGTTCCTTATATGGAACACTACGTAATTCCTTCCATGGAACAATAAGTATTTCTTTCCTTGGAACACTATGTTTGTCTTCCATGGAACAGTAGCTAATTCCCTTCATGGATCACTAATTATTTCTTTCCTAGGAACACTAAGTATTTCCTTCCAGGGAACATTAAGTAGATTCTTCCATGAAAAACTAAGTAGTTCATTCAATGGAACACTAGGTATTTTTTTTACATGGAACACTAGCTGGTTCCTTTTATGAAACCCTAGCTGGATTCGTCATGAAACACTAGCTCGTTCCTTCCATGGAACACTAAGTAGTTTTTTTCCATGGAACACTTAGTAGTGCCTTCAATGGATCACTAAGTAGATCCTTCCCTGGAACCCTAAGAACTTTCTTCCATGGAACATTAAATTCTTCCTTCCATGAAACAAAATCTAGTTCCTACCATGGAACACAAGCTAGTTCCTTCCATGGAACACTAGATAGTTTCTTACAAGAATCACTAACTAGTTTCTTCCATAAAATACCAGCTTGTTTCTTCCCTGGCATACTAGCTAGTTCTTTCCCCAGAACACTAACTAGTTCCTTATCTGGAACACTAAGAATTTCGTGCCCTGGAACACTAACTAGTTCCTTTCCTAGAACACTAGCTAGTTTCTTCCATGGAACATTATGTAGTTACTTTCATGAAACCAAAAGTAGATTCTTCCATGGAAAACAAGTTTGTTTTTCCCATGAAACACTATTTAGTTCCTTGCATGGAACACTAACTAGTTTCTTCCATGGAACACTAAGTACTTTCTTCCATGGAACACATGATAGTTCATTCAATGCAACACTAGCTAGTTATTTTCTTGGAACACTAAGTAGTTCCTTCCATTGAACACTAAGTAGTCTCTTTCATGGAACACTAGCTAGCTTCTTCCATGAAACACTAAGTAGTTCCTTTCATAGAACACTAGCTAGTTCTAGCTAGTTCCATTTCATGGGACACTAGATAGTTTCTTCCGTGGACCTCTATCTAGTTCCATCCATGGAACACTAGTTACTTCAATCCATGGAACACAAGGTAGTTCCTTCCATGTTACACAAGCTAGTTCCTTCATGGAATTCTAACTAGTTTCTTCAATGGACCCCTCGCTAATTCCTTCCATGGAACAATAGCTACTTCCTTGATGGAACACTAAGTAGTTCTTTCCATGAAACACTAGCTAGTTCCTTCCATGGAATACTGCTAGTTTCTTCCATTAAACACTAAGTAGTTCCTTTCATTGAACATTAAGTAGTTCCTTCCATAGAACACTAAGTAATGCCTTCTCTGGAACACTAGCTGGTTCCTTCCATGGAACACAACTAGTTCCTTCCATGAAACACCAATAAGTTTCTTCGATGGCACACTAAGTACTTCCTTCCTAGGAACACTATGTACTTCCTTCCATGTAACAGTAACTTGTTTGTTCCATGGAACACTAACTTGTTCCTTCCATGGAACACTATGTCGTCTTTTCCCTGGAAAACTAGTTAGTTTCTTCCCTGGAACAATAGGTACTTAATTCCATGGAACACTAACCAGTTCTTACACTGGAATATTAAGTAGTTTCTTCTCTGGAGCAGTACTATTAGCTTTCCAGGAACACTAGCTAGTTTTTCCATGGAACTTGTGTATGTGGCCCCTGTTACGAGCACACGCGCGCACACACACGGTAATATCTTCCGGAGAGCCCTGACTCCTAAGTCGTGATCCAGGGGTTGTTTGAAACATCAGCCCAAAGGAGTGGACCCCAGGAGGGGGATGTGAACATATGTCCTAGATGCCAGTGAACTGTGTGTTCTTAAAAGGGTTCAGATCTGAGGTCGTAGGTGATGTTTATATTTACTACCCTGCAATGAGAACCTAGAAACAAGTCAGGACATCAAAAATCCCTCTCTTTGAAAGTCAGGGAGTTCGTGCATGTGTCAGAGAGGATCCCCTATTTGTCTCCTGGCCTTCCACAGAATTCACCCCAGGACCTGAGGTGTAATCTTTGAGTCTGATGAGTTTTTTGAGTCATTCTTTGTTGTTGCTGGTGCTGGTGCTGGTGCTGGTGCTGGTGCTGGTGCGGGTCCTGGTGTTGGTGCTGCTTCTGCTGCAGCTGCTGCTGCCGCTGCCGCTGCTGCTGCTGCTGCTGCTGCTGCTGGTTCTTCAGTTAATCCTCACCCGAGGGTATTTCCTTGATTGGCAGTTGGACACTGAAATGGCAGGATAATTCTGGGAGAAGAGGAACGGTGAAACCGAGGCAGGAAAGTTAAACAGAGCCAAGCAACTTTGCGGGACGTGTGTAGCAGGGCCTTGTCTTGAGAACCAGGCCAACAGACTCTATTTGTCACAGAAGTGTGCAGCAGAGGAGGGGGCACGGAAGGGGAGAGGGGGAGGATTCAGACACCACTCATCCTGAAGTTGTTGGGACAGCAGTGAGGGAGGGAGAGAGGAAGGAGGAAAGAAGAGTGTAAAGGAATGAACCAAGCAACCAAGCAAACAAGTGACAAAAGAGGCAGGTCCTTCCCAGGAACTAGACCAAAGAAAAGGGGAGACTTTTGGAGTCCAACTGCACCAGGAATATCTAGGCGAGGAACTCAAACACAAAAACTTCCAGACAGAAGGGGATGTGAGGCAGAAAAGGCTCTTTAGATGAGCTGACAGCCTGCCTGTGCTTCCTAGGCCAGACGCGTAGGTGGGCTTGCTCCGTTTCCGTAATAAATGTGCATGAGTTCAGGTTGTGCTCCATTCACTTGCACTCACGTTGCAATAAATTCACGGAGCGAGCGGAACGCAGATGTTATGTGCAGTGTCTCCTCCACCTCCTTCCCCATGAGATCACAAAGATCCAGGCTGACGACAGCCCTCTGCCGGTGATTCAGGGGATCGTCCAGTCACACCTCTCTGGTGTCTGTGAGCGGCGGTGCAGGTCCCATTTTCATCACAGGCGGCCTTTGAGAGGGAGTGGGAGGGGGGCAGGGGGTATGGTCAAGTGGGAGGGCAGGAGGGAGCGGGAAGAGGGAACTCTGCAACACCGCATGAGTTTATTCTCTTTGGCTTTCCCCACACACTCACTGCTTCAAGAAGCAATGTGGAGTCACACCAAGATTCCCCATGGGAGAACAGGAAGGAGGGGTTGACGGCAGGCAAATTTCCTTAGTAGGCCTCCTCCTCGCCCAGCCGCACCACTTGCCCTTGGCAGAGATTCCAGCGCCAGGCAAGGGGAGAGTGGGGGCGAAAGCTTCACCGTGCCCAAAGGGTAGGGCCCCCGGCCCATGGGAAGCTGGAGGCAGGCGGGCCGAGCAGTAGAGGGGTGTCCCGTGGAACACATCTGCCGCTTCTCCATTGGACTGGAGCTTGGTGGGTTGTCGGGGCGGCGGCCCAAACACACGGGTGGAGGGGGGTGCTCGCCTAGGGCGGGACTTTTGGGGGGGTTGCCCCGCCGGCTCGGGGCCCGCCGCCACAGGAGTGGTTCGCGGTGTCCTGCCAGGAATCCCTCCGTCACCCTCTTCAGTCCGCCAAATCCCCTTTTTGTCTGGGAAAAGTGGACATGTGTAAAGAGGAGAAGCAAACGGAAGACACAGCTCGGTGAGGCCGATTCACGTGCATTTTGTTTCCACGCGACACAGGTGTCAAGAAGTAAGTGTAAGGGATGAGGCCCCCACCTGCGTTTCTCAGACCCGTGAAAGTAGTTTTCATGGCAGGTACTGCCGCCTGTCATTTGCCCCTACCCTGCTCCTCCACACCGCCTTCCTTTTCCCCGGGGCGCAGGTGTGCTGCTAATTGCCACCATTCAAGGCGGCCGCGGCCCCGCCCCCTTCGCCACGCCCCCGTCCTGACGGCCCATCCCCCTGTGCGCCGACCCGGCCAGCTGTCAACCTCCTCTGTGCGGAGCTTATCACAGCCGCCACCGGGCAGGTGCTGCGCGATTGCCACACGTCACAGTGAGGCCAGCCGGATCGCATCGCATCACATCGCATCGCATCGCATCCTGGCTAACGGGGCCACGGAGACGCGTGGCCCAGCGCTCGGGAGCCCGGGCTCGTGGTCGATTCACGGCAGCGGGAGGGTGCTTGGGACACTTCTCTTCTCTCCTGTGTTCTCTGCTTCTCTCTCTCTCGCTCTCTCTCTCTGTGCCTCTCTCTCCCGCCCCGCCCCCGTCCCCCTCTCCTCCTCTCTCTCACCCCCCTAGTCTCATAGAGCTCTCCTGTCTTGCAGGACAGGGAATTTCGCGGAGTCGTGGAAGTGACTGCTCCCCTAGGCCCCTCCTGTGCCGAGGAAGGTCAGGCGGGCAAGCGGATCCCGGGCGGATTTGGGGATATCCTCGGAGCGAGGAGGCAGCTTCTCTGTGCGATCTCGGTTCCGGAGGAGGACACCTGCTGTGGGCAGCGAAGCTGGACCCCGGTGGCCTGGGGTTTTCGCCGGCGCCCCCGGTACGTCAACCATCCACAGGAGTGGAAACGGTCCTGGTGCACACTGCAACTGTTTTCAGAGAGGTAGGGACTGTCGTGTCTTAGGTCAAATAAGTACTTTTGAAACATAAGTCCATCAAATCAACGTGTTCATAGTTATTGCCTGATCCGCCCGCGCCCGCCCAGCCCCCAGCACACCAGGCCAACCCCAGCCGGCCTCGCCCCCCAACCCTGACACACACACACACACGCACCCCCACGGTCACGCACAGCGCCCCGCCCCCACCCACACACACTGACACAGCAGCGCCCAGTCACGGCCCGTTAGAGATCCGGTCCACTGGTGGACCCGGTCGCTGTCCGTTGCAGCGGCCAAGTCCGGTGCCGGGCAACCTGTCTCTCCGGTCGCCCAGGCAACCGGCGCGGTCACGCGTCCCCCGCAAGTCGTCCTCGCTCGTTCGGTGCCTCGATCGCGTGACCGCGGTTCTGCGGGCAGACCCGGAAGCGGGCCGGAGAGAGGCACACACGCACAGACACTCCCTCCCTCCCTCGCACACAGACACACACGGGCCTCCACACCTCCCTCGCTCCCTCCCCCCTCCCCCCCTTGGCCTCTGGCCAAATACAAATACAGAATCAGTCAATAAAACATTTCAATATCGCCGTGCTCTCGTCCTGTTCATGGGCTTTGCGTCAGTCTGCGGCGGCGGCGGCCCGGGCAGAGACCCTGAGAGGGCAGAGGAGATCTCCCCCTCCCTTTCGACCTGGAGGATGTTCAGTGGGCTGGCGAGGGAAGAGCGGCTGCCAGCCGCCCAGCCGGCCCGCGCGGTTTGTTTCTCACGGAAGGCTTCCGGGCCCGTGACGAGGGAGACGATCTGGTGGGAGACCTAAGAGTGTAGTGAGACATCAGGAGGGATACCTCGACTGGGAACATCCTCCCTGAGGAGCAAGGGGTTCCCTTCCCACCCCGGGCCCCCACCCAGCTCAGGATCCCAGTACCAGGAAGAGACGTCCCCATCCCTTGTGGCTGTGCAAACCACCGGGGATCGAGGTCCAGGCTGAGGCTGCCGGGGTCCCAGGCAGTTCCTTTGAAAGGGCCTGCCCACGCACGGAGCTCCGGGGACCCTCTTTCTGCGGGCTGCAGAGTGGGGGTGGGTGGCAGGGAGGGACAGCGGCAGCTTGAAAGGCACCAGAGACATCCCTGGGAAGAACTGAGTCAGTCCTTTGGCATTGGGGTGAGAGCTGGAGGGGCGGCTTTGTCGCAGGCACGCGTGCTGGTGGAGGCTGCTGTTCCATGGGTGAGCCCTTCCCTCGCGGGGCAGGCAGCCCGGTGGGCGGGCGCGCACCGTCCCTGGGGCTCTGGTGACCTGGCACCCACTGTCTGGGCCACCCTGGTGATTGCCTGAGGCCCCGCCCCACGGCCCATTCAGGCCCACCCAAGCGGTGTCCATTGATTTTTTCCTAGGATTGGCCTGTCTTGGCTCCCGCTTGCTTCACGTGGTCCTAAATTCTCTGAAACCAACAACACCTGGCCTCAGCGAGCCCCATCCCTCCTCTGGCTCACTGGCCCCAGGCCTGGCAGTAGTAGCAGCCAGCCTTGGGCCCCAGCTTGACATTGCCTAGGCACCTCCAAGACCAGCACAGAAGGCAGCCATGTGTAGATCGCTTTGTAGCTTATGTCTTTGTGGCCCCGGGGAGAACACACAGGGGCAGTGGCTGACCTCGCCCCGGAGCCAGCCTAGAAGAGTTGGCCTTTCCTTTGCTCCCTTTCCCTTAAGAATATTACGATGGCATCCTCAGTACCTGGAGGTGGGTCTTTGTGCTTCTTTCTCAATAGGCTGTACGTATGTATTCTTTTTCTTGCTTCTCTCTTTCCTCCCTCCCTCCCTCCCTCTCTGGCTAGAGCCCTTTGGGGCTCAGGGCAAGACTGAGGAAGTTGTACAGAGAGCTCCCACATGCCCACTGCCCTGTAGTCCCTGCTCTTTCTTCCCCAAGTCACACACGGGCAGGCACGCAGGCACCCAATGCGTGAATTTTCTGAGGCCCAGAGGCCTGCTGCAGAACTTAGGATGAAACCCCTACCCTTCTCTTTTCCAGAAAGACAGGCATGGGCCTAAGCAAGGTGTCCTGGCCTGGGCCTGGGCCTGGGGGGTGGGGGTGGGGTTAGGGGGTGGGAAGGGAAGGCCAGGGCCACTTATTCCAAGGGAACAGCAATGGCTTGATTCCAATGCAGAGAGCCTAGGACTTTGCCTGAGGCTTCTACAACTCCCCCACACTTAGGCCACTGATTCCAAGCTGCAGGAAGGGAGCAGGGGCAGTCTGGGGCTGAAGGAGTTCGCCTCCATGTGCCAAAGCCCAAAACTGCCCTCCACCCTCTGAGAAAGGGCAGGGGTGAGGTGGCGGTTGGGTGGTGGTGGTGGTGGTGGTGAGCGGTGGCGGTTTAGGGGTGCAAGTGCAGGGCATCCAAGGAGAAGTTAAAGAGTCCATCTCGGCGTCTTAGATTCCCCAGGCCAAACGCCGGTGTGGACCGATGAGGGTCCAGGGAGGCCTGGTAGGGGATGAATGGACTCAGTAACCCTGTGTCTCGGGAACAACAAGCACACTCGTACTGAAACACTGTGCTCCAGCTGACGATTTTGGTAACTCACCTTTAGGTACCCTTCACATGGATGGATGGAGAGATGGTTGGGTGGGTGGGTGGGTGGGTGTATGGATGGATGGTGAGCACTGAACTGGACAGACAGGACACACCGATCCTCCCTCCGCCCACCGATCTCCAAGGGTAGGTCCGGGCCTAGGACATGGGCAACCCCCCATCAAGTGAATTTAGTTAACACCTTTGTAGTTTGGACCATCAGTGAGTTTAGTGTAGGTCTCTGGGTCTGTGGGGCCACTACACAGGCCTCCCCTGAGCTCGCCTGTGTTCCTATGTGTATGTGGCCCCTGTTACGCGCACACGCGCGCACACACACGGTACTCTCCTCCGGAGAGCCCTGACTCCTAAGTCGTGATCCAGGGGTTGTTTGAAACATCACCCCAAAGGAGTGGAGCCCAGGAGGGGGATGTGAACATATGTCCTAGATGCCAGTGAACTGTGTGTTCTTAAAAGGGTTCAGATCTTAGGTCGTAGGTGATGTTTATATTTACTACCTTGCAATGAGAACCTAGAAACAAGTCAGGACATCAAAAATCCCTCTCTTTGAAAGTCAGGGAGTTCCTGCATGTGTCAGAGAGGATCCCCTATTTGTCTCCTGGCCTTCCACAGAATTCACCCCAGGACCTGAGGTGTAATCTTTGAGTCTGATGAGTTTTTTGAGTCATTCTTTGTTGTTGCTGGTGCTGGTGCTGGTGCTGGTGCTGGTGCTGGTGCGGGTCCTGGTGTTGGTGCTGCTTCTGCTGCAGCTGCTGCTGCCGCTGCCGCTGCCGCTGCTGCTGCTGCTGCTGCTGGTTCTTCAGTTAATCCTCACCCGAGGGTATTTCCTTGATTGGCAGTTGGACACTGAAATGGCAGGATAATTCTGGGAGAAGAGGAACGGTGAAACCGAGGCAGGAAAGTTAAACAGAGCCAAGGAACTTTGCGGGACGTGTGTAGCAGGGCCTTGTCTTGAGAACCAGGCCAACAGACTCTATTTGTCACAGAAGTGTGCAGCAGAGGAGGGGGCACGGAAGGGGAGAGGGGGAGAATTCAGACACCACTCATCCTGAAGTTGTTGGGACAGCAGGGAGGGAGGGAGAGAGGAAGGAGGAAAGAAGTGTGTAAAGGAATGAACCAAGCAACCAAGCAACCAAGCGACAAAAGAGGCAGGTCCTTCCAAGGAACTAGACCAAAGAAAAGGGGAGACTTTTGGACTCCAACTGCACCAGGAATACCTAGGCGAGGAACTCAAACCCAAAAACTTCCAGACAGAAGGGGATGTGAGGCAGAAAAGGCTCTTTAGATGAGCTGACAGCCTGCCTGTGCTTCCTAGGCCAGACGCGTAGGTGGGCTTGCTCCGTTTCCGTAATAAATGTGCATGAGTTCAGGTTGTGCTCCATTCACTTGCACTCACGTTGCAATAAATTCACGGAGCGAGCGGAACGCAGATCTTATGTGCAGTGTCTCCTCCACCTCCTTCCCCATGAGAACACAAAGATCCAGGCTGACGACAGCCCTCTGCCGGTGATTCAGGGGATCGTCCAGTCACACCTCTCTGGTGTCTGTGAGCGGCGGTGCAGGTCCCATTTTCATCACAGGCGGCCTTTGAGAGGGAGTGGGAGGGGGGCAGGGGGTATGGTCAAGTGGGAGGGCAGGAGGGAGCGGGAAGAGGGAACTCTGCAACACCGCATGAGTTTATTCTCTTTGGCTTTCCCCACACACTCACTGCTTCAAGAAGCAATGTGGAGTCACACCAAGATTCCCCACGGGAGAACAGGAAGGAGGGGTTGACGGCAGGCAAATTTCCTTAGTAGGCCTCCTCCTCGCCCAGCCGCACCACTTGCCCTTGGCAGAGATTCCAGCGCCAGGCAAGGGGAGAGTGGGGGCGAAAGCTTCACCGTGCCCAAAGGGTAGGGCCCCCGGCCCATGGGAAGCTGGAGGCAGGCGGGCCGAGCAGTAGAGGGGTGTCCCGTGGAACACATCTGCCGCTTCTCCATTGGACTGGAGCTTGGTGGGTTGTCGGGGCGGCGGCCCAAACACACGGGTGGAGGGGGGCGCTCGCCTAGGGCGGGACTTTTGGGGGGGTTGCCCCGCCGGCTCGGGGCCCGCCGCCACAGGAGTGGTTCGCGGTGTCCTGCCAGGAATCCCTCCGTCACCCTCTTCAGTCCGCCAAATCCCCTTTTTGTCTGGGAAAAGTGGACATGTGTAAAGAGGAGAAGCAAACGGAAGACACAGCTCGGTGAGGCCGATTCACGTGCATTTTGTTTCCACGCGACACAGGTGTCAAGAAGTAAGTGTAAGGGATGAGGCCCCCACCTGCGTTTCTCAGACCCGTGAAAGTAGTTTTCATGGCAGGTACTGCCGCCTGTCATTTGCCCCTACCCTGCTCCTCCACACCGCCTTCCTTTTCCCCGGGGCGCAGGTGTGCTGCTAATTGCCACCATTCACGGCGGCCGCGGCCCCGCCCCCTTCGCCACGCCCCCGTCCTGACGGCCCATCCCCCTGTGCGCCGACCCGGCCAGCTGTCAACCTCCTCTGTGCGGAGCTTATCACAGCCGCCACCGGGCAGGTGCTGCGCGATTGCCACACGTCACAGTGAGGCCAGCCGGATCGCATCGCATCACATCGCATCGCATCGCATCCTGGCTAACGGGGCCACGGAGACGCGTGGCCCAGCGCTCGGGAGCCCGGGCTCGTGGTCGATTCACGGCAGCGGGAGGGTGCTTGGGACACTTCTCTTCTCTCCTGTGTTCTCTGCTTCTCTCTCTCTCGCTCTCTCTCTCTGTGCCTCTCTCTCCCGCCCCGCCCCCGTCCCCCTCTCCTCCTCTCTCTCACCCCCCTAGTCTCATAGAGCTCTCCTGTCTTGCAGGACAGGGAATTTCGCGGAGTCGTGGAAGTGACTGCTCCCCTAGGCCCCTCCTGTGCCGAGGAAGGTCAGGCGGGCAAGCGGATCCCGGGCGGATTTGGGGATATCCTCGGAGCGAGGAGGCAGCTTCTCTGTGCGATCTCGGTTCCGGAGGAGGACACCTGCTGTGGGCAGCGAAGCTGGACCCCGGTGGCCTGGGGTTTTCGCCGGCGCCCCCGGTACGTCAACCATCCACAGGAGTGGAAACGGTCCTGGTGCACACTGCAACTGTTTTCAGAGAGGTAGGGACTGTCGTGTCTTAGGTCAAATAAGTACTTTTGAAACATAAGTCCATCAAATCAACGTGTTCATAGTTATTGCCTGATCCGCCCGCGCCCGCCCAGCCCCCAGCACACCAGGCCAACCCCAGCCGGCCTCGCCCCCCAACCCTGACACACACACACACACGCACCCCCACGGTCACGCACAGCGCCCCGCCCCCACCCACACACACTGACACAGCAGCGCCCAGTCACGGCCCGTTAGAGATCCGGTCCACTGGTGGACCCGGTCGCTGTCCGTTGCAGCGGCCAAGTCCGGTGCCGGGCAACCTGTCTCTCCGGTCGCCCAGGCAACCGGCGCGGTCACGCGTCCCCCGCAAGTCGTCCTCGCTCGTTCGGTGCCTCGATCGCGTGACCGCGGTTCTGCGGGCAGACCCAGAAGCGGGCCGGAGAGAGGCACACACGCACAGACACTCCCTCCCTCCCTAGCACACAGACACACACGGGCCTCCACACCTCCCTCGCTCCCTCCCCCCTCCCCCCCTTGGCCTCTGGCCAAATACAAATACAGAATCAGTCAATAAAACATTTCAATATCGCCATGCTCTCGTCCTGTTCATGGGCTTTGCGTCAGTCTGCGGCGGCGGCGGCCCGGGCAGAGACCCTGAGAGGGCAGAGGAGATCTCCCCCTCCCTTTCGACCTGGAGGATGTTCAGTGGGCTGGCGAGGGAAGAGCGGCTGCCAGCCGCCCAGCCGGCCCGCGCGGTTTGTTTCTCACGGAAGGCTTCCGGGCCCGTGACGAGGGAGACGATCTGGTGGGAGACCTAAGAGTGTAGTGAGACATCAGGAGGGATACCTCGACTGGGAACATCCTCCCTGAGGAGCAAGGGGTTCCCTTCCCACCCCGGGCCCCCACCCAGCTCAGGATCCCAGTACCAGGAAGAGACGTCCCCATCCCTTGTGGCTGTGCAAACCACCGGGGATCGAGGTCCAGGCTGAGGCTGCCGGGGTCCCAGGCAGTTCCTTTGAAAGGGCCTGCCCACGCACGGAGCTCCGGGGACCCTCTTTCTGCGGGCTGCAGAGTGGGGGTGGGTGGCAGGGAGGGACAGCGGCAGCTTGAAAGGCACCAGAGACATCCCTGGGAAGAACTGAGTCAGTCCTTTGGCATTGGGGTGAGAGCTGGAGGGGCGGCTTTGTCGCAGGCACGCGTGCTGGTGGAGGCTGCTGTTCCATGGGTGAGCCCTTCCCTCGCGGGGCAGGCAGCCCGGTGGGCGGGCGCGCACCGTCCCTGGGGCTCTGGTGACCTGGCACCCACTGTCTGGGCCACCCTGGTGATTGCCTGAGGCCCCGCCCCACGGCCCATTCAGGCCCACCCAAGCGGTGTCCATTGATTTTTTCCTAGGATTGGCCTGTCTTGGCTCCCGCTTGCTTCACGTGGTCCTAAATTCTCTGAAACCAACAACACCTGGCCTCAGCGAGCCCCATCCCTCCTCTGGCTCACTGGCCCCAGGCCTGGCAGTAGTAGCAGCCAGCCTTGGGCCCCAGCTTGACATTGCCTAGGCACCTCCAAGACCAGCACAGAAGGCAGCCATGTGTAGATCGCTTTGTAGCTTATGTCTTTGTGGCCCCGGGGAGAACACACAGGGGCAGTGGCTGACCTCGCCCCGGAGCCAGCCTAGAAGAGTTGGCCTTTCCTTTGCTCCCTTTCCCTTAAGAATATTACGATGGCATCCTCAGTACCTGGAGGTGGGTCTTTGTGCTTCTTTCTCAATAGGCTGTACGTATGTATTCTTTTTCTTGCTTCTCTCTTTCCTCCCTCCCTCCCTCCCTCTCTGGCTAGAGCCCTTTGGGGCTCAGGGCAAGACTGAGGAAGTTGTACAGAGAGCTCCCACATGCCCACTGCCCTGTAGTCCCTGCTCTTTCTTCCCCAAGTCACACACGGGCAGGCACGCAGGCACCCAATGCGTGAATTTTCTGAGGCCCAGAGGCCTGCTGCAGAACTTAGGATGAAACCCCTACCCTTCTCTTTTCCAGAAAGACAGGCATGGGCCTAAGCAAGGTGTCCTGGCCTGGGCCTGGGCCTGGGGGGTGGGGGTGGGGTTAGGGGGTGGGAAGGGAAGGCCAGGGCCACTTATTCCAAGGGAACAGCAATGGCTTGATTCCAATGCAGAGAGCCTAGGACTTTGCCTGAGGCTTCTACAACTCCCCCACACTTAGGCCACTGATTCCAAGCTGCAGGAAGGGAGCAGGGGCAGTCTGGGGCTGAAGGAGTTCGCCTCCATGTGCCAAAGCCCAAAACTGCCCTCCACCCTCTGAGAAAGGGCAGGGGTGAGGTGGCGGTTGGGTGGTGGTGGTGGTGGTGGTGAGCGGTGGCGGTTTAGGGGTGCAAGTGCAGGGCATCCAAGGAGAAGTTAAAGAGTCCATCTCGGCGTCTTAGATTCCCCAGGCCAAACGCCGGTGTGGACCGATGAGGGTCCAGGGAGGCCTGGTAGGGGATGAATGGACTCAGTAACCCTGTGTCTCGGGAACAACAAGCACACTCGTACTGAAACACTGTGCTCCAGCTGACGATTTTGGTAACTCACCTTTAGGTACCCTTCACATGGATGGATGGAGAGATGGTTGGGTGGGTGGGTGGGTGGGTGTATGGATGGATGGTGAGCACTGAACTGGACAGACAGGACACACCGATCCTCCCTCCGCCCACCGATCTCCAAGGGTAGGTCCGGGCCTAGGACATGGGCAACCCCCCATCAAGTGAATTTAGTTAACACCTTTGTAGTTTGGACCATCAGTGAGTTTAGTGTAGGTCTCTGGGTCTGTGGGGCCACTACACAGGCCTCCCCTGAGCTCGCCTGTGTTCCTATGTGTATGTGGCCCCTGTTACGCGCACACGCGCGCACACACACGGTACTCTCCTCCGGAGAGCCCTGACTCCTAAGTCGTGATCCAGGGGTTGTTTGAAACATCACCTCAAAGGAGTGGAGCCCAGGAGGGGGATGTGAACATATGTCCTAGATGCCAGTGAACTGTGTGTTCTTAAAAGGGTTCAGATCTTAGGTCGTAGGTGATGTTTATATTTACTACCTTGCAATGAGAACCTAGAAACAAGTCAGGACATCAAAAATCCCTCTCTTTGAAAGTCAGGGAGTTCCTGCATGTGTCAGAGAGGATCCCCTATTTGTCTCCTGGCCTTCCACAGAATTCACCCCAGGACCTGAGGTGTAATCTTTGAGTCTGATGAGTTTTTTGAGTCATTCTTTGTTGTTGCTGGTGCTGGTGCTGGTGCTGGTGCTGGTGCTGGTGCGGGTCCTGGTGTTGGTGCTGCTTCTGCTGCAGCTGCTGCTGCCGCTGCCGCTGCCGCTGCTGCTGCTGCTGCTGCTGGTTCTTCAGTTAATCCTCACCCGAGGGTATTTCCTTGATTGGCAGTTGGACACTGAAATGGCAGGATAATTCTGGGAGAAGAGGAACGGTGAAACCGAGGCAGGAAAGTTAAACAGAGCCAAGGAACTTTGCGGGACGTGTGTAGCAGGGCCTTGTCTTGAGAACCAGGCCAACAGACTCTATTTGTCACAGAAGTGTGCAGCAGAGGAGGGGGCACGGAAGGGGAGAGGGGGAGAATTCAGACACCACTCATCCTGAAGTTGTTGGGACAGCAGGGAGGGAGGGAGAGAGGAAGGAGGAAAGAAGTGTGTAAAGGAATGAACCAAGCAACCAAGCAACCAAGCGACAAAAGAGGTAGGTCCTTCCAAGGAACTAGACCAAAGAAAAGGGGAGACTTTTGGACTCCAACTGCACCAGGAATACCTAGGCGAGGAACTCAAACCCAAAAACTTCCAGACAGAAGGGGATGTGAGGCAGAAAAGGCTCTTTAGATGAGCTGACAGCCTGCCTGTGCTTCCTAGGCCAGAAGCGTAGGTGGGCTCGCTCCGTTTCCGTAATAAATGTGCATGAGTTCAGGTTGTGCTCCATTCACTTGCACTCACGTTGCAATAAATTCACGGAGCGAGCGGAACGCAGATCTTATGTGCAGTGTCTCCTCCACCTCCTTCCCCATGAGAACACAAAGATCCAGGCTGACGACAGCCCTCTGCCGGTGATTCAGGGGATCGTCCAGTCACACCTCTCTGGTGTCTGTGAGCGGCGGTGCAGGTCCCATTTTCATCACAGGCGGCCTTTGAGAGGGAGTGGGAGGGGGGCAGGGGGTATGGTCAAGTGGGAGGGCAGGAGGGAGCGGGAAGAGGGAACTCTGCAACACCGCATGAGTTTATTCTCTTTGGCTTTCCCCACACACTCACTGCTTCAAGAAGCAATGTGGAGTCACACCAAGATTCCCCACGGGAGAACAGGAAGGAGGGGTTGACGGCAGGCAAATTTCCTTAGTAGGCCTCCTCCTCGCCCAGCCGCACCACTTGCCCTTGGCAGAGATTCCAGCGCCAGGCAAGGGGAGAGTGGGGGCGAAAGCTTCACCGTGCCCAAAGGGTAGGGCCCCCGGCCCATGGGAAGCTGGAGGCAGGCGGGCCGAGCAGTAGAGGGGTGTCCCGTGGAACACATCTGCCGCTTCTCCATTGGACTGGAGCTTGGTGGGTTGTCGGGGCGGCGGCCCAAACACACGGGTGGAGGGGGGCGCTCGCCTAGGGCGGGACTTTTGGGGGGGTTGCCCCGCCGGCTCGGGGCCCGCCGCCACAGGAGTGGTTCGCGGTGTCCTGCCAGGAATCCCTCCGTCACCCTCTTCAGTCCGCCAAATCCCCTTTTTGTCTGGGAAAAGTGGACATGTGTAAAGAGGAGAAGCAAACGGAAGACACAGCTCGGTGAGGCCGATTCACGTGCATTTTGTTTCCACGCGACACAGGTGTCAAGAAGTAAGTGTAAGGGATGAGGCCCCCACCTGCGTTTCTCAGACCCGTGAAAGTAGTTTTCATGGCAGGTACTGCCGCCTGTCATTTGCCCCTACCCTGCTCCTCCACACCGCCTTCCTTTTCCCCGGGGCGCAGGTGTGCTGCTAATTGCCACCATTCACGGCGGCCGCGGCCCCGCCCCCTTCGCCACGCCCCCGTCCTGACGGCCCATCCCCCTGTGCGCCGACCCGGCCAGCTGTCAACCTCCTCTGTGCGGAGCTTATCACAGCCGCCACCGGGCAGGTGCTGCGCGATTGCCACACGTCACAGTGAGGCCAGCCGGATCGCATCGCATCACATCGCATCGCATCGCATGCTGGCTAACGGGGCCACGGAGACGCGTGGCCCAGCGCTCGGGAGCCCGGGCTCGTGGTCGATTCACGGCAGCGGGAGGGTGCTTGGGACACTTCTCTTCTCTCCTGTGTTCTCTGCTTCTCTCTCTCTCGCTCTCTCTCTCTGTGCCTCTCTCTCCCGCCCCGCCCCCGTCCCCCTCTCCTCCTCTCTCTCACCCCCCTAGTCTCATAGAGCTCTCCTGTCTTGCAGGACAGGGAATTTCGCGGAGTCGTGGAAGTGACTGCTCCCCTAGGCCCCTCCTGTGCCGAGGAAGGTCAGGCGGGCAAGCGGATCCCGGGCGGATTTGGGGATATCCTCGGAGCGAGGAGGCAGCTTCTCTGTGCGATCTCGGTTCCGGAGGAGGACACCTGCTGTGGGCAGCGAAGCTGGACCCCGGTGGCCTGGGGTTTTCGCCGGCGCCCCCGGTACGTCAACCATCCACAGGAGTGGAAACGGTCCTGGTGCACACTGCAACTGTTTTCAGAGAGGTAGGGACTGTCGTGTCTTAGGTCAAATAAGTACTTTTGAAACATAAGTCCATCAAATCAACGTGTTCATAGTTATTGCCTGATCCGCCCGCGCCCGCCCAGCCCCCAGCACACCAGGCCAACCCCAGCCGGCCTCGTCCCCCAACCCTGACACACACACACACACGCACCCCCACGGTCACGCACAGCGCCCCGCCCCCACCCACACACACTGACACAGCAGCGCCCAGTCACGGCCCGTTAGAGATCCGGTCCACTGGTGGACCCGGTCGCTGTCCGTTGCAGCGGCCAAGTCCGGTGCCGGGCAACCTGTCTCTCCGGTCGCCCAGGCAACCGGCGCGGTCACGCGTCCCCCGCAAGTCGTCCTCGCTCGTTCGGTGCCTCGATCGCGTGACCGCGGTTCTGCGGGCAGACCCGGAAGCGGGCCGGAGAGAGGCACACACGCACAGACACTCCCTCCCTCCCTAGCACACAGACACACACGGGCCTCCACACCTCCCTCGCTCCCTCCCCCCTCCCCCCCTTGGCCTCTGGCCAAATACAAATACAGAATCAGTCAATAAAACATTTCAATATCGCCGTGCTCTCGTCCTGTTCATGGGCTTTGCGTCAGTCTGCGGCGGCGGCGGCCCGGGCAGAGACCCTGAGAGGGCAGAGGAGATCTCCCCCTCCCTTTCGACCTGGAGGATGTTCAGTGGGCTGGCGAGGGAAGAGCGGCTGCCAGCCGCCCAGCCGGCCCGCGCGGTTTGTTTCTCACGGAAGGCTTCCGGGCCCGTGACGAGGGAGACGATCTGGTGGGAGACCTAAGAGTGTAGTGAGACATCAGGAGGGATACCTCGACTGGGAACATCCTCCCTGAGGAGCAAGGGGTTCCCTTCCCACCCCGGGCCCCCACCCAGCTCAGGATCCCAGTACCAGGAAGAGACGTCCCCATCCCTTGTGGCTGTGCAAACCACCGGGGATCGAGGTCCAGGCTGAGGCTGCCGGGGTCCCAGGCAGTTCCTTTGAAAGGGCCTGCCCACGCACGGAGCTCCGGGGACCCTCTTTCTGCGGGCTGCAGAGTGGGGGTGGGTGGCAGGGAGGGACAGCGGCAGCTTGAAAGGCACCAGAGACATCCCTGGGAAGAACTGAGTCAGTCCTTTGGCATTGGGGTGAGAGCTGGAGGGGCGGCTTTGTCGCAGGCACGCGTGCTGGTGGAGGCTGCTGTTCCATGGGTGAGCCCTTCCCTCGCGGGGCAGGCAGCCCGGTGGGCGGGCGCGCACCGTCCCTGGGGCTCTGGTGACCTGGCACCCACTGTCTGGGCCACCCTGGTGATTGCCTGAGGCCCCGCCCCACGGCCCATTCAGGCCCACCCAAGCGGTGTCCATTGATTTTTTCCTAGGATTGGCCTGTCTTGGCTCCCGCTTGCTTCACGTGGTCCTAAATTCTCTGAAACCAACAACACCTGGCCTCAGCGAGCCCCATCCCTCCTCTGGCTCACTGGCCCCAGGCCTGGCAGTAGTAGCAGCCAGCCTTGGGCCCCAGCTTGACATTGCCTAGGCACCTCCAAGACCAGCACAGAAGGCAGCCATGTGTAGATCGCTTTGTAGCTTATGTCTTTGTGGCCCCGGGGAGAACACACAGGGGCAGTGGCTGACCTCGCCCCGGAGCCAGCCTAGAAGAGTTGGCCTTTCCTTTGCTCCCTTTCCCTTAAGAATATTACGATGGCATCCTCAGTACCTGGAGGTGGGTCTTTGTGCTTCTTTCTCAATAGGCTGTACGTATGTATTCTTTTTCTTGCTTCTCTCTTTCCTCCCTCCCTCCCTCCCTCTCTGGCTAGAGCCCTTTGGGGCTCAGGGCAAGACTGAGGAAGTTGTACAGAGAGCTCCCACATGCCCACTGCCCTGTAGTCCCTGCTCTTTCTTCCCCAAGTCACACACGGGCAGGCACGCAGGCACCCAATGCGTGAATTTTCTGAGGCCCAGAGGCCTGCTGCAGAACTTAGGATGAAACCCCTACCCTTCTCTTTTCCAGAAAGACAGGCATGGGCCTAAGCAAGGTGTCCTGGCCTGGGCCTGGGCCTGGGGGGTGGGGGTGGGGTTAGGGGGTGGGAAGGGAAGGCCAGGGCCACTTATTCCAAGGGAACAGCAATGGCTTGATTCCAATGCAGAGAGCCTAGGACTTTGCCTGAGGCTTCTACAACTCCCCCACACTTAGGCCACTGATTCCAAGCTGCAGGAAGGGAGCAGGGGCAGTCTGGGGCTGAAGGAGTTCGCCTCCATGTGCCAAAGCCCAAAACTGCCCTCCACCCTCTGAGAAAGGGCAGGGGTGAGGTGGCGGTTGGGTGGTGGTGGTGGTGGTGGTGAGCGGTGGCGGTTTAGGGGTGCAAGTGCAGGGCATCCAAGGAGAAGTTAAAGAGTCCATCTCGGCGTCTTAGATTCCCCAGGCCAAACGCCGGTGTGGACCGATGAGGGTCCAGGGAGGCCTGGTAGGGGATGAATGGACTCAGTAACCCTGTGTCTCGGGAACAACAAGCACACTCGTACTGAAACACTGTGCTCCAGCTGACGATTTTGGTAACTCACCTTTAGGTACCCTTCACATGGATGGATGGAGAGATGGTTGGGTGGGTGGGTGGGTGGGTGTATGGATGGATGGTGAGCACTGAACTGGACAGACAGGACACACCGATCCTCCCTCCGCCCACCGATCTCCAAGGGTAGGTCCGGGCCTAGGACATGGGCAACCCCCCATCAAGTGAATTTAGTTAACACCTTTGTAGTTTGGACCATCAGTGAGTTTAGTGTAGGTCTCTGGGTCTGTGGGGCCACTACACAGGCCTCCCCTGAGCTCGCCTGTGTTCCTATGTGTATGTGGCCCCTGTTACGCGCACACGCGCGCACACACACGGTACTCTCCTCCGGAGAGCCCTGACTCCTAAGTCGTGATCCAGGGGTTGTTTGAAACATCACCTCAAAGGAGTGGAGCCCAGGAGGGGGATGTGAACATATGTCCTAGATGCCAGTGAACTGTGTGTTCTTAAAAGGGTTCAGATCTTAGGTCGTAGGTGATGTTTATATTTACTACCTTGCAATGAGAACCTAGAAACAAGTCAGGACATCAAAAATCCCTCTCTTTGAAAGTCAGGGAGTTCCTGCATGTGTCAGAGAGGATCCCCTATTTGTCTCCTGGCCTTCCACAGAATTCACCCCAGGACCTGAGGTGTAATCTTTGAGTCTGATGAGTTTTTTGAGTCATTCTTTGTTGTTGCTGGTGCTGGTGCTGGTGCTGGTGCTGGTGCTGGTGCGGGTCCTGGTGTTGGTGCTGCTTCTGCTGCAGCTGCTGCTGCCGCTGCCGCTGCCGCTGCTGCTGCTGCTGCTGCTGGTTCTTCAGTTAATCCTCACCCGAGGGTATTTCCTTGATTGGCAGTTGGACACTGAAATGGCAGGATAATTCTGGGAGAAGAGGAACGGTGAAACCGAGGCAGGAAAGTTAAACAGAGCCAAGGAACTTTGCGGGACGTGTGTAGCAGGGCCTTGTCTTGAGAACCAGGCCAACAGACTCTATTTGTCACAGAAGTGTGCAGCAGAGGAGGGGGCACGGAAGGGGAGAGGGGGAGAATTCAGACACCACTCATCCTGAAGTTGTTGGGACAGCAGGGAGGGAGGGAGAGAGGAAGGAGGAAAGAAGTGTGTAAAGGAATGAACCAAGCAACCAAGCAACCAAGCGACAAAAGAGGTAGGTCCTTCCAAGGAACTAGACCAAAGAAAAGGGGAGACTTTTGGACTCCAACTGCACCAGGAATACCTAGGCGAGGAACTCAAACCCAAAAACTTCCAGACAGAAGGGGATGTGAGGCAGAAAAGGCTCTTTAGATGAGCTGACAGCCTGCCTGTGCTTCCTAGGCCAGACGCGTAGGTGGGCTCGCTCCGTTTCCGTAATAAATGTGCATGAGTTCAGGTTGTGCTCCATTCACTTGCACTCACGTTGCAATAAATTCACGGAGCGAGCGGAACGCAGATCTTATGTGCAGTGTCTCCTCCACCTCCTTCCCCATGAGAACACAAAGATCCAGGCTGACGACAGCCCTCTGCCGGTGATTCAGGGGATCGTCCAGTCACACCTCTCTGGTGTCTGTGAGCGGCGGTGCAGGTCCCATTTTCATCACAGGCGGCCTTTGAGAGGGAGTGGGAGGGGGGCAGGGGGTATGGTCAAGTGGGAGGGCAGGAGGGAGCGGGAAGAGGGAACTCTGCAACACCGCATGAGTTTATTCTCTTTGGCTTTCCCCACACACTCACTGCTTCAAGAAGCAATGTGGAGTCACACCAAGATTCCCCACGGGAGAACAGGAAGGAGGGGTTGACGGCAGGCAAATTTCCTTAGTAGGCCTCCTCCTCGCCCAGCCGCACCACTTGCCCTTGGCAGAGATTCCAGCGCCAGGCAAGGGGAGAGTGGGGGCGAAAGCTTCACCGTGCCCAAAGGGTAGGGCCCCCGGCCCATGGGAAGCTGGAGGCAGGCGGGCCGAGCAGTAGAGGGGTGTCCCGTGGAACACATCTGCCGCTTCTCCATTGGACTGGAGCTTGGTGGGTTGTCGGGGCGGCGGCCCAAACACACGGGTGGAGGGGGGCGCTCGCCTAGGGCGGGACTTTTGGGGGGGTTGCCCCGCCGGCTCGGGGCCCGCCGCCACAGGAGTGGTTCGCGGTGTCCTGCCAGGAATCCCTCCGTCACCCTCTTCAGTCCGCCAAATCCCCTTTTTGTCTGGGAAAAGTGGACATGTGTAAAGAGGAGAAGCAAACGGAAGACACAGCTCGGTGAGGCCGATTCACGTGCATTTTGTTTCCACGCGACACAGGTGTCAAGAAGTAAGTGTAAGGGATGAGGCCCCCACCTGCGTTTCTCAGACCCGTGAAAGTAGTTTTCATGGCAGGTACTGCCGCCTGTCATTTGCCCCTACCCTGCTCCTCCACACCGCCTTCCTTTTCCCCGGGGCGCAGGTGTGCTGCTAATTGCCACCATTCACCGCGGCCGCGGCCCCGCCCCCTTCGCCACGTCCCCGTCCTGACGGCCCATCCCCCTGTGCGCCGACCCGGCCAGCTGTCAACCTCCTCTGTGCGGAGCTTATCACAGCCGCCACCGGGCAGGTGCTGCGCGATTGCCACACGTCACAGTGAGGCCAGCCGGATCGCATCGCATCACATCGCATCGCATCGCATCCTGGCTAACGGGGCCACGGAGACGCGTGGCCCAGCGCTCGGGAGCCCGGGCTCGTGGTCGATTCACGGCAGCGGGAGGGTGCTTGGGACACTTCTCTTCTCTCCTGTGTTCTCTGCTTCTCTCTCTCTCGCTCTCTCTCTCTGTGCCTCTCTCTCCCGCCCCGCCCCCGTCCCCCTCTCCTCCTCTCTCTCACCCCCCTAGTCTCATAGAGCTCTCCTGTCTTGCAGGACAGGGAATTTCGCGGAGTCGTGGAAGTGACTGCTCCCCTAGGCCCCTCCTGTGCCGAGGAAGGTCAGGCGGGCAAGCGGATCCCGGGCGGATTTGGGGATATCCTCGGAGCGAGGAGGCAGCTTCTCTGTGCGATCTCGGTTCCGGAGGAGGACACCTGCTGTGGGCAGCGAAGCTGGACCCCGGTGGCCTGGGGTTTTCGCCGGCGCCCCCGGTACGTCAACCATCCACAGGAGTGGAAACGGTCCTGGTGCACACTGCAACTGTTTTCAGAGAGGTAGGGACTGTCGTGTCTTAGGTCAAATAAGTACTTTTGAAACATAAGTCCATCAAATCAACGTGTTCATAGTTATTGCCTGATCCGCCCGCGCCCGCCCAGCCCCCAGCACACCAGGCCAACCCCAGCCGGCCTCGCCCCCCAACCCTGACACACACACACACACGCACCCCCACGGTCACGCACAGCGCCCCGCCCCCACCCACACACACTGACACAGCAGCGCCCAGTCACGGCCCGTTAGAGATCCGGTCCACTGGTGGACCCGGTCGCTGTCCGTTGCAGCGGCCAAGTCCGGTGCCGGGCAACCTGTCTCTCCGGTCGCCCAGGCAACCGGCGCGGTCACGCGTCCCCCGCAAGTCGTCCTCGCTCGTTCGGTGCCTCGATCGCGTGACCGCGGTTCTGCGGGCAGACCCGGAAGCGGGCGGGAGAGAGGCACACACGCACAGACACTCCCTCCCTCCCTCGCACACAGACACACACGGGCCTCCACACCTCCCTCGCTCCCTCCCCCCTCCCCCCCTTGGCCTCTGGCCAAATACAAATACAGAATCAGTCAATAAAACATTTCAATATCGCCGTGCTCTCGTCCTGTTCATGGGCTTTGCGTCAGTCTGCGGCGGCGGCGGCCCGGGCAGAGACCCTGAGAGGGCAGAGGAGATCTCCCCCTCCCTTTCGACCTGGAGGATGTTCAGTGGGCTGGCGAGGGAAGAGCGGCTGCCAGCCGCCCAGCCGGCCCGCGCGGTTTGTTTCTCACGGAAGGCTTCCGGGCCCGTGACGAGGGAGACGATCTGGTGGGAGACCTAAGAGTGTAGTGAGACATCAGGAGGGATACCTCGACTGGGAACATCCTCCCTGAGGAGCAAGGGGTTCCCTTCCCACCCCGGGCCCCCACCCAGCTCAGGATCCCAGTACCAGGAAGAGACGTCCCCATCCCTTGTGGCTGTGCAAACCACCGGGGATCGAGGTCCAGGCTGAGGCTGCCGGGGTCCCAGGCAGTTCCTTTGAAAGGGCCTGCCCACGCACGGAGCTCCGGGGACCCTCTTTCTGCGGGCTGCAGAGTGGGGGTGGGTGGCAGGGAGGGACAGCGGCAGCTTGAAAGGCACCAGAGACATCCCTGGGAAGAACTGAGTCAGTCCTTTGGCATTGGGGTGAGAGCTGGAGGGGCGGCTTTGTCGCAGGCACGCGTGCTGGTGGAGGCTGCTGTTCCATGGGTGAGCCCTTCCCTCGCGGGGCAGGCAGCCCGGTGGGCGGGCGCGCACCGTCCCTGGGGCTCTGGTGGCCTGGCACCCACTGTCTGGGCCACCCTGGTGATTGCCTGAGGCCCCGCCCCACGGCCCATTCAGGCCCACCCAAGCGGTGTCCATTGATTTTTTCCTAGGATTGGCCTGTCTTGGCTCCCGCTTGCTTCACGTGGTCCTAAATTCTCTGAAACCAACAACACCTGGCCTCAGCGAGCCCCATCCCTCCTCTGGCTCACTGGCCCCAGGCCTGGCAGTAGTAGCAGCCAGCCTTGGGCCCCAGCTTGACATTGCCTAGGCACCTCCAAGACCAGCACAGAAGGCAGCCATGTGTAGATCGCTTTGTAGCTTATGTCTGGTGGCCCCGGGGAGAACACACAGGGGCAGTGGCTGACCTCGCCCCGGAGCCAGCCTAGAAGAGTTGGCCTTTCCTTTGCTCCCTTTCCCTTAAGAATATTACGATGGCATCCTCAGTACCTGGAGGTGGGTCTTTGTGCTTCTTTCTCAATAGGCTGTACGTATGTATTCTTTTTCTTGCTTCTCTCTTTCCTCCCTCCCTCCCTCCCTCTCTGGCTAGAGCCCTTTGGGGCTCAGGGCAAGACTGAGGAAGTTGTACAGAGAGCTCCCACATGCCCACTGCCCTGTAGTCCCTGCTCTTTCTTCCCCAAGTCACACACGGGCAGGCACGCAGGCACCCAATGCGTGAATTTTCTGAGGCCCAGAGGCCTGCTGCAGAACTTAGGATGAAACCCCTACCCTTCTCTTTTCCAGAAAGACAGGCATGGGCCTAAGCAAGGTGTCCTGGCCTGGGCCTGGGCCTGGGGGGTGGGGGTGGGGTTAGGGGGTGGGAAGGGAAGGCCAGGGCCACTTATTCCAAGGGAACAGCAATGGCTTGATTCCAATGCAGAGAGCCTAGGACTTTGCCTGAGGCTTCTACAACTCCCCCACACTTAGGCCACTGATTCCAAGCTGCAGGAAGGGAGCAGGGGCAGTCTGGGGCTGAAGGAGTTCGCCTCCATGTGCCAAAGCCCAAAACTGCCCTCCACCCTCTGAGAAAGGGCAGGGGTGAGGTGGCGGTTGGGTGGTGGTGGTGGTGGTGGTGAGCGGTGGCGGTTTAGGGGTGCAAGTGCAGGGCATCCAAGGAGAAGTTAAAGAGTCCATCTCGGCGTCTTAGATTCCCCAGGCCAAACGCCGGTGTGGACCGATGAGGGTCCAGGGAGGCCTGGTAGGGGATGAATGGACTCAGTAACCCTGTGTCTCGGGAACAACAAGCACACTCGTACTGAAACACTGTGCTCCAGCTGACGATTTTGGTAACTCACCTTTAGGTACCCTTCACATGGATGGATGGAGAGATGGTTGGGTGGGTGGGTGGGTGGGTGTATGGATGGATGGTGAGCACTGAACTGGACAGACAGGACACACCGATCCTCCCTCCGCCCACCGATCTCCAAGGGTAGGTCCGGGCCTAGGACATGGGCAACCCCCCATCAAGTGAATTTAGTTAACACCTTTGTAGTTTGGACCATCAGTGAGTTTAGTGTAGGTCTCTGGGTCTGTGGGGCCACTACACAGGCCTCCCCTGAGCTCGCCTGTGTTCCTATGTGTATGTGGCCCCTGTTACGCGCACACGCGCGCACACACACGGTACTCTCCTCCGGAGAGCCCTGACTCCTAAGTCGTGATCCAGGGGTTGTTTGAAACATCACCTCAAAGGAGTGGAGCCCAGGAGGGGGATGTGAACATATGTCCTAGATGCCAGTGAACTGTGTGTTCTTAAAAGGGTTCAGATCTTAGGTCGTAGGTGATGTTTATATTTACTACCTTGCAATGAGAACCTAGAAACAAGTCAGGACATCAAAAATCCCTCTCTTTGAAAGTCAGGGAGTTCCTGCATGTGTCAGAGAGGATCCCCTATTTGTCTCCTGGCCTTCCACAGAATTCACCCCAGGACCTGAGGTGTAATCTTTGAGTCTGATGAGTTTTTTGAGTCATTCTTTGTTGTTGCTGGTGCTGGTGCTGGTGCTGGTGCTGGTGCTGGTGCGCGTCCTGGTGTTGGTGCTGCTTCTGCTGCAGCTGCTGCTGCCGCTGCCGCTGCCACTGCTGCTGCTGCTGCTGCTGGTTCTTCAGTTAATCCTCACCCGAGGGTATTTCCTTGATTGGCAGTTGGACACTGAAATGGCAGGATAATTCTGGGAGAAGAGGAACGGTGAAACCGAGGCAGGAAAGTTAAACAGAGCCAAGGAACTTTGCGGGACGTGTGTAGCAGGGCCTTGTCTTGAGAACCAGGCCAACAGACTCTATTTGTCACAGAAGTGTGCAGCAGAGGAGGGGGCACGGAAGGGGAGAGGGGGAGAATTCAGACACCACTCATCCTGAAGTTGTTGGGACAGCAGGGAGGGAGGGAGAGAGGAAAAAGGAAAGAAGTGTGTAAAGGAATGAACCAAGCAACCAAGCAACCAAGCGACAAAAGAGGCAGGTCCTTCCAAGGAACTAGACCAAAGAAAAGGGGAGACTTTTGGACTCCAACTGCACCAGGAATACCTAGGCGAGGAACTCAAACCCAAAAACTTCCAGACAGAAGGGGATGTGAGGCAGAAAAGGCTCTTTAGATGAGCTGACAGCCTGCCTGTGCTTCCTAGGCCAGACGCGTAGGTGGGCTTGCTCCGTTTCCGTAATAAATGTGCATGAGTTCAGGTTGTGCTCCATTCACTTGCACTCACGTTGCAATAAATTCACGGAGCGAGCGGAACGCAGATCTTATGTGCAGTGTCTCCTCCACCTCCTTCCCCATGAGAACACAAAGATCCAGGCTGACGACAGCCCTCTGCCGGTGATTCAGGGGATCGTCCAGTCACACCTCTCTGGTGTCTGTGAGCGGCGGTGCAGGTCCCATTTTCATCACAGGCGGCCTTTGAGAGGGAGTGGGAGGGGGGCAGGGGGTATGGTCAAGTGGGAGGGCAGGAGGGAGCGGGAAGAGGGAACTCTGCAACACCGCATGAGTTTATTCTCTTTGGCTTTCCCCACACACTCACTGCTTCAAGAAGCAATGTGGAGTCACACCAAGATTCCCCACGGGAGAACAGGAAGGAGGGGTTGACGGCAGGCAAATTTCCTTAGTAGGCCTCCTCCTCGCCCAGCCGCACCACTTGCCCTTGGCAGAGATTCCAGCGCCAGGCAAGGGGAGAGTGGGGGCGAAAGCTTCACCGTGCCCAAAGGGTAGGGCCCCCGGCCCATGGGAAGCTGGAGGCAGGCGGGCCGAGCAGTAGAGGGGTGTCCCGTGGAACACATCTGCCGCTTCTCCATTGGACTGGAGCTTGGTGGGTTGTCGGGGCGGCGGCCCAAACACACGGGTGGAGGGGGGCGCTCGCCTAGGGCGGGACTTTTGGGGGGGTTGCCCCGCCGGCTCGGGGCCCGCCGCCACAGGAGTGGTTCGCGGTGTCCTGCCAGGAATCCCTCCGTCACCCTCTTCAGTCCGCCAAATCCCCTTTTTGTCTGGGAAAAGTGGACATGTGTAAAGAGGAGAAGCAAACGGAAGACA